>OX371223.1:18778007-19418946 GCA_947310385.1 Nephrotoma appendiculata
TTGGGGTGGAACCGTGAAATACGACCAGCAAGTTTAAACGGATTGAAAACTATTTTCGAACATACTCAATTAAATTTACTAAAATTATCCTTAGTGTAATAATTTCAGAGCAGCGAGTAATCTGCAAGAAGATTTTCGGAATTAAATTTCCACCGGCAGTAGATTTCCGTTCAAAATTACTCGATAGTGCAATGGTTATCGAATACAATTTGCCGTTAAACTTTTCTTCCTGTACTGAATTTTCAGCATTTTCTTATTTATCTAATCTTTCAATTGTTTTGATTATTATACAATGCGCCACTTACAACATTCATTTAGTTTCTATATATCGATCATCTGCACAAAATAGCCGAGTTCCATTTGTGTTAGCAAACTACTTGCTAGTACTTGTGAGTAGATGTTTAAAGGACTTTAAAAAAGTCTCTGTGTGTAGGTATGCGATTCAGTGTAGAATACATAACTGTAGCTTCTTTACATCTCAGACGGATTGTTCTATTTGTGAAACTGCATACTAAGGTTTTTCTCATAAATTGAAGGATCTCAGCGTGTTTTGGCTGGACTTGCTTAGACCATCGTAAGTGGCAGTTTAAAAAAAAAAAAAAAACTATATGGTTTCGGTTTGCCGTCTGTCCGTCTGTCTGTCTGTGTCCACGATAACTTGAGAACGGATGGAGATATCAACTTAATTTTAGGTTTTGTTAACCCCCCTCCTTAAAATTGAAAGAATTTTTTGAGGTGTTTTGAGTTTGGTGTACTTGGGATTTGATGGATGAGGGTTTATGTAGATGGTGTGTGTGGTGTGTGGAAGTGGGTATGGAGGTGGTGTTTATATGGGAAGTGCGGTAGTGGGTGGAGGTGGTAATAGTTTTTAGGTGTGGTGGTTTGCGGTTGATTGGGGTCGGTTTAGTTATGGTGGATTGAGGTCGGTTTGGCTGGCTGTAGATGGGGTTAGGTGGGTGTAGCTGGATGTGGGTGTAAACAAAAGTGTGTAGGCAACAAAAATGCTTATAGAGTTCGGTTCCGAACCTTTCCCGTCATTTTTGGATTATTATGAAAAATATTTACAACAAAAACGATTAAAAAGTAAAAGATTTCAAATGAATTTTACAACAATTCAATTCCCATTCAATTCCCAGATTGTGTCATACTGCGTACTTAACCTTTTCCGATAAATTGGCCGAACTCACTGATTTTTTGGAGGAAATTGGTTCAACGGAAGTCATACATTCCGAGCTTTTACGATTTTTGTTCATATGTATTACCATTTGAATAGTTGATTATTTTTGAGAAAAATGACCATAAAATAAATTTTTTAAATTAAATTGGCATTAATATCGGTCCAGATCAGGTTTCCAAAATTTAAGCGGAAATGGATTTTTTTGACTAAACCCGTTTTTCAAAAAAAATTCTACCTCTGTACAGTCAAACGGATTGAATGTTCGGGTCTGGAGTTCCATTGGTGTTAGTAAACTATTACTAGTACTTATGAGTAGATGTTTAAGGGAACATAAATTTGTTAGTTAGAGGTACAGAATAACCAAAGAACATTTTTGTTTGATTTGTCTGAGATGAGTTGCATGTGACAAGTCAAAGACTAATAAAATAAAATAATGTAATAAAATACAATAGTTTATTTTACAAGATAATATTAAGTACAAATATTTATGGCGTTGTCAGAAAATAGAAATGACTTCCAAATTATTTCAATCCTCTCGATTGCTTATCTACGCTATATTTTAAGTACTTGATGGGATAAGGAGGACCGACGACTTGTCATACATGTTTCGCCGAAAAAAGACGATATTCTTTTCATGTAAAAGAAATGTATATGACATGTCTCACAATTATCTTCGAACATGAGGTACAATTATGCAAGTCATTTGAGAAATTAATATGACTTTTCATTAATTAATCATTTAGTCAACATACCAGTAAAAAATCTATGAAAGAAATTCTTTGTACAATGCCGGCTAATGTACATCCTCCAAACCAATACTGTATCGACCTTTATTACCCAAGTTTAACATCCATTTCTTAAGCAAAATGGTGGTGTACAGATATGACGACCACTTGAAAATTGTTCTCGAACTATTATTGTCTATTTTGTTCTTATCTTAATGAACTGTTACAATGCCGATTTCATAACTAAAATGTTGAAACTTTTCAAACACCTCTCGTATAAATAAAAATACAAACGTATGAAGAAAAATACAAACCCTCTCGATAGATCGAGTCATAAGTTTAACGGAAGCATATATTCATACTACATACCCAATTTCATCATGATCAGTTAAGAAATGGTCTAGTCCCAGCTGCAAGAGTGTCTGTTTAGGTTAGTTTTTAGTTTTAGTGGATCCAACCATTTATTTTCCAACCGACATGGAACTCAAATTTATGATTAAAATGGAATTTCAATAAATGAAATTTCATAAGAGTATCGGATGAACCTAAGCTATAATGAAGTTATCAATCAGAAACATAGGGTTTCTGTCACAGTTTTCTTAACGAGGGGCGCCGTTAATTATTTTTCGTTGAATTGTTGTTTTCTGTGAATTGTAATTTTCGGTGAATTGTTGTTTCGGCGAATTGCCATTTTCGCTGAATTGTCAATTTTGGCGAAATGTTTTTCGGTGAATTGTCATTTCCGGTGAATTGTCGTGCTACCGAAGGGTCTTCCACATTCTTATTATTCAATTATGAAATTGTGTTGCCTCCGTGACAGTGTTCAATCCCTGGTATATAATTTGGTTACAATATATGAATCAGAATTATGTTATACAAATTCCATTTTACATAAGTTCTTTGTAAAGTCAATCAAACTTTCACCCTAATTTGTGAAGAATCATAATTTCATAATTTAAGGAGGGGGATTATGTGTTATTCAATATACCAGCTGTTTATTCATTTAGGTCAATGTTGATTTGTTATTCGTTTGATCATAATACACTAGTTTATTGATTATGACTCATATCCCGCACAGACCATTATAATTTGTATATTTTTATAATTATTGAACCTACAAGATTTACGCAAAATTACACTCAAATTGGATTACTTAATCCACAGTCAATAAACTGGCTGTAATCTTATATTTATATCGCCTCGTTCGAATGCTTCGCTTTTATGTTCACAAATGAATAAGAAAACTTAAGTACTGAAAACTTACTGTGTAAAGATAAACTTGATATTCATACGCCTACAAGTAATTAAGAGTCAAGACCAAAGTTGTTGTTAATATTTTCTTTTAGTTTTAAGCGATCAAACAATTTAACTTGAAACGAACGATTGATCGAATTTGGTGGGATATAGAGCTATTATATCGTTACACTGAAATTGTAATTATGTTTTATTATAGCTCAAGGCAAAATTTATTGTGACGCGATGTACGATGTGCGTGCGTAATTTCAACTAACATAATAATTTGGTATGGACGAATACGAATTCTAGACAAAATATCAACGACACAAATTATAAATTAAAACGAAATTTAAACTAAACAAAATTATAAAAAAAACTAAGTCAGTAAGTAGATTACGTGTGGCATTGAAGGAAAAACATTTTAACACGTAAGTTGTAAGTTTATTTTACAAGTAGTTTAGGACACCACTTTATGATTACACAATATAAAAATATTGTGACCAACAACTGTTGATATGAGCACAACAACAGGTTTCCTTCCGACGACCACCAGATAAAAATGTCTATTTATTAATTAAAAGTTGGTTTCGCGTTGATTATGAACCAAATCGTGTTACACATAACAGAACGCAAATAATGATCTGACACTCTATATACACAGAGCTGACACAGGATATATGGTTTGATGATTTGGACATGAAAATAAAAAATTTCGTTGTACGGTTTTTTTGAATTTTAAAATTTGTACAATTATGTATTTCTTAAAGTGTGAAACGAAAGATCGCGTATAATATATTCAGCCTGTTGATATACTATATACAGACCATATTTTACATAACCGACTGCACCCTAAAGGTTTGAAACAAAACAAAATACCTTTAATCATAACCATTTTTGTATGAATAAAAAGTTGAATGACATTTCAGAACCAATTATGGGTCTATTTAACATTCACGCATCATGAATTTGATGAAAGAAATTTAGGCACACGTGAGTTGGTCTTTATACCAGAAAAAATATATACAATTGTCCGTCACGGATATCCGAAGCCGCACAAGCATCAAAATTTATATCGTTAAGAAATGGATCAAATTTAAATTATGTGTGAGGGAGAATATCGCGTTTTATCCAAGGATTCAATATTTTCCGAAATTCACGGTATATTGTAAATAAACCATCATTCTTATTTTTAACTATACCATATGGTTAATTTTTACTTTTACTATATCACAGTGTTTTACTGGTTTTCATAAATGAGCACGATGAAATATTTATTTGGAAATTATAAAGAGAAAATGTGTGCGCGTCTCGCGGTACTCGTAATATGTAGACGATAAAAGAATATTCAGAGTTAAAAATAGAGTCGTTACTCATTACACCTCGTAAAAGTTGTATTTATTTGGGGTTTTGGTTTAGGTGCACCCCTGAAATCCCGCATCCAAATAGTTTTCTGTGGCGTAATTAACGTGGGAGTGAGATTTTAATCGATATTAAATTACAACAACATTTTTCGGGGTAATATATGATGCTACGCAGAGGCAGAGCAAACAAATTACAAGGTTACCGGTTTTTTAATATTTGACATAAAAAAATACTTTTAACGTGTACATATATATTCTGTTATTTGGCGCATTGTGCTAGGAGGTTTTAAACTTATAATACCACGTTCTTGTCAGAGTGAAAGAAGAGAGATGTTTAAAGCAAAATTGGTAAACCAAGTGTGAAACCAGACAGCGCGGGTTCTCGGTCTACAGCGGACCAAAGTGGATAATTCAATATGCGGAATGAATAAAGTTCGTACATATATGAAGCAAAAACTTTCTGTAACTATGGAATCATGCACAAGTAAAGGGTTGTCCAATTGAGACGAAGGAAAATAAACGTAAACTAAAACTACAAATATTTATTTTTGAATCAAGTTGGGTACTTTATTTAGAAGGCTTATCGATGCCATTTATGTATGAAAATGATATCACTCAAATGTTCACCACGACTAGATTTACAGACGTCGGTCCAATGGTCAACATTTTTGATGATATTTTCCAATGGGACGTTTTTATTAGATTTATCCCGGCAATGATGTTGTTTTTAGGTCTTGTTGAAAATAAACATCTCCCAAGTCGATCCCATCAAGGTTTCAGTGGTTGACACTATTCACCTACTCAAACAACTACAGTATTACCACCTGCACATTGCAAGCTCAATGTCAACCTGTACATTGACATGGACGGTGGGTTGGCGCTGAATTCTGCACTCCATCAGAGGGTCATAGTTGTGTTTATTAACATCACCGATCGTAATCGATGATGAAAATTCGATTTGCATCTAGCCTCTGATGGGATTCGAACCCAGTACCTCCCGGTCCAAGTGCCGAAGCTTTAATCACTGCACCACTTGTCCGGTTCGATCCCATCAAGCATAGCCAAAAAATAGTATAGTTGCACGGTATCAAATCTAATGCGATAACCGCGTTTTCTTTCTCATTTTCAAAAAAAAAAAAATAAGATTCGATTATTCCTTTTGACCACAACGCACACCAAACAGTCATTTTTTGAAGATGCCACGGCTTCTCTTAATATTCACATGGATTCTCGTTTGCAAAATTGTGACCTAGGCCAACCGGTTGTTTCATTTGGTTGGTTATTGCGACCGAATTATTCACGAATTGCGCGAAACGTATTTTTATTTTTTTTAACATTTTTGTTGTGCTCTGCAAACATTCAACTAACAAAATGACATGCAATTACAGAAAACAAACATGGCGTCTTTGCAAAATTATTTTTTATTTTCCTGCGTCTCATTTGGACAACCCTAGATGTTTTCGTTGTCCCAAGAGTTACCTCTAATCAACTCAGCAGAAGCATTAACGTCGCCGAATGGAAAATTGTATCGCATATTGAGCCACAAATTCGGAGTTCTATCGTTCGAAATGGGTGGATATACTCTTCGGAGCTGAAAAATTATATAGTCTACTTGTTCCAAACTGTTATACCAACGCCCATACTCCAAAATACAAAATTTGGATGGATTGTATCGGGTAAGATCACCCAACTTGATAATAAATATGTTTTGTCGAATGTTTTAGACCAACCAGAATTGGAGAGATTTTGGATTATGGATGGATTTGATGAGCGAGAGAAACTATATTTGGAGGATGAACATATTTGTTAAGCTCATTTGGCTCAAAACTTCAGTATGGATGATACTGGTAGATTCGTCGACAAACTACCACGACAGAATAGCGTTGAGTTTCTCGGTTACAAAAGTATATCGGCAGATTCAGGTGGTTAATGAACAATCTTATCTACACTATCTACACTATATACACACTATTGTGTGGCGATTTTCGCCTACGGATCCAATTGGTTTATATTGGCTAAAAACAGTTACATTTGGGACCGCCACAGTGACAATCGGACTCTCTGGTATACTAGAGATGACGTCTTTAAATACAAGTATGTATGTATAGAAGTCCGAAGAATGCATCAATACCAAACGAAGGGTATTTTCCGAAATCGCTACACTATTCGATCCCTTAGGCATTCTCAGCTCCATTGTAAAGGTGAACATATTTTTACAACATCTGGGGCGTTTGAAAACCGATTGGGACAATCCATTATCTGAGAGCAATAAATCACAATGGGTGAGGTTTCGAGAGCAATTGTCATTAATCGAAAGATTCGAGATACCTCGTTTTGTATTTTCCAATAAATTTGATTTAGTCCAGCTTTATGATTGCTGTATCAACATACGTTGTGTCACTCAGAACGATGTAAGCACTGGCCGTTGTGTCACGTCAGAGTAAAAAGGTATCGAAAGGATTTGTTGCTGGGCTGTTTCGGAAGCTGTTTTGAATTAGCTTGTCACACACCCATCAAAATGAGCAACCTTTGTGTTTAATCGTGTATTGACTATCTAGCAATTAACTGAAAAATCTGTAAGGAATCATGTAGATACAAAGCGTAATCCAGCCGATGTTGTATCTCGAGGTATATTGCTTTACCTAGACAATTATTAAAATACAATAATTGGTTTGTTAGACCGGAATTTTTAACTGACCCTACCGCGTGCTTGCCAAACCAACACAGGTCGATATCAAAAACGTACCAAAAAGAAAAAAGTATAGTATCGTTGTGCTTGCTTTATCAAACTCTCTAGAAGAAACATCCCGGCAGAGTAGTACAACGCTACATTATATTTCAAGAATCGTCCTGTTCTTGGGGAATCATTTCGTAATGGGGCTCGTCCGTTTCTAGTGTCTGGATCAGATTTTTACGGTCCTGTAATGATTTCTTACAAATATCGTGGTCAACGTCAGGAACCTTTCATCCGATGGGTTTATTACGGTGCTAAAAAATTCGTCAGCCGACGAGGTTTATGTTCAACTCTGTATTGCGACAACGCCACAAATTTCATTGGTGGAATACGTCAATTAAGTGAACATCGAAAGCTGTTGAGGCTGTGCTGAAGATAACATTCGAATATCACACATACCACCTGACCTTAACATGCTTTCACCATGCCATTTTTTGATCGGTGAAGCACTTACGGCGCCAATAGAACCTGACAATCCAAAAAAGGAGGGTGTTGAAAGCCGGGCATGTCCTTTCAACAGGAGGCAGTATGTTGCATGGTGACAACGTATATATTATTTATTTGGTTTACAAAGCATTAATTTATAACTTGAGTAGGATCGATTTCTATTTATTGTTAAACTGTTTTGCAGTTCTGGGCTGGGGTCGTTTGGCCGACTTTCAAAATTCCGAAATCAAAATCCCGAAAGCAAAATCCCGATTTTCAAAAGCCCGATTTTCAAGAGCCCGATTTTTCAATTTTTTTATGAAATCGGGGGCACGCGAATTTTGTCAAATTCGTCAAATCCAAAATTCCTAAAACGAAATTCCAAAACCAAAATAAGCGGTACAAGCGAGGTTGTACCATCTATAATGAGACAGTTATTTTCAATTCATGGTAAAATTGGCGACCAGATCGTGCCATCATTATTTTGTATAATGAGCTCAAAATCAACAGAAACTTACTCGAAGATGTTCTATGAGCTTTGTAAAATTGCTTGTGATTGGAACATCTCGTTAAATCCAAAGAGAAATGTATCAGATTTTGAAAAGGCAAGCGTAGCTGCAGCTAAACATATTTTCCGTTGGCTGAATACAAAGGATGCCTTTTCCATTTCAGCCAAACATTATGGAGAAAAGTACAATCTGAATACCTTCAGTTTAAATTTGGAAACGATGAATCTTTTAACATGCAAATTCGAATGTTGAAAAGCTTAGCCTCATACCTCCTGAAGAGGTTTCCGAGTATTTTGATGCGATCAAAATAAAATTTGATCCAGGCGCAAAGCGAATTGCCTAATGGTTCCAAACAAATTATATAAGGTGTGTTCATGGATACCAAGGAAGACCCCAATACAGTCCAGAGTTCTGAACTATATTCCAGAACCATGGGGATAATTTCTCTAGAACACAAAACTTGGTTGAGACCTAACACGTCCGACTAAAAATAGTAATCGGAAGACCTCATGTTGGGGTCTATAAGTTAATCGAAGAATTGGCAAAGGAGGTGGTAATATGCAAAACACGCATTGAGAAATGGAAAGCTGGTGAACGCTTCCCACTAAAAAAAATTTGGAAAGAAACAGCAAAATTTTAAATGTTGTTAATAAAGTTAATTGTTTAAAAAATATTGCTCATGTTATAAAGTTACATTAATAGCGCTTAAATTTTTTTTTATTTTATCATTAAATATTTCTTCAAAACTCCAAGCGTTCTTTTCAGGACGACCCAAAATGTATTTTATTAAAAGAACATAAAGGGTGTCACAATAACCGGTTCAAAATTGACATATCGGTTATTTTGGCTCTGCCAACACTAATGTCATTCTTTGTTTCACAGAAACTCAGTATGTTATTTCTAGTTGACGAAATGAATCGCTTGACGTTTCAACAAAAGTGGGAAATGTTGGAAATTTACTTCCACAACAAAGACAAAACTCGGGACTCAGAACCAACGGTATAAAGAAGTTTGTGCATAAAGTGCGTGATACGGGCTACCTAGTCGACAATCCAACGCGTACCCGTGCTCTTCGTGTTCATTCAGCCGTAAATATCGCCGCGGTGGCCGAAAATGTGCGCCAACGACCGAGAACATCAATTTGTCAACGTGCATCGGAAATGAACATTATTCGGTCTTCCATGCAACGAATTCTGCGTAAAGATCTTGGTTTGTGGCCCTATAAAGTTCAATTGGTCCAGCAATTGAAGCCCCGTGACCATCCGCTTCGATATCGATTCGCTGTGTGGGCTTGCGACAAACTCGAAATTGATGAGGATTTTGCTCAAAAAATCGTCTTTTCGGACGAAACGCATTTCCATCTCGGTGGGTTCGAAAACAAACAAAATTTTCTCATTTGGGGATCGGAAAATCCACAAGAATATTCAGAGAAGCCAATGCATCCATTGCATGTTACTGTTTGGTGCGGCTTGTGGCGTGGCGGCATTATTTAATCGTATTTCTTCAAAAAATGAGGCCTTCGTGACCTTTACAGTCAACGGAATCAATTACCGCCACATGTTAATATCTTTTTTGTGGCTATATCTTGAAGATATTGGTTTGGAAGACCTTTGGTTCCAGCAAGATGGTGCGCCATGCCACACATCGTGTGTTACAATAGCGAAATTGCGCCAAAAATTCAATGGCAACAATATCAGTCGAAATGATGACGTGAATTGACCGGCAAGAAGCTGTGATTTAACGCCTTTGAATTTTTATTTGTGGGGTGCCGTGAACGACAAGTGTTATATAGACAATCCACAAAGAATTAAGCGTTTGAAAGCTAATCTTGATGCAACCATTGCCGAAATAGATCCGCACACAATCCAAAATGTGCTCACAAATTGGACCGACCAAATGGAGTACGCCAAGGTGAGGCGCAGCTCTCATTTGAATGAAATCATTTTCCATAAATAACCAGGAGGATTGTTCTTTCAAACAAAAAAATAAATTTGGAAATAAATTAAGCCGATTTTGTTGTATTAAATTTTTAAATCTGACCTTCTTATTGAGACACCCTATATTTATACAAATCCAATTTTGTAAATTAAATTTTACAATTATTCGTTGAGGAATGGGAAAGTTGAATTAAGCAGGCCCAATTCCAAAAATTCTAGAATAATTTTTATTCTAGAATAATTTTGTCGGGCTGTGTGGCATGTGGCAAACCGTCCTGTTGGAACCACATATCAGCAAGATTTATGCCAGCAAATTGGGGTACATAAAATTTAGAAATCATGTCTCTATACTGTAACATTCCGCCCATCATCGTTGTTGAAGACATATTTTGAAGACACCCAATCAATCAAAAGTGAGGTTCATCGCTGAACAACATTTTGTTTGGAAAATCAAAATCAATATCAATTTGTGCTTCAGCCCATTGACTAAATTGGCGGCGTGTGCAATTAGTGCGAATTAATGACAAAGTAAATGTCAGCTGTCAAACAAAACAGTGTTGCCAATTTAAAGATGTTAACCTCTAAAAAACACCCTTTATAAAGAGTAGGTAGCGAAACAAAGGAAAAAATTTCATCAAAAAATGCATTGGTTATCCAATAAAAATGGGTTAAACAAAAACTTACACATCTTTATTTACCGTAATCGTGTTCTGTCAATAGTCACCTGTATGGGTATCGATATATTAGATACAAATAATATAAAATATTGTTGTGTAAGTGTACTGTATAACCCATTTAAATTGCATAACCCACGCATTTTTTGAAGACATTTTTTTCTCTGTTTCGTTACTCTTTATAACATCACAATTACTCTATGCTCTATTCCAGCAAAATAAAATAATAAATACAAAAACACAATTTCTAAAACGAAGTTGTGCGAATCACCGTGCGCAGCCCGTCTAGCTTATGGTACCCGACTTTACCCTATACAATTTTGTTGATTTGTAAAATGAAAATTTTTGAAATATAAATAGCACTGAGAAAATATTAATATACAGCAACAAAATATGATGTAATCATTAAATTTAATTTTTTATTAATTTATTTTTCTTCAAAAGTAAGAATTTCATCTTAAGACTATAAATTAACGAGGTCATCCATATATATAGTATATATATTAATCATGTCGCTATTTGTCAAAAAAAAAAGATAAATACGAGTACAGTGTTGTGTATATTGAAAAGCTATGCTAAATATGACACAAAAATAAAACCGCGCCCAAAATCGTTTTCGGCTACGTACATTTCACAAGTGTGATGTATAACGAACGAAGAAAACAATTACTCTCTTTTGTTGTGATATTAAACCATTTGTGAAAGTAGGTTTTCGAATTTACTCGTGGCCGGTAAATCGATTGTGTTTTGGCAGTTTGGCACTCTTTTTTCTTCCATGACCACGGTAATTGTGTTCGTCTGTTTTCTGCTACACTTCAATCGTTTTGTGATTTTGTTGCTACACATAACACATACACCCGCACTCATTAAAATTTGTTTGGTTTTAATGAAATTTATATGCGGACTATGCGTTGTATACATTTTCGTATACATACACGAATGAATGGAATTAACATTAAAATGAACAGTTTTTGCAAAATTTAGTTTACGTACGTAATATCCGGTATACGGATTATGAAATTATATTTTATTTAACTTGATAGTCAAAGTACCAAATATGTTTTACATGTCCCATATGCATACCTAATTGTTAACTGAGGTAAACTGCATTACACTTTACATAAATTGCATAATCGCGTATTAGATATTTTGCAACTCGTACCAATGTATCCATATAGTTACTTTGTCTCAAACATGTTTGCAGGTTGGTTTAATTAGCAAAAACGATTTTTATATGTGATTTACCAATTTGGTCATTTATCGCGTAATTGTTGCTGCTTCTGTTTTATTTGAATAAATTACGTGTGCACACCATGAAGTTGTACCTCTCCTCCGGTTTCAGCGTTCGTATATACATCTACACAGCGCGATATTTTATTTATTTTTTACGCTAACAAGTAGCGTTCATGACGAAGAAATATCGTGTGTATATTTTAATACTAAACTTTATATTTCACGTGATTTGGGTTGATAATGATCAGAATGGCATATGTATTGTGTATCTGTATATAGTAACGAGATTAAGCTTATTAAACCATATTTTACGTATGCAAGGCATTCTTCTGGCCTGTTGTCATTATTCTTTTATCTTACACATGGATTTCTGGACAAATTATCCGTATATGTCATATCAAACATTGTGTTACAAAATAGTTACGTTATCAGATCGATTAATGTCTTAAAATTGTCTAATTCCTATAAATTATTTCCTTGTTCTTACAAAACTATTTTATTTTTTTTGTCTAATCCAGAAATAGAAATTGCATTATGGTTGAAAGAATTACACGACTTTTACGAAAAAAACATATTATAAAAAAAAATCTCAGATGAAATAAAAAAACGAATTGACTAATCGACTATAAATAAACATCGAACACCAAAAAATAAAAATAAAATGTTCAGTAAAAATACGATTTTGAGTTACAGAGACATCGTGTATTGCGAGATAAAAATCTTGAAAAACTGGAAATATTGTGTGCACTGTGCTATTCTTAAAACACAAACATTTTGGCATGTGGAATTTCTAGATAATTGTGTCAAGTAAAAAGTTTGTAGCGTTTGTTTGTGGACTTATGCTCGTACCGAAAATTGTATACCGTGTCAATGTGCACCGTAACATTTCCGATATGTGCTAAAACGGCTTTAATAAAATGTAGCTCGGCTCTATAAACGTAAATTTTCTTCTGTAACCTTACAGCATCAAATTTGATGACGTTAAGTTTTACATCAAAATTTTGATAGTGAATAGCTCGAAAAAATTGTAATTTTCGGAAGCAGGTCTCGTATATAAAGGGTCTTTCATTTGAGAAGTTCTATTTTCAATGACTTTGTCGCTTAAATCTGGCTGAATTTGCTGGATGGCGATCGTTATGTTGACTTTGAGGGAAAGCGCGATCGTGGGGCGATCACAATAAGTTTCTTATCATCGATCTGTAGCGTTCACCATTAACGGTTACGGCAATGTCAGGTTCGTTTTAGAAGCAGTACGGAAAAAATGAATCGGTCAAACTAAAATCCGCACCAAACAGTGGTGTCACCATAACTTTCTCGGGATGCATTTGATGTTTGAGTTCGTGTGGATTATTATAACCTTTCATGCGGTGATTTGATATATAATGAGTGGGCCATCTGTGATCTGTTGGTTCTTTTTTCAATCGATGAATTTTAGTACTTAATGTTATCGGTTCTAAAAAAAATCGTTGACATATGTAAAGTCAAAAATATGCCATTTATCATCGCATGGAGTCGCTAACAACACGTACAACGCATTTTGATTGTTCAAATTTATTATGAAAATAATCGTTCGAAAACAACTACATTTCGTAAAGTATGTGAGAGTTTTGGTCGACATGGGCATTCTACTGAGCGTTGCGATGTTTATTAATTTCAATTTCAAATGTAAATGTCAAATATGAAAGTTTCAATGAACTCTTTAAAAAATATGGAAGAGATAGAAAACCCGACGTGTGTTGTTACCTTTTTAGATTCGGTGATAAAGCTTAGAAATGTCAGGTTGGATGTAAATTCAACAATAAAACCTGCGGAGGTCAGTTGGTAGTAAAGGATTTTTAAATATTCATCAGGACGTAACGACCGTTCCTGGATGAATCTACTACTAATCGTCCATTAATACATGATTTCAATTGTAGAGTTGAATTTTTAATAGACACTGGTGCTGACGTTTCGGTTGTTCCACTTAAAATTTGTCACATTCCGCAGGCCTTAACTAGTTCCAAATTATTCGCTGCGAATGGAACGCCAGTTATATATAGTTATATATGGAGCAATAATTGTAAATTTAGATTTTGGGTTACGGCGTAATTTTAAATGGGAATTTATAGTGGCAGATGTCTCGATGCCCATTATTGGAGTGGACTTTCTTAAAAGTACTGTACTTCCTTAATTGATAGTTGATCTGGGCAAACATCGCCTTTTGGATGCAATGACGTTTTTGTTTACGATTGGTTCTATCGCTATAGCTGAGTCAACACTGGCTCAACTAAACAAAAACATTTGAGAATCCAATAGAACGAGAAATTTTTCGTCCAAGTAATATTGCATGGTCTAGTCCTTTGCATCTTGTCTTGAAGAAAAATAGAGATTACCAGAGTCTGAATCGTGTTATTATTCCAGATCGTTATCCCATTCCACACCTTCAAGATTTTTCGTACCAATATGAAGGATGTACTATCTTCTTTACCCTTGATCTTGTCCAAACTTATCATCAGATCCCTATTGAACCGTCTGGTATTCCAAAAACCGCTATTGCGACTCCCTTCGGTTTATTTGAATTCACAAAAATGGCTTTTGGTCTCAGGAATGCAGCGCAAACTTTTCAGAGATTCATACATTCCATATTGTTGGTAAATAGCATTTTAACTGTTCCAGAACGAGCTAAAGTCATCAAAAATTTTCAACTGCCGCTGGTGATCAACTTTTACTTAATGATTTTCTTAAAGGCTGTAAGAAAAATTGTAAAATTTCAATTAATCAGTTAAAATAATTTTCAGTCCGTCGATGCTTTCTACAATTGTAAGGAGAAGTTGTGTAAAGCTTTTCTTCTTGCATACCCGTCATCTACGACTAAACTCACTATCATGGTAGACGCTTCGCACACAGTTATTGGTGCAGTATACTTCAACAGTATATCGGCAATATTTGGCAACCACTCAGGTTCTTCTCGGTTCGTCTTAATGAAACGCAACAAAGTTATAGTGCTTATGACAGAGAGTTGTTAGCAGCGTACTGTGGTATCAAGCATTTTAGATATATTTTGGAAGGACGACAGTTTACGTTGTTCACGGGCCATACGTTGTTTTCATCTGAGTGAAAGTGTTCGTAATGAACTAAGCACAACCAGACATCGTTCATTTTGCAGGTTGATCTTTATTTGCATCCATATAAAATTCAACTAACTCAAAAATTGAAGCTACCAGACATTTAAACCGTCGTCGTTTTGTTAATTGGGTGCTTGAACGAAATGAAGATTTTCATCAAAAATCATTTTTATATCGATGAAGCACATTTTCATCATAATGAGTACGTCAATAAGCAAAATTGTCGAATTTGGGGAGCGAAGAATCCTCATGTTATTCACGAAGCAGCAGTTCATCCTCCAAGAGTCACTGTTTGGTGTGGTTTATACAGTGAATGGGGAACGTTATCGTAAGATGTTAACTGGTTTTTTGTGACCCAAATTAAATAAAATTGCGTGTCAACGACATTTAGTTTCAACAAAACGGAGCGACATGTCACGCGAGTCGTGCACCCATCTATTTATTGTCAACAAAATTTGCTGATCGCATAATTTCAAGAAATTGTGAAGTTCCTTGGCCACCTAGAAGGCCGGATTTAGCACCACTTGTATATTTTTGTGGCGTTATTTGAAAGGTAAGGTGTATGCTGATCATACAACTTATAAACAACATTCGAGCTGAAATTGAGGTCATTGATCTGCTTTTATTGAAAAAAGTCATCGAAAATTTTGATGTTCGGATGCAGGCCTATAGACGAAGCCATGGCGGGCATATGAACGATATTGTTTTTTATACATATGTAAATGGCATTGAACCATCTTTCAAAATGTGTGTTTTATTTACAAATGAAAAAAGGACTAACAGATGGCCCACCCTGTACTAGGAATAATATACAACAAATTTGACAGACAATTTCCTATTGAAAGACCTTTTATATGTTGTTACCAATATCATCTCTATACCAACAAAATATGAAGCTAATGTCAATTGCAGTTTTTGAGCTTAATTTATTTGATTAAGATTTCCCGGTTTTCTTATCTACGCCTAAATGTTGAAAATGAACAGTTTGCGAATACTGTTTTTTAGAACACTGTATCTTTTTCTCTTTTAGCAATTTCTATAAAATTACAGCTATAAATTTTTTACTTTTTTAGAGTCAGGCCAGGCCATAAACTACCTAAATTAGGGTACGCTATAAAAGGAGTTATTTTCGAAATTTATGTATAATATCCCAATAATTGGCGCAGTACATCGCTAATAGCTAATCTAACTAGCTTTAGAAGTTTTTTTTTTGCCATAGCACGAAATAGATTTCGTTCCTTCCTGCAAGCAAATGACATTTGAAACAATATTTATTAGTTTATGGCGTTGGGGTGTAGTATTGCAAATATAAATCGAACCATATCTTCCGAAAGTTACGAGATTGGATTGATTGATGGTCTTTAGTAAATCTACAAAGTCTGAAACTATTTTATGCTTTACTGCTTCTAGCAATTCGTATTTGTTACTTTCTGTTATAGAGTAAACATAAGTGTGGAGATTGGCGGATTGGCTGGTTTTGATGAAGCTTGATACCTTCAAAGGATGTGTGACAGGGAAAGAAGTGAAAATGAAAGTTTTTGTTAGGTTGGGGCGGTGGCAACTTCTATCGTAAGTTTTTTGCGTTTGCCGGTATTCTGATATAACATTTGTGAGGGAATCGATGAAGATTGAGTCAATTCTAGGTTGAAGTTAAAATAAGACTGGTCCGGATTAGTTCCCAGGAATGCTGAATTTTGATAGGAACTGTTTTTGCGAGGGCTGGGGCTTTCTATAAAAATGTTTTGAGGGATCTATGTAATATTTCTTAAGGATGGATGTTCTGAATTGGATTTGGAAGAGGAATGATTCCTGCTGAGTTTTTGATTACTGAGTATAAGTGGCGGCTTTCTAAAGACAGGCAGATTCTAAATTGATTTGGCAGCGAAAGTGGTCCAACATTTTTTGGTTTTTTGATACTTTGGGGAGGAGCCAAGGACTACAGATCAGATGCTGGGAATCACAAAATAATTTTGCGATGTGTTTGTGATTTGCGTAGTTTCGTGGTGGACAGAGATGAATGTGGGTCATAATAATACACATCATTTTATTTTTAATAGCATTTTATGATATTCGGAACTTTCGGAAATCTTAAAATTTTACTGGATAATTGTTTTTAATAAGCGACAAAAGATACGTTTTGTCTTGTTGGACATTTTATATTGCCGCTCATTAGCTAGATGCTCTATGTACTGCGGATAACTATACGTCGAGTGGACAAGAGAACTGCGATTGAACATTTTTTACATGTTTCGTTAATTTACCAAAAGCACAAAAATGTAAATATTATGGTTTTGGGGTATTTTTTCGTACCCCATTTTATATTTTTGAATTAGAGTATATTGCAAATTGGTTGTGAGAAAAGGGGTATTGTACTCCAGAAGACCTGGCCACTGGGTGGCATTCAATATTTTCTTGTTGGCCTAGAATCTCACGTTCTGTCATAATTTTAATTAGGGTGTTATTATTATTACCCATATTATTACCCGGTATTATTACCCATATATTTCATCGATAACTCAAAGTATAACTTTGCCCAGTAAAATTGTAACCTTTATCAAAATTCGATTGTTTTTCTTGGTGTTCAATTTGGTGTTCGGCTAGAGATTATGAGAATACGAAACATTCCCAGAGAAACACAAGATGACACATTGGTATTTTAGCAATCGGCTAACCCTTGCTATTTTTCACTCGCGCTTTTTAAAGATTATTGGAGCGACAGGCTCGGGCTCAATTTTACATTGCACCTTCACCCACACTGTCCCATAATGAGCATTAAAATCGCAGCCTCCCACCAAAGGCATCTGATTATTCCTACCCATTCAACAAGGTTAGGGAACTCTTTCAAATGTTGCAGTGAAATAGCGTCATAAGGAGGTAACTGATTCAACTACCAGCTTGAAATCGAAGATTTGAGAGTGACAATTGACAACTGCATCAATTTGCCTTCTCGGTACAATTTGCATAAAATCATTACGAGGGATGAAAATTGGATTTGTACGATTATCTTAAATGGAGAAAACCATGGGTTAATCCAAGCACATCAATTGGAAAAGTGAATATTCATGCCAAGAAAGTGTCTGTGTGGTCCTTGGCAACTTGGTCAATCTGCTACTTTTGAACCTTACTAGACCTAATTGATCAAATTAAGTGATGCTCTGTGGCCCTATTTTGATTGTCCCAGAGAATTTGGGATTGGAAAAATATCTTAATAATAAGAGAATATATGTAATTACAAATTGCACTAATTCCCAAATATTTATTTCCCGTTCTCAAATGTAGATTCTGGCAGACAAGGAATATTTTTTTCGGGAAAACTTTTTTAAGTAGATTTTTATAAACTGAAACACGTATTGCGACCTTATTACAAGATTAATAAATTTTAAAATATATATTTATTAGAAAAAAATTATGTTTAAAAATTCACAAATGTAAAAAACCACAATTCCCAAAAAGATAATGAAGAGAAATTAACGTCAAAACTGCTATAAAATGGAATTATGTTTTTCCAATAAAAAAAATCCCAAACGCCTGAATTCACTTTGGGGAATAAAAAATTTCTAACTGCTAGAAATTCGTCACTAATTCCCAATTCTCTATTCCCGGGGAAAACCAGAATAGGGCCATTGGAGGAAAAAAGCCGTTTATAGACCAAAGAAGGCGGAAGGTACCGCAAACTCGTACATGACATCGGAAATAAATAGTTCCATACTCGCTAACAAACTCAAAATCAATCAAATTACCTGAAATGCTTTATACCACGCCTACTAGTTCCACACTCGAGTTGAAATTGTTTTAACTTTTATTTTTTTTATTTTTTTATTTATTTACAATGTAATCTGTTTTGGGGCTCAAGGCTCACCCTGCTCTTTTGTGGTTATGCTTTTTACGTCCTTACTTTACGCCAGCTCAGCCAACTCGAGGACGTACGGCTATAGGACCGATTTAAGACCATCTGCACATTACAAGCTCCATGCCAGCCTATACTGGCATGGAAGATGGGTCGTCCCATGGGTTTTGCACACCAACAGGCGGTCATAGATGTGTTATATTTCATTACATTGAAATTTTACTTTGCATCCTGCTCCTATTGGGATTCGAACCCGATACCTCCCGATCCAACTACTGTGCCATTTGGTCGGTATTTTAGCTTTGTTGTTGTTTTAATACATTTTGTTTGATACCATGGTATATTTCCTATCTAACTTCCGCTGTCGTGAACGCACTATAATGCATACAATAAAGTTCGCGGTTACGAAGGGGTTGGGAATTGCGTAGCGAATCATTAAAATTCTCTAAGGCATTGTGATTATACTTTGATTAGTTCAAAGTATTTTCAGAATTTTTGTAGTTTGGTCATTGCAGTTTTATGAGATGACCAAATTTTTTAATACAAAGAATTCAATGCTTCATTAGTTCGAAAAAAAACCTCCAAAGTCTTGGTAACCTCACCTTGATGTAAATATTATTTACTTTGTCATTCACAATGTGAATGAACTTGAGGAGGTTATCTCAACTTTTTTCAAGGGTTGAAGGTATTTTTACACAATGACCCTGGGGGTTAACAATGGGGAGGGGGGAGTTAATTTTCTACTTTTTGTGGTAATATATTTTGAGTAGATGGCCTTTTTTTGTGGGCTCGAAAAGTCGCAAAAATTGTGAATGTCATAGTAAATAATATTTGTCTATCAAGAAGCCGAAAATTTTTACAGCGCAGGGTTTCTATTTGCACACGTTATAGTTAATAAGTAATCATCGGTTCAGCTCCTTTAGAAATTAGAATTATATTTGGTTACCTGGACTGGGATGTTCTAACATCACCATTTTTCGATAATTTATCGAAGTTTATTTCTCGTTTTGGTAGAATAAAATTTGTCTCTGTTTCAATTTTTATATCATTTACCAGCCTGCTAGTTTGCAACATTTTGATGCTTCTACCGCGTTTCTATCACCAAATAATTTATTTTCGATTCTAGAACAAAAATAAGTGAAATATATTGTTCAAATATATTCTAGAATTTTTGTGATAGCAATAGAGAAGAAATAATTGATAAACGAAATAGAAGTTAAACTAATTCTAGCAGAAAGAGACGTAGACTTCGATAAAGTATCGAAAAATGGTGATGTTAGCACATCCCAGCTATGCATAGTGATTCAGTGAAATTTAGCAGAAATAAACTAAACTAAATTTTGTGTCTGTCTATTGTTTCAGCCCTCTAATGAACATTTGCATAGCCTACTTTATAGTTTTATTCTAGCAGAAATTTGCTAGTAAAGAATTCCAGACCAGTATAATTTTGTAGTTGTTTTAGCTGGTCAAATCGAATGCGGCGTGTTCTTGTTTCTACGTCTGATGAATATCTTGAAGAGAATGAGGACTGCATACACTTTTGCCAACGGCCAACTTTAGTATTATTTATCAAATAATAATCCCATTGCCCGTGATTTTCTTCTTCACTTGTATCTCTCTCTCTCTCTCCCCAAACCAAGTATTAATTAACCGATGCAAATATTTGCATTTAAAATTTTTTGTTTACATACAAAATACAGTAAAACAATTTTTTGCGATAAGACAAAGCCGGCTTCATTAAAAATATTATTTATATCTTCTTTTATATCTGTGGATCGTATAACATGCGCGAATCGTTAATTCGCTGATAACAAAACGATTTTTATGTCTTTTGAGACTAGAGATTACATGCGTAGTCCTGATAATTCAATATATGTTCATATATTGGTTTGCTTACGAATTCGACGCATTCTTTTATGTTGCATTGCGTGTGTGTCGTCAAATGTACTCTACCGCCGCGCCGCCGATACGTCCTACATGTTTGTTATTTTATCTTATCAGAATTTGTTTATCAATTTATAATACATACTTTAAACATTTTGTTGGACGAGTTTGACGACTGTCAACGATTTCGTGTAATATTTCAATCAACCGTATGTTTATGGATGTGATTTGGATCGCAGTTTCTTATATACGAAATGTATTTTAATTTTCAAAGTCGAATATAGAATTGACCGTGGTAGGAAATTATGCGTCCATAAATATGTAAAAGAAATAGATCGAATATCCATCAATAAAACGTCTATTTACATAAAACATTACTGAGAACTTGCACATACAAAATTACAGATGTCCAACCTTGACTCAGGTTTGTATCCAGATTGTGTTTATTTTATTTTGAATTTAATGATTCTGTGTATAATATGCTGACGCAATTTTCTGTGGACACACGATTTGTTTATAGATTTTCGATGTACGTTTACAAACCCTGTACCAATTTACAATAAAACAATACTCGGTATGTTTCACAGATGTACAATTTATTAATCCAATGCTTTTCTTTGTAGCGCGCAGGTCACGTATTTTGTTTTTGTGCCATGTACCGAACGAGATGGCAAAACCTAAGAATTTATGGATTGAATCTGTTCATATATAAATCCTAAAAACAATTCTGAGCCATGAAGATTAAATATTTATTTGGTTAGGTCATAAATTTATATTATTGGGCGGCTCTGCATTTATTACCTTTTTGATTTGATCAACGTTTATAATTTCGGCGGTATCACCACCGTGGCCACCATTGCCTAGGACAGCCATTTTCGATTTATCCATAATAATTTTATTATTTTGATCACCTGATGGCGGATTCCCGTTCTTTAATTCTTCCAAAGCCATTTCAAATAGCTATATATATATATATATATTTAACAATATATATTTTGTTTTATAAATTTTCAAATCACGATTGATTTCACGATTCAAACCGGAAACTTCTCCTTCTACTACAAATTTTTAATAATTTTTTTTTTAACTCTTTTGTTTTATTAGAACATTTCACTTCACTTTACAGAACTTTTTCTCACTTTTGTATACTTTTTTTTCACTTTTATCTTATTTCTAAACTCGCACTTTACAACTCACGCACTACTTTTCTTTCTGTGTTACCAGCCACTAAGACAATTTATCTTTAATTTTGTTACCCAAGAATAAATTCGGATAATTTGTTTAGAAACACGATTTTTTATTTTTATTTTAGAAAAATAGACAAATTTGAAATTGTGAAAATTTTTAATTATAACTCTAGATATTTTTATTATTATTAAACTTTCTTATTGCGTGCGATGTGAGTTTAACTTAGTTGTAGGGTTTCGATAGAATAAAATCAAGAATAAAAGTGTAAGAAATTTAATGAAAATATTTTTTTTCGGTGAGAGAATCACATTATTTCTCACTCATACATTAAAACAGTAAAATATATACAGTTATGGCTTTGTAGTGTTATAAAATGTAACGCAATTCGAATTCGAAAAACAAAGCACACTACTTTCTTTTATTTTTATTCTAAAAGCAATGCTTAAGGCGGTTTGCGTTGCATACTTTCGATCCTTCCTTCCTTCTGACATTTTTTAAACCAATTTCAACAGGTTTTTTTTCTTGTAGAATTTTTTTCATTGGTTTAAAAAAAATTTCAGAAGGAAGGAAGAAACATTTCTATTTAACAGTGTATTGCAATGGTAAAAGTGGATTAAGATCTAGTTTTGGATTTATAATTTTCCAAATCAACAGCAATTTTTGAATTGCGCTTTTGTTTTCAATGTTGGTAAGTTAAAATGATTTTAATTTTGTTTTATTTAAATATAATAATTTTTACACAGAATTCGCCGATCATTCAGACCTAACTGTATAAAATGCACACATTTAAATCAAATCTAATACGTATACAAACAATTTAGTATATTTACCAGCTGTTTATTGATTTCATTGTACATAATCATGAATAAAGAGAGCCAAATCGGGTTGTTTAATTTAGATTGAAAAGAGACGCAATTTACAAATTCTATGTAAGTATGTGTTAATAAATATTGCCGGGCTACTTCAACTGCACCCTGTTTATAAATGAGATATTTTTTTGTTACGTCTTGTCTCTTTATTTTTTTTTTGTGATGATGTCATTTTTATATTTTGACTTGGGGATACGAAAAAGAAAAGAAACTATTAAACGAAAGTACATTATATAATTAATGTGTCTTGATATGCACGAACAATAAAAAAAACCGGTCGGTAAATATTAAATCAAAATATAATAGTCGTAAGCCCGTATCCGCCATTATGTATATACGAATGATCGATAATGCAGTTGTTAGATGTACAGTTAAACATTTAAAATTACACATAGATGGAGTTTACTATAAATTCTTGCAACTGTCATGAGATGGCGTGCTGAAAAAATTTTCAAATTTTATTTTAATTAGTGCACAGAAATTTTTTATTTATGTTTGTTACAATTGTTTTAATGCAATCAACGATGAACACGAATGTTATTAACTGATTAAATTTTAAGATATATTTTATTATAAATATACTTGATTTAATTGTAAAAAATTACAGTTTCGATATAGTTTTGGGCTAGTTATCACATATTGAGAATATTGTTGGTTTAGAATGAACATAATAATTTTATTTAATATATTTTTTGTGGTACATTTAATTAACGCTGCAAGTGTAACACGTAACATTCAAAATGAAATAGTAAGAGTGAAACGGAATGAGGAGATGATGGCTGCGGCTGTTGGAGCTGCTGGTGGTATGGCCACAGCTTTTATGGACGTTGTTAGTAAGGGTGGTGCAGCAAAAGACGAACGAGATTTTGAAGCAGGTTTAATATAATTAATCTTTAATAAATACGTGGTTTGCCGTTACTCTATTTTTGTTATAGCTATACCGTTTGCCAGTGTTAAAGGCAGCCAAAAAAGTGGAGTAGGTGTAGGTGACGCGATGGGAGAAGAATATCGCCGCCGTAAACGTGCACCATGTAGCGGCAAGAATAAATCTAAGGATGTAACAACAGTTGAGCCACCAGTAGCGGAAGATGGAGCGGAACGCAGAAAAAGGCAAGCGATAAACGATCCGGATAATGTTCGACCAAATTTTGATGGTAAAACAGCAATAAAAAGTTTTCTTGATTCATTTGTTGAATTAGCTAAAAAAATTGGTAATCTTTTTGTACCATCAGATCCGAATAATCCACAAACACGACAACAGGAAATGGATGATCGCTATTAGTATTTTAGACATGCAATCGTTACATTATTATAGTTTTGGTGTGTTTAATATAATGGAACTTGTTGATTAAAAATATTGATAAATTTAACAGTTTTATTGATTTTTTAACTATGCACGTCCAATTTCGACATGCAAAGATAATTAAATTAACGATTCAAATCTTATACCATTATCACCTTAAATGATGATTTTACTTCCTTTTACCTAATTAAGGTAAGTATAAAATTTTTTCTATAAACTCGCTATATCGCCGAAGTAAAAAAAGCAGTTTTTAAAAAAATTGCTGTTGGCGAAAATCCGTTCCTTCCAAAGTGGCAGTCTCTAAAAGCTCATGAGCTTTTTCGTTTGCAAGTATTTTGAAAAGTATATCATTTACGAGAAACATGTCGAAGAACTGAAGGATTCTAAATTAATTTTGCAACAATACCGGGTTAGATCATTTTTCCAAAATTTAAGCGGAAATAACTTTTTTGACAAAAATTTGTTTTTAACAAAACTTCGTTCGAGCAGAGTCCAGAATTTCTTAAAGTCTTTGAGGATTGACTATTCGGAATAAAACTTATGAACCTTTTTTTATTAATTGCGAGATCAGTTGGATGTTGAAAAATACAAAGTAAGTATTTAAAGACAAAAAAAATTGATATCTGCCTAATCTCAGAAAGACATTTTACCAGAACCTCGTATGCCAAAATACGTGGATACTAGTGCTATAACGCTCTACATCTAGCAGGAAGAGCTAGGAGCTGGACAGCAACATTTATTAAGGATAATATTAATTAACCACCACAAAGACTTAAAAATAGAGGAGGAAGCTATGCAAGTAGCTACTGTATCTATTGAAACCAAAAATAATAAGAGCTATAGTATATCAACAATATCCTTTCCATCCAGAGGTAACACAAAAAAGAGAACTACATCAAACTTCTTAAATCCCTTGGTAGTAATTTTATTATTGGAGCGACTTTGACGCAAAAATGACATTCATTAGGAATCAAATACAACTACTTCCAAAGAAAGAGAGCTATTTGAAGCAGGCATAACATTAAAATGTGAGTTTCACTTCAGTAGAAAGCCAACCTACTGGTCTACGGATCCAAATAACATCCCTGACCTTCTGGATTTCTATATATCAACATGTAACTCTGAAATGCCTTAGCTGTCGGAAATGATAAAGGGATGTAGGAGATAATGATAGATTCGACCACTTTTCAGTTTTAATGACACTAAGTGCCATGGTAGTAAGGAAAGCAAACCCTTCAAGTGTAACAAATAACAAATCAAATTGGGAATACTTTCGACAGCTAGTTGAAGAAAGCGCCAATCTACAGGTGCATAAATCTTGAATGCTTACATGATACAAGTTGAACTGGAAAGCCTTAATGAAAGTGTTCAAAAAGCGGCCTCGGCAAGTACCCTTTATCTGTAAGGAATAATACAAAAAAGTATATACTATTTAGTTGAAGTGAGGGGGTTGGGTAACAAAAAAAAAGAGGAGCTCTTAAGCCTTGGTAGAAAACTATAGCCTCTGAAAACAAAACCACCATAAACAACTTGTGTAACAAACTTAAACTATAGTTGCAAAAGAGATTATTCTCTGTGGAAAACCATCAACGGTTTAAAAAGGTACCAGTTACTCTGAAAGGAATCAAACAAGAAGTAGAAAACCTCAAAGATAAAAAACCTCCTGATACGACTTGGCAACGAGGCAAATAATCAAAACCCTACCAAAAAAAGCACTAAACAATGCTTTCTTTAGACTAAGTTATGTTCCGAGACAGAGAATCATAATGATTTCAAAGCCTAATAAACCACTTAACGACAAAACATCGTATATGCCAATTTCTTTACTAAACACATCAAAGATTTTCGAAAGACTGTTTCTCAAGAGACTAAAGTCAATTATAGAGCACAAATCTTATCTTATATAGCACATCAATTTTGGTTCCGAGAAAGGCATTTAACGATAAAACAGGTATACAATTGAGGACGTAGGCTAAGCATTTGATAAGGTTTGGTACCATGGTCTAGAATTTAAGCTCCAACGGGATTTGCCAAAACAACATTTTGAATTGCTAAAATCTTACATCAACGACCACATTACTTCCGGGTGAATAAGGAAGGGGAATATGAGAACGAGAAGCTGCTTACTGAATCGCGCCAAAGAACCAAAGTGCCTAAAGAAACCCTTTAGAATTAGTGGTTCCCTAAGTCTTTGAATTTAAAGGACTATCAGAGCTGGGATGAACCAATAGGTTTCATCCAGTACGAATACACAAGCGTGCAAGCCTGCCGCAAAATGAGTATAGAAATACTGAGCCTCAGCTAAATAAAATGAGAGGGAAAATGTGAATTCCAGACACATACCACAATTGGAGTTTTAAATTTTAAAAGTAAATTTTATAGTAAGCTTATATGCCGTAGGCACTAGGCGTAAAACAAAATTTAGTTATATATGGTAGGAAAAGGCAAAAAAGAACTAAAAGAAGGAGAAACAAAAAATAGGTAATAAAAATTAATCTATTGATCGTTCCAACCATCTGTTGTTTATACGGACTTTTTTTTTTTAAATAAATCAGGGATAGGAAGTATAAGCGATAAGTCATCGGCAAGCAAAATCAGAACATACTTAATGAAGTTCAATTCTGTTTCGGATCAGATTCAAGACTTGCTTTAGAAAAGAAATATGATCATTATATCCTTAGTTACTCACCAACAAAACCAAATGGTGATGAAAACGAGGATTAATTTTATAATCAATTTGAATCTAATAATCTAGAGTTGGTGCTGCGACACGAATCTGGAGTCGATTATGGGTCGGAAAGATCACATTTTGATCAAGAAATAATATATCAGCGCGTTACAACTCGTCATAGCTCGACGTGGTGCGGATGCCTATAGCGACCATCATAAGTGGCCACCTGGTGAAACATATTCAAGGAGCTTCTTACGGTAATATTGAGTCCGTTTACAAAATTATTGATTGAAGAAGCATATACAGAAACAGTGCATTAAGGAGCACAATTAAAGAACCGAAGTTCCCCCAGCGTCTGGTACTGGATCATACACGGTCGACATTTCATACAACGTTTCATTTCCAAATGTACAAAGTGTCATCATTTCAATACTAAATCTGGAACACAGATAATGGGAAACTTAGCAGCTTTGCGTATCGTCCCTGAAAGACCATTTTTGAGAACTGGGGTCGATTATGCGGAACCTCTTCTGATTCGCACAACTAAGGAAAAAGTTCACAAGGCACACAAAAGTTATTTAGCCGTTCTTGTTTGTATAACAACTAAGGCCATACACATTGAGATAGTCAGTGGTCTAGCCAGTGAAGCATTTACTGCAGCTTATAAAAGGTTCAAGGCAAGAAGAGGCTTGTGCTGTAATTTATATAGCGTCAATGATACCCATTTAGTCGGAGTCAAAAACCAACTTGAGCGGGAAGTGACTTGGCTGATTCATACATTAAATAAGGAAATTGCTCAACTTTTATCAAATTTTGAACAAAATGATTAATGAAGCTTATGAGAGATGCGACACTGACTTTTGAAGACCTATCTGTCGTACTTGCTTAAATGTCATATTTCTGGACACTCCTTAATCGGTGCAGTGCACCATTATGAACAACTTCACAAGACACAATGGCAGAAACTAATATTCACGGCGTAACACGATTTAAGCTACTAGAAAAAATTAAACAAGATTTCTGGGGAAGAATGGCATAGGAAGAATGACACTTGCATCAATTCAACATAGAAGAAAATGGTCAGATGAACCAACAAACAAGAATATAGAAGACCACGAATGTATTAAGCAGGGCAGCCTCGTAGATCAGGAGGCATATTAATTAAAAGAGCAATTCACAAACTTAGATACAGATCTAAACGACCACCAAAGATCTGCTCTTCTAGCCAAAGTTTTATGTTTACCTAAAAGTTGGTTATTTTGGCTCCTAGCATAGTGGTATTATACATAGGAGGATCACAAAATCCACCCTCTTTTCAGTAATTCCAGAACAAACAGAAATGTTTAATATTTTTGAATTGTTATTTTAAAAGCAGTTTATAGATTTAATGCCAAATTAAAATTTCTCGGAAAATTCGAAACAACATAAAAATATACGAGACAAAAGATTTTCAATGTCTATCCTTATTGAGTAATAATTTTCAGAGATAGAAAAGATATTCCATTATGACAGTTGATTTATGATTTATCATTAAATTAATCACTCCAACCTAAACTTGTAGTTTCATATGAAACTACAATATACGTAAAATTTATCAACTACAGTTGAATTGAGTGTTCAAAGTTATCCAATAAATACTAGGAGTGACCTACCGCCAATCGTTCCAGTCCCAAGTTTCAGGATTAGCAATAATGAGATGAGATTGATGAGATTTCGATAAGGTCTTTAATATGAAACAAAAAAAAAGTTTAATTACCAAAGGAGCGATATGGGTCTACAACAGACTACACTCTAAAATCGAGTGTTACGATTGGCGAAGTTTCAACGCTTTTATTCGAACACCCAGCAACAGACTTAAATTAATTTGCCTTCGAAATTCGCTTGTAAAATTGTTGAAATATTGGTGGAGTGGGTAAAGGTGCAAAAAATACTTTCAGGTTAGATTCAGTATTCTGTCCCTAAAAAATTCAGCACTTTTTATTTCCTGCCAATATTATCCCTGATAAATATATATTAACAAATTATTTGCTTTGCGCGCCATCTCTTATCAAATAGACTTATTTATCGCGATAGAATATTTCTGTCGAAAATAGTTTTGGTATTGTGTCGTGTTGGAAATATGCTAACTGCGATTTTAAAATATGTAGTGTGTGTATGTGTCTGTGTATTAAAACATATTATGTATAACGTAGTTTGACAGCATTACAATTCAGTAAAAGTTTGAATTACGGCTTTCTCAAAATATCCTGTTTCTATAATGAAACGTTTTTCTCAAAAATAAAACAATTCGCCTACAAATAAGAATATGGTATTGGTAAAAATAGTAACCAAGTATTTATTTAAGTAGAATATAGTAATTTGGATTACATCGGTATTGATTCCCACCGGTAATATATTATTGAGAACTCACACCATGTTTTCTCCATGTCAGTGAGTTAGGATACAGAAATTTGCAGAGTAGGACTAGTCAGGTAGGACTAGTCCGACTAAGAAAATTGTAGCTACAAATCCAAGTTAATGTTGTTGATGTTAATTTTTTGTGTATTTTGTCCAGAATTTTTCTTAAGTTGACCACCAGCATAAGTAGACCAAAAATTTTTTTTAACAACTTAGACAGGTTTTACTGATGAATTTAGATACTTCTGTTAATGTTTCGTGAAACTCTGGAATAACAACACTTGGTTTAGTCATATAAATTGTTCTCAGTTTCTGGCCAATGTAAAATGGTCAAAATCTTTTCAATAGGCTAGGTTCAAGAATTTTGCCCAAAAAATATTTTGAAATCCCAATCCGAGTGGGATAGATAAATTCTAAGTGTGTATTTTAAAGTTTCATTTTCTCAAAGAATTATATTGATACTGTGAATTCTGAAGGATTTCAAGAGCAAGCTATATACTATACCATCGAGCAATAAATATATAAGAGAAATCAAGTAGTGCAAATTTTATAAGCAGGTTTTTCCGAGGTTAATCTTATTTTATAGTTTTAACATACTTATATAAACAAATTTATTTTTTTTCTATATTTAATCCATATATACGAATCTTATAAACATGTCGGGATAGTTATTTTATAGATCATTGTTCTTATTGGGCTTATACAGGTTGCCAAAAGTAAAATAGATTAACCTCGGAATCTCTACATGAGTTCTCTTATGTATATTTTGCTTTATGACTATACATACTTTCTAGGATTAGTAAGACACTTTGGTAAAAATCTAATGTTATTTTTAATTTTATTGGTATAAAAATTGTAAAAAATATTAAATAGCAAATTTAAAATTTAAATTTAATTTTATGTAAAAATGAGTTTTGCATTTCGACGTAATCGTTCATCTTCGATTTCTGAAAGTCAGCCGTCAGCTTATTCATAGGTTCGTCCGAATACTCTTCCAGCAGGTCGACCGATGTTGAACGCATCACATTTTTCTTATTACCACCATTTTTAAATCGTCCAAGGGTTTTCGACTCAAATTTTTGCAATTTTAACTCATAAACGCATTCGTCACATTCTAACGATGTATTCAGCGATTGGTATCCGCTATCGCTAAGCCGTGGTGTTTGTAATTTTTTCGGTACATCATAATTTTCGGAGTAAAGCGATCGAATAATTGGTTTCGGTTTATCATAATTAAATGATTCAGACTCGTTTGTTGAATGGCATGACATTTTTTCGTGGCTCGATGTCACCATGGTACAGCTGCGTGTCATATTCGATTCGTATTTCATCGGGGAATACGATTTTCGTGGTATGTACAGAGAACTAAAACTCTTCGGAAACCTAGATGATTTTCGTCCTCGAGTATGTATCGTGTTGTCACGTTCTGTTGATTTTTCGGTTAAAAACTTATCCTTTTTGAATGTGCCTTGGGACGCTAATTTTAGAATTTCAACAATTTCTGTCGCATTTTCTGTTAGAAAAATAAAAACACCTTGTCCCCGACTACAGCATTTCGATCCACCTTCAAAACATAAACGTGTCGAACTCTCGATTATACCGTATCTGCGTAAACACGAAATTTCCCAAACGTATTCCAATTTGGGCGGTATGCCCGTAGTAAGAGAAAACTTATAATTTTGTATGTGAATTTTGCATGGGCCTTGGGGAATTTTTGATTTTGGTGGTACTGTTCGTAATAACAATCGATAACTAATCCCATCGTAAATTCCAGATGAATGTAGTTTTACCTGCAAGACATAATAAAATAAGAAAATAGCTATTAACATTTAAATATTAAAAAAAAAGTTTTTTGGGGGGTGAAATGTACTTTTTTATACGAGTTCGTTTTATTAAGTCAATGCTTTAGCCAATTTCCATTAGTAACAGGCGATTGATCCTCCTTAAAGGTATATAGCTATACTTAAATATTGTTGTGTTTCCCTCTCGCCGCATCTTTCATTTTAAAAAATACCCTCTGAATACGACAAACCATTACAGGAATTGGGATGGATTTATTATTTTCTTCATAAAAATAATAATAAAAGGAATTTCAATATTTTGAAATATATATAAGGGTGAGCGGGTAAAAAACCTAATCAATAAAGCGTTCGCAGGTATCGAGAACCAATTTTGTCCCTTCCGAACATTAACGCAATCTGAAATACCCAAAGTTATGATACGTTTTCGACACTCTCGAATTGTTGCAGAAATGGTTGATTGATTTCCCGTATATGGTGGTCCGTTACATTATATTGACGCGTTTCTACTCGTATATGTGTCACAATGATAAATTATGATTTCGATACACCAAACGAGTGAAATAATTAATCCGCAACAATAACAAGAGAGTAGAAAAACGGAATCACCCCAAATTTAGCAATTTTGTTGATGTTGTTGGTGTTTTTGCTATCAGTATGAATATACTTAAATCCACGTGGGTGACAAAATGACGCGAAGGGTGGAGAATGCGTCCTTTTTCTGTATATATATATACACGAGCATAATACGGTTACACCTCAACTTACGAGTTGATGGGGGTTTTACACTTTCGGTGTGTAAATAATTATAACGACTTGGAATAATATGTTTGTTATGCAGATACCATATTATATAATATAAAAGGGTTGGGTGGCTGCGGTATTGTATATACGAGTATATATGCGTAATGAAGTAATTAAAAATTATTGTATAAATTAGAGAAACACACGAGAGTACATGACAATGAACGTATTTTAAAATTTTGCTGTTGAGCTTTACCACTGTGCTTAGAATGTAAAATTAATTCTAAATAATTATTGAACACGCCCCAACCCAGTTTAATTACATTAACAAAGTCCTGCCTAATCTTAAATAAACATTGCATTTCTTAAAGATGACGTAAAGATACCGAACATCATTACAATGTAGGCGTTTATCTCCGTTCTACATCGACTGCAACAAACATTAAAAAGAAAATCACATCTTAATCTCTATATACGAACGGCAGCATTTACGTAAATTCATTTTGCACCCTCCATCTACTTTATCAAACGAATTTTCAGTTGTCGGGATACATTCAAAAAGAGGATAACGACGGATTGATAAAACTTTTGTGCAAACAGTAAAAAGGAAAAACAATTTCATTTCGACGTTTTTTCTTCCGTTTCTTGGTTGTGTGAGTGCGGTATTTACTTAAGTTTCAGACACTTAATCTGTTTTGATCCGTTTTTGTTTCAAATTGAAAATATGTAAAAACCACATGAATGTAAATACACTTTGGGAGTAATGAAGAGTTTTTTGTTTACTTGATATACAAATTTGAACAATAATTTGATTTGTTTTAGCATATCACAATAACACAATTGAACAATTGGTAGTAAAGAATTTGAAGGAGGCGTAAACAAAAAACTTCTTTTGAGGGTTGTTGGGCCTTTATCACAAACAGCTCTCTAACAAATTCGGTTTTTTTGGACTCAAACCGATAACACTGAAAAACCCAAAATGACTGAAGTCCAAGAATTCTACTATTACATAATTTGATAGAATCCTTGGTGCGCTCCGCACACGGAGTCATGGTCAAACTGAAGAATTTGATTCAATTTTAATAGAAATTTTTTTTCATTGCGTATATTGCTACGAAGAAGTGGCTTATGGAAGATTTAATACATGATAACTGTTAAAAGGTATGAAAAGGCTTGATAGATAATTCTACGAACAGTGGTCAGCACCAATGGCAATTGGCAGACGGGGGAAAAATCATGTTTCGTCGAGAACATTAGTTGCTAGACAATGATCTACTTACTCGCCCGAATTTATGTCGACCCTATGATAATAATTTAATTAACCGACGATCATTTGTGAAGGACTCGTAAAGGTTTGCGTATTATAAATTTGGAAACTTTTCAAAACAATTTTGAAATTGAGGACATGCATAACGATTTAAATTAGAATTTTACGCAGCCAAGAATAAGGTTCAAAAGTTTGGTCGCAAACTATTGTACGCGGATTCAGTGTTGCGTTCTTTCGTTCCTTCTTTCCTTCTGATTTTTTTTAAATCAATCCAAGTCGTTTAAAAATATTCATAAGAAAAAAAAACATCATTTTTAAACATAAAAATTGTTTTAAAAAAATTTCAGAAGGAAGGAAGGAACGAACGAAAGAACGAAACACTGAATCGGCCTTGTATTACAATATCCTTATAGCTCAAGAATATTTACTCATGTAAGCGTCGATCACTCTGGAAGAAATAGGATCTTTAAAAGCGATTTTTTAGGAGTAATTCGGATTGTCATAACTAAAATTTTAAATGTCCATGTACCCTTGACGGACATATAAAAGGTAACCGAACCCGTGCGAGTATCAACCGTTTTTCAGAGTCGGTCGAAGCCAAGGGTAGGATCATAGTCAGTTAGAGTTAGAGTCAGAGTCAGAGTCAGAGTCAGAGTCAGAGTCAGAGTCAGAGTCAGAGTCAGAGTCAGAGACAGAGTTAGAGTCAGAGTCAGAGTCAGAATCAGAGTCAGAGTCAGAGTCAGAGTCACAGTCAAAGTCAGAGTCACACTTAGAGTCAGAGTCAGACTCAGTCAGGGTCCGAGTTCACCACAGTCTTTATCTTCGGATTTCTTATGTATGTTGCTCTGACTCGGGCTTTGACACTGACTCTACCCTCGTTCTGTCTCTTTTGGTTTCCAATACTCAAATGAGAGTGAAACTGTTGATAAATCTCAGGACCGAAGGTTGTGATTACAAAACATTGCTTACTTCTAGATAAATCCCAGTTCAAGTGTGCAACGGACCTAGAAGTCATTCGATTACCAAGAACATCTCTAGATTTTCAGTTGTATTAATAAATCGTTCGTCTCTTATTTGGGAATGTCAATTTAAAATCAAATTGGAACAAATAAAATTTCTGTAGAACGAAATATTTTTTTTTTTAAAAAACAAAGCATTTCCTATTGCCAAGTTAAAAGGTTTATACAATTGACAAACTGACACGCATGATGTCACTAGAATGCTGGAAAATAATGTTTGCATCAGCGGTGTTAATTACGAAATTTGGTTACATCCTCTTCGGTAAGATGGATACACAGCCTTCCTGCTATTCAGGGACAATTTATTGGTCCTTACGAAAGAACATATTTCTGCGACTACACATACAGAACATCGGTTTCCAAGAACGATCAACTTCATTGTGAGTACAACAAGTTCATGCAGGACTACCTGGAATCGAACCATATGGAAGAAGTACTAAAAGACAGTGGCAACTCGCTAGCCCAAACGTGCTATCTCCCTTATCGTGATGCAATGCAACACAAATTGCGGGTGGTATTCGACGAATAACACAAAACCTCAACCGACTTATTGCTCAATCAGAAACTTCGCATTTGTCCCAAGCTTTACCAGAACATCTTCGAAATACTAACCCGTTTTCATAACCATAAATTCGTTTTTATTACAGATATCAAACAGATGTAGATTACAAAAATTACCAGCGAATCGTATGGCGATTGGCGACCTTCTCCAGATGAACCAGTTTTAGGTTATAGTTTGTGAACGGTCACTTACGGTATCACTAGTGCTAAAATCTTACAATTCGTACCATATACCAGCTAATACGAGACGAACAGAAGAAATGCCCAATTGCAGCCAAAGTTGCATCGCGAGATTTCTACATCGACGATTTAATAACCGGCTTAAACGACATCCTGAATTGGGACGATTCAGTTCAAACACTTGGGCTACATTAGCCTTCTTCGGCCGATTGCTTCAGAATCAACATAAGCTCAACATCGGATGTCCGTGCACCAACCAAAAGAATGATATTTTCGCTGGCATCCAAGATCCACTCGGTTGGGTACCTCCTATAAGAACAAATGGCGACAACCTTCAACTTCACGGGTTCAGTGACTCTTTTGAAAGGCTACGCATTGGCGGTATAAGCTCATACAACATTGACAGAGAGATCTATTAAAATCATAATACTGACATCAAAGACAAAGGTCGCACCACTGAAAAGGAGCTTTGTGGCAACGTACTTCTCGCTAAACTCATGCACAACATAATTTAATTACTTGACGTGTAAGTGGCACCGGTTCAAATGTACGCATGGGCCGATTTGCAAGTGGCCAATTAGGTTTCGCAAAACATGGATTACCTTAACTTATCGATCGTAGACACCAAGCTTAACTCCGTAGATTGCGCGTTTCGTAGTGTTGAACCCGCATTATGCCTACGCTAATATCGACAAACGAAAAATAAACTCAATGATAGCAACATAAAAACGATATTCCTCACAATCTACTCGCTGGATATTCATCGCTTGAAAAAGTACTTTGTATCAAGGCTTTCTGGAGACGCTTCATCAAATCTTTGTTTGAGCAGTGGTCGGCAGTGACGATAAACTACGGTTGGCTCAAATAATCGAATTTGCCATATACCAGGCAGCGTCCGATCATTTTACCCCAATCCACTCAGCTTATATTTTTTGCAAGCACATCGAACAGCGATATACGGTGGTCCACCGCTGATGTAGGCACACTTTCGGAAGACCTATTGTTGAGTGTTTTCGCCACCGTGCAACGCCACCGTGCAAACAACACAAAGGGCGCGGTGGTGCATCGACAAATGGCTACATTTGCATTTTCGTATGCTTATTTAAGAGACCCTTATATTTGGAGCTGGTGTCTGGGCTTACCACGAATGTATTCCTCACTTCATGGCACTGCATTCCTTCTGTTTCATAACATTTTGGCAGCTTGTGGAAAGCAAGGATAAAATTGGTTAAGCTATATGCCAGATCAAAACGTGCCTATAACCTCGCGACCATTGTGTCCGATGCTAAATGACCTTGATGACTGTACGATCCTCACTCCAGGGCATTTCTTAATCGGAGAGGCATCAATCACACGACACCTGAACTAACACTACGCGATGGGAAAACAAACCGTTACCAGCAACTGCAGAGAATGTATCACCCCTTCTGGAAAATTTGTTGAAAGTGGTTAAAAGTCACAACAACCTCGCCATCGGTCAATTGGTGCTTATCAAAGAGAGAAGCATACCACCTCCGAACTGGTTACTCGGTGGGCTCATCCATATGGATTTAGGATCTGATGGATGAGTTTGAGTTGTCACACTGAGATGTAGGAACGGTGTGCAGGACAGCCCCCGAAAATGTCAAAATTGACATCTCGACGAAAGTTTTTCTTTCTTCTTATTCTAAAACCACTATTCAAGCAGCACGCACGAATAAATCACAAATAATTTATACAATAAAATCGTGCTACGTTTTTCCTACAGCCTAGATGGTGTGACTGATCGGGTTGAAAATTTAAGGATTTAACCTTTTTTGAAAAAATTTGGCGGTCTCAATGAAGTTTGGTTGAAATCGGTCCGCCGGAAGTGCCAGCGTTCATATGAGTTTTTTAATTCTTTCCTAACCAAAAAGATTCTAATAAATTGAAACATTAAATTTACACAAGAGGAGGGCAACTTTTTGAAAAGTGACTTAACGAAATTTTTTTTTACTAAGTTTTATCTTTAGCTGTAGAAATGAAGTGTGGCATTTTCGAGATTTAGAAAAATTCGTGGTAAAAGTAAGTTCAAACACGTCCCTTAAGCTAGCAGAACACATACAGCAGAATATTACTAGATATATGGATAATTATACCCTAATAATAGGCTAATTAAATGCTCTATTAAAAAATTTCGGCTCCGTCCATTACAACTAAAACGCGGGTTCTGCTTTAGAAAAAGTTAGCAGAATCAATATCGAAAAACGATATAAAAACATTGGAAAATTAGAGGTTAATTTTAGGCATTAAATGCCCTATTAAAATTTGTTTTATTCTGTTCGTTCTACGAAAAGCATAAGGCCTTATCACTTAAAAGCTAGCAGAACCCCAATCGAAAATCTGACTAAAACCGAAATTAGAACGCAAAACAAGATCAATGGACAAAAATAATTATTTGTTCATCAATAGATCTTGTTGTGCGTTCTAATTTCGTTTTTTGTCCGATTTTCGATTTGGTCAAAATCGAGTGGCGCCCTTAGGCCATAAAGAGCCTACAATTATTTGTTTGTCCGTTGATCTTGTTTTGCATTCTAATTTCGGTTTTAGTCCGATTTTCGATTGGTGTTTTGCTAGCTTTACATCAAATGACCTGAAGTATGGACAAGAACGAGTGGAACCCAAAATTTTTTAATGGGTCATTTGATTAGGCCATAATGAGCCTAATTTTAACCTTTTATTTTCCAATTGTTTTTAAATCGTTTTTCGATATGGATTCTGCTAACTTTTTCTAAAGCTAGCAGAACCCGTGTTTTAGTTGGAAAGAATGGAGCCCAAATTTTTTTAATAGAGCATATTGAATTAGCTAGGTTAATAATAGGCCTATAATTATCCATACTATATTGTAATGTTCTGCTGTATGGGTTCTGCTAGCTTAAGGGGCGTGTTCAAACCAGAGTTACATCGAAAATGAAAACATCGGCCCTAGAAGTATTGAGATCATTAAATCGAGATTTGTCTAGAGAATAGTGTTAGAATATTAAAATTATAGCTCACGTCCACTTCATCAAATGCTCGTTTGTAATGTAGTAAATCGTATTTTATGTTGGCAAAATTATTAACACGTTTATAATAATGTTTACCATCGATTTTTTGTGGTTTTCGACATGAGCTCTGCATAGGACAACAAAAAATTTGATCATTTTTTGCTGCATCCCCTAGAGGCTGTACAAATTTAATCTAAATTGATGAGTGAAAAATTTTCTACTTTCGTTCATATCGTTGCACATTTTCATTTTCTCTGAATTTTTTGTTGTTTATTCATTTTAATCACATTCGAATGACAATGTACGCGTCCCAAGAGTGGGATGTTGGTACAACATGGTCCAGACTAATATATGTATGTTGGGATAGTACAAATGATTATTCCGTAGTGAATGTATAGTACATAACGCAGTGTTTAATGGAACGATTGTGTTCGAATTTCCCATATCATTTAAATATTTTTGAATCAACAATCAGCCTTGATTTCGATTTAAACATTTTTTATAAAAGTAATGAGCAATCTCGTACGAGTATCTATGAAGAAAATATTTTTGAAAAACTTACCTGAAATTGTATGAGATTCTCTCTCACGTCAAACGATAATATCACAATTTGCTCGCCATTTGTTTCGTATATAATCCCGATGGTATTCGATTCCTTATCATATGTAAATCCATTTTCAATTGCCAGAATATTTTTCAATAAAATTTCATGTTTTATTGCTACATTATGAGCACGAAAATGATGTCCATTCGAATTTGTTATCCTTAAACGATCCTTGAATGTTTTGTATAGTAAAAGTTTTAACGAATCTGTGAAAAGTTTTTATTAAAAAAAAAAAAAATAAAATTTAATGTATATAAGAAAAGTTACAAAAATTTTCTTCTGTATACTGGTTGGTTGGTGGTGGTGGTGGTGATGGAAAAACACAAGAGAAAATTAAGTAGATGTGATTTATACATTGGACGGAGGGACGGTTTTGGGATATACATATTACCTGCAGCTGGTGACATTTTTTTCATAATATACCATCGTGATTTCCACTGAAAAGGAAGGAAAATCGTAAAAATGTCGTTAGTTTTGCTTATTTATATAATTTGGTGGTGTGGTGATAGAAGGGTTGCAAAATGTTTTAGTTTTGTTGTAAATACAAATACTGGTTGAATTATATAAAGACATTTATGTGAATTGGAATTTATGGGGCATTTTGCTGAAAGGGTGATTTTTGGTTGGACCTTCGGTATGTTAATATTTTGTGATTTTATAAAAATTATAGGTTAATCATATTCATATACATACTTTGGCCATCACATATATAATTTATGCGGGTTAAAGGCGTTGCGATCCTAAATTTGGGTAGTCTTTTTAGGTTCGGACTAGTAAAATGTTGATTTAGATACTAAACAATAGAAAAATCACTGATTAGCAACAGCTTATCCAATTTCCTTTTTGCGCGTATTATTTTGTATCTCCCAATCTTGACAACATGACAAAAAAAATCTACTAAAAGTTAATTAAATTTTAAAAGGAATTATGTTCTACGTTTCTTTCTTGCATTGAAACACCAACCGCCCTAAGCGATATCGGTGGTATACATGTATTATATAAAATTTACAGTGAAGGGTGGGCGAAACATTTTAGAGCTTACCCCACATTTCTGTACGCTGGAAATTATCCAAAAATTTTTATTTTGTTTGTCTAGACACGAACATCATCATCGTTTGTGATTATTATCATTATCATCTCACCTACCCGATATTGTGCTTTCAAATATTGTGGTAACGGCAAGACAAAATCTGATAATTTTCATGTTACGTATACCTACTCGTTGTTATACAGAATTTATGAATATTTAAGGCCATAAATTTTACTAGGTAGGCAGTTATCATGTTCCGTAGCAAGTGTTTCGTGTATTACACGTCCTCGAATTATATTCACAAAAATCCAATTGTTCGTTTTACACTTAAAATTCAATTAGAACACAACTATATACAAATCTGATTGAATCCCGATAAAATCCACCTCCTTTTCCCGATCTGCATGGTATACCATTTTAAAAACCAAATATGTAATATGGTTCGTACTTTTTCTAATAAAAATATTTTTTGTTATAGTTAGAAACCATTCCGACAGTAAAAGTTTGGAAAATTTATGAACTTCATATCGACAAAAAAAAAAAAAATAAAAAACTCAAGCGAATTTAAAATGCAATGGAAAATGGAAATAATCCCATTCCATATACACTAACTTTGAGAGAATTATCCTGGCACAAACGAGTAACTCAATAATTCGGTTATACAAGTACATTATTGTTGTATCCAATTATGGTACGTACATAGATTCCAATATTGTTAATGCGGGAAAACCAAATGTGAAAAACTGAAAATATATTTTTTTGTTTAGTGTTTGGTTATCATGCAAATGTTTTTATTTTCCCAGTCAATGATGGATTATTAAGATAAAACACCGTACATCATTTAAATTCGATATGATTCAAAAAGTGATTTATTGCAATTTTGGCGCTATCGTGTCTAAGATCTATCGGTGATTTATTTGTGTGTTGGTAATTTTGACAGTTTGCCCATTGGCTCAGGTTTGAATTGAAATGATTACTCTTACCAAGTCGTTTGAAATTGTTGTGCGAAGCGGTTTGACGTATTTTTCAACGCAGTGGTGTTTATTTTGGTAAAATTTAATGACGTCGGTATATTGCACAACATTCCTCCCCTTCTGTAGGAATATTTTTCTTTATGAAACAATGCTAATAATATATTGGAATATGCTTCATTCACAGGTTCTTAAAAAATTAAGTTTACAGGTTCTTCGGAGGGATACATTTAAGTTGAATTTGATCTGCCAATTAAAAATTAGAAAAATAATTTGCATTTTTTCATAAGAAACGTATAAAACTTGTAAACCGGTTCACACTCCAATGAATTACTGGCATTATCGTTATGAATCTCTGCACATAATCGCCTGGGGCTCGCAATGCTGATAAATAGGAATCAGTTGTTGGAGTCACACCCCAAGTTTATGGAGTGGTCTAACTAATACGACCCTTGGATTTGGAAGATCGCCCATGACTTGATTTGCCTCCTTCGTGAAATACTTTGTGCATTTGATGCAGTTGTAGATGACATTTCTAATCCGGTTTCTGCCTCCACGGATTCAATATTTTTGGCGGAGAGTTGACATATTCCACAAGTTCTACTCAATTTTGTTTTTCTGGTATAATTAGTTATCATTAAAAGGTTTGAGATAGTTTATGTTGCTTGTGATCGGTAATTCCTTTTTAAATTTTAGGGCATTGATTTCAAATTGGAAGTGCTTGGATTGTATTTGTCGGATAATGGTCAATCACCATTCACTTCAGGTTTATGAATCTCATTATACAGATGATTTCTCGATTATGTCGTCCAATACGTTGAGTAACGGAACTTTTACGTGGAATGATTGATGTGATTGATTACGCAGCTTGCTTGTTGTGGTTGATTGATCCTTCACGTCTCTCGATCAGGCTGCAGGATTTCTATGCTATTGAGGTCCATTCAACCGCATAAACTGGCGCTTATTAGTTTATCTGGATCGAGACGTCTCGATGACTAGTCAGCAGGATTTTATTGTGAACACACATGTCTCCACTGCGAGCGATTCATATTTAAAAGGATCTCATCAGTCCCATTCCCAACAATGTAGTTCACCTCGTGTATCCCCTACAAGCCAACTTAAAACAATAGTGGAAATCAGTTGATTTGGATGATATTGATCGACATGGCGTGCTTAATTTTTAAAATAAGTTAACTTAGAAGAAACGCTCTGCAGAGTTCAATGCGTGGAATTGATATTTGTTCAACTGGAGCAACTTTCGTTTTTGCTGTTAATAATTTCATGCAGGAATCTCCAAATGGCATTGTGGTTTTTATGTATACAAATGCGCAGTATGCATGTAAAATTACGTTGCAGTTTGATGCCGTACCTAAGTATCTGCCAATTTGAATGTTTTCAATGTTGTAGCACTGACTCCGGAACATATTTAATTTTTGTTGGATTAGGCTGTGTATAAAATTATGCTCAATTTTACCAACATTATTCTGAGACGAATGAAAAACATTTGATTGGGGTATGTAAGGCATATTACACATATGATAATAGTTAGCGGTATAGCCTGCGTTGTTGAACGAGGCGCACGGTACTGCCAATTTTGATAGGTAACTGCTACGGCTGTCGACATTTGTGACAAAGTAATTGCTGGTGGTTTATACATCTCATTTGCGAGTGGTAAATTGGTTGGTGGAATTACAGGGCATAACATAGAGTTTGGAGTATTCTGGGCTTGTGCTTTGATATTTGGCTCCTGCGATGGCTCTTTTGATTTAAGCTTCAAATGATAACACTCTTTACTTAATAAGTAATACCTATTCGGATGATTGACGGATTTGGTCCATCATACTAGCCATTTCGGATGATTGATCTGCACCATGTGCATCAGTAGAGGTTTCCGGTAAAGGAGGTATTTTAAGATTAACATCAACGTTTTGAATCATTTCGATATGAACGGAGTTACTGAATCAGTGAATTCATCAGCTTATCCACGTCATTTAGGAAATTTTGAAGTGTGTACTATTAATTTTTCACATGGTTTTAATGCATATTTCTAGCTTGCCCAGCATACGTTGGAGAACTAGTAGTACTTGTTAACCGGCTTGCTATACATGAAGGAGTTTTCATGGTGTTTGTATTGTGAAATACTCATCGACTGCAACTTTATAAACTTCACTTTCGAGTTCGAACTCGCCTCGTTTTAATAAAAACACATTCATTTTTGTGTGAGTCACGACAGAAATCCCACGGTTTTCGTATTTTGTCGAGTAATATTTGATTGTGCAATTTTGTGCGGCTACGGTAAAATTTGTGCATAATGTACTTTGGGAGATAATGTGGGATTTCTGACGCGACTATCACACTAGAAATCCCATAGATGAGTTTAATGGTTAAAGCATATGATTTGCTTTAGTTTAATTGTGCAAAACTGTGCATGTCAAAACCAATTTAGTTCTCCCCCAGAATTAGTCAGGATTTTTCCTAGAACGGCTATATCTGCCTATTTACATGTGATATGTACAACGTCTATTGAAGTAGATCAACTATGTAAGAAAATATCGTAGTTTTCTAGTCACCATGTTTAGACTAGATGTATATAACCTGATAAGATGAGAATTCAATCAATGGTGGCATACTCCATATCAGCCAGCATTGGGAACAGAAAAACCTTTAGTTTAACCCTAATTTCAAAAGATCAATTTCTGAAAAATTTTGTATGGGCAATTTCTTTGCCGCCCCGGTCAGCATGTTTGCTCCAGCAACCGGAGGTTCCTATTTCAACTGCTGGAGAGAGAGAGAGAGAGAGAGAGAGAGAGAGAGAGAGAGAGAGAGAGAGAGAGAGAGAGAGAGAGAGAGAGAGAGAGAGAGAGAGAGAGAGAGAGAGAGAGAGAGAGAGAGAGAGAGAGAGAGAGAGAGAGAAAGAGAGAGAGAGAGAGAGAGAGAGAGAGAGAGAGAGAGAGAGAGAGAGAGAGAGAATCCCTCCTTTTATTAATGATATCACTTAAAATTGAATATTCAGATCTAATTTCTCAATTTTGCCTACTCCCTATCAGCCAGAATCACATAGACCTTTTACCCCTTATGTAGAGAGTTTTTTCACAAACGAAAATTAAAGCACAGACTTGCTAATCGATCACTTGACTGCAAAAAAAATTACAAAATTACTGTGCAAAATAAATCTTAGGATTCACAGACTTGAAAAAATGTTTATCCCAACCCATTACAGTGTGGGCGGATACTTTTATTGATTTTTTACACATTTTAGTTTGGTTTTATAAGTTATAAAACAATTTATTAAGATATGCGATTTACTTAAATTATTTATATTTTAATTTTTATACAATTCTCATATAAAATTATCTCCTTAATCAATTTTAGATAACATTCCACTTTTCTTGAATTTCATTTTCACCAGTTTGTTAAAATAATTTTAAGTAAAATTAAAAATACTTCGTCCTGATATATCGAACTCAAACCAAATACTGTCTTTAAAAAATCCAAAAATTTTTTCGTCGTGCTAATAACAAAATCCAACAAAAAAAAATCGCGCCAAACGACCTCAATTTTACTAAGTCACTTTCCATTCTCTGCGGTATCGACCGATCGATATATTATCGATGCCTTATCTATTAATCGATATTATTAATTTTTACGATCCGATCAACTTCAATTATTTTCGACTTACACAATATCATAATCAACATTTAGGAATTAGTATGCTGAGTATGGCAGAAAATTTAATCGATTTCCATAAATTCAAAAAACTTAGAACGAGTCGTCAAATTTTTTTCCATTCCGCTATTAAGTCACTTTGCAAATCATCATCCCAAGGTAAATTCTGAACCCATAGGTTTTGAAAAAATAAAAAATTTCACTCGCACTGTAAATGGAGGTAGCCATCCAATGGGATCAAAAAACAGATTTGCTTAGGCCCAATGTTTTACCCGAGTCAGAACCTTTTATATGCAAAGTGCTAACTTGCTCGGTAAATAGCGATGATAGCGTTTTTAAAATACTCTCGTCGTTTTTCAACCACTTCTCCAGTTTAAAACCAGAAATTAGCAATATTACATCGATATCTTGCCTTAACGTCATTGCTTTGTCGATAGTATCGGCTCCAGACATCAAGCCATCAGCGAAAACGTGTGTTTTAGTTTGATTTATTGCTTCTGGGAAGATCTCATTGTAGTTCTCGGTGAACTCGGTGAGTACACGTGTAGCTAGGTATATGATAGTGCTATGTTCATATATTCTGAATGGTTTGCTAGGTTCATTGCATTATATTATCTTCTGAAATCTGGTGTTTTTACTGCTACTCGAACCTTTCTAAAACTCTTCTCTATATCACATGTAAATGCACTTTGAATTTTCGAAAACGCAATTAAAATTCTATGAAAAATTATATGATGGCGGAGCCATCATATACAACTCTTAGTTGGGTGGTACTGCTCGAGCTCATCATTACACCATAGTGTAGTAGATAACATCCTTCAAGTGTTGTTTCATAAACAGTAGTTTCCCTCATTTGTCTTAAATTCATATTCCTCCATGAAATTGCTTATACAACTTTGTGAATTCGTATTTTTTGGTAAATTTTCTTTCGATGGAGTGCTTTGAAGCTTGGTTTAAAATGAGTTTCCTAATAGAGATGGTGATGCCTTGAACGGTAAGCGCTCTTCAAATCGTTTGGTGGCCTGCGTAAATGTTTCTCACAAAATTCCTCTTCTTGCAACCAACTACAAGGTTTTCACCTGGTTTTCACCAAAGTAGCTGCTGTTGATTGTCTCAGATGATCTTCATTTGATTTGGCGACAATTATCCATCCTATAAAAGTGTGTTCTACATCATTAAATGATCATTGCGGTTATCAATTTGCTTTCGGTGAACACTTGAAAAAGGTATTTGCTCCAACAGTAATATCGATTTTCTTTCGTTGGTGGAAATGTAGGTCGGCTAAATCATACTGCTGCAGTGACTTCATATTTATTGGTAGCTGGTTGTTTTGCCTTCAACTTTGGTAATACAAAGGCATCAATTTGAATAATTGGTTTCTTCTTGTTCTGACATGAAGGATCCTGTGACCCTGAACCTAACAGAGTACTGTTTTTGGTTTGATGAGTCGAGTGAGTTTCCTAGCTTGTAGCTGGTAGTGGCTGATTTTATGTTATGCATGGAGTACTTACTATGGTTACGTTCGCTTCTGGGTTTGTTGATGGTGTAGTGTCATACACTAAACGACGTTTCAGTTTACACTGAGTGCATCGATATATGAAACTACAGCTATAAATGGTATGTGATTTAATTTACAACACTTATATTTACAAACACACTGTTTTGTCATTGGTTTATTATAGATAGACAGTGATGCCGTACGCCATACATTTATAAGATTTTAAAGAATGCCACAAGTTTAACTGAAGCATCTTAGTACTAAAAATTATCACCCTGATGCTGGTGTTATATAACACGGAATCTCACGATCAACGTGAAAGTCGATCAACATATACGAGGCACTGAATCATCAAACAGTAAGACACATGGCGAAAACGTGACAATCTACATAGCGAACATACATTTTAATCGGATTTCAACATAACAACAAAACTGCTGCATTTGCATCAAACGATGGGAAAAAACCAAGCAAACGACACCAATTTCCATTATGAAGTAAAAAGTATAAAGTAGAGAAAAACGAAATAAAATATAGAGTTGTATTTTTAAAATCGCTACGCACAGCATCTAAGTTTATTAGTTTATATTTTTGTAACATTTTTTGAAATGACAAATAAAAAGAAAAGACTCAACTCTCGAGTTGAGTCAATATAAAAATATATAATAATAACAACCAATATTATCACTGTCGCAGTTGGTAGGATGCGGTAAATTGGTATATTAATATCTCACCCGCACCCCCAAAAATAAAAATAAAAATAAAAAAATAATTTTCTGGTTAATAAAATTATGTGAATCTTAAACCAATAATTAGACAAAGTGCGAAGTAATAATAATTAAATTAAATAAATTTTACAAGAAAAAGTAGTGAGTTTTCAAATGAACAATAGACGGATAATCGATAAGAACTGTAAAACTGTAAAACTGTATTTTCTATACGAGTGAATATCGAATAGATAAGCGGAAAAGTGTAAAAAGAAAATTAAAAACGCACAAACATTAGTGAAAGAAATTAGTTTTTTTTTCGAGAAGGGAAACTGGCTCTACCCAAGATCACCTTTTTCTCGCCCTAATACACCAAAATATAATAATACCACTAGGGGTAGATACCTAAACAGTGCTAAACAAAAAGTAAAGAGACAATTTCGGAAGTGAAATAACAAGAGACGATGGTTTATCGCTTCTTCATCTTAATAGTAACAGCTTGGTAAGTGATTTTGATTATACTGATATACCCCTGCCTTAAAGTGATCTCTATTACTAAATTTCAAATTTTTTATAAATACTAACAAAAAGCTGAATAAACCTTTTATACAAAATTAGTCGGAAAGACAAACACCTGTCAAAAATGGCTCAAGAACGCCTAGACAAAACTAGTCAAATTACCAAAATTATTAGAGATGTACCTACATATAACGGTAGTACATCCGGTTTATATAGTTTCCTTCAACATGTTGAAGATATTCTCGTAATAGCTGAACCAGCCGAGTCTATATACGCTAACATAGTGACGCGCAGCGTTAGAGACCGAATAATAGGAAAAGCTAGCGACGCTCTTGAATTATATAACACTCCCAATAATTGGGGTTCCATAAAGAAAAACCTGATAGCACACTTTGCGGACAAAAGGGACGAAAGTGTTTTAATTCAAGAACTGCATAATATATATCAAGGTAGTGATAATGTAGAAATATTTTTTGGTAAATTAAGTGACATAGTGAATAGTCTAAAAAATTGGGCGAAAGTTAACGAACCCACAACCGCTGCACAAAAAAGTATTTGGTATGATAAAATGGCCTTGAACATTTTCACGTGCAAATTAAGAGAACCCATGGGATCGCATGTTCGTTCAATGCAATCAGAAAGTCTCACTGATGCGAGAACTATATGTATTCGAGAACAGTCTCTCACAGGATTACGACAAAAACCTTCAATACAAAACATTCTAAGACCACAGATACCAATGCGAAGTAATAACGTAATACCTCAACGGTTTTACACCAATCCACCTATCATTTCATACCCTAAGCCAAATTTTAATCAAATGAACATACCAATAAGGAAAGGTCCTAATCTTTACTACAACCATAGGCCATTTACTTCACAACAGCCAAAACCAATTATGGGTAAACCTGAACCCATGGAAACTAGTACAATCAAATCTAGACAACCTCACAACAATTTCCAAATGAGACATCCACAACCTTACCGCTTCCAACAATATGGTCCACAGAAAGTGCAGGTTAAAGAATTGTTTAATGCCGAACAATATGATGAAACTCAATTGAACTCAGAGGCTTACAACGAAGAATTGAACGAAAATTATGATCCTATAGATGCTCAACCGATAGTTGAGATAGATATCGAAGAAAAGGATTTTCCTACGGATCCATCGGAGATGCCGGATACATAGGTATCCGTAATAACAATTCAGATACCAAAGGTACTAAATTACCCTATATCTAATAATTAACGGTAAAAATCTCAAATTCTTAATAGACACTTTAGCTAATAGGTCGTTTATAGACCCTGAAATAATTCCTCTAAATAAAACCATCGAAATAAAACCCGTCAAAATATCCACTCTATTCAATAGTACCGAGTTAGACAGGGAAGTAGAGGTAGTAATCGAAGAGTTCCAAAATCAACAACCTCTAAGATTCTTGGTATTCAAATTTCATAGCTACTTCAACGGTTTAATTGGGATAGACGTGATGAATCAAATAAACACCGACATAAGCTTAACTAAATCTTTGTTCATAACCCCTATTACAAAAATTCCTATCAATTATAAATTCAACCTCGTATCTAAACAGTACATAGTTCCCCCAAGAAGCAAAAAGCTCGTGGAAATTCCCGTAACCATGAAACAAGGAGATATCTATCTTAAACCCTTCTCTTTACCTAATGGTCTAATAATTCCCGAAGGGATTTACAATAGTAAAAATTACTTTATTTCGGCCGAAGTAGCTAATTATTCACCTAAATTCAAAATTTTTCTTGTTGAACACCCTTTAGAAGGGAAACCTCTACAACAGATGTAGATATATATGTGCATGTAGATATATATAACGTTAATTTTTGCCATTCCACTTCAAGTGAACAAACAATAGACCATCTAATTAGGACAAGTCATTTAAACCCAGAAGAAATATAAGCCATAACATCTTTATGTAGAAAATATGGTCACATTTTCCAAAAAGAAAATTAAGATCTTACATTCACTAGTGAAATAATTAAAATTAATAATTGATATAATTGAAATAAATTAGACACTTGAAATAAATGAAACACTTGAAATAATTAAATTAGGAGTAAACTATCTCTGAAATTATTAATTTATAAACTTCAGCAATATGTATTGTAAAACAAATCGCAATTTTATTAATTCAAGTTATTGAAATTGAATTGAATTGAAATTGAATTGAAATTGAATTGAAGTTGAATTGAAATTGAATTGAAATTGAATTGAAATTGAATTGAAATTGAATTGAAATTGAATTGAAATTGAATTGAAATTGAATTGAAATTGAATTGAAATTGAATTGAAATTGAATTGAAATTGAATTGAAATTGAATTGAAATTGAATTGAAATTGAATTGAAATTGAATTGAAATTGAATTGAAAAATTTAATTGGAAAATTTAATTGAAAACTAGTAAATAAATTTATATGTAATAAAGTAATATTTTTGTAGATTCGCAGAATGGAGTACCAGTCAAAAATTAGAAATTCATGACGTAAGCAACCACAAGGCTTTGCTTCCATTAATACTAGGGAAAGCCAGAATAATAAGTAGTTACTCGAAGTTAATTCATATAGTAAACATAACAGAGTATGAGAAAAATGCAGCTCTCATTAAATCAAATATAGATAGTATTTGGAATCAAACTGGAAACCATAATGAATTAGAGCCAAAAATGAGTATAGTAACGAGAAAATACCAGACATTATTAAATAGTTTAGACGTAATAAAACCACTATACAGACTAGAGCACACTATCGAAAAATTTAAACCAACATTTAGAAGATTTACTAGACACTATAACTTTTTCAAAAAATAGAAATTGTATCCAGACACTTATTAAATGATGACGAAATGCAGTACATCAAAAACATATTGAACGATGAAAACATCTCAATCCCACACGAAACAGCAATTTTGAACTTATTAGAAATAAAAGGTTTAATCAACAAGAATAAACAGTTAATATTCCTAATAAACATTCCTAAATTTCAAATCACAACATTCCAACTCTACAAAGTAATCCCCATTCCAGTTAATAACAAACTAATATTACCTACACCTCCTAAATATATAATTTTAAATTTCCATCAGTATAAATATCAATCACTAGACACATGCCAAGTTATATATGGCACATACTATTGCCAAGAAGACAAACTTTTGCCAATAACTAATACTTGCGCCCCAGCAATTATTAGTCTACAAGAAGCCATTTGCAACTACACCAAGGTCAAATCAGATGTCATTATAGTAAACTTAGATGAAACAGACTTTTTCATATCATCGGGAGAGAAAACACTGGAATTTACTTCAAACTGTACGAGGAACACGAACAAAATCAATCAACCATCGATCATCACGCTAACATCCTGTTTTATCCAAGTCAATGACCAAATTCTACAAGTAGAAGCAACGAAATCATTCACTAACATCTTCAAACAATTACCATGGAACGACGTACAGATACAAAATGTATTGCCAGAAATTAACCTACATAACATACATAATTGGACAGTTGAAAACATCGAGGAGCTACATGATAAACATCATAAGATGCATTTCCACAATATTGCTAGCCAGACATCATTAACATTAACCATTATTATAATAATAATAATTTGTATTCTTATCTTTAGATTCAGAAAATTAATATCTCCTACTTGTACTCGTCTGCCAGAATTCCGCAAATATTCGGACATCCGTCTTAAAGGGGAGGTGTTATATAACACGGAATCTCACGATCAACGTGAAACAGTCGATCAACATACACGAGGCACTGAATCATCAAACAGTAAGACACATGGCGAGAAACATGATAATCTACATAGCGAACATACATTTTAATCGGATTTCAACATAACAACAAAACTGCTGCATTTGCATCAAACGATGGGGAAAAACCAAGCAAACGACACCAATTTCCATTATGAAGTAAAAAGTATAAAGTAGAGAAAAACGAAATAAAATATGGAATTGTATTGTTAAAATCGCTACGCACAACATCTAAGTTTATTAGTTTATATTTTTGTAACATTTTTTGAAATGATAAATAAAAAGAAAAGACTCAACTCTCGAGTTGATTCAATAAAAAAATATATAATAATAACAACGAGTATTATCACTCTGGAGGTATAGATATGTTTTCTTCTATTCCGATATAATCAACACATCTCTTGAAAGTTCTAGGAAATGCAAAAGTTTCGATTTCAACACTTGAGTTTATAAATTCACCGGGCTTTATTTTCTAAAACTACAAATTCTCAAAAATGGTTACCCCGAAAATTGGTTAATCGTTATATTGAGGTGGTTTTCGGACAGTTTTTTTAGTGAACATTTTCGATTTTCTTACATCTACCCGGTGGTTCCCATAGGAACTAGGTATGTTGGACTGAAGTTCTGATTAGCTCGTATTTAATCCTGGTATTTTGCAAATATATTAGACACGTCTTCCAAGACAACCAAGCTAGAAATATACTTAACTTTTAGTATATGTCCGCATGTTTAATACCCAAAATCGACTAAAAATTGAGTAGATAGATAGTGTCGTGTCATAACGGTTCGATAAACTAAGATTCATATACAGACTTAATGAACTTACCGAAGCAGAATAAATGCAAATGAACCAAATGTCTGGCGCATTTGGAAAATCAACGCTTTGTAGGGAAAATTTTCCCAATTTGTAATCAGAAGACATCAAATTGCGATGGAATGCTCCCTCCTTGTATGTTGCAACCGACATCAAATTTTTCGATCACGGCGAATTTTTTCATAGTAATTTGTTTATTCGATCTAATAGACTGATTTTTATTTATTATTGGAAAATACGAAATCGAAAAAGTTTCATAATGGATCCCACGAAAAAACTGGTTTAATGAGCGCGATTGAATCAATTAAAATGTACTTGTTGCCTCCGTACAATCTATCGACAACCTGTGCTTATTGCAATGGACTATGCCTACAGCAACTCAGTAATATTTCACAGAGACATGCTACAATATTAATTGGTCCTAAAACTGCGGTCCAATTCGTGACTTATTTTGTGGAGACTGACTTATTTGAAAGTCTACAATAAGGCTCCTGTCGGCTGAATTTATTGTAGACTTATTTGACTTTTACGGGAAGCTTGCGCCCAAACTAGTAACTCATCAAAATAATTCAAGCAATTTTCTAAAAAGTCTATTCAACAGGGGGCGTATTGTAGACTTTCAAATAAGTCAGTCTCCACAAAATATGTCGCGAATTGGACCGCAGTCTAAGTCATGGCATTCTACATTACAGTTTTACGATGCAGTAATGCCTAGAAGAGCAGTAGCTACATATCTTAGAGCTGTGTATTGGTGAAATGGGGAAATCCCTAGTTTACGTCGGAAATCCTTTAGGGTATATGGAATTACCACCGTAACGACTCGTAAAGATAATGAATTGGCATTTACGAAATAATTTATCGAGGATCGCTAGGTCGACTATAACGGTAAGAAGAAAAGTGGAAAGCAGTCTTCGGTTTCGTTCAGTGAAGCTTCCTGTAACACATTATTTCGGGAAGTGTTCCATAAAACTTAGACGTAAGTTAAAATCCGACTGTCGACTTATGTTATAAATTAGTGGAGAAAATATGTATTATGGATGATGTAGGCCCCGTTAAATGTCTGCCCGCGTGGTATTGTTGTTGATGGGAGATTTTAGTTGCTCAAACTCCCAGAGTACTACTTAGTAAATTGGGGAACCGTGGCCTAAAAACGTTTCCAAACAAAGAAAATCTCATTGTGACTAATATCTCCATTTCAGATTTCACGTTATATTGTATAAAATGATACCGTATTCAAACGGTGTAGCTTTTCAGGCAAAACAATAACATTTATATTACTTTGTTCTTCACTACGACATAGTTTTATGTGATGACGTAAAACGTATAAAATAAAATTTTCCTTTATGTTTATTTTGTATTACAAAATTTAAGTACAAAACAGGCAGATTGTATAATAAAGGAATCGTAGAAAGGAAAGTTTGGTATGCTATACGGAAAATATTGCTTCCCTGAAATTTATTAGAATTTAAATTATTTGCAAGTTTAATTAAAGTATTAACATTTCCAAATTTTAGATTTAAATATCAGATAGTTTCGTATCAAGATCAGTTGATTATACGGAGATAATTGAATTGCTGTACTAATCCTTAATAATTTATTTTTTAAATTCTACATGAACAATACTGTATACGGGTAAGCATATGGGATTACATTCTGAATTTAAACAAACTAAAACTACTCCTATATTGTTATATTTCGTTTGTTATCACGATATTTTTCAAGCAGACTGCACGAAAAAACCTCATCATATGAAAAATTTTCATTCAGCATCCAAATTGAAAATGAAATGGTGGTAAAAAATTGTTATATAGAAGAATTTGTAACGCAAATGGATTAATCATGTTTTGCAGTTTCATGTTATTGTTGCAGAGCAGACATAGCGCTATCGTATATAGAGACAATATTTCCTTGTGCCAGGTAATATTTTACAAGTATAATTGAAAAGTCTCAGATGTTTTATAAACTTTTAAACGTATGCGGCATTAATTGCGAACTCTAATTTGAAATTCTATCACATCCAGCATAAATCCATTAATTAAGCGATTTTGGTTTTTTTTGGTTCAACAAAAATCATTAATTATTTCGTTTCCCTAAAAAGGAGTCGTCAAGATAATAGAAACCCTACCGTTTTTCATCCAATTTATCAATTTCAGTTAAGAAGTTGCACAGTATTTTTTGTGCTTTTGATTCAAATACAAATTTGATTGACGGTTCATTATAAAAAAAAATCGATATACATAAATTTTATGTTTAGATGATATATATTATGTACGAGTCAGACAGTATATGAATATTTTACATAAAAGACAGAAAGGTAAATTTTTTGAATAACAAATTTTAGAAAATTTATATTCAGATAAATCAGTACGACATCTCGGAGACAGCAGAAGATTTGCTATATACACAAAAATATCCATATATGAATAATCTTTCATTTTCTTATCTTGTGATTTTTGGCGTTGCAAAATAAAAACCCTAATGAAAATTATGGAAATGCGTTTTGACAAAGTGCTGAGTTGGGAAATTTTGAAAAAAAGACTTTATTCGTATACTAAAAATAGAAATAAATAAATGTTTCGGTTTGGCCAATTAGATATATTAGTAACCCTATGCAATTTGAAACGATCCTTTTTGTAAAAATACACTGTTTTCCGCATACCTCTTTATTCGGGTCTGGCATATAAAGATACAAAATTATCTGAATCCATTTATGTGTGTACAACATAAAATTCGGAATGGTATATACCCGCCCCAATGTTTCAAACATAGAATGAAATAAAATAAATAAATAACACATTCAAAGTGTATTTTGAATTGTTTTCCTTCCTTTGCCCATCACCCACGCATCCCCATGTAGGTAGGTATATAAAACAACGTACGTACATAAAACAATTCTAACCTCTTCAAATAATAATAAGCATGCAATCCAGATACATTTCGTATTCGTGTATATGCTTTGTACGTATATTTTCCTTTTTAATGATTTTCCGGTATAAACAACAACAACAACAACAAAATTTGCGACTGTTGCTATTATGGTTTATACCGGTGTCGCGTATCACGTGATTTTATAAAATTTAATTTTCGTTTTACCTTTTTCCCATCCCGATATTTGACCAATCCTTCGACTAAAATATTTTCATTATCATTCATAATTAAATAGCGGGAAACGCTCTTTTCCAATATCTATTTTGTAATCCTTTATGTATGTAGATTGTACTTTTAACTATAGACACACACAAATTACACCGTCACATGATTTTCGTATTTTCTTCACAAACACTTTACACGAGAAAATATTGTTCGTTTAATTTTAGTATAAAGAACACACGTTTAATCGGCACAGTGGTTCAATGAAAACTGATGGTAAACATAAAACATGTGAAAATGTGGGGAAAATGAAAATCAGAAAAATTTGTTGATTTTCTTTATTTTTGTTAGGTTGGTATATCGAAAAAATATTAGCCGTGTTTTCAAATCATGATATTAAGTGACATCTCTGTGAACAATGTTGAATCAAAATCTATAAGTTTTTTGTGTTGAGTATTAATTTGAAATTATATTGCGTAGAATTATTTATGGGGAATCTTTTTTGAAAATAGTGATTTGTGTACCGGTGTACTCATACGGTCAATTGAAATAGTGTGGTGACAAGATTATGTTTGTTTGATAATTTTTATTTTATTTTAGCTTTCATATTTAGGAATGCCTCGAAAGGGTTTCATTTATAATATATAAAAAAATGAATCCCTATTTCCCTTGGCCATAACTTGAGAACGACTTTACTGATTTCATTCATCTTTTTTTATAAGTTTTCTAATACTTTGTACAAGGTTCTTACGAAAAAAAATTAACAAAATTGTGCAGAAAATTGGAAAATTTCAGAAAACTTATGATTTTATTTCATATTTTTTTTATAAGTTTAATCAAAGTGTGTTTAATACATGTCTGTGAAGTTAGCCCGTAAACGATCCCGGAAAAATGCGATGGCAACACTAACATATAAATATCACGATATTTTTCAATGTCAACCCTAAAATATATTTATATCACGATATTTTTGAATGTCATCTCGGAAAAAAATATGTCATAACAGTTTTTTACTATATCAATTCATAAAAATTTATAAACAGTTTGTATTGAAAACTGATGCCAACCCGGAAAAGATTATGTCACAATAAATTTTTTAACAACAAAATAAGTAATTTTTGAAAACAAAAAAACGTGTATAATATAAAAAAAACATGAAATGATATATAAAGTTAATAATATAGGAAAATTAAATACACGAAAATTAAAAAATTAAGTAGTCGTCTGAATTTAAATAACAAGAAGCAAAAAAATTCTATGATTAAGAGCTTCGCTATAGTCATCTGAATTCGTAGAAGATGTCCATTACCAGAAACCGGACTATATAGGTTTTGAAGTTCAGGGATAGGCCTGTTTATACAACAAGTCACAAAAAAGTCTATGATTTAAAGCTTCGTCGTTGTCATCTGAGTGTAGTAGATGTCGATTGCCAGAAACCGGACTATATAGGTTTCGAAGTTCAGGGATTGGCCTGTTTATACAACAAGTGGCAAAATAATTCTATGATTTAGAGAACATTGCAGCACAATATTTTCAAAGTATTTTATTATAATATTTGTATTTCTCATACATACTTAAAAAGTTCTCCTGTTCGCCAACATTATAGAATAAAGTTAAAAAAAGTATTGTTAAAAAAACTGTCGAACAATTAAAAGAAGAACTATTGCAGGAAGAAGGTCCAGATTTTGTTATTCATAATAAAACACTTCTTTAGTTCAAAACGGATGATGTTTTACGAAAAATTAAATCCGAAGCAATTAAAGGCAAAGATCTTCATTCCGATGATTTAATTGATTTATATTTAGAGATAGCAAAGCAAAGTCAAGAACCGTCATCGCAGTTCTTACAAAGACTACCGATTGTACCTTTTTTATAATTTCGTTTAGTAAACTTCAATACGAAGTTCTGCATAATACGAGACAAACAAATAATAATAAGCTCATATAGATGCCACAGGTGGCCTAGTTCGACCGCCACAAGATGACTGCAAAAAAATATTTTACTACACTTTAATAATAGCAATACAAAATTATGACACTTAGTCAACGGATCCGTTTCCGATTATGGACTTAGTGAGCGCGAGCCATAATTTTGAGACAATAGGACACTGGTTGCGCGTATGTTCAGAATATTTCTGAATGAAAAAACATCTATCTGGCCTATTTTTGATTCCGTAGTCACAGATTTTAGTTATGCTCAAAATATCCGTCTAAATTTCCGACTAATTAAATTGATGGTTAGTTCACCCAGGTATTGTTAGATGTCGCTAATATTTATAAATCAAAATCTAACCGGTATTTAGTTCTAAACTGCAAACTTAGTTTCGTTTTATCAATTACTGATTAGAAATGTTTTATTGAATGTTATATTTAAATTTATATAGCAAATTTTAATTAAACATTAAATGCGGTTTATTTTGTGCCATTTTTTGAACGATTGGTATGAACTAACCATCAATTTAGTTAGTTGGAAATTTAGACAAAAAAATCGACGTGAGTCACACAGCATTAGTAATTTGGCGATTTTATTACTATCAAAAAAATCCAATAAAAAAACTGTACTGGCACTAAGTAGCATCTTGATTTTCATTTATGAGCATGGTCTGGAAATTGAATTTTCAAATGATGACGTTCTATATGATCGTGATACAAACGGGAAAGATTTGGTTATTGAAACATCGGAAATAAAGTCTAAACCCATTTATGAGCAGAGTCCGTTTTTTAACGATTTCGATGAATATTTGAAAATAATAATAGTTCAACAAAACAGTGACGACTTGAATCCTGATCCAGTCAATATGTTTTATAATCCTAAGTTTTTGGATAAGTTTTGTAAAAAAATATTTGACGTATATTTGCATGTGGTCTTTATTATGGGACAAACAAACAGATTAAGCAATAGTCATATTGAAAACTATTTTGCTACTACAAAAATACGATGCCGGAGCGCCCCACATCTAGGAAGGCTGCCTATTAAATGTTTGAGATTTTTAAAGGAAATCAATGACCGGAATATGTATTTATATAAAAAAAATGGAGCTCAAAATACCTAAAAATTTTTTACGTGAAACAGAAAAATGGCGCCGTAAAAAAACGATCGTTAAAAAAACTAATAACTTCATTACAAAAAATATATTGGAATTTAGTTCAAAGTCACAGGAAGAGCAGTTTGAAATATCATCTAAATTACAAATACAATTTGAAAACAACTCCGAAATCATCGAGTTGTTTTCCGACTTAAAACTAACAACAGCAACGCATTCCTGTTTCCTCTTAAATGGCAACTTAGATAATAATGAATTTTATAAAAATACGTGTGCGTTTGACTGATTCATTCAGTGTTTAGTCAATGTACAAGCAAATATTAAATAGTATCAATATAAGATACTGCCATGTAAAATCGTGTTCCAATTTTTTTTTCTATAAGACAAGAGTGAAGTTAGGTGTTTTAGTACAAGTTCGAAAAAAATTCGAACATCAACACAGCTGGTGAAAAAAAAACTGTGTGCCAAAATAAAAAAGTAAATGACATGTGCATGTGTAGTCAAACATAGCCTTAATTTTTAGTGTAGTTATGCTAGTAAAATGCTAGAAACGTTGTATAGTTCACCGTTCTGAATATTGGAAGTTCCTAATTAAAAATCTAAAGTCCATCATGGTTTCTTCAGCTATAACCACAATGAAAATATTTGCATGTTACTGATGTCGTATTTTTTGGTTACCGGTTCGATTCTAATCCATAGGAATTATTTATGATGTAAATGTTGAGCTCTTAAAAGTGGTGAATCAACTGCAGACGAGGAAGACGGGCAATACATTATGGAAGGTTTGGCAAGTAGTTTTCTGTTTAAGGTCGGCTGACTGGACAATTTGAGGCGGAATTTTCTCGTTTCGAAAATTACCGTGTCCGAGCTGTACTGTTCATATTACATGTGATTTTAACGAACTGTATATGTAAGGAGGGGTACGTAATATCCAGGAATCATTATGTAATTTAATTGATCCCTTATGTTTTAAACAATTCTCAATAAATTTGGTTTTGTTATATTTTGGTATTGCTTGTCGCACTAGAAGAGAAATGTGAGAAATCTAACTGACATAATAATTCGAAACATGAAAAATAAATTAAAATTCAATGTAAACGTAATGTCCAGGAACACCATTATGTAATTTCCAGAAAATCAAGTTTCGTGTTTAAAAAAAACCATTACGATCGATATTTATGGCAACGCATAACTGATAACTGATGAGATTAACCTCGACGATTATTACGTGATAAGGAACACCATTATGTAATTTCACGAATAAATGATTATTAAAACACTTTTAACTTCCATTATTTTCTTTGACAACCAAAAATTGTAAATTTTTTGACAATTTGATTTTATTTCGAATTTTTTTCGAAGTTCGAAAAAACGACAAAAGCGACACCGTGATGAAAATTTTATTACTGCGATAAGATAAGAAAAAAGAACACGAACGTCCTATATATAAGTTATTTAATATATGGTACAAGCCTCAATCAACGTGACAATATTGGAAAAGGAGAGCGTCATATCAAAAATCGTCCATTCGTTAATACACGATAATTATTTAAAAGCATCAAAATATTGGTTAAAACTGTATCCATCATGTGTAATAAAATTTACTTGTTCAATTGGTGGTAAGACCTAATGGACATCTTCTACGAATTCAGATGACTATAACCAAGCTCTAAATCATAGAATTTTTTTGCCACTTGTTGTATAAACAGGCCTATCCCTGAACTCCAAGACCTATATAGTCCGGTTTCTAGTAATTGACATCTTCTACGAATTCAGATGACTATAGCAAAGCTCTGAATCATAGAATTTTTTTGCATCTTATTATCTAAACATTAACCTATATAGTCCGGTTTTTGGTAATGGACATCTACTAATATCTAATTCAGACGTTTATAGCGAAGCTCTAAATCAAAAAATTGTTTTGCTTCTTATTATTAAAATTCAAACGACGATATCGAAGTTCTAAATCTTAGAATTTTTTTGCCACTTGTAGTATAAACTGGCCAATCCCTGAACTTCAAAACCTATATAGTCCGGTTTCTGGTAATGGACATTTTCTACGAATTCAGATGACTATAGCGAAGCTCTATATCATAGAATTTTTTTGCCGTTGTATAAACAGGCCACTTGTTGTGTACACAGTAATTTATATTCATAAGTGTATTTATTAAATATTAATTAATCTACAATTTTTACAATTTTTAGAAGAAACCAAATTTTTGTAAAATTGTTGTTGTCTACAAATTTAATTATTACTTATTATATAAACAAACCCATTCGTTCATATACAAATTATATAATTTTTTATTTTGTCATATAGTGTTTAGCCACAGACAATCAAATTAGATTTTTCATTTGAGCTAAAAAGGAAAACAAAACAAATTTCTGATAATTCCAATGTCATCGTTGCATCTGTGATTTTTCGTTAAACTGCGTATACGTATACGCAAAAAACAAAATATTTTTAATTGTATGTGGCTATTTACAGAAAATGAACACTCTGTTTAAATTTTTACATTTATATAGGATGAAATATCTGTTGTAGGTTGTCTCAGGTTTAGCTATATATATAGCGCAAGTTAAAATTTGTTAATCGGTTTTTATTTATAATGGCCGCCATTTCGTGTATTATTTTTCATAATAATTTTTCTTACTATCGTTATATTTTTATATCGTGATAGTTATAGCTGAGACAACCTAAAAGAGATATTTCATCTTATGTAAACGTAAAAATTTAAACTGCGGTTTCATTTTCTGTAAATAGCCGCATGCAATCAAATATATTTGGTTTTTTTGCGTATACGTATACGCAGTTTAACGAAAAATCACAGATACAACGATAACATTGGAATTATCAGAAATTTGTTTTGTTTTCATTTTTTAGTTCAAATGAAAAATCTAGTTTGATTGTCTGTTTTATTTATTTATTTATTTATTTATTTAAAGAAATCTATTTTGTAATATACATGTATGATTTCAGATTATTTACAGTTATAGTTAAAATTATATTAAAACAACAAAAAACTTTAAAACAGAATAAAAAAAAAAAAAATATAAACCAAATTTTGGTTTAAATAATTAAAAATTTAGAAAAAAGTCTTTAAGGATATTTTTAAAGTTGTCCTTTGATAAGTTGAAGTCAAATACATCGTCAATTAAGTTGAAAGATTTAGACATCCTATTAATTGGGTTGTTTTCTCCATAGTTGGTGGAATGGTGTTCAAGTGCTAAAAATTTATGGTTTCTAAATGTTCTGCATGGCACGTGAATTGATATGTTTTCCAAGATGTAAGCTGAATCTACGTGACCAAGCAAAACGTTACCAATAAAAGCTGCTCCCAAGAGAAGTCGTCTATTTTCAAGCGTGCATATTTTGTAATCTGTGCATCTTGTTGTGTATGGAGGTAAGCGAGCCACATTTTCATGGAATGGTAAGTTGTGGTCGTAATCCCAGTCACTTTTCTTTAACAAAAAAATCAGGAACTTCTTTTGAATGCTTTCAATTCTTTTTATGTGTACAGCATAGTATGGATTCCAGACCGTTACAGCGTATTCCAGTTGAGATCGAACATAAGCGAAATAGAGTGAACATAAGGTTTGGATATCCTTAAATTCACCTGTCCATCTTTTAACAAATCCGAACATGGCATTCGCTGTGGTTATAGTTTCATTATAATTTCTTAAATATATAATGGTGCTGCCATACTTAACTATAATCATTTTCCGGGATGACTTTACGGGATAACTTCACAAAGGTATTTAATACTTTCTACTTTTAATTAGTTTTCTAATCATTTCTTATATTAAAAGTTTAATTTAATATCGGTTTTTGATAAGCTTTGATAGACTAACACGTGGTATACATGGTTATACAAAAAAACTAAGGGAGTTGATTTTTTATTTTCAGTTGAATTTTGGTTCTACTTAAATTTCACCAATTAAACGTACCAACTTAGGTCGCAGGACACGCAATGCTGCAAGTCAAAGATGTATACAAGCAAGTCAAACTGACGAGCAACGCGAAGCGCAACATGAAATTGAACGGAATCGATGGAATCGAAATCAACAACGTAGAAATGTTTCATTTAATCCCTCTCGAGTTGCATTCAGTTATAACGTGGCAATCGATTACAGTGCACTTTAAATCGTTGCTATTGGACCAATGAACGTTGTGTGTCCACATTGCAAGGCATTAAAGTTTAAAAATGAAGCCTCTGGATGCATGTGTTGCGCCAATGGCCAAGTCAAATTGACGCCATTGGTACCGCCACCAAATCATTACATTCATTTTTGACTCATATCCAGCAATAATTCCTGTCAAATGACGTCAAATGGCGCAACAAAAATTATTCGAGATAATTTTATGCCTACTTTCAATGTAAGTATAATGGGAAACAATAAACTTTTAGCATCATGTGGCTGGTGCAAAATACGTTGGCAGCAGTGAATTGCCAAAATCAACCAGCCAGAAGTGAATGTGTTTACAGTAGTTGATGGGGGAATCGCAGTGCTGCAAACGTAGTTTGCCAGCCACATGGCGGAACAAACACATCATGGGCGATTCAGTATCTGGCGACTACAAAATTGCCATCAGAGTCGATAATACGCCTGTTGGATAACACGCAATACGTTTTAATGCGCCAACAATTGAGTCACTATTGTCGTCACGGGTGAAAATTTAGGAAACCGAGATATTGTTTTACATCGGCTTAACGATCAACTGCAGGGTGTATCCGAAACCCATCGATCATATGATGCCTTACAATATCCTATTTTATTTTGGCAAGGTGAAGATGGTTATCATTTTTTAATGAAGATGATACATCCAGTTATAGGTAAATCTCCAATCTACCTTTACTACCTTAATCACAACTTTATTCTATCTTATTAACATAAAAATTTATTTAAAGCCGCCCAATCTAACAAAAAATTCATCCAATGAATTATTATTCATACGGAATGGATATGTACGTCAAAGTTGAAACTGAGCGATTGCCATTTATCAGGTTGAACCAGGTAAAACTCCGTTACAAGGAATACATTCATCTTCGGGATGCCACAAATGCTGACGGAAATGCACAGAATGTCGGCAGAATGACTATTCAGCGAAAAATCCCGAAAATGAAGAAGATCTACTGTTATACATGAGGTTGTTACAAAAAATATGATTCATGGTACCTGTGGAATACTAAATCCCAATTCTTCGTGTATGGTTGACGGAAAATGTTCAAAACGCTATCCAAGACAATTAGCAGAAACTATTATAGAAATGATGGTTATCCAGTTTATCGCCGCCGATCCACTGATGATAATGGCAGGTCAACAATCATCAAAGTGAATCAACAGGACATTGAAGCTGATAATCGTTGGGTTTTCCCGTTTTCGCCGTTACTCTCCAAGACATTTAAAGCATACATAAATATCGAATTTTGCCATTCCGTTAAATCTATTGAAAAACTAATGAAACTCCAAGCAATTTTATCGTTTTATCGTCTCAAGATTGCAAATATCACGCAAGGTTAACCAACTAAGGGATCATTGTTGTCGGACTCATCCAAATTATTCAAAGGAACTAGAAAAAAAATCAATTGGCGTGAAGAAAGTTAACCTACTTTTACAATTGTTCGAGCGACATTCAACTTTGAACAAACTAAAAATCATCGTCGCATATTGTAAGCGATTCATATACCAAAAAAGGTTTACATATAGTTAAAAACCCAGGAGTACCGTCGAATAAACAAGTTGAAGATACAGAAACTACAATTATTAAATTTATCCATAGGAACAAGATTTCTATAACAAAATTCACTGCCTCAAATCCTCAAGGAAAATGGACAAAGGAAGCGGACTCATATCTTTAAATCCAGCCTTAGATATCATTTGAATACTATAAGTGAGCAATTAACTGACTTTAGTATACTGAACGTACTGAACGTTTAGTATACACATATTGGATGATTGATGGTAAGCGGGCAGTACGTAACGACATTCAAAAATGCTTAAAATGCTTCCGCCATAAGTAATACATGCTGGTAACACAATGGGAATGCTACCAGCTACCGGAGTACAATCAAGGAAAGCATTTACCAAAACCGGAATCGATGATGCCAGCCCTATAAAATTGAGAACAACCAAAGGAAGGGGATACAAGGCCTACAAAAGTTATAAAGCTGTCTTGCAACGGAACCTTTCATTGCTAATTACAAACGATTTGTTTCCAGGCGAGGATTGTGTACCGATATTTACTTCGACAATGGAACTTATTTATTAACCGTTGCCGTTGCCGAACCAACTGGCACTTAATCCCACCTCACACTTCCCATTTCGGAGGTATCTAGGAAGTTGGAATAACATCAGTGAAATTTCATATCTAAAGATTACTATCATATCTGATAGATTTAAGTATTACTGGTAAGATTTAAGATCAGATAAGAAAGAATCAACGAGCCGAAAGGTGGCCGTTCCTTAATGATTTGGGCTGCATTTTCCTATTTTAGGAAAATTTCAATGTGTAAATTTTCGACTCGAACGAAGTCCAAAGATTACATAGTGATGCATTAGATTAAATTTTAATAGATTTTTGTGAAAGTCAACCAACCTCGAATTCTATTTTTCAGCAGGGTAATGCACCCATTCACAAATCGAAGGAAATTATCGATTGGTTTAGAGAGCGACAGGTCGAAATTTTGTGCTGGCCAGCACTTTCTCCTGACTTAAATCCTATATAGAAATTGTATTGCAACTTAATTGAGTTACATAAAGCCGTTGAACAGCCATGGGAGAAAATTTGCCGGAAGGGAGTTGCAAGAATTGGTAAATTCTACGCTGAACAGAATTTTTGAAGTAATTAATAAAAAAATTTAATATATTTCCATTTTAAAGCCTTCCCAATTAAAACCTGATAATAGTACAAGTTCAAACTCTAAGCCTTACTTTCATAACAACAAACTTAAGGGTGGCTTTAATTGAATTTCGCGGATGTATACCCCTCCTTCCCTCCCAGCTCATGTGTTATTATACGAACTGTATCTTTGCCTACTTTGTGACTCCATGCCAAGCTTTCAAAAAAGCATTCTTGGGTGCGGCAATTTTTAGTTCGTTTTAAAAACGTCAGTTCTATCGTTGACTGTGTAAACAGTGGCGCCGTTCTGTTGAAATCAAATATTGGCCAAGTCTTCCTTTTCAATCGTAAGGAATATAAATTCAGTTAATATTCAGTTCCCATTGATTGTTGCGGCTCCTTGCTGATTTTAAACGAAAAATTTCCCTACGATGCCTTTCGACCATATTCCACACAAAATAGTCGCTCGTTTTGATTGTATTGGGTTCTCTACGTAATACGGCGACTTTGCTTGCTTATAAACGCCGAGGTGAAAACGAGCTTCGTCGAAAAATATAACTTTTTGGTATAATGCTCGTCTTATTCCTACCGAGAATTGATCCATTCCCATTGGCGTATATCGAATCATTTCGTTTACCGGGTATAGACTAATGAATTTCTGTCATTTGACAGATGAAATTAGAGCTATGAACGACGAGATAACTGCTAGTTCAAAAACGAACCAAAAGATGTCGCACCCTTTATATATTGTAGATTACAAAAATATTGTATTTAGAAATCTACATTATTCTTACAGACCTTGAAATACCCAAACCTTTTTCTAGTAGTACGATTGATTTTTCGACCGTAGACGAGAAAAAAAAATAAATCCTTTACTCGTTAGAGGGAAACAAAACATTTTTTCAGTAAAATTTACTGGCAAAATAATAGAGTATAGCGTCGATACAACATTGAAACACATTTTTTCAGTAAAAAATACTGAGAATCCGAAAAGAGCAGAGTATACATATTAAAATTACGTTAGAGTGATAAAGACAAACAAATGTTGCTATAAAAAGTATTAAGTTTTACACTTTTTATGGCAACATTTTCTCCGCTTACTGCCAGTAAATTTTACTGAAATTTTTTTTTGTTTCTTTCTAACAAGTAAAGGATTTATATTTTTATCTCGTGTTAATTTTACTGAAAAAATTGTTTCACTTGGAATTCACGCAATAGTTGGGAAAATGTTGCAATAAAAAGTATGAAACTCAATACTTTTTACGGCAAAATTTTTAACACACCTTCAACAAATAGTATGCGATGAGAAATATTTTTCGCATACTAGGACAATTTTATAGCTGAAAAAGTATTACAGTGAATTGTCAAGAGAAAAATGAAATTTGGAATTATTTTTTTGTGCCGCTACATACGAGGGTATATCAAAAAGTCTTGCAATATCATATGAAAAAAAGAGTGAGTGAGACAACAATATATTTTTCTAACCATTTTTGTCGCGATGAAACTTCTAGAAGAACATTTCGATGCAAATACAGTTCGTTTGTTTTTGTCAATTTAGTAACACGTACTTTGAATTTTTCTTAAAATGAATGAAATTGAATATCGCGCCGTTATTAAATTTTTCTGTAAAGATGAATGAAATGCAATTTAATTTATTAAACGTAGTGAACCACCACCAAAAAAAATTCAAAACTCAACCGTCTGCTGGTAAGGTTTTGGCAACAATTTTTTGGGATGCTGAAGGAATTTTGATAATCGATTATATGCCACCGAAAACCTTAATCACAGGCATATATTACGCAGAGGTTTTGCGAAAATTGAAAAAAGCGATCCGAAAAAACGGCCAAGGAAAGTTAGGAAAAAAATCTTGCTTCTTCACGATAACGCACCAGTGCACAAGGCTAATATTGCTCAAGCAGCATTAAAGGGTGCGGCTTCGTGGAAATTCCGCATCCACCGTACAGTCCAGACTTGGCACCCAGTAACTACTTTCTGTTTCCCAATTTGAAAAACACTAAGGGGCCGGAAATTTTCTAGTGACTATGAAGTATTGTCTGTTGTAAATGAATATTTTATGGAGCAAAATAAATCTTTTTTTTAGAGGGTTTAGGCAAGTTAAGGCGACATAGCACCTTCAAATTTTCAAAAAATCGAAATTTTTTTTATGATAGAATATGTTAGAATGAACGTTTAAAAACATGATTTTAATGATATAAACATGAAAATATCAAAAAAAAAAAATTTATTGTATTTATTGCGAAGCGCCAAAGTCGTTTTTGTATACGCGGTTACGAGGGCTGCCTTTTATATTTCGGGATTAGAGAACAAAAACAAATATTAATCATCGAAAATCGCTTTATTGTTTTTCAAAATATTCCCCATGAAGATCTATACACTTTTGCATGCGTTTGAACCAATTGTCGAAGCACTTTTTCCACTCTGATTGAGGTATCTCCAAAACATGCATTCTGAACGCAGCAACCGCTTCTTCAGGTGTCGAAAAACGTTGACCTCTCAGTTTGTTTTTTATGTACGGGAATAAAAAGAAGTCATTTGGTGACAAGTCAGGAGTATACGGCGGATGACTCATCAAATCGATGTTTTGAGTGCACAAAAATGCAGTTGTTTGAGCCGATGTGTGAGAGCTCGCATTGTCGTGGTGAAGAGTGATCCGTCTTCGGCACTTGGTTTTCCTGATTTCTTGGAAGACAACTGGCAAACAAATGGTTGTGTACCACTGACTGTTCTGCGTTATTCTAGTGGTACGGTTGCGACAGGTCTATTTTTTCCGAAAAAACAGGCGATCATTTGCTTGCAAGTGCTTCGTGCGCGAACAACTTTTGTTGGATTCGGCTCATCTTGAAACACCCATACAGCCGACTGCTGTTTACTTTCGGGCTCATACGCGTAAATCCACGATTCATCACCTGCCACTATGTCATAGACGTGTTTTGAAGCACTGCGATCGTATTTTTGGAGCTTTTCTTTCGACCAATCGACACGAGCCTTTTTTGAGAGATTGTCAAATTGTGTGGGATCCAACGCGAACAAATTTTTTTGACATTCAAATGACAATATTGAACAATATTGAATGTATGCTGGTCCCACTAATGCCTAAGGTTGTCTCAATCTCACGATAGGTCACATGACGAACAATTGATTCTGGACGACCTTCACGAAATTCGTCTTGGAGTGAACTACGGCCTCGATTTAATTCACCATACCATCGATAAACACTGGTCCTTGATGGAGCTTCATCGCCAAAATTTGAATTAAGCTTATCCATGCACTCTTGCTGCCTTAATCCACGTCGAAAATTGTAAAAAAATAATCGCACGAAAATGTTCACGATTTAATTCCATTTTTTCGCCGATGTTGAGTTAATGAGTACTGTAAACAACACAAATAGCGCTCGAATGTCAAAACGTTCTGAGTACGTATAATCTGAAAAATGTCAAACTTTACGATAGAGCTGTTAGTTGCCAGATTGCAACACTAGGGTTGTCCAATCCCGAAATATAAAAGGCAACCCTCGTATCTCGAAATGACGAACTTTAAACGCAGTTATCTCGAAATGACGTTTTTCAAGTTGGCGTGCAAGATTGAGAAAAAACTACTTATTCAATTGTTCTAAAATTTTAACACGTCGATCTACATATATTTCTGCTCAAAATGAACTACGGAAGGAAAAATCGGCTTTCAATTTTTTGAGTTACAACTAATTGGGGAGGACAAAAAAGCTGCATTTTCGAAAAAATGCCGCCATTTTTTTAGTTTTCAACCAATTTTTTTCATTTTAGTTCATTCCAAGGGCAATTTAATGCTGAACAAAACCTCGTTTTTTTCAGACGTTTCTGAGAGTAGTTATGATGCACGCCGCGAATTTTCAGTGTTTTTGGAAAACCTTTGTAGCAGACGACCTTGGACTAAAAAAAATCTATAACAATTGTTTTTGTACTTTCCGTTAAATAAAATGTCAATGGAAAGTTTCATTAAAAGATATCTCTTTTTATTCCATTAAAAAAAAAATCTTTGAAAAACTTTTTTTTTTCAATTTTAAAGGTGCTATGTCCCCTTAATTGACCGATGTGACAAATGTATAAACCTTAACGGAGATTATGTCGAAAAATATAAATATTGCTGTCTCACTCACTCTTTTTTTTTTTCATATGATATTGCAAGACTTTTTGATTTGCCCTCGTACATTGTAGGGTAAAATAAAATTTTGAACATTTTGTGTTTCGTTAAAATCGTTTAATTCCAAATTTTTTAAGTTAAGTTGCCCCTAATCTGTCTCTATTTTGACTATATATTTTGCTATAAATAAAAACAAAAGTTACTGTATTTGTCGCTCTAACGTAATTTAAATATACTTTTATCTTTTCGGTTTCCCAGTATTTTATACTGAAAAAATTTGTTTCACTGTGGAATCCACACATTTACCACTTTTAAACCTCCAGTGGCACTATTCTGAGTGTCGATTTTGTACCAAAAATGTCAGCGTGAGGTGAGCAAACCGGAAAACCAAAGTAGTGGTTATTTTATTAATATTGGTTTGCTTGAGCGCATGCGCGTGTTTATATATTTTTTTTTAATTTATGTGTCAAATGCGGTTTCTTATTGTTTAAATATTTGAAAATGAAAAATCAAATCACATAGCAAACAATCGGTTCCACTGTTTAAAAGCAAGCGAATAGAAGAGATGAGGTATACGTCACCTTGTTAAAGTTAGCCGAAAGTTGCCAGCCGAAAGATAATGCAGATAGTGTCTTGACTATTTTTAAACTCTCTTTATACTCTCGCTCCTATCGATTTTTAAATTCCTATAAACTGAAATAATTTCTCCTTCACCCGAAGGATATAATCCGATCCTAAATTCATCCTAAATTCTAGTTTATGACTGATTTTTGCTTTATTCAAGACACTATCTGCATTATCTTTCGGCTGGAATCTTTCGGGTAACTTTAACAGTATGTATACGTCATCATCATAAATACTCAACCGATTCAACCGGAATTTTTTACTTTTGCTACTTGCCTTTGTAAAATTGACGAACAAAATGCACAGGCACATGGGAAAAAAATACAATACAAATATAAAATTGTATATTATATGGTGTATATGTACACACAATTATTGTTCACCTCGCCAGCTTGCGCTCCAATTTTTGATACAAAATCGGCACTCTGGTAATTGTAATTGTAATGTAATTTCTGTTCAAAAATTTTGTTTCCGGCCTTCTAAGACTAAGGATAAAAGGTTGATGTCAATATTTATAAATTGAGAATAATTTTTCCATAGCTAAATTGGCAGGGAAAACTATTCCCCATTTAATTTCAAAAAAAATAATACTAACTTTTTACATACAGAGGTAAGCTAGAAAAAAAATGTTTAAATAAAAATTACAAGTATACATATGTAAATTCTTTCCCTAATTCCCTATTCCCGGGAATTACCGGAATAGTGCCACAGGAGCACTATTCTGGCTATCCCTGAGAGTAGGGAATTGAGAAAAATATTTTCATAGCATTTTTATCCAAATTGTATTTGTCTGGCCTACGGAAGGAATAATTCTATTCCAAAATTTTTCAAAATAAAGTTAATTGGGAAACTCGATGGAGCCTGGAGCTCATCGAGAAATACCTTTAACAGATGTGGATGGCATCGTGGAGAGAGAACGAATCCTATGCGAGTTGAACGGTTTTAAGTCTTATAAATCGGCGGGCCCGGATTGGATTATATCAGCGGAGATCTATTTATTTTTATTTATTTATTTATTACCAACTTTATAGTTATATACAATCTGGTTACAATTACAATAATACATTAAAAAATAACTAAAATTAAACAAACATGAAAAATTACCAATAATCTAAAAGGACATTAGACATTAAATTCTTAAATGCATCCCTAGATAGATTAAAGTCAAAAGCCATATAAAGCAGCTTAATTTGGAAATCTCTAACGCGAAGGGTCTGGAACGGAGTATATATATATCGTACGACATTATAGAAATACCCCTATAGTTCTCAATATTACCACGAATCCCGAATTTGAAAATAGGTTTAATAAGCGATCGTTTCCAAAGAGTAGGGAAATATCCCTCTCTAAGACTTCTATTAAATAGAAAGCACAACGGGGCGGCAATTGCATTACCAGATAAGATTCAAAAGAACTCTGTAGGAATCCTCCCCTGGCTGGAGGTTATCTTCAAGGGATGTCTGCAACTAATCTATAATCCCAGGAAATGGACTTAGGTCAGAGCGGTTTTTATCCCGCGCGATACTTTACGCTACATAAGTAACTCTGGATGGTTTCAGCGGCGTAAGGGGAGATTGTACCCTATGGTATCACAATTTGCCATTATTGGCCTAAGTATGTGATAGCAGTCACTCTAACCTAAACCTAACCTAATTGGGAAACTTTTGTTGCACAAATTTTTCCATTTGCTGGATATTTATCATTTTATTGGAATTTGTATTCTTTTTATTATTGAAAATATCTATTACCAAATCAGATCGTTAAATTGCATTATCGATTCGCTGAACGATCTGTCAAAATTTATTTAACAAACGAAATTCATCAAATTCCGTAAGGTTGTGTTACAGATTCTTAAAGACTGACTGGTTAAAGGTGGATTTACATACATATCCGACGATTTTTCGGCGAGGCCGCTTGCTGCAGGAAATTTGGCGAACGCTGTATTATCGATGATTTACATATTGACGATTTTTCGGCGCAGTTTTTTCACACATATATACATAAACAATATTTTATACACACATATGTGTAGCAAAATATTACCCTTGTGGTAATTTTTTTTTCAATCGAACATTTTGACAGCAGTTGGAGTACCATTTTTACCCTCAGTGTAACATTGTCGTTCAATCGAAATCAACATTACATTCATTTCAAAGTAAAATTTGAAGAACCGAGTATGCGCGGTGTAACCACAGTTGCAAATAAAATAGCGGTGTTTTTTGAGTATTTTTTGACAGTGCGCGTTGAATTAAAAAATAGGCCCTGTGTCGTCGCGTCGAAAAGTTAAATTTTGTTCATGTCTTCGCCGTGCTTAAAATTCGGCGAGCAAGTCCTTCCTGATTGGTTGAATGTGTCATGTGACGTTCGGCGCAGAAAAATCGTCGGATATGTAAATCCACCTTAATGCTTTTGAGTGAAAACCATACTTTGAAATTTTTGGGAATTTGTGTGCACATATGCGTGTAAATGCGATGGCCCGATATAGTCACGGGGCCTACTTTAATATTTTGAGAGTAAATATATTTTATTCACTTCGAAATATTTTTTTGTAAATTTCCCGATATCACAAAAAAACCAAAATATTTTAAAATTCTTCCGAGTTTTGTAAAAACATCAAATAAAATTACCCTTCCAATTTATCACCTTATCTAGATGTGGTTCCAATTTTTATTTTTAATATTTTTTTCGTTTCCAGTTTTATGTAAATTTTCCATTCATATATACGGGTGGGTAGCAGTAGTAGTATGGAATTACACGTACACATACATAGTTAATACTTACATACTACGAATTTCATAAGAAATGCCTTGTGCGTATATCGCTTCTGTATGCGGATGCGGAGTATATGGAAATTTTCCGAATGTGTGTCAGAACGAACCAGAAATGAAAATTGGAAAATTATTTGTTGTACACATGTATTTATATTTGCATTTTCTCTGTTTTGATTTTTTTTTTGCTTCTGATTATTTCCAGCGTTATTTACGGATTTCATTTAAGGATATGTTAAGCATTAGGATTATATATGTGATATATTTTTTGTCGTTTCTCTCAAACAAAAAACAAATAAAAATGAAAATTTATGGAAATGTAACGAATTCTGGTTTTTTATTTTTTTGCAGAGATTTTATGGAATTATGAAGTTGGGTGTAAATGAAATTTAATCGGTTTTTCGTAAATGTGACATCATTTTACTTTATAATGTATGTATTCTGCATACATGCGGTGTTATGTACTTAGTATAAAATTAATGGTTTCAATGGATTGAGTGTGAATATTTGGAAAACTTTTATATGATCATATAAACACGCTTGTGCCTAGCGATATTTGGATAGATAATAAGTTGAAGCCCCCAGGGACTTCCAAACTTACTGCGTACACCAAATTGTGTATTGATTCTTTTGACAGCCTAAAACCTCACAACAAGAAATTTATTTCGTCGAGATATTCTCGTAATGTTGTGGGTATCTTATATACATTCCTATATAGGTACTTACTCGTATATGTATACAAGATACAATGAAATGAAATTTAAAGTGACAAGATAAGTCTTTTATTGTTTTGTTCTTATTTCACCTGATAATTTTGATAAATGGGCGAATAAAAGTTTTTGCAGACAAGTAACATTTAGTATAGTATATAAAAGTAATTAATTCACATGGGGATTGTAGATTTTTCTTGGAAATTTTATATATATGTACTTGTATATGTGTGTATGTATATTTGTTTGTAACGAAAACATGCATGATTTATAGAGATCAAAAGTTTTGTAACTAAATAACTAAAATAAATTGTATGGCATATAATAATTAATTTTATGGAAGGGAAGGAGGTCAGTCAGATAGTAGAAGAATTTTATTTGAAATGCAGATAGTTTTAATTAATTTTGACACTTTGAATATAAAAAAGGAAGGATGAAATTTATTGGTGAACATGCTAATTAGTTTATCAAAATAATTTTAATATCACGTGTTCCGGCCAATCATAATCGAGTATTGCAACTTCGTAACCAATAGCCACAGTTTCAACCAAACCCTCAAAGAACAGAATCTCATACACACAAAAATAAGAAATTAGCATTGGCGGATGCTTACCTAAAGGAAATGCTTTAAACTTAGACCGACCAGGCAGTTACTGCTTTCGAGGAACGAGTGGTCGGTTTATCTTATAAAGGGTGATTTTTTTGTGGTTAGGATTTTCATGCATTAGTATTTGACAGATCACGCGGGATTTCAGACAAGGTGTCAAAGAGAAAGATGCTCAGTATGCTTTGACATTTCATAATGAATAGACTTACTAACGAGCAACGCTTGCAAATAATTGAATTATATTACAAAAATCAGTGTTCGGTTCGAAAAGTGTTTCGCGATTTACGTCCGATTTATGGTCTACATAATCGACCAAGTGAGCAAACAATTAATGCGATTGTGACCAAGTTTCGCACTCAGTTTACTTTATTGGACATTAAACCAACCACACGAATGCGTACAGTGCGTACAGAAGAGAATATTGCGTCTGTTTCTGAGAGTGTTGCTGAAGACCGTGAAATGTCGATTCGTCGCCGTTCGCAGCAATTGGGTTTGTGTTATTCGACGACATGGAAGATTTTACGCAAAGATCTTGGTGTAAAACCGTATAAAATACAGCTCCTGCAAGAACTGAAGCCGAACGATCTGCCACAACGTCGAATTTTCAGTGAATGGGCCCTAGAAAAGTTGGCAGAAAATCCGCTTTTTTATCGACAAATTTTGTTCAGCGATGAGGCTCATTTCTGGTTGAATGGCTACGTAAATAAGCAAAATTGCCGCATTTGGAGTGAAGAGCAACCAGAAGCCGTTCAAGAACTGCCCATGCATCCCGAAAAATGCACTGTTTGGTGTGGTTTGTACGCTGGTGGAATCATTGGACCGTATTTTTTCAAAGATGCTGTTGGACGCAACGTTACGGTGAATGGCGATCGCTATCGTTCGATGCTAACAAACTTTTTGTTGCCAAAAATGGAAGAACTGAACTTAGTTGACATGTGGTTTCAACAAGATGGCGCTACATGCCACACAGCTCGCGATTCTATGGCCATTTTGAGGGAAAACTTCGGAGAACAATTCATCTCAAGAAATGGCCCGGTAAGTTGGCCACCAAGATCATGCGATTTGACGCCTTTAGACTATTTTTTGTGGGGCTACGTCAAGTCTAAAGTCTACAGAAATAAGCCAGCAACTATTCCAGTTTTGGAAGACAACATTTCCGAAGAAATTATGGCCGAAATGCTCGAAAAAGTTGCCCAAAATTGGACTTTCCGAATGGACCACCTAAGACGCAGCCGCGGTCAACATTTAAATGAAATTATCTTCAAAAAGTAAATGTCATGGACCAATCTAACGTTTCAAATAAAGAACCGATGAGATTTTGCAAATTTTATGCGTTTTTTTTAAAAAAAAAGTTCTCAAGCTCTTAAAAAATCACCCGTTAATTAAACCTGCACCACCAATAATTATACCTTTTGATATAGCTATGATATCGCTACGATATAGCTATGATATACTTTTTGATATAGCTATGATAATTTTTTACAAATTAATAATATTTTATTGCTTAGTTTAAAAGCACCTCGATGATTTGCCTTATTGTGAATTTCACCACAAATTCAAACATAAAAATGTATATTTCTCCACATTGTAACAGTTGAAATCTGCTACATACCTTTCAAAAATTTTACCGGACATGATTATTTGGACGTATATGAAGTGATCCCAGCATTCTATCCAAGAATATATGTATTTATTTTTAGTCAGGAAATACTAACACATCAATTATTCATTTGTTCTTATGTGAAGTTAGCCCAGCCCAGAATTTTTATCAATCTTTTAATGAAAAAACTAAACTAAAAAAAAAATAAAACTAAAATTATCGAATTTGCTTTTCATATAATTAAAAAATTTAAATCCAAAGTTTCAAAAACTGTAAAATTCTGAGATACACGTAGTAACGGAAAATTATAGGCCATATAAGAAAAAATTCGTCCCGTGGCAAGTTGACGAAAGTGAACTTTTGGCTAAGATTTCAATGGTTTTTATATAAATTTTGCGTCCCGCACCATAAAACTAAAATTAAGGGCCAACTATAAAAAAATTTAAAAAAATTAAAAATTTTTAAGACACTAATGACAGACAAAAACATTAGAAATTTCTTATGGCTGAACCAGCGAACCAGTAACAACTTAACGTAAAAATGCGATAAATAGGTTTTATTGGTTACTGCCCACCGAATCGTTAACATCTTTTCGTTCAGTTTCGTTAAAATATGTCTAAACTGAAGGAAATGTCAAATACCAAATAAAGGCGTCCTCCATTTTTAAACGATCACGATTTTAAAATCGCGAGGTAATTTAATGATGTATATTATATCTATCCAGTAAAAATTCGTTCACAATGAAAATTTAACAAACAAAAATTTTCCGACCATTTGTGGGAGTAAAGCATTTGACAAGTTGTGTTACTGATTCGCTGGTTCAGCCATTAGACATTTCTAATGACAATCCAGCTATACTATAGTCGTAACGAGCATGCATGTAAATATTGTTGAATATTGAATGACAGCTATTTGTTTTTTAGATAGCACGATACATGTTTTAACTTTTTTTAAGTTTGGAAGCAAAATTTCGCTCCAATATTTTTTATTAAGTGACAATTCATATTTAACGAAGTTTCGTTAAATTTTTTAATTTAAAATAATTTTTCCATGGGCGAAAGCACAGAAACGGCATTTATCGCAAACATAATTTTTTTAAAGTTACATTTATAATTTTTGATGTGTAAACATCTTTACTCGCGCCTACCAAAAATTTTTGTATTAGAGAGTGTTTTTTTTATTCATTCCAAATATTCCGGACGTTCCGAACATGACATATTTTGTTTTTTTTTATTCATTCCATTCCTTCTATTCCTTTTTTTATTTATTCTAGACGTTCGGAACGTATTCTTTTCGTACTGGATGAAAAGGTAGAACGAAAGGGATATGTTTAATCTTGGTCGCCATATTCTTTGTTTTGAAGGGTTGTTTGTTTGTTTTTTAATGTAGTACATACACAACACTGTAAATAATAGACAACTAAAAAACTGACTGTCAAATATCTATGCCATTCCTTCGAAATCGTTTTTTTATTACATTCTGTTTGGATTATTTTAAGGTCACGTGATCAGTATTCTATTATACCTATTCTTTCTATTCCTTCTTTGGAATGAATTAAAAAAAACCCTCAGAGTAAACTTGTAAATGAAACGAACGGAAATGACGTACCTACTTCGTTTGAAAAAAGCAATAAACTAAATAAAAACAATTTTGTACTATGCAAGGCATGCTTGTATGTATTTGTATAATAGTATGTTACAGGCTGGCTACTGCCAACCTGCAGATATTCACTAAGCGCATGCAGAGGCCTCCACGGTGATTTTTGCCGGCTACGTTCTCAGGGAGAAGTGCTAAGGTCGTGGGGTTTGAGGCTTGCATGTGCTTCTGGCTTACACCGTGATTAACAGATAATTATAAAATAGATAAACGCAAATAATAATAAAAAAACCCGGATGTTCCGCCGAAATTCGTCGGCCGGAGCCTGAGGAACGAACAGCAGATAATCAAAATAATAAATAAATAAAGAAAAATGATAACGGAAGAGGTGCCTTGGTGCGCGCATCCATCCGAATTCAAACGGGGTCGAGCCCTGGTTACGGAATTGGATGCGGGCACCAAGGGACCGCAAACACTAAATCGACACAGAGGGAGTCTCCACCCCCATCATACCGACCGAAAAACTTAGTAATTCATTTTACTATAGAAAAAAAACAACAACAAAACAAAGAAAAACAGCTTCCCCCTTCACCGCACAACGATGCGAGAGAACGAGAGAGAGAAAGACATACGCACCGAGCGCGCACCCGCTGTGCGGCGCTCGATTATAAAATTTCAATTTTAAATTTAACAAAAAAAATTTAAGAAAATAATAAAAAATTAAAAATAAAAAAAAATTGTACCTTAACTAAAAACAACTTGTTGCGGCCTTGCGCGGCCGTTATTGTTGCGGGGCCTCTCCCCGATAAAAATTGGGTTGCGGCCTTGGTGCCGTCATGCCACAAGGGACTCCAGTCCCCCGGACCGTTGCGGCCTTGGTACCGTTGCGTTGCGGCAGACCACCGATAAAAATACAATAGCCGGTTGGCTACCGTAATGTTGCGGGGCCTCTCCCCGATACCACAATAAATACAAATGGCCGACTGGGCATTGTCTCGCCGTTACTTATTATTCTTGGTGCGTTTTGACACGAGATAATTAAACTGGAGGGCTTTATTAATAACGAATATTGTATGGTCTCAAAACAAGGTGTTTAAAAGCACATTCGTTTTTTTTTTATCCCCAAAGAAATACTAAACTGTATAATTGCATTAGCATTTACGATTCAACACTAATTCAAAATATGATGCAAACGTAAATTATTATTTTGCGTAGATAAACAATTTTAGATCAACAATTTATAATAATATTTTTTATGAAGTTCAATGACTAATTGTCTGAGCTGTTTATATAAGCCACGTCATAATTAATTTTTCACACTACATTCTCCAGTAAAAAGAAAACACAGGCAAATTCCACACTTCAATAACAATGCCAATTTTTATTATCACTCATAAGATGTAAAAAAATAATTATAATTGCTTATCACACAAGATTTTAAACGCAAAAAAGACTTTTCCAAAAAAACTCTTCTTCGTCCAAAGAACCAAAAAAAACTCGAACTTTACTCTTTCAAAAACACAACTCGACTGTCATAATCCAAAAAAAATTCGAGCGCCGCACAACTCGTAAAACGTTTTAGAAGAAATTAATCTCTCTTCTCTGTCTCTCCTTTATATCAAATTTTCGTTGGTATAAAAGAGAGACATATAAGAAAAAACATTTTTTTCCAAAACGTTTTACTTTGCACACACTCGATGCGCATTGTTCTCTCTTTCCCCTATTCTTTCTCACCTCTGCACCACCACGCGATGGGCACAAAACAAAACGTCGAAAGTGCGTTCATAACACATCCGAGGTGAATAAAAAAAATAAGAGAAGATGAACGAAAGCGAAGACAACAACCGGGGTGAATAAAATAACACAAAAATCGTCGTTGCGACCACACAGTCGTAACAAGTAGCGAAAACAAAAAAAATAATTTAAAAAATGAAATAGAAACCATCGACATTTCCGTGGATCAGAAAAATCGAAAAAAAGTTATGATACGAAACACGCATTACGATTAAGAAATTACATACTCTTACGATTAAAAACACAGTCAACACCGTGTGTATGTTGCTTTATCACGAATAACGAGTCTCTAGGAGCTGTTCTTCACGTTGGTTATCAATGATCATGTCTTCTACTGAATGGGGTTATAATTATGTCTCGTTTTTAACATTGAACTGCCAGAGTCTCATGTCACAGTCACGCAGGGATGCTCAATTCATTTGCTCTCCGCGACCTGACCGCGCAATGTCGAGCATATTAATATTCCTACGTTTGATTGCTGCATTCAGTTCAAGAGAGATAGCCAGCGGGCTGCCGGAGTAGCAATTCTGTCAAAAGATCCATAAAATGAGCATAGTGGACACAAATAATTTGCAGTACGAATTTCCACTTGTCATAGGTCAGCCTTACTTTCTCAAAACCAATATTGACGGACCAATACAGATGGACTGGCGAATGGAACTATGGGCTGTCTGAGGTATATCGAATGCAGGCATCCTGACCGGTATACAACGAGAACGATGAAAACGTCAACAGTAAAAAATTTAAACGACTCTGGATGGGTTTTGGTACAAATTCACAAGTAGGAAAGAAGATCAGGCGGCTTAAAGCTGGATGGGCGCAGAAAACGAATATCGACCGATGTTTGGCGCCCATTTCTATAAAAAGCTTGGTGCCCATTTCTATAGGTGGTACCTATAACGAGATAGTCAGTATATACTCTTACGATAAAAGACACAGTCAACAACTTGTGTATATTGCTTTATCACGAGTCTCGATGAACTGTTCAACACGTCGTCTATTGATGATCATGTCTTCTACCATGGATGTACAAATTGGACCTCAATGGGTCTTCTTCAAAATGAGATATCGCGCTTCACTACAAATCCGCTAAGTGCTCAGGATGTAATTGCGAATTGTGTGCGAGATAATATTGACGTCTGGTTTTTAACATTGAACTGCCAGAGTCTCAGGTCACATCACCTCGACCTAACTGATACAGTCACGCAGGTGACAATTTTCTTGCTTTCCGAGATCTGGCTACGCAATGACGAGCATGTTAATATTACTAATTTTGAATGCTGCGTTCAGTTCAAGAGAGATGGTCAGTGAGCTGCCGGAGTAGCAATATATAAAAATACAAGTAGAACTTTGTTACGACTGTGTGGTCGCAACCACAATTTTATGTTTTGTATTCCCCTCTGGTTAGTGTCTTTACTTTCCATGATTGCTCAATATTGGTATATTCACCTCGGTTGTTGTCTTCGCTTTCGTTTGTTAATTGTGCGCTGAACGCACTCGCGACGTTTTGTTTTGTACCTCATCGTGTGGTGGCGCAGGGGTGAGGAGAGGAATGACGAGAGAGCGAGACCAATGCGCATCGAGCGTGTGTAAAGTAAAACGTTTTAGAAAAATGTTTTTCTTATATGCTTCTCGTTTATATCAATGCGAATTGATATAAACGAAAAACAGAGAAGAACGATATTCTTCTAGAACGTTTTGCGCGTTGTTGTGGCGTAAGATTTTTTTTTTTGACGAACATTCAAGTTTTGGTTTTTATAGAAAATTCAAGTCGAGTAGTTTTTCTTTTTGGTTGTAAACTTTAATAAAATATTAATTATAACATTTTCGGCCATTTTGTTCATGGTGGAGAAATTAAAAAAAAAAAAAATGTTTTTGAGAGAATAAAAGTTATTTTGTAAAGAAAATATAAAAATAACATATGTGTTCATTTGGTTTTTTATTGTAAAGTGGGAAATAAAATTTATTATAAAATAAAAAATAAAAAAAAAACAAAATAATACAAAAGTTATGAGTTTTCATTGTGTGTATTAATGCAAAATACGTGAAAGCGACGTTTAAGTGAAAAGACAACAAAAAGTAGAGTTTAAATAAAATTGTATATGTGCGACATACCAAGAGTAAAATATTTTTGTTGTATATATATACAAGACGGGAAATAGGAAAGGTAGAAGTGTGATTTTCCTGGTTGTTCGCCTCAAATCTGAATCTTAACGGCATTTTCGTCGATATCTACTATTATTTACGAGGGGCCAGGTGCGGCTACCTCATTTGTCTACGGTTAAAGGCGAAGACGCCCACCGTTATATACAGCGGCTTTGGAGAAACAACGGTGTGGCGGTTTGGTGCAACAGCGCTTACCGATAATTGAAGGCGGCCTAGCAAGGCGAACCAACGCCGAACAACCTCCGGGTGACAACCACGTGTCTATCTTGATTGCGGTTTTTATATAACGGTGCAAGGCACCGCAACGGTACGGGTGGCCAACCGGCTATTCGTTATTTATTTGGGATCGGGGAGAGCCCCCGCAACGACGAGTAGCCAACCACCGGTTGCTGAAAATTGAATTTTTTTTTGGTATGGGAGAGGCCCGCAACATTTTAAGGCCCAACCGGGCAAAAATATTTGTGGATCAGTGAAATAACGCCCAACTTATTTTGGCGGCCAGTCGAGGCCAAAATATTTACCGGACAGGGTATGTCGCAACGGTACAATACAGGGTGGCCAGTTGAGGTCACTCATTTTTGATATTCGAGGCGAAGGACGCCCTATTTTTTGTGGACGAAGGCATACAAAGCTCAACGAAGGCATACCAAGCCCAAGGAAGGCATACAAAGCCCAACGAAGGCTTACAAAGTCCAACGAAGGCATACAAAGCCCAACGCATTAGTAACATTGGACATTTAAAGCGGAATTAACGCTTAGATGGGCCGCATCGGTGGAGCGGAGCACGACATTCTCGAGCGGCCGCGCAAGGCCGCAACATTAATTTCTCTTATATATTAAGGTACAATTTTTTATTTTTATTTTTAATTTTTCATTTTACTCTTTTATATATTTTAAAATGCTTTTTTTTATATTTTAGAATTTTTCCAAAAAATTTTTGTAATCGAGCGCCGCACGGCGGGTGCACGCTCGATGCACATTGGTCTCGTGTCTCGCGTCTTGTTTCTTCTCCTTCGTTTTTTGCAATTATTATTGTTTTGGGTTGGGTTTCTTTTTTCTATTTATATAGTTAAAATGAATTACTAATTTTTTTTTGGTATGGTATGATGGGAGCGGAGACTCCCTCTGTGTCGGCATAGTGTTTGCGGTCCCTTGGTGCACGCATCCGAAATCAAAACTGGTGCTTGACACTGTTTGCGTTCGGAAGGATGCGCGCACCAAGGCACCTCTCTCTTTTATAATTATTGTGTTGTTCGTTCCTCAAGTTCCGGCCGACGAATTTCGGCGGAACTCCGGTTTATTTATTATTTGCGTTTAATCTTCTTATTTTAATTTCTGTATCATCACGGTGTAAGCCAGGAACCATGCATGCCTCAAACCCCACGACCCTTCGCACTTCTCCCTGAGAACGTAGCCGGAAAAATATCACCGTGGAGGTCTCTGCATGCGCTTAGTGATATCTGCAGGATGGCAGTAGCCATCCTGTAACAACTTATACAGTCGCCTCGCATAAGGAAATCATCGTTGAACAAACAAGTGGTATGAGCGTAACAACACAACGAGATGATGTTATATACAACAAGGCTGAACTTCAGCTTCTCAATGGGAGTAAGATGCTTTCTGTAGTTGTATTCACCTTGCCGAATAATTATGTCGAAGACATAATGAAGTTCATACATTTCGTGCTTGCTCCATATTCTAAAACAATTTCAAAAATTCTCCAAGGAGACTATTATCTTTTGCCGATGATTATGAGCGGGGATTTCAATATTAATTTTGCTGTTCCTCAAGCTGAACCACTTATAAACTTCCTGCAAGACGAATTCGATTTGCACATGAACTTAGATAGAAATATATCTATTACGAGATATGGGACGACCATTGTTCAGTTTTTCAATGAAAATTAGAAAAGTTAGAGTCACAGTCGACAGTATATGTATCTTATTTTAGCTACCATAATCCATTTGCGTCGATTATACCGAAAGAGTAATAGACCAATTTAACGATAATAAACTAATGAAAAACTCTGGTTAGTAAAATTGCATTCCTTCTTCCTTCAAAGTAAACTGTACATACGCACTACACACGCCATGTTTACACATCCTCTTGAGAGTACTAATGGACTCCAAAAAAATAAAAATATCACGGATCAGGGCTACATGATTTCGAAATGAATGCGCTAGTAGCTAATTTTAAGCTGAGTTTGAAGATAACAGTTCAGTGGCAAGTTCCTAAAAATTAACTCTGGGCTGTCAAAAACTGTGATCAGACCGGGATCATATTGTGCGTGGTGGTCTTTGGACATTTGCAGATCCAACCATATACATATTTGCAATTCGTGAATATGGGATTTTGATAAAAGGTAAATGATTTTGTTTTCTATAGCATCTTTGACATTGACCACTAAATAGTGAACGACACCGTTCGTGATACCCGTGTCAAAAATTTCCTGTTTAGAAGGTTGCATGCAATGAGAGTAACGATATATTTCTCGATAAACGTGGTTATACCCCAATTGTATTTTGACTGAGCGACCGAATATTTTTGTGTGCAAAGGCATCCAAAAATCATGAAACAGATGTATATAAAAGTATAAACTTCTTTTAGGTATTTCAAGTGTGTGTGTATAATTATAACTGCTCAGTTTGGTCGCTAAATTAGCGCTTTTCGAGCACTCAATTTGATCATTGTATAAAAAATAGCGCACGACCCTGGTGAAAATTAGCGATACTAAATCAATCTATTTGTTTTCCCCCTGTTTCATTGTCATTCAAATTTGATTTTTCTAAACGTGATGCCTACGCTCATTTTCACCAATAAAAAAATACATAGAGCATTCAATATAAAAAAAAAAATTAATTAATTTTATTTAAATTGGATGTGCTAATTTGGATATGTTCATTGACAATTGATGTTGAGGCACACATCTACTCTTCAATTTCGTTCAATTAGCTGTGAATCAATTGCAACACCTAGATATTGGAACTCATTTACGCAAAGTAAATCAAAGCACTGCGCAGAACATATGTTCTTATCACATGAATGGATATGATACTTGATAAAGATATGAGAAGTGTTATGTCAGGACGCCTAAAATGCATAACTCTAGACTTATCACTAGCAACAAGTCGGTGGTAGTAAAACCATTTACATAAAATGCACAAGTCTCCTTAATAAAACGTTGAATTGCATTGTGATCATTTGCACGCATGGGACAATACCAAATCATCTGCGAACGCTGTAGCGCAGCCTGTAAGATTAATTCCAAAAATGGAATTAAAATAAATTAAAAACAACAGAGGTCGCTTAACTGAGCCTTGCAGAACACCACATTTAAGATGACCAGGACGACTATTCGCCTTGTTAATTCTTCCAATTTGACTGCGACTACGAAGGTAACTGATAAACCAATCTAACAAATTGCCTCTAATTCCAATACTTGATAATTTTGTAAGTAGTATATCGTGGTTAACAGTATCAAATGCTTTCGAGATGTCCATAAAAATCGCAGAGCATTTCTGGGAGTTATTAATAGCTAAATATATATTATTAAGGAAATGTAGGATAGCTTCTTCAGTAGATTTGCCAGCTGTGAAACCGAATTGGTGGTCATTAAAAAATTTAATTTTCTCAAGATAAGAGACCAATCTTCGTGTTATTAATTTTTCAAATAATTTGGAAAATGTACTCAATAAGGATATTGATTCACAGCTTAATTGGACCTCCCACCTAAACAATATCAGGAAAGTTGTGATTACCGCCGTGCATAAATTTTATAATCTCCGACCTTTGTACCCATCTTACGTTTTGCGAAAGGTAATTTAATTTTGAATAATAATCCGTTTAAATTGAGCCGAAACAACGTCAAATTTTCGAGTAATCGGTTTAAAGTAATCAGCTGTTTTTTACCAGGACAAATGCAAAAAAAAAATAAAAATTTTTGTTCCATATCATGGAATGTCGTGCCAATTATGAAAGGTAATTTAATTTTGAATAATAATCGTTAGCGAAGAGGTAGCTTTAATATTTTCCTTCAGGACTATTAAAGAACTGGAGGATTTGGATGCAAGATGTGTTAACGGGCGTTCAGAGACGATGTGGTAAGGCTTATTGACATTTATTAAAATTTTTAGATGAATTACCTCACCAATTTATGGGGTTTGGGTATATTTGGTTTGGGTAAGGGGCTGACATTCGTCCTAGATGATAATTTTGCATTCTTGCAATACCTTAGCCATCGCCGAGTTCTTAGCAATTGACCACACTGGTTTGTCATTCGTGTGGATATTCATCGGCAACTTCAACGCAGAATGTGCCATCCAGCCGTCATCTAGCAATGCGGCTACAATTCCCGATGATGCAACGGCTAACGCTATTTGAGATCTAGAGCGAATTGTGGCCAAAAGCAGCGAAATCAGCCGTTTCACCGGGAGCATAGAGGAATAATATTCCACTGTTTCCTTATTCGTCAACTGCCTTCATCAATGTGTCGTATACGTTCTTTTGCTGTGCATTCAAAAGAGGGACATAGGAGGGAGTAATTTCAATTTTACTGTTGGCTGGTTTACCACGGCTTAATACTAAACTCTTATTTTATAAACGTAATTTTATGGAATTTAATGAAAGATATGGAACTTTTCAGTTAAGCAGATAAATATAAGGTATTCGTTCGCTGAATCCAAATATGTTTCTAACTAGTTTTTCGAGTTTTAGCGTTTGTGACTTTCTTTTTTACGACGGCAGTATTTGACTCATTGAATCTCGATCGTACACTTGCTTTCGTTGCAATTCACGATTAAATGCATCGTGCTGCGTGCATCAAACGCATTGGTGCTGCCATGTCCAATTTCGACAATAAGCTGCTACACATAAGCACGTCGATGTTGCAGTGCGAACTCGAAGCAAAATGTCATCAGCCATTCCGTCATTGTATTTGTTTCACGTCGCTATGATGATCGCGAACAATGTATGAATTTGTTTTGCATCGGCGAGTAAAGAGTCCCAATATGAGTTGTTTTCCAGCAAATTCAGACGTTTGCTAGCTTCTTGATAAGAGACGCACAACACACCATGTATAGTACGAAGCGATTCGAACGAAGTAGGACCACGAACATGGAACAAAAGCAAATGAAGATAGTAGCCTTCGTCTTGTCGTGGATGAACGGTGTACAGACGGCCAAGCACATCAGTCGAATGCACATCGACGTATCCTGCAACAGGCTGGCCTTTTTTTCGTCGTTGAAACTTTTTCGACGATTTTTTTGTGCGAACAGATCGCTTTGGCAAAGTTTGAAGAAATTCGTGAGTGTTGTAGCTGGTGATCATTCTGCTCGTTGTGCTGCATTAGCTTCCGTGAAATATACACATTTTTCATTCTCATGCAAGTGCACCTACAAATCTTGAACATTGGGGTGACGAGAAAATACGCCAAATCGCATAATTGCAACTGACAAAACTGCCCAATTAAAATCTTGACACATTGTCATTTGCATTCAAAGCAGCAATGCCGAACCTTTGTTCACTTATTTGCAAATATATTTAATGGTTGGGAATGTTTTCGATAGAAGCTTTAAATACGGAACGATCGATTTCGATCACGACATCTTTGCCTTTCACCGTCAAAGTGACTGTTCTGCCTCGATCTTTGGGTGAACGATGCCGATATAGTAGATAACCGTCGTTTCTACTAATTGTGTATGCCAGCAACGGACGCGGATATTGTTTCGTGCATTTCCCATCGGAAACACAGTGGTTCTTGATTATGATCTCCGCACGGACCGTGAATTGTGTTTGTTGCGACTACCGCGAAAGACTTTGGGTCTGCTTCTGAATCTGGTATTTCAGCGCTGATGATTGAATCTATTTGATCTGGTCGGATTTTATCAATGAACCACAGCAGTGTGTGTGAATGTGGTAATCCACACTTCTGCTACTCTACTGAGTACATCCGACAACGTGGCTGTCCAACAACTATCTGTTTAACTATAAAGTCCATTAGCTTCCTGAGTTTTTCGTTTAAACACACGTGCGGTGATGCCATGGCGATCGCCGGAAGTTTGTCCTGGCAGTACATTACCGGTAATTTCAGGCCATTTTTAGGCCTTCTGCCAACATAATATGTCGCTGGGAGAATGGTCAATTGATCGTTGTAGGTTGCATCACCGTCCGATAGTAGTTCTGATAGGTTAGTAGTTTTGATTGGTTGAGGCGCATGCACTTTAAATGTTCCGTTTTGATCTTGACATACATATATATGGTTGAAATCCATCTCCTGGCAATTGCGAATACAACAAAAAATGATTGAGCCAAATCGGTTCAGCCCAGCCGTTCTTAACTGATTCGCTAGAAAAAAAACCAATTTTCCTCGGGTTTTTCCGGAAGTTTCCGATTCAGGCGTTCCAATTTTTCTCTTCTATAAAAAACAAAAACATCATTTTTCGATTTTCCCAAAACTTTGGGGTATGCTTTTAAATATGTGATTAAATTGTTGTCGGGAATGTTATCAAGATAACGTTATGGAGCAGCAACTATTTTTTTTTAATCAACAAATGTCTTTGGTATATATTCATGGTGGTGAGTTCTTTGAATGTGTAGTTGGGCTGGGGAGAGTAACCAAGAATGTTACTCTCCCCAGCTGAAACCTAACTGAATTCACGGTTACTTTCCACAATCCTCCGATATGTGGGCCACTAGGATGATTAAAGCGAAAGTTAATATTTTTTGAAAGTTGTTGTTGCTACATAATAGGGGTGGTAATCCTCGCCGAAAGATAAATCTGTCTGGGCGAGTCTTACGTAATTTGCTCTTACGTAAGATGCGTCTCTTTCATAATTAGTTATAATTTACTGGTGCTCTCGCAGCAATATTTAAATTTTAAAAGCGAGGAAGATAAACAAGCAGTTTCACTTTGACTCCGTTTAAATTGGCTTATTGTCTCGAAGGTTTACTGCTTCATGAAGGAAATTCGGTCCAGCACAAACATATGTTATATTCAAATCGTTTTTCCAATTACCCATAATTTATTTAATCCTAAAGCAATAAGTATATACATTTACGAATGATTAAATTTAAATTCATTTTATATTAAATTATTTATGGTGCACCTGTTATTTAATTGAGTTTCTGCCTAACATTTAACAAAATTAAATGTTCTGAATAATAAAATGTACTTCGTCTGTACAAAACGAATTACATTGTACTCGTACATGAATTGTATAAAGTCGTAATACTTACTTTACAATCCACAATCATAAATTGTCTGAATGATTTTCACTAAAATTTCATTTAATTTTCAATCCAAGAATATTATAATGTACGAGAGTATATTTAGAAAAGCATTTCACAATGTAACAACACAGAGCTTTCCATTTAATTCAAAATCCACAACAAATACATAAGAAAAATGTAAAAAACGTAAAATACCAGTAGGTACATGGAAATAAAACCAAATCAATTTACCTGTTAGATGGAAAAACCAAACTGAAATTTGGTTTTATTTATACCTCCGTACATAATACAATATATTTTGTGGTTTTTGTACATTTTTGACTCCTTTTTCTTGGTTCGCTACCAATTTTTCATCATCAGTATTTTCATCCCACTCTATACACTAAATGGCTACACCGCAGAAGAAGCAGCAGCAGTAGCATTTCAGCCCTATATAACTAATTCAAAAAATTGCGCTGGCATTATGATTAAAAATTTTTTTTGTTGTGCTCGGGATGAAAAAAAAAGAAAAGAAAAAGAAAAACCTAATCAATCAATCACACAAAAGAATTTAACAGTCTACAGTACATTTTTCTCATCAATTTTCTCATTTTGCCTCTGTTGTTATCTTGGCTTTTTACCTCACGTTTTCCATATTATTTTTTAGTATCCCAACAACTAATAGAAAATTAATAAGGGAAAATTGGAAATAGCACAACACAAAGATTTTCCCTCATTTTTCCAAAATATAATAAAATTATACAGTTGTTGAATAATGTTAGGTAAATAGCTATAGGTATTTATACATTATATATTTTATTGTTCTATATCTATTTATTATATAGCCCAAGCAGGTATCCGAGTAGATCGTTTTATATGATAATTTTGAAATTAAAAATTCTTAGTCGAAATCGAATTTTCAACGATGTATTAAAATAGAATTTTGGTTAGAGGCGCTTGTGCCGAGGTGACATCTGATAGCGACCGGTTCTTTCTGTCACATAAATATGCAGCAGAGGGTGTATTGTTAAATGTTTAGAATAACGCCATCATTGAAACTTTTTTTTGCATACTTTCATTTAAAAAGTTTAAATCCAAAAGAAACTATCGATGAGATAAAAAATAGTTAGATGAACATGCACCCTCAAACGCAACCGTTTATAGGTGATGCTGAATGTTGAGGAAGGCCAAAAGAGTTAAAAACACCAGAAATGGTCGAAAAAGTCTATGATATTATTTTGAAAAGTTGCATGATAAAGGTGGTAGCAAGATGGGGGTCGCGTCTGTTAACAAATGTGCAAAAAACAGAATAGATTTAGATGTTTTAACATAATCCAACTGATTTTTTGCATCACTTCATACCGATTGATGAAGCATGGTTCCTTTACTACACGCCAGAATCAAAACAACAGACAACACATTTGGTAGAAGCTAGTTCAAGTGCTCCAGAGGACACAAAAGTTGTTTCATCAGCTGGTAGGGATATGACCACTGTCGTTTTAGATGCACAAGGAATTTTCAAAGACTATCTTGCGAAGAGTAAAACCATGGCAGGTGTATACTATGTATCATTATTATTTGTTTTATTTATTTATTTATGTATTTACAATATAATTTTGTAATGTTCTACACACCAAATATTGAGCTTATAAGCTCATTTATAAAATGATGTGCAGCTCATAAAAAATCCAATTAATTAAACCTTTTCTTTCTGGGTTGTGGGTTGGTTTGTCGTGGATCTCTTATATTCATACAAGGAGATTTGTCTCATCGAGTTATATAATTTGTATCCTGAGGTAGAATAACGCAATAGACTCTGCTGATGTGTTAAGACGTTTTTTTAGCTTCAATTATTGTTACAAGTTTCGTAGACAGACCAGTTGGTCAATTATAAATCCATATATATAAAAAAAAAAAAAAATTCAATAATTTTACAAAAAAAATTTGAAAAAAAACGACCACTCGACGCAAAAGTCAAGGCCTAATTATTAAGCACTTTGCACGAAACAATTAAGAAAAACGGCCACATTAGAAGAAGAAAAAAAAGGAGTGAGTCCATTAGTACTCTCAAGGAGATGTGTAAACATGGCGTGTGTAGTGCATGTGTACAGTCTATTTTGAAGGAAGAAGGAATGCAATTTTACTAACCATAGGTTTTTATTTGTTTACTAGCTGACCCGGCGAACTTTGTCTCGCCCCAAATTACTTTGTCCGAGCAAACACTTTTGACCTTCACAAAAATTGAATTTGATGAGAGAAAAATTAAACAACTCAACTCAATTCTGAATAGACGTTTGAGTTAGACGATTGAGTGGCCATTCCATTCATTTTTTCATCGAATTTCACACTAAAGGTTGGTTTATGGTTGCGTTCGTTCGTTCGGTCATTTGTTCGACCAATCATCTTTTGTACAAAAATCCAGAATCGTCAATTTTGAGCAAAATGATTGGTGGGAAAAATTGTCAGAATGAGCGAACGAACGCAACGATAAAGGCGGCATAATGTATTGAAAAGTGAATAAAAGGTCAATTCAAACTTAGACAACTATCGAAAATTTGGTTGTTTTTTGCAAATTGACTTTGTAATTTGTTAATCGTGATAGCGAACGCCGAAAGAACGGGGAACTGAATGCACTTGTTTTTATATATATAGAAGATAAGATTGCCAAAATTCTACACAACTTATATTTATAGTAGTCCGCAACCAACGCCATCTATTGAAAATAATCCGAAGTGGCGATTTAAATGAATGATCATTGTCAAAATACAATTTTCATCGGTGGTGTTAAGTGTATTTCCATACAAAATTCCTCTACAAAACGCAATTCTCGATTTTCCGATTTTTTTTGATTTTTCGGTTTTCCATTTGGTTTCAACTTTTTTCGTGTTTACGGATTTTTCTTTGAGTTTTTCCGAATTTTCTTTTTTTCTAAGCCCCACTGTATTGAGATGGACAATGCACAAAAAGAATCATTCAAATTGATCGTGTCGTTCTTGAGTTTTTGCGAGACTAACACACGGCAATTGATTTTTGTTTAGATACATAGATAGAGAAAATAAATAGATTGGATAAAAAACAAAGTAGCAGTTTGGATGTACCCTTCGGTGAGATTCGAATCCAGTACCTCCCAATCCATGCGCCGAAGACCACTGCACCACCTGTCTCATAAAAACGTACACACAAAATTCATCTGAAAATGGTTTTTTATTCGATTTTTCTTGTTTTCCGACTTTTCTGGTGGATTTTTTTTAAATTTCTTTTTTTTTTAAGAACCATCTCCTGGTAATTGCAAACACAACAGAAAAGATTGAGTCAAATCGGTTCAGCCTTTTTCAACTGATGCGCGCACATACATTTTTTGCACCATTTTTATAGATATAGATTATCGTTAAATTGGTCTATTACTATTTCAGTATAGTCGACTCAATTGGATTATGGTAGCTAAAATAATATACATATACTGTTTACCTATCTTTTCTAATTTTCACTGAAAAACTGCACAATGGTCGTCCCATATCTTGTAGTAGATATATTTCGATCTGAGTTACAAGTGGTTTAGATTGAGGAACAGCAAAATTAATATTGAAATCCACGCTCATAATCATCGGCAAAAGATGATAGTCTCTTTGGAGAATTTTTGAAATTATTTTAGAATATGGAGCAAGAACAATGTGTATGAACTTCATTATGTCTTCGACAGATTTATTCGGCGAGATGAATACAACTACAGAAAGCATCTTATTCCCATTCAGAAGCTGAAGTTCAGCCGTGTTTATATCATCAATGGGTTGTGTTGTTACGCTCACCCCAGTTGTTTGTCCAACGATGATTGCGAGGTGACTGCATAAGTTCTACTTGTATTTGTATATATTGCTACTCCGATACCCCACCAGAGTGAGGTTGCAACAAGAAAACGGAGTAGACGTTTTTGTCGCTCCTTATTTTAAAATATAATTTAATTTTTCTGTGCGTAAAAATAAATAATTTAATAATAATAAATATGTGTTGTAGTGTATTATTGATATAATCAATGCCTCCTAAACTACAGGCCGCTTACACCAAATGATGACGACACGCTATGTCGACGTTTTTGTTGCGTTCTCTAGTTGTTTTGTTAGTGTAAGGGGCATATCCTCCATCAGGTCGCAAATTAATTATTTGCGATCAGAAATATGGTTACTAGATTAAATTTGCCATGCCAATTGACACATTTTATTTAAATTTAAATTTATTTTGCGATTGTAGAGTAGAAATCTACGAAAAGACTGCTACGCATTTTCCGAGGTCGCAGTATTTTTATGTATTTCTACTTAACAATCGCAAAAAAAATTTAAATTTAAATAAAATGTGAGAATTGGCATGGCAAATTTAATCTAGTAACCATATTTCTGATCGCAAATATTTAATTTGCGACCGGATGGAGGATATACCCTAAATATCTTAAAATTATTATTGCGCAGTCTCGGTTTAGACATAAATTGACGTCATGTGCGAAAAATGAGAGTAGTAAGAGGCCTGCAGTTTAGGAGGCATTGATATAATACACTACATAATGTGTGAATAAGTTATGTGGTGTGTCTATAATCTATTGGACTTAAAAGAGAAGTTTTTTTGTTTTATATTAATTTAAAGTTAAACCTATTTCAACCCATAACTATTTTATATTTATACGCCTGTGTTCCCACAACATTTTTTTTGTCGGATAATTACAATTTCAAATATTTTGGTTGATTCGAGTTTGCTGAATCAGGAAATACAATTTTTGCTTATGAAATACACCCATACCTCGATATACGGCCAAGATCGGTTTTTATTTTTTACCTTTCCTTTTTGAGATTAAAAACTTTTTACCAAATATTTTTGTATTTTAAATTTGGCCGTATACCGTCAACATTTCAGGTGTAAATCGAAATTTAAGTAAAAATTAGAAAAAGCAGTTATAGCGAATCTCCGTAAAGCGACGCCGTATAACGAGGTATAGGTGTATTTGTTACAATACTTACAAACAAATAAAAATATTTTATATGAATCTGTGAGATATTTAGAGAATAATGTGGAATTTTATTTACTTTTTCAAATCAATGTGAAATTTATGGTTCAAATAGAACAAAAAATCAAAATTGATGTGGTTTTATGTATGTATTGGAGATATAAAATAGGATTTTGAAGTTTAGAAATGACACGTCAAAACGACATCAATTGTGCACTCCACTATACGAAATTATATGTATATATTTTCGAACGAATAATCGTCATATATTTATTAATGAATGATTAAAATATATTTCAATTAAATTTAAAACACATGCTTTAATTTATCAGTAATTTAACACAAGTAGATGATCTTAACATAAGGCATGTGACCATATTTGAACTTAAAACTGAAATCAATAATAACTTAAGTAACATAAAAGCTCTAGGTTATGACGTAATTACTGGGCAAATTGTGAAAGCTATTCCCGAGAAAGATTTGCGTAAATTAATTCAAATAATTAATGAAGCCTTCAGACTGAAATATGTTCCACCACGCCAATTTGGGTTTAGAGAAAATCACTCTACAGTTGAACAAGTTCACAGAATAACGGATGTCGTTGAGGATTCACTTGGGAATAAAAAAATATGCTCCATTATTTTCTTAGATGTAGCTCAAGCTTTTGACAAAGTTTTTCACCAAGGGTTTGAAATTAAACTGCATCGAGGCCTGCCTAAGCAATTTTATCAAATTACTTAAATCCTATATAGCTGATCGACACTTTAGAGTCAAATTTGAAAATAAATACTCTGAAATAAAAAGAATATCAGCAAGTATACCACAAATTAGCGTACTTGGACCTATTCTGTTTATTCTTTATACGAGATACTTACCGAATATTCAAGGTACTATAATGGCAAGATTTGTAGACGATACAGCTATTCTAGCAGTTGGAAAAGATATTTCGAAAGCAACAAGCAAACTTCAAAATACAGTTAATACGGTGAGCAACTGGACTAAAAAATGGCGAATCTTATTAAATTAAGCCAAATCAGTAGAAGTCAACTTTACTTTACAAATCAAAATGTAAACCGTATTCCCGTGGTTCTCAACTCAAACCAAATTCCACATGCAAATACAGCTAAATACGTTCGCATGACCCTCGATGCTAAGCTATGATGGAAAGAACACATCAAGGAGAAAAAAGAATAGTTAAACATCAAATATAAGAAAATGTACTGGCTCATGGGTAGAAATTCTGAGCTCTCAATGCACAACAAAATTCTTCTATACAGGCAAATGCTAAAACCAGTATGGACCTATGGTATCCAACTTTAGGGTTGTACCAAGAAGACCAATGTACAAATGATACAATGCTTTCAAAATAAAGTGGTACGAAGGATTGTCCCATGGTACATTAGGAACGACAACCTTCATAGAGATTTGAAGATGGAATACGTCACAAATGAAATAAGGAACCAAGCAAGGAAACAGGTACAGCGCTTATCTCTACACGAAAATGCAGATATCCGTCGTATGATGGACACCACTAACGGAGTGAGGAGACTCCAAAGGCAGAAACTCCAGCTGGGCAGTTCTAATTAGGATAAGAAAGTACATATTGTAAAATGAGTAACCAATAAGTTCCGAGATAGAAAGAATTTAAGATAGATAAATTACTAGATGATCTCTGAATCGTTGTAATATTGTATAAATAAATAAATAATTTAAAACAAAAAAAAACAGTGGGTGTCTGTACTACGTGTACGAACCTACGACGTGAATACGTACAATTTTTTGAGATGGAAATGGCCTACGCGGTACATCGAGATTTCTGGTGAACGTTAAGAAAGATTGAACTCACTTAGCATGAAGTGTATTGATGTTAAATTAATACATAATATTTAAATCATTTAAAAATCTCATTTCTGACCTAAATATCCAATCCCATCATAATCGGTTAAGAAATTACCGAGTTCCGGCCCAGCAAGCCATATTAGAGAACTTCTTCCAAAAATCATTTAAGAAACCCATAATTCCGTTCCAGGTGGCCATATTCCAGAACTTCCTACAAAAATCATTTAAGAGTCCCATTTCCATCCAACTTACCTAATCCCATCATAATCGGTTATGAATTTTCCGTGTTCTGCCCCAGGTGGCCAGAACTTCTCCCAAAAATTAGTTAAGAATCTTATTTGCCATCTATCGAGTTCCGCCCCAGTCGGCTATATTCCAGAACTTCTTTCAAAATCCATTTAAGAATCCTATTTCCATCTAACATACCCAATTTCATCCTAATCGGTGAAGAAAATAAAGAGTTCAATAAGAACGGAAAATATTAAAATGGTGGTGCTTCCCCCTCCACTGAATGTAACGAAGTCTTTGATCCTTTAGCTATCGAGAGGTGTAATTAAATTTTGGATGTAGATGATAGCTAAATAGCTGCAGCATCAAACTGCATCTACATAGATACTTTTTTTTATCTATGTGACTTAAATTAACAATTAATGTCTCATGGATTCCACCTAGTGGACTTTTCTTAAACCAAATGAGCTATACTTTTGCCGTTTGTTTGTTCATATAACAAATAAACGTCAAGGCATAACTCATTTAATTACATTTTTTTCCGCTATAAATGTCCGGGGTAGTGACACCTAGCACATTAAAAATAAGCTGATTGAGTCTTTTTTTACATGCAATTTTAGCACGGCATACTTTATGAAAATTAAAATTAACATACAAAAATAGACCTAATACGTTTAATTTTTTTGCCGTCAGATCTACAAACAGTTTTCTATTGAGGCTAAGGAAAGTATAGAAAACGCTATCAGTGGATAAAAATGAAGCTTGCTTCAGATACACCCGAGACACTTTTTACATGTTTAAATTGATAATTTTAATATATTAATTGTAAATAAATTTACAGTTTTTATATTTTAATGCAATATACAAATAATATTAAACTTTCCAAGATCACTTTTTCATAGATAATTCATAGAAAAGCCTGACTAAACTCGTTTTCGTAGTAATAAATTTTTCCGCGAGAGCACAGGGGTACAAGTCTCAATACTCTGTCGAGTATTTTTTTTTTTTTTTTTTTTTTATAAAATTTATATTTATATAGATTTATTTATTTTTTCTTTTTAAAATATTTTTTTATATTTATTTATTCTAAAAATTTTTTCTTTCCCGATTTAATTTAATTTCTACTTATTTTTATTTTTTCTCTTTTTTTTAATTTTTTTCATCACTAGTTTCATATCTGCTTGCTTTAAGCAGATCAACGTTCGGTTTCTCCTTGTTTGCGGCGGCGGGTATCATTCTCTAAGTTTAGATGATATAGATTAATTCATTTCATTTTCTTAATTTATAGTTCTTTAGATACATTTTTTTATTTCCTTAATTTTAATTTAATATAATGATATCCTTGCTTATAATTCACCTGAATTATATTCAAAAAATAATAATAATGTTGGTGGTGACTCCCCACGCGCAGCCAGCGAATGGTGATTGGTCGTTGGGAATTACTATTATTATTATATTTTATGGTATACTCAAAAAGCTCCTTAATCATTTTACTCGTAAGCACTTCAGTGATATCCTGAATCATATTCAAGGCAATGTAGACACCCTCATCGATAAGTTTTTGGCATCGGTTTATATATTCGACTTCAGGATCACCAAACTGTTACCTTTGTCTGCTTTCGTATTTATCAAGGCATAATGAATTATCACCGGTAAAAGCGAATAATTTTACAAAATTTATCATATTTACCGACGTAGTGGGTGATTATGCACAAAGTAATAACATCCAATTAAACCCTTCAACGGTAACATATACACAATAAAATAAAATCTTTAATAATAAATCAAATGCGAACATTGTGAAAGTAATTACATTTTTTGTTTACTGTTTTCCGCAGATTACAGTAACTACAACTTACGAGGGCAAATCAAAAAGTCTTGCAATATCATATGAAAAAAAAGAGTGAGAGAGACAGCAATATTTTTATTTTTCGACATAATCTCCTTTAAGGTTTATACATTTGTCACATCGATCAATTAACTTACCTAAACCCTCTAAAAAAAAAGATTTCTTTTGCTCCATAAAATATTCATTTACAACAGACTGTACTTCATAGTCACTGGAAAATTTCCGGCCCCTTAGTGTTTTTTTCAAATTGGGAAAGAGAAGTAGTCACTGGGTGCCAAGTCTAGACTGTACGGTGGATGCGGAATTTCCACGAAGCCGCAGTCCTTTAATGCAGCTTGAGCAATATTAGCCTTGCGCACTGGTGTATTGTCGTGAAGAAGCAAGATTTTTTTCCTAACTTTCCTTGGCCGTTTTTCCCGGATCGCTTTTTTCAATTTTCGCAAAACCTCTGCGTAATATATGCCTGTGATTGTGGTTTTCGGTGGCATATAATCGATTATCAAAATTCCTTCAGCATCCCAAAAAATTGTTGCCAAAACCTTACCAGCAGACGGTTGAGTTTTGAATTTCTTTGGTGGTGGTTCACTACGTTTAATCCATTGCATCGATTCTTGTTTGGATTCCAGATCCCAGTGATGAAGCCATGTTTCATCGCCTGTTATTATGTTACCCAAGAAATTTTCTGGATCTGCTTTGTACATATCTAAAATCGCCTTTGAAGTTTAAACACGCATTTTTTTTTGTTCAGCATTCAACAAACGGGGAACCCATCGCGCACTTACTTTCGACATGTGAAGGTGGTCATGTAATATAGTATATGTGGTACCGTATGAAAGAGAAAGTCTTCACGCTAACCGCGGAACAGAAATACGCCGGTCCTCCAATACAATAGAATCAGCCAAAATTACGTTTTCATGGCTAATAGCATCTGCTGGCCGACCCGAGCGGTTATCGTCTTATAATGACTCCCAACCACTTTTGAATAATTTTACCCACTTTGTTACTGTGGCATATGATGGTGCAGATTCGCCGTAAACTTTTGATATATAGTTGAATATATAAATTGCATTTCGTCCATCTTTATAGAAAAATTTAGTAACGGCGCGATATTCAATTTCATTCATTTTAAGAAAAATTCAAAACACATGTTACTAAATTGACAAAAACAAACGAACCGTAAAATTTACATCGAAATGTTCTTCTAGAAGTTTCATCGTGACAAAAAATGGTTTTGAAAAATATATTGTTGTCTCACTCACTCGTTTTTTTCATATGATATTGCAAGACTTTTTGATATACCCTCGTAAGTACCGTGTGTTAGTTTATCTTCCACTGTTATTTAATAAGATTGTAATAAATTAAAATAAACACTTACCTGCCTGTCTGTTAATACCTCACCTACCTGTTGGCTTCCGAAAACATTTCTTTTTTTCCCTGTTTATTTCGACATTATTTTCCCAAACTCTCAACTAATAAAAAGACACACCAATTAAATAAAACACCGATCATTTTTGTTTTCTTTAAATAAAATATTTTTGTTGTATTTTTTTGTTTTGTTTTTTGTTTTAAATATTTTTTATACAATTTTCATTTAGTTTAAGGTAATTATTTTATTTTATTTTTAGGATTGTGGTTTGAGTTTTTCTCCATATTTATATTATAATATAATATATTAAGGTGATTAATAAATTTTCGTGGAAAGGATTTTTTTTTTTTGGTTTTTTAAATTTAATTTTCTCTTTTCGCAGAAACATAGTTTGGGCTCTTAACTTTGTTTCTGCGAAAAATAAATAATAAAATAATTGTTTAACATGTAAATATAATATTATAAAAAAAAACAATTTACACATAATATTTATTTACAATATTTGTTTTTGATTGATTTGTATTTGAATAATATTTTTTTGAGGTTAGATATTTAACTAATATTTTCTGGTCTAAATTATGTATGATATACTTTTTTTATATTTTTGAAACCTTATCCATGTGTATGTGTGTATTCATGTGTGTTTTGGAAAGCAATTTAATTTTGTTTTTTTAATAATATTTAAGATAAAATATAATTAATTTACTAATAATATGATAAATAGTAAAAATACGTAAATTAAATGTGATTTAGTAATTTCATGTCGCCAGCAACATGACATCGCATATTACATTTTGATTTTGTTTTTAGATCGGCCTGCTATATTCGAGTAGGACCGCCGCCTCAGCCGTTTTGTGTGTTAAATGATTATTTTGTTAACTTTTACATACATGTATGGGTGTTTTTTTTTGTTAGTATTTATTGCTTCACTTTAGAAGATGGTAATAAAAAATAATTAAAATTTTTTTTTTAAACCTAATTATTAATATTTTATACATTTATATTTATTATTCATATTGGGTCATATCTATGTATATTTAATAATATATTTATTTTAATATAATTAATAAACTTAATAATATTTTTTTTTTGTTTAGCTAATATTTTTTATTACTGTTTAAATTTTTAAAGTTTTTAAATTATAAAAGAAATGTTTTTTTTTATTCCTTTTGTTTTTCTTTTAATGATTGTACTTCACAATTAGACAGAGAAAACAGAATTATAGTAGACAGACTAGAAGTTAGCTAATAAAATTTAACCAGATAAAAAATTAAATTTGAGTTGATTTTGTTTTAAGTGCTAAGTATTTATAAGACATATGTAGTTATTTCATTGTTTGATTATTAATTTTTATTTATTGCTAACGTGATGGGAGTTACCTAATTATTTGTATCAATGAACATCGGGAAATTTATAAATAATTTTGTGTGTCAGATAGAAATCAATCACCATTAACATAGAAATATTTTTTTAACACATTTTTGATTTGGAAGACTCTAAAAAATAACAATTAATATTTAAAAATAAGTATTATATATAAAAAATGTTTCCACCCCTGCTCGAAATATTTTCTAAATATTTTATTTTGATTTTAGTATAAGAGCGATAGTCTTTTTACGTTTACACGTGTAATCGATTTCAATCAGTTATTATTTTGATTTCATCATTGCGTCATCATCATAAAAAATTTGTTTAAAAAAAAAATCTCGATAAAAGATTATGATAACGATATTCAATGGACCAAAAAAGGATGGTTTTCTTGAAGAAAATTTCGAGAAGGGGTGGAAATTGACAAAAATAAAAAATTTGTTTTCTCCTTTTTCGTTCTCACTGGTGATGTTATAAGGCAGATAAATTAATTAAAATGTACGTTAAATTTATGGGAGGGAAGGATGAAAAAACCACTATGATGATTGACGATTTGATCACCTTTCCTCATATTCACTGTGAATTGTGAACTGCTTGATGAATAGATTTATAATTTTATACCCGTTCTGTGTTATATTTTACTAATGTGTATTTACATATATGCATATGTAATGTGATGATGTGATGTGGTTTACTGACGTCGAACACCCATGTGTCGGTTACGGCGACGTATACTATTTCTACGGCCACATAGAATCCGTTTAAAGGCATGTCGAAATTCAGGACTAAATATTGTATAAATAATAGGATTCAGTGTGGAATTAAAATATCCTAACCAAAGAAAGAAGCTTATAATTAAAGGTGATATATCACAAGATGAGCATGTAGGTAATAATATGGCAACGATAAAGAACGGTAACCAGCAGCATACAAATGCTCCGGTGATAATTGCCAATGTTTTTGCTGCTTTCCGTTCACGTTTCGAATCAGCCGAACTCTGTGTTTTCTTTCGTGTTATTAATGATGGCCGCAGTATTGATGGTGGGCCACCATGTGCGGGATATGTAACCGATATATCAGCTGTTGGCGGATCATTTTCAATACGATCCACACCATTTCCTAAACTATTTTTCTCCGGACTCGTATTTGCTGATGAAACATTTGTGAATGCTGTTGTTGTCTCGCTGATCGTTGGTAATGGACGTCCAATAACAGCAACCACGGCAGCTGCTATACCACCAGATCCACCAGCTGCTGATGCAATCATTCCGCCGGGTGGCATTTGTTGTGCACCGGATACCTTCCATCGGAAACCAATTGGCGTTAGTGCCAAACATGAAGCATTTGCCAAGGGTTCAGGATGGGTCTGTACGGCCTGAGGAGTGCACGTATAAAAATATACGCCCACATTTGATTTTAAAGGGAATATTTAGGTTTTTTTTTTTATTTTTTTGCCGGAATATAAAGGATGGAAAAATAATTGACAGGAATTTGGTTGGGTATTGATAGGAAATTTTTTTTGTAAAAAATTTATTTTCAAAAAAAATTAAAAAGGAAATATTTTTGCAATAACTTTGTTTATGGAAAAATATTTTGTAAATAATTTTTCCAAAAACAAAGTTCTTTTCTTATATGGAAATTGTAATCAAAATATTTATATTGAAAAATAAATAAATTAAAATTATAATAATAAAATTCATTGAAAAATTTGCATGCATAAATATATACAAAACAGTAAGGATGGAAGAATTAATGGAAAAGTAAAACACACAGACACGTTACAACAAATAAAGTAAAATATTTTAAAAGGCGTACATGCAAAAACTTAGACACTTACAGGGTGAATCAACAATACACAAAATTTGATAAACTTAAATTTGGAATTACAATTACGGTATCCCTGCTGGTTTTTGCGATGTGTGATTTTATTTTTATTTCATGTGTAAGTTTGAATCACAGATTCTAATTATTTCATCTGTGAGAATTTTAGTTTATTTGCAATTGACTTATATAAATAATTTCAAGCAGTCTAATGACTGCTTTCTAGCTATTGCTTCTTTTAAAACTAATGAACTAAATTTAAACAGAACCGAAGCTCAAATAATAAATTTTAATATAAAGTTTATTAGATATAAATAAATTTGAATGTAAATTAGTTTTTCTTAAAGCAGATACATCGATGGTAGAATTAATCGATTATAGATTGATGAGATTACAACGAAAAGAGATTGCCATACCCATTGCCAGAACTATTCAAAAAGCGCATACACGCATATAATTAACAGCATCACTACTCACCACTAAAAATATCACTATCATTTTCTTTAAAAAATAATATTCCATCGAAATAAAATCTAAGTGTCTCGAGCCTTCGAGCTAAAGAAACTTTGAATAAATAATTGTTTGAAACTTAAAATACGAGGCCTAACTCGGTAATTTTTGAATTAGTGATTGAACCTTTTTTATATGGAGCTTTATCATTTAACTGCATGATCTAGAACGTTCTCCAAAATTTATATTAGAATTGTAATCCGAAATCATATAAATCAAATTTCATCATCATAAGTTGCGGAATAGAAGAGTTTTGTTTAGCGTGGATAGAATTCGTTCAAAAAACATGACAGAATAACAACATAAGCGTAGGAACCAAGCATAATCATTTGAATTTGTGTTTCTGTTGTTTTTCGATCCACCAAAATGACCAAAATCCTTCTTTCTTAGTAATCTGACTTACAAACAACTAAAACAAATCCAGTTCAATCTTACAACTAAAACAAATCCAATTCCTGTCAAAAAATTAACCCACCCCTAAAAGTAAAGCCATTTGGAAAATTTTCCAAAATCTGGTTGGCCAAATTTTACAAAATATTAAGGTTCAACATAATTTTACAAAATTTTTAAAAATTCCTAAGTTCGGTTCAAAAATTTTACAGTCCCCCTAAAATGGTAAGGACAATTCGGAAAAAACTGGTTCTCACAATTTGACACAAAACTATAAGATTGAGCTTCCGACATTGGGAAAATATCAATAGGTCAATCAGAATAGCTGAATCCTATAAAAAAGATCAAAAATACTCCATGTGTAACAAAAAATGGAACCACCCCTAATCCGGTAAGGCTAAACCTAGTTAATATTAGCAGAAACTTACGAAAGATCATGCAAATAGTCTTTAATAGCCCAGCCGAAAGTTCGAAAATGATACTGCAGAAGATGCCGTTGCTACCCAAACCTAAATGTAAAATTGTATTGGGTAGGATAAATCCGATGTATAGAGGAATTCGAAGTAACAAGTTAGATAATAGGTATTTTAATAATTTGTTTGGCGTAGAGTTGACGAGTTTTAGTGAGTGTAATTTCGAGTTTTCTCCTTTCATAATGATAAAACTATCGCGCGATCAAGATTTTATCAGTTGATCATAACTGTCACTATGTCTATTCGATGAAGCATGGAGTTGAATACAAATTTCATTGTGTAGTTAGTTTGTCATCGATCTCAATTTAATTTTTTTTTGTTATTAATCTCACTATGGAATTTTGTTGAAGAATAGACATCATAGTATGGTTGAGGATGATCTGCGGAGTTTTAGCGGAGTATTTTAGGAGATATTTAATCATTTTAAAATGAGAAAATTCGAAATTCCACCCAATCAAGATTCTCAGGCCTTCCTCAACCATACCATGCAATTTTGCGTAAATCCTTGCTTTCATTACCTGTATTATCACCTATTTGCCTTTTTACGCAAAGAGACTTATATACATCTGACGGAATATTTTAGAACTAGAGGTAAAGATGACCAGTTTCTCAAAAAAAAAATGGTTTTAATGCAAACTTCAAGGTCGGCTCGGTTGCTTCAGCCGAATTTGGAAATATTTAAAAGACATTCCACTCAGAAAGGCTTATTTTAAAAAAATTGTATTAAGGCTACATGTCTGAATCGTTAGAACAAGAGTTAAAAACTTTAAATATATCATCTATTACATTTAAAATTATGGCATTAAAACAGAACAATATAAGTGAATATCGTATCTGCTTTTATTATATTTAGAATTCTTTTTTTCTAATTTTTATGGCAATGGAGCCTAGGCCTACTGTATTCCAATTTAAAAGATACGATTTATTTTTTATTTCAATTTCCAGATGATTCTGAATTAGACTACCAATATGTCCAGAAAATTAATAAGACAATACCTCCTACATCCAAGGAAATACCAATAAAAATCGAAGATGATGAAATCACAGAATTACAACTGAAAATCAGAAAATCTAGGTAACTTAATTTTTGAATTTGATCGTATTATGAAGAATAATCGTACCTTTTAATTTTAGATTCATCCTCGTCAAAAATCATAATAGACAGATTAATAAAGCTCGAAGAAGAAAACACGGAAATACTTAAAAACCAAAGCAAAATAATGAGGCAATTAATACACTTAGGTGCAAAAAATTCGCACAGTTGTATTTTTTCAAAGTATGTCCAGTTAGAGATCATTTGATCACCTATCCAATGATACCACATGTGTGTATTTTCTGTTAAAACCCATTATAATACCAACAACAGAACGAAATAATCCGAAAACGCTCGTTCCAGGTAGCACCGATTGTGTAGTTTGTGGCAGGTATAAAAGGATACGTTTTAAGGGAATGATCATCATTCGCATATCAACGCTTAGTCTGAACGATCTTCTATCGATTACGTCTGCATCCGGATTCCGGAACAAGGAAATGAATACCTCATCGGAATGATGAATATTCTGAGTAGGCGTGTCACTGAAGGCGAAGGCAGATCTTGTATTCATCTTCGGAGCGAATACTGGCTGTCGATCAAGAGGATTGACTTCTCAACGGTACATTGTGGAAGTACTCGAGGACTACGTTGTATATTTTGCCAGGTTTATTGGTGAAAACATCCAATGCGAGACCGCATACAGCTTGTCTAGTGTACCAGTACCTTGAAGAGGAGGATGAGCCTCTACGACTTGCAATAGTCGATCGCAATGGAATGGGAGGCGATACCTCAAAATGTGGTGAAATCGAAGAAACGGAAATGGAAGCTTTCATTCGGGTTAGAGAGGGAATACTTTTAATAATAAAAATGTTTTTTTTGCTTATTTCTATGTTTTAGTTCGATGTTTACCACTAACTTTCATGATGACAAATTGACAAAAAACATGTACTTCAGATGTTGACCCCAAATCTTCCATTTTTTGACAAGGTATAAGGCAAAAAAAACATACCACTGGATAGGTGTTGAAATAGACTTGAATCTGCTTTCAAAAAAATTTAACACACATTGGATTTTTTGAACTTTTGTTGAAATACTTAATAAACACATTTTTTATTAATCACTTGTTTTTTGTTTCGCAGTTATTTTGAATAATTTTCAAAAAGTTTAAAAAATCACTCGATCGATTTCGACTTGTTAGGTCATCATCAGGAGTATCTACTGATTTGTATTAGTAAAAATTTTGTTATATAGCAGAAAAAAGCAAAATATAAATAAAAGAAGGAGGGACAGAAAATAAGCAATAAAAATTAATCTACGGATCGCGCAGGTAGGCGATGAGTCATAGGTTGAGTATCAAAATTCAAGGTATATTATTGCGTACGTGAGAATAAAAAAGGGCGGGATCTGTAATTGGTGAGAACCGGATTTCTCTCTGTTCGTTAAGGATATTTTGGTTAAGATATATTGATTTTCTAATTTCGTAAGATTCTAAGGTATCTAAACGTCTGCCTTTGGGTTGTATATGTAATATATCTAAATTGTTCAAGCTAGCTGTATGATTTTCTGAAGTTAAATGGTTATGGAAAGTTGATTGATTGCAACCAGATAAATGTTCTTTAGCTCTAACTCCAAAATTGCGCCCAGTCTGACCAATATAGGAGAAATTACAATCATTGCAATTGATCCTTCACCAGATTTGGAAAGGCGATCAACTCTAGGTTTATTGTTAAAAATCATTTTCTTTATTGTGTTATTATTATAAAAAGCAAAACTAATATTGGTATAATTGGACACGATGTTGCTAATCCGTTGGCTCGTTTTTCCTATATACTCTAAGCGACGCCAATTTTCCCGCGTTGGACTATCCGGTGGATAAATACCCGTTAGAGTTTTACGCTTTAGCTTTTTATTCAATAACTTTAATATAGTCCTAGTTGCATATCCGTTATTCGTTGCTATTTGAAGAATTATGTTAAGCTCAGTTTTGTAATTTGAATTTGTCAAAGGGATGTTTATTTGTCTGTCTATGAGTGAGTGGAAAGCTGACATTTTAATATTTTGAGGATGGTTTGAAGAACTAGGGATAACAGCGTCTGTATACGTGGGTTTCCGATAAATTTTGAAGTCTAAAGATGAATTAATCCTGGTTATTGTTATATCCAGATTAATTTTTATTGCTTATTTTCTGTCCCTCCTTCTTTTATTTATATTTTGCTTTTTTCTGCTATATAACAAAATTTTTACTAATACAAATCAGTAGATACTCCTGATGATGACCTAACAAGTCGAAATCGATCGAGTGATTTTTTAAACTTTTTGAAAATTATTCAAAATAACTGCGAAACAAAAAACAAGTGATTAATAAAAAATGTGTTTATTAAGTATAAGTGTGTTTCGCCAAGTGCCTACGGCAAATAGCGTAAAAAGTACTTTTGTTGAAAATTGATCAATGTGCAAATTTTTTGCACCCAAGTGTAGTTCTTCGTTCAAATCAGTCGGTTGCAGTGAGTCATAATGATGAGGATCAACCTCTAAAACTCAACTTAGCAACAAGTTCTATTATAGAATTTCATAACCTAAGGCACTATTTTCCTGGGAATAGGGAATTGGGAAAAATATTTGCATAGCATTTTCAATACATAAATATGGCCGTGTCATCACTTTTTTACACAGTATACGTTTTGCCTGTTCGCATACTAATTTAAAATTGTACATTTTCTTGCCTGTGTTTACGTCTTTTGTTTTTATTTTATTTCTATAAAAGACGTAAACAAAGATCTAATTGGTTCACGTGACTAGCGGTGCGCAAGCCTAGCCTTGGATAAATTATAATTATGTCATTGGAAAATCATAATAAAAACGTAATTAAATACTTAAAATAAACGATTGTATAATCGCTGTTACCTGTCACTAACACTAACTCAGAGATATTTTTTTTATGTTGTCACGGCCATTTATATAGCACCAATGGCATTTTGTCTAAATTATATATTTCTGGCCTACTGATGAAATTACTTTGGTGTAAATATTTTCGCAACAAAGTTAAATGGGGAATTTTTTCCCCTATAAAATATTTGTGGAACAAAAATTTCCTAATTAATTATGTTTCGAAAACATTTACATAAATATAATTACTTCAGTAGGGTAAGAAAATACAATTTAACCCTTTACCGTATTTAACCCAACCCAACCGTGGAATAAAGGGTTTAAATTCGTTTTGTAAAAATAATTTATTTGCAGCGTTTAAGTGCGTCTTCTTCTCTATTAATCTTTATTCTATTCATTTTTCATTTGTTTTCTAAAATTGTATTCAGCAGTTGACATTTAAACTCGAATTTGAAAAGTACACATTTTGCTCAGCGGTAAATATTTCTTTCTACTAAAATAATAAAAAAAAGGAAATGACTGTTGATTTTTATTGAAAATTTCTACACTATTTTTTTTTTAAATAATAGTATCGATAAATTAAATTCCACAGGTGGAACAAAATACTTATAAAGACATAATGAAAATTTAAAAAATAATAATATTCGTGTATCTTGTTCCACGTAAGGAACAAATTTAAAATACAAATTTTTTGGTGAATTTTATTACAGCTATTTATGATTTCAATTAATTTATAATATAGAATATAATGGCCACTAATATATATATACCTAAAGTGGAAAACGGACGAAGGTTCCTCGTATCAGAAGATGATGTTATGCAGCTAATTTTTCCGGATGACAGCGACGATGAAATGGATAAAAAATAGATGGAAAAGATCGATTGTTTATGGACAATTTGAATGCTATTCAAACGGGTGAAATTTTGTTCCCAATCCGGATGACAATCATCAGACATTGGAAATTCAAACAACAGAATTTATTGATAATGAAATAACAGGCACTAATTACGGATTTGATTGGGCATCAGAATATGTAGCTAAACATTTTGAATGCGAGGAGACTGAATTATTTAATGATCATCCGCCTACTTCACTGGAGACATTTGATATTGTAAATAATTTTCAAGTTTTGAATGCTTTAATAATTCGTGAAAGTGAATTTAATAGTCAACAGTCAGTGAAACCATATAAAACCAACACTGAAGTGTTTCGTGCTTTTATAGGTATGAATTTTATAATGAGTTATCACGAAGTACCAGCAATTCGTGACTATTGGTCGACGCAACCCGATTTAAATATACCAATAATTAATAATGTTATGGGTTTGCACAGGTTTGAGGAAATTAGGTCGGCATCGGCACTTCATTTTTGTGACAATACAAAAGCACTTCAAAAATCTCATGCAATGTACGATCGTGCCTGGAAAGTAATCGACCATTTTAATAGCGCTTTTCTAACTAATTATCAGTAATTTCGAATGCCGAGCTATAGACGAACACATGTTAAGTTTAAGGGCCCCAATATTATGAACCAATACATTTAATGTAAATTTGAGTTACTTAGGGATGCACATTTTAACTATAACTACACATATGATTTTATTTACAGGAAAGCCAATAAGATGGTAATTTAAAATATGGTGTCACTGTGATTCTAAAACCGGCTACCTTTTTGAATGTGACATATGTACTGGGCATAAAATGAATAATGATGAAACCGTCAATCTAGGAGAAGAATTCTTCGATTAACTGACAAATGCATTAATCAAGGATGCGAAATATATTTTGATAATTTTTTTAATTCTTCTAAATTCTTTACAAAAATTTTATACTAATGTGAAATTAGATCGCGGTAATATAGATTTGTACTGTTCTAATAATATGGTTGCTCTTCGATGGATGGACAACAGAGAGGTGTATTTATGCACTAACTTGATTTTCCCAACTAACACATCAACAGTAAAACGTAAAGTGCAAGGATCATCTAATAAAATAAACGTACAATGCCCAGAAATGGTTATGAAATATAACGAAAATATGGGGGGCGTTGATCTCATGGATCAAAAAAGAGCGAAACTTAAACCTTATTTAATAATTTTCTTTGATTTAATGGACATAGCCTTGAATAATGAATTTATGGTTCACATGGCAATATTAAAATCTTATGGCATTTCTTCTAAACTGATCTCTTTAAAGTTTCGACATTTTGTATCAATAAGTCTAATTAATAACGTATCGTTTAGGAAAAAACAAGCCATATGTCAATCTATCAAACTGCCAAACGCCTTTGCCAAATCAGAAATCCTGTGATTAACCAGAATAACCACTTCCTGAAAAGGCCGAGAAAAGAAAATGATGTGTGTACTGCCCATCGAAAAAAATAGTTATGAAAGCTCCAAATTTTTGTTCCGTGTGCAATGTTTATTTGTGCTTTACATCTGATCGCGATTGTTGCTCTCCGTACCGTAGTGTGGAAAAAAAATGTTTAAATTTACAGTGCGAAAAACATTAAGTTCCTATTTGCAAATTGAACTAGCAAAAATTGTGATATTTTATTTTGAGTTAACCTTTGTCTTTTATTGCATTTTGTACCATATATGGAACAAGCCATATTTCCTCAGTACTTAATTTTCTAAATTAAACTAAATTAATTCTAAGTTAAACAAAAATTCTATGAACATATTTTTCCCAATTTCCAGAGAAAGCTAGAACAGAGCCACTGGAAGAAAACTTTAACGAGGATTGTAGGATTGAAAACTGTTTCGTATGTTTAAATATTTAGTATTTAAAGCCGTGTTCGTGCAACAGCGATTTTGGAGTCGAAAACGGCCCACCTTGAGTGCGCATTATTTGTTGGGCGATGGACCGAAACGGATAGGAAAACAATAAATAAAATTTAAATTTAGAATGTATTGATGTATTGTACAATGTAAAATTCCCCACCAAGTGAACTGAAATTTTCGATGGTGTTCAAAATTATACAGGTAAGTTATTCTGTGAAAAATCTGTTTGCCGATTTTCGTAAAATTTTTACATTCGTAATCTTCGTACAAATACTCCAAATATTTTAAAACTCTTGAATAGAATATTCGAAACACAACTGATGAAAAGCAGTGAAAAGACACAACTGATGAAAAGCAGTGACTGCAGATGAAAAGCAGTGAAAAAATGTGTAGAGTTAAACAGAGACATCTCTATTCTAATACGAAAAATACCAATTTCACTAGCTAAACTGCATGCCGAAAAGTGAAATTCAGCGGTGAAGTTTTCATTTTCACTTTCGCTTGTGTCATTTATATGTAAAATTGCATTCACTTCAGCTGCGTACTAGGCTACACGTAAACACAAAAAAAAAATAATGACCCTATTTTTATTTTTTGTTTTTTCGTTTGTGTTTGTAAGCATACAACAGAAGCGTTCCCTCACTTTAAGATTTTGTTTATAGCCGCACTGTGTGGAGTGGAACAATGTGTGAGATGAGTGATGTCAAAATTTTTGATTTCGTATACCGTCTAAATGTCAATTACGTGCGAGGCGAAATAGCTGAGGGCTCCATGCCCGTTAGCCACATTAGAGAATTTTCGAACTACACCGAAACCAGAGAAGATTAATCCCTAGAAGTCCCGGAAGTAAAGTACAATTTACATTTAAATCAATACGAGCTACATTGTTACTATTTATTGTAGAGCGTTATTTCCATTATGCACTTTAATGTTAAATTAATCGAATCTCACCCTCACATATTTTGACAGCTGAACAAACAACATCTATTGTTTGTGATTTACATTAACAGTATAGCAACATATTGTTAAATGGAAAATATGACAAAAAATTAATTAATTTTTCGTAGAACGCGCTAATGATTTCCGCTCAAATAATAACGTTACATAATTAGTTCTAAGTTTAGCGTCACTTTACTATAAAAATGCCAATTAATATCAAAATATGTAATCTGGGAGGGAGGATGGTATCCCATCCGTCACATTATATGTCGTAGCAGCATTATGCTATGGGCACAAAACTATATACGCACACCGGACGTATACAACTGCATATTGACAAAAAAAAAATTAAATAACGACGATAAAATCATAATGATTATAATTAAAATGAATGAATGATTTAACAAAAGTCATGGAAATCTCATCAGCTTTTTGATTTTCCACAATTTTTCTTCTTTCGATGTTTGTTTCGGTTTACTTTTGATTTCCCAATGGAAAATTTATCATGGTTATTTGCGTATACTGATTATGTATACATACGCATGTATTGGTGTTGGTATGGAATGGACCAACTCTCAAATCATAAATCTCCATTTCAATAAAAATAAATAAAAGTGGCATCAATTAAATTAATTATTTCGTTTTGTAAGGATTTGTTGTTGTAGAAATGTTTTTTTTTATTTGGTCTCCCGCACATATTTCCGTTGAATTCGATTTTTTTTCTCGAAATTTCGTTTAATAATTTAATACGATTATTTATATTATAATATCGGTATACACGTGTATTACACATAACTATAATGACGAGCGATGATAGACTACACATATTGGTTTATTATCGCTGCATAGTGAAAATATAGTATACAATTTTCCAAGTAGTATATAGGTATGAATTCTATGATAAAATTTTAAATTATGACAAAAATGGAATGCCACACAGGTTGCAGTGGTTTTAGAAAAATATTTTTACATGTTTTCGATAAAGTCGAAATATTTGTTGAATGAACCGTCAACTAACATCCGTACTCGAAAATAATTAAATTATTTATTTTATTAAATTAATTAAAATGTTGTAGTAGAATATTTGTGGACAGGTTTCAATGTTGGTTGTTGGTTGTCACTAGCGGCGAAAATTAAATTGCATTCGATCGAAAAAGAAAAATAATAGCAAATAAAATTTTATGAAGCTAAAATTACCCGAAAAGTTTACTTCACTTTGAAATGAGGTTAGCAGGGATTTATCCCAATAACCACTGTAAAACACACTAATGAATTTATTAAAATAGTTAAAATTACTTTGGGTAGGGTTTTTAGATTGTTGCGAACAATTTATTTTGTTGATTAGTATATTATTTAAAAAAAAAAAATTCTATATACAAAATTTAATGCTCATCTCAGCATTGTTACTAAAAAAATGGGAGGGGTGAATATGTTGTGGCCTACATCCGAACTAATTTTACCGCGATTGTTTACATATAGATTTTGAATAAAACAGAAACAAAAATTAAAGAAGAGAGAAGAAAATTAAATCTTTAAATTTATTTGAATCGTATTGTTTGTCATTTCTGTAACACAAAAGCCATCATTTCCGGAAAATTTTTAGAAAATGATGAAATTAATTTACAATTTTTAAAGCCTTTTAATTTATTGAAATAGTTTAAATATGAATTTTCATCTCGATCAGCCCATTCGTCTAGGCTGTACAGAGGCCGAATCTGTCTGGGCTGAATTTTTCTTAAATAACGCAGTGCTTTCCCAAATATAGAAATTTGTGCTGAAATTTTGGAAAACTTAATTGAACCTAATAGGGGTTTTAGTAAATGGTGACCTTTTCAAAATAATAAAAAAATGAAAAAGCTTCTAAGAAAGCGGTGAACCAATTTTGGCCAGAAAGTACTGACATTTCTCAATTTATAGAAAAAGCTTAGGGCTGACACAGACATTTAGTCTGCACGGAACCACTCACATTCACATACAAACACACACACAGAGTTTCCAAAAAGACCTTTTTGAATTCAAGTATATAGTTAATGATAAACATGCAAAAGTCAAAAGTCATAATTTTTGATGAAGTATCCGACAATTGACAATTGGCACTTAACAAAGGCTGATAAGGACCTTCTTGCTATTCATATTCCTTGTCTGCATTCAAATTATTAATCTGCCATTGAATTTCTTCAAGTATTATTTCTAAATTTTTTTCAACAATTTTCTTCAAAGCTTCAATTTTCTCGCAATAATTACTCATTTTGTAATAGAATATGAGCGTTCATTTCATGGCAATGCTGTTCAGTACTTGAACGGGGTGGTGTGTATATTGGCCTTGGTGAGTCACAAGAAACAACACATAGGGGTCGATACTCGATCGGCTAGCAAGCAAGCAATTTGCTGGTCGAATTCCTGGCTACTCAATCCATTTTACCAAGGAATTTGGATTACAAATTATATTTTTCACAAAATGTTTGTTTATTTTTGCGATTGTACAGTAAAACTTGCGGCTTCAAAAAATGAACAGCAAATTTTTGTGTTGTTGTACTGTACAATTGCAAAAATAAACAAACAATTTATGAAAAATATAATTTGAAATTAAAATTTCTTTGGTAAAGTTGATTGAGTAGCCAGGATTTCAAATAGGAAATTGCTTGCTTGCTTGTTCTTTACTTGACTGTGAGGTTGGTGAAGTTTATCTTAATTCCTGCTGGCTCTCATATGCATTAAATTTTTTAAATTTTTCTCAACGAGTACAGGCATATTGTTTTCGCAGTTTACTGTATAGCTAGCTGGGCTAAGTCATCCCTTCCGACATGCGTCACTATAGTTCTTTCCTGAAGAATTATCTTTAAAAATTTTAAATGTTAAATTAAAATTTGATTTGTAATTTTTGTTTAATTTTGTTTTGTTTAAATTTTTGTTTTAAACTGATTCAGTTCGGGTTTAATCTGAAATCATTCATGTACTTACAGAACTGTTTTCTTTAGAAATAAATAAACTCTCCCTAGCTCCACTGTGTGGTTGGTTGTTGGTCGTCCTTTAATAGTAGCAAGTCGTTGACCCTAAGGTTCCATTGACTATATCCAATTAAGGCCGTTATTGAAGTATGTGGAGGTATTGAAAGGGCCATCTGTTCCATAAGTTCTGCGGCCGTCGGTGCCTTGAGAGAATGTCCTTTCAAAAATGCCCTGGTGATTACTGTTCGGCGGAGTACTGAGAGGTAATGGGGTCGAATCCCATCAGAGGCTAGATGCAAATCGAATTTTCATCATCGATTACCAAGTCAATGTACAGGTTGACATGCAGCTTGCAATGTGCAGATGGTATATAGTAGTTGTGTGAGTAGGTGGATATGTGAGTGGGTTAATGATATGGCGTCAACATACACAATGGGACAATGGGTCAAAATTGGCCTTAGTGTCAACCACTGAAACATGCTGTTCGGCGGAGTTAGCGATCGAGAATTTAAACCCGCTCTTCTTTGAGCCTGCTTCCCATATACCACCGGGGATGGGAAGATTTTGGCGATAAGAAATGACAATTGTTTCGTTGTTGACTATGACAGCTAAGATCTCTTTTGGTAATTGTGGTTATTGCATGGCGGTACTCTTAAGCCATAAATGATTCGGTTCTTTAATCCTCAAGGTTGAAGTCCCAGAAGCTCATATTATAAGTTGGTCACTTCCATTTTTGCTCTATTGAGAAATATCTTACGTTTAAGGGATTTATAATAATTTTTCTGGAGGGCTTCAGAAACGTGAACCTGTAGATTTCTGGTTTCCGAGTGACTGTTTATGCAGAGGAAATTGCAAAGTCTATATTAAATGTCCAACTATACTAAATGTCGCTAAGTGCTTCAGTACTTCAACAATCAATTTGTCGGTTTTATTGTAAATATTTATTGACTTATAACCGGCTTTAAATGTTATGGCGAACCTTAAACCTTCAACGAAAGTGGTTAATCAAAAAAAAAAAAAATTAGAGCAATCATAGCAAAATGCGATGTTAAGGTGAAACAAATTTGGCTTGCTGCAATATGTATAATACTACGTTGAGTGGTATTTACCATCTTATCACAGTTGACCTGGACAAATCCCTACCAGTTTCATTCGTTCTTTTCACGTTCGTCGTTCCAACGAGAAGTCGCTCATCAACTAAACAAGAGCCAATCTGCTGTCTCAAGAGTACCCAGAACAGGAGGTTTCAGGAAACTGGTACTTTCAGTCGAAGATCACATCCTCGACGAAATCGGTGTACATTTGAGAGGAATGATCGATTTACCGTCCTAACTTCACTGCAAAATCGCCATCTCACGGGCGTCGATGTGCAACAGAAGCTAAGACAAGTTCAAGATGGAGCTTTTAGTCAATGGACAGTAAGAAGGCGCTTTAAAGAAGGCAACCTCACTCCAAGAGGGCCAGCTAGAGGCTAAATATTAACAGCACACCATCGCAAAGAGCGACTTGAATTTGCTCGCGAACACATCAATTGAAGCATCGAGCAATGGAGGTTCGTTCTGTTCATTGACGAGTGCAGAATATATTTTCAGGGTAGTGATAGGAGAGGTCGGGTCTACCGGCGTCCAGGAGAGCGGTTTTTGCAATGATGTTTTTCTGAAATAATCTCGTACGGCGGCGGTTCGTGCATGGTGTGGTCTGGCATATCGCTTGAGGGAAAAACAAATCTTGTTTTCGTACCTGGTGGAGGCCGTAGAGGAGGTCTGACAGCTGAAAGATATATCGAACACATTCTCTTGGATTATGGCACTGATATCTCTGCGATGGTGTCATAGCAGCGTGGATGTGAGTGTTATTATACGCCACTGTCTTATATGTTAACACGCGAACAGACATGGGTTTTTCTCGCATTTCTCGTACGTTAAATTTTCAAATTAAATTGGTGGTGCCAAATTTAAGCAAACAGAAAGTGGTTAGATATGTAGAATGGGGTTGGTAAAAGCACTAAATTTAAGGGAAATTATATTTTTCACATTTTTTCACTAATAAAGTCTTTTAACGTAGAGCTACCCTTTTATAAAGAGGTTTTCACGAGAAGCAAACAACCTCCATTGAATGTTCACCTGTGATGAAATAAGAAATCAAATTTGCATTATGTTTGGACATTTTTGTTTATTTTTAATATTTATTTAATTTTAATTCGACTTAAATAATAAAATACAAATAAAACCAGAAGGTCAACATGAAAGGATGATATGGGCAAAACGCCGAATGGCAAAAAGTCGGCTAAGTAGCACAAAATGTAGATAGAACAAGCCTCCGTGGATAAAAGACCGGTATAGATAAAAGTTCAAAATGGAAATTAGATCAACGAGAAAATCACGTAGATTTGGACAAAAGCGGACAAGAGGCAATAAGCCGACATGTACAAGGCCGCGTTTCATGTACTACATGACACACAAAGTATAACTCACGGGATGTACCTATACTACAAAAAATACCATAATAAAGCCAGGAGACGGCCAGAGACTTGAGTCCAACCGACAAAAGGACGGTTGAAACAAAAGGCTAACACCAAAAAACCGAAATAGGGAAGTGACAACAAAGAGAAAACCCCCAGCGAGACTTTTTGTCATATAGAGATCCAAAGGTATCATCAAAAATAATGTTAAATATTTTAATTTTTTCACAATATAAAACGCGTATGGGTTTTTAATTCGAATAGGTCGACTACGAGCGCATCGTTTCATACAGGGCTTGCGTAGATTTCATTTTTCTATTTAACTATTTTTCGCTATGGAAATCATTTTTGACACTAATTAAATTAAAACATTTGTGCAACTTCAAATTTAAACCACTTATACATGAAAAAGTTCATTTTATCCATTTTCTGATTTTATTTTAATTTAAAAGCGAATTCGGTCGAAAATCGAAGTCGAACTACTTCCGAAACTTTGCTTATTACATTTACTGGCAATTTTATATAGACTATATAAAATAGACTTATAAAATAGACTTTTATATAGACTAATTTTATATAGACCAGTTAGTCCGACACATTCTAAAATTCGGTTTTAGTCCAAGTTATAGTACCCAAACTCTGTACACTAAATGAACTTGATAATTTTAGAGCGGTTATTTTTTCTAAATTCCCGCCAATCTTAGAAAGTTTTAACATCGTAAAAAAATACTGATTTCGAAATCGATATTAAATATCGGTCAGGTGGAGGAGATGAGGACATTTCGACTCATAAGAATAGTTTTTCGTGAAAATATTTTGCACTAAGACTGTATTTTTCGTTTCTTTTAAATTTAAAATTAATTTTTATGAATCCATCCAATCCTTGACCTTTAAAAATGTATTATTGCTAATAATCAACTATTTAGAATTGAATCAGACCGTACAACAATAAGAAACACAAAAAAACAGAAATATTAGCTTTTAATCAATGATAAGATCCCTCCTCTGTTATATGCTATACTTGAGGTAATGAAACCCTATATCTTTACTTGACAGAATATTTCCTTTGAGTTGATAACAACTACATCAAATATCGATTTTATTTCGCTCCAATTAGCTATTACATTCTACTAATGACCATCGTCCTGAAAATAGAAAATTTATGAAAGGAAACCAATGCAACATTTTCTGATCGAATATTAATGCACGTGTCACATTTAGAATTTTGATTGAGGTAAGCAAGCATCCTGCATCAAGAAATTTGAAAAGACGTTTACATCAACAATGGGAAATATATAGCTTCTCGTCCCCACCATACGGATTGCCAACCTTAAAATGAAATTGAAAAAAATAAATGTATTTTAAAGGATATAAACAATCCTCATTCCAGTTTAATTGTTATTTTGTTTTAAACTTTCTTAATTATTATTTAAAACATCCTTTTTTGTGCCTTTGTTACAATCTTGTCGTTTTATTTTATTTGACTAGTTGACCCTTTTTTTTGTATAACTGTATTTGTTGCTGATAATAAATTTGTGTACGAATACTGCCGTTGGAAAAAAGTTTGGTTAATTTCCAATTTAAAGACAATTAAAGTTCGAACAATGAACGCTTTTTATGTTGTGAACCCTCCGATTTGGATCAACGACGCTATCATAAAGTATAGATGCCGTCAAAAGGTGAAATGAGTACAGATTTAAAAAAATATCGTTTACAATTAGGCAATTAATCGCTTCTTGTCTTGCGCACTGCCCTCAAGTTTTTTAAAACTTATTAGGTTATTAATTGTCATTTTGAATTTTTTTTATTTTTGAGTGCTTTTTGACAACTGCAGCTCGATTCTGGTTTTCCTATAGGAAAAGGAATTAGGAAAAATATTTTCATAGTATTTTTGTCAGAAATTTTTTTTTCTGACAGACTATGGTAAACAGTTAGTGTAAATTTTTTCAAAAACAAAATTAAATTGGGAATATTTTTCCTATCCAATTTCGATACGGAAAAAATATTTCCTAAGTTATAAAATTTTAGATCAAACGAGATGCCTACTTGAGAGGCTTGAAAATGATATTTTTCAAAAACACCATGCAAATGTTTTTCCTAATTCCTTTTCCTATAGGAAAACCAGAATCGAGCTGATTGTTTAAAATAATGTTTCAGCTTTTGATAGCATGTCCGGGTATAACATTTTCAATTACATAAGTGGGGAACACCTTTTTACCACCCCACCCAAAGATTTTGATAGAAATGACTATTGGAATCGCTTCATAATCGTTTAGTCACCTAACGGAAAATTGGAAAAACAAAAATTCCCAGCTTCTAATTGCTAGAAAATCGCACCGTATTCATCAAATTTCGTTGTAATTGTTACCCGGTACCAAATTCGCACTGGTTTCTGAACCATGTTGTAAAAAATTTATTCCGCCAAGTGATGTTACTGACAGCTGCTGTGGTGGTGTCCACCTGATCACCCGTCTTCATAAAAGCTCGAACCACCGGAAGTGGCTGATTTCTTAGGAGCTTTTTTCATATATGTAGTTTGAAAACTATATAGCAGTTACGAAGGTTCACCCCGAACAGAAATAAATAATCCGTCTGGATCCGTCTAGATTGCACAATACCACACAGTAAAAGTAAGTAAAATTTTTACCCTAATTTTCAATAGCAATAACCGTTAGTTAGATAAAGGTATAGCTGCGCATCGTACAACCTCTTGTTTCTATTTTCCATATACAACAAATGTATCAGAAATCGTGTGAAAAAAATGTTGTACTCATTGAAAACGAAGAACAAATAACTGTATTGTTTTAAATTTTAGTTACACACAATTAATTAGTTACAAAAATATTGTTTATTTGATATGTGTCGGAATACAGAGCTTTACTACTGTACAATGGAAACTACTGACATCTGTTAGATTCTAATAGAACTAAATGGCAACTGTGCGATTTCGTTTTTGGAAAAATTACCAAAGGAATTTAATTTTTGTTATTTTTGCCGTTAATATTTAAAATTTAACAAAACTCAATCACCTTAGATTTCTTCTTGATTCAATTTCTTCTTCTTTTCATTCATTTTTAATGTAATTGATTGTTTATTACTGTAGAAAATTACGTTTTCATTAATTAGTCAGTTCAGAAAAATAATTTCACGTGGAAAGTATTTATCGCGGAAAGAGTACGTGGAAAGGAAAAAATTCTAGTCCTTTCCGCAGAAGTTATTGTGTTTAGACAAATCGGGCAAAAATTAAACCGCAATCTAGTTTTTATTAATACACGAAGAAGAAAGCTGGATTTTCCAACAAGGTAGTACTCCAGTACATGAGCCGGAGTACAAAATCGTGGTTGCAGAACACTACATACCAGTATTAGATTGGCCAGCTTATTCGCGAGACGAAAACCCAATCGAAAGTCTTTGAGGAGGATTAGCTAGAAGTATGCCGAACAGGATTTTGGCTATAGCAGAAACCAAAGGTGGATCAACGGCCTTGAAATCTTTATGTTTTATTTTATTTTATTGATTTTTTATTGAATTAAAAAGTGGTTATATAGTTGTGCAACACTCTGTATATACCATATTCGTTGGAAATCTCTGTGACCTGGTCAATCCTCGATATAGTAAACGCCTAAATTCCATTTACATATTTTAATTTTAGTTTTGTAAAAATTGATTGACTTTGGTGTCATAATAACGAAGGCGTCTACATCATCGTACGAAAATAGGGATAATTTTTATTTGTTTGAATTTTTCAAATTTCGTATTAATCTATTTTTTGTAATTGTCATTGCCGAAGTCGCTAGTTTACTAATTGCGTATTAACGAATAGTTGCTTTCATAACAAAATTTTTGTTGGAAACTTCACAGTCGTGGAGATAGAGTACTTAAAACAATTCTGAAAAAGTTTCGTCAATCACATCATAGTCTAAACCTAAAAATGTTCGACAGGTATGCAGATTTTTGGACATGACTGGTTGATACAGGCGTTTTATATAGATTTCAGAAATGGATGAATCTATTGAAGAAAATAAAAAGTTTGTTTGGATGGATTAGGCTGAAAAGACTTTTAATAATTTAAAAGCCGCCCTTGTTTTGTGTCATCCTGGTTATACGCAACATTTTTATATTCAGGGCGAGGTATTATGTACCGGTGTAGGAGCGGGGTTATTTCAGAGATCTTCCAGCGGCAACACCATTATCACGATGAAGGTCCTATTGCATACATTTATCAGAAACTTAACACAGCACATCGTGATTATATAGAGTTACTGAATTGAAATGTTTGGCAGCTATGTTTAGTGTCAGGAATTTTGGGCTGTATATATAGATGGTCTTTCTTTCATCACTATCACAGGTTTCACCAGTTTGAAGTGGTTAATGGAACAAAGGGATCTTTAGAGACGTCTCACTGGAGCTTCGAATTGCAAGGTTTTAATTTTAATATTGAATATCGGAAAGGTTAAGTTAATTTAGTACCTGACCTTTTTTTGGTCACGGAATAATGCAAATGACATTAAATCATTTAATGGGCATTTGAACCAACGTCATTTTTTAGATTTAGAGTTTAATGCTTTTCAATTAAATTTAAATCCAGACATTCCAAATTGGAAATTTGTTCCAGAACAACTAAGAGTAGGTATGTATTATAAAACAGTACCATGGTCCTCCGAGTTCAGCACATACAGGTATTGAGAAATGGTTTAGTAAAAGATGTAGATAATTTTTTCAATCAACAAACAATTTAATTTGACGTCCAATGGGAAATTATTACGAAGTGCCCAGACCTTGAAACATATTCTTACTCCAAAATATCACCCACAATTATGCTAATTGGGATTTACATCTGGATTCGATTGGAACAGCTTTACGAAAACTACTTCATAGTAGTACAAGTCAGTCTCCACATTTTATAGTACAGGTAACCCTCCAAGAACACGGTATTCGAAGAATACGGATACCCTTCCCTCGAATTACACGGTTTCAAACAATACGATTTTCGTTGATTCTCTTTTATTTTGTTTTATATCATAACAAAAAAAAAAATAAAACGTAACGTTTTTTCTTTTCTTTTATGTAGCCACGAACAGCACAGATTCAAAGAACAAGGGACGATCTAATCGTGTTCTTGGAGGGTTTCCTGTATTTGGTCAACATTTAATCATGCATCTTGCATATATCTTGCAGTAATTCAAAAACAGGTACATAGATGTCTATTACATGCGTAATAGACAGTTTCAAATTGGACAACAAGTTTATGCCGTAACGTTGACTTTAATTAATATCTGAATAAATTCGACAAATTAAATATAAACTCGATAAATTACCAACAGAACTATGAATTCGTGAGGTCGATGACACTCTTATATTGATGTTGACGATTATTTTGATGTGATTTTTTTACAGATCACCATCACATCAACAGTAATATTTCAAGTCTCTCAATTTTAGTTAAAAATATTAATTTTGATGATAAGCATTTTTCTCCGATAAATCTTTATTTATATCATCATCATGTTTTTAGAATTTTCATCCTAATGCCATTTTACCAAAACATCAAATCGTGTGTAGGAATAGGCCGTGGGTGGGTGCAAATCGTGGCTTATAACATTTAAAAATACTTCGTCTGTTGATGATTTTCGGCGGGTGATTTTTATTTTTCACAATAAATTTGTACAAAAAATCGATTACTGACCTAGAAAGCACCATAAATGTTATATCTCGCACCACCCGTATCATAATTTCTAATTAATTGTGAAATAAATGGCACCTCAAAAGTTTCATATTGCGATGCCATAATAAACTCGAATGAACCATAATTATATTTTTAGGTCCATAAATAGCCACACAATATGAAAATACCAGAGAGTTTCGATATAATTTTTATAAATTACTTATTTAAATTATGAAAAACTTTTAAAATCTACACAAGAATAAAAATTCTTACGATTTACATTTTCCTTAAAGTTTTCTTCTGTTTTCTTAATTATTAAAATAATTAATGAATAAATTTATCAAAGTCAAACAATATAAAATATTTTGTAATTAATTTTCCAGTTTTCTTAAGAATAATTTTTGTTTTATTATTTCATACTTCTTGTTATGAAAGCATAAAACAAATTAATTCGTTTTGACATTTATATAATTTTTTTTTTTTTTTTTGGTAAAGTTTGTTGCATGATTTTTTTTACATGTCACCTATCTCTAAAGTTATGTAATCATATACATGTATATGATTACATAGCTTGGACGCAATCGAAATTATTATTTTGGTGTGTGAGACATTTGACCGAGCTGTCACATTTTGTATCTGATATTGATAGGTTACGAACGATATCATATTTAATTAATTTGTGATTAACCCTTTCTGTACGATGGACTCAGTCAGACCAATTTCCATTTTGAGATTGAATAAACAATTTAAGATTTAACCCCTAAGACGATATTAATTCATTTATTTATTTCATTTTAAAACGTTTACAAGTGAAGCTTTCTTGCCGGAAATATGGAAATTATTATTTTATCAAAAATTTCGTGTTTCTACTGAGGAGGTGGAATTGAAATTGTATAATGACGGTGGGAGGTAATTTTTCTTCTTTATGAAATATGTAAATATATTTTTCATAAAACCACTGCAACCAGTGTGGCTTTATATTTATTTTACACCAATATATTATAATATATAAATTTAATTAAAATGTAGATGTCAAACATGAAGTCAGGAATGGTGCAAAATAGTATCAGAAAGTTTTTCCAGGAATCTGTTCGTATTTTCATTAAATATAATAAAAAAAATAACTTCTTTCTGAAATATAACAGAATTAGACTTTTTCGCTAAATATTGAGCTCCTTCGTCTCCGGAAATTCCTTTTTTTATTTTATAGGAGTATATATACCAGCGGGAGTGCTAAGACGAAAACTATAAGTTTTTGATTATAAAATTAATTTAATTGCAAAAAACACAATTGGAGGACGTGTTTAAATAATTAATTCAACACCTCCCCTCCCCCCTTCGTTTGGCCGAAACGACAAACATACATCGAAAAAATGTATTTCATCTGAACGTTTCGGCTGAACATCAGTACTTTCAGGAAGGGCTTCATTATGTACTACTGATCTAACTACTAATATGTTACTTAGGGACCAAGTGATTGGTCCAAATTACCAGAAAATATATGAGCACACGCATATTTTTGGGAAAATTATAAGGCATCGTTTGATACCATTGATTCGGGAATTTGTTTTTTTGTGATTACGTGAGTTTGGATACATCTCTCTCTAGAAACTTGATGAATGACACACAAATCGATAAAAATGTCAAAACGCGAAAAGTTTGAGAAAAATTAGCTGATTATGGGACAATATAATGATTATGAAATACATACAACAACACAAAGTGAAATTTAAAAAGTTTTACATTTTTTTTTAACTCTTATCTTAGAGAAGTCCCTGAGTAATGGGGTCGTAGTAAAGATGAAACAATTTCCTAAGGATTTGCGATGATCACGATGAAATTATTATATACAATTTAAGACAATGTTTCTACTTTTATATCTCCAATTTAAGTCCAACCAACGCAAATGTGTTTGTAAAAATAACAGGTTGTAATGAACAGAAATGAACAGATAATTTGAATTTATATAGAGATTTAACACAGATTTACAATATTTTTGCAACATATAGTTTGTATGGTTTTTTGCTCTTTCTAGCCAGTTTGGCTTCCAACTCAGCTTACTGAAATGTGAAGGTGAATCAAGTACCATTTAAAATAGTAGTGGGAACATTCGCAATTTTATATTTTCTAGTTAATGAGATTAGTTCCAATTAAGGGAAATATAACGTTCTGTATTTCCGCTAGAATGATCCCTTATTCTTTAATTAAAGTATTGGGTTCCCAGTACCATCACAGAAGGGTCATAATTTTTACGGTTCTACATGTAGTAGTTCCAATTTTTATCCCCCTTTCTTAGTACTGGTATGCTTATTAACGGCACTTTTACACCTCCTGATAAGTCTTCTATTTCCGCTGACTACCATATTAGTTTTGGTTCACACACCTTGCACTTTACTACAAAACAAACCCTATCTACACAACAGTTGTAGCATGCAATCCAAACAGCTTTATCATGCCTAGCACATCCAAGATGATTTTCGTGACAAATGTTGATTCTTGTTAAATATTTCAAGCTAAGAGGCTGAGTGTTTAATGTGCATTCGCATCATATTTTAACGTATACCGTATACGTGTATGGATTCTACACTATATCGCTCTAAGACCTCAAACCCTATAATCATTTGTCCACGGTTCTTAATAGGTGTTCTCCCGATTTTGCCATTCTGAAAAGAAGAGCTACCGAAGTAGCTTTTATGTGATGCAGGAGCATCTTGAATCAGAAAAGTTGTAGTTTTCTGCATCTGAGAATTCGAAAAATTTGCATCGTCTTACCGATCCCCTCTATTAGTTCTGAGAGTATCCCCTGAGTAGGCCGATTATTGCCATTATCTTCAGGTACCACCTCCCTTAAGTTGGGTAAATTTTATACTCTTCCGGATTGTTCTCCACTATATTTATCGGCTCCAGAATCTGCAAGCTCTGTTGCCGGTATTAACCTAAACTTGAAAATGATAACTTTGTTCGGGTTTGGAAGTGAGAAATACCTAAAGTCCACTTCAATATCCCATTGTTTGACGATTTTCCATTTTGTGGTCGAAAATTAGAATTGTGGCTTGAATAAACTTTACTACTTTGTTCTTATAGAGATCCGCCAAACCTTGGTACTCGCATGCAATCAGCTATACATGCTCTTGATACCAACCCATATCTCTCCAATTGGAGGCAAGTCCCAGATTTTCCCTTAGTACTTTCATGAAAATGAAGTTCAGTTAATTGTATAACACCCTCCAATTTTCAATAGTGATGCTCACTACTTTATTACTTTCGCCTATATGTAGAGTCGTAGCATCTAATCTTACTTCTTTGAATAGCTTAAGTCGATTGTACGTTTTGACCGCAGGCTCCATCTAAAACCTGGCATGCTTAATGTCGATTGCTTCTGCTTTTTTCTGGAACAACTATCACGAGGTCCCCATTCGGGTTCTTCCCGCTGTTCACAGTTTTTTGGCTCCTTCAGCTCCTGAGTTAACTCTCCCTCCGAAGTCCACCCATAACCTGTCTACTTGCAGGAAGAGCAAGTCTCAATTCTGAAACGCCACCGCGATTGGGATTAATTCCTGCAGTCACCAGCACAGCTATCAACTTCTGAGAACTAGAATATGCTTATAATTTTATGGTTCTAGTTACTTTTCCAGATTGCTTTGGCCATTGTTGATTGACGATAGCTGCGGTTTTATTTATATAACACTGAAAAAAAAAATATTTTCCTTATAGATATATTGATTTATCTGCAACATTTGACCGATTTGGAAATAAATATAGTAGCATGTGTATTAAAATTAACCAAGTTCAATAAAAAATATATTTCAAATAGCATAATCGCATATCTCGTGAATTTTATTGCAATGAGATATTCAAATTCTTACATTAGATATATTTTTATCTGTTTTACAAGTGCATATTTATGCTATAGTTATAAAAAAGGTCCTTTTTTATGGTATAGTATTTGTTTTAACTTTGAGGCGTATATACCGAGCTAAGAGAGATATGTTTATGTCTCTAAACGTTATAAAAAATTAGATATATTTTTCGTTTTTACAGATATAAAATATTCTTTTAACAGATATACAATATTCTTGTCCCGAAACGAGATATATTTTTATCTAAAAATATATGAAAATATATCTCTGTGGGCTATAATTTCTCTCAGTGAAATATTTAAATCTAGCCCATCTTTGAGGAGCTCCTTATACATGGATAAGGTAAAAATGCAACTGGAGGGTGTCAGGTTTCAAAAAGACTCAGTTCTAATAAATATATGTTCTCCAACAAAATTTTCTGACTACTGTTCTAAGTAGTTTAAGAGCCTTTTTCAAATTTTTGTATGATTAATATGGTATGGTCTCAGAAAACCGGCTATTAACTTGAAGTCGTTGCCATCGCTCTGGACTTTTTCGCAGGGGGCCTTCAAAAATTGCAAACAATTTTGTTGGTTCCTCTGGATGTCTGTACCAAATGATGATTGGATGTTTGTACCGAAGATATCTCAAAAACAGTTTCTGAGATTCGATTTTTTCACCAGTCTTCTTTTATTTTTAATTCGGTGCATTGAAATGCTTTAGGATTCTCTACCGAAATGGGTCGTTACCTACCATAGGAAAACACTCAAATATTCTATACATTGGCTGCGGGCCAATAGTCAGGTAAAAATCAATTTGTAGTAAGTTTTTCGGTAAATTGATTTATTACTACGTTTTTCTTAACTTGCTTTCTTGTCTATCTGTCTATCTATTTGGGTCAAAATTTGAGGTCGAAATTTGAAGCACTTATCATCATTCGATTTCGCTGAAATTTTGTTCATTTGGTTGTTTCACCTGACAATTTCATATTATCAAACATTCGAAACAAAAATCTAATACAAATTTCAGAAAACCGTTATTAAAATTTTACGGTTGGCGTAAATAAAACTTTCATCGTAAAATATTCACCATCAAGGTGGATTTACATATCCGACGAATTTTCGACGCGACTGCTTGCCGCAGGAAATTCGGCGAACGCGTATTATCGATGATTTACATATTCAACGATTTTTCGGCACAGTTTTTTCACACATCCATACATAAACAATAGAATGACACATAATTTAAAAAAACAGATGAAGTTAAAAAAAATTATTCTATGTATGCTGTGTCGTTGCGCCAAAAAGATAAATTTTGTTCATGTCTTCGCCGTGCCGAAAATTCGGCGAAGAAGTCCTTTCTGATTGGTTGAATGTGCCACGTGATGTTCGGCGCAGAAAATACGTCGGATATGTAAATCCACCTTCATAGTTGCTGTGCGCTGTAAAACAATAATAGAAAAAAATTTCACAATTTTTCCAATTTTTTCTTTCTTCTCTTAGTAGTGATGGGAAATTATCGATAGTGACCCCAATCGATAGTTATCGATTGTTTGAATTTAACAATCGATACTATCGATAGTACTATTGATTTAAATTTTAACACGAAGATTAGAAAAAAAAAATTTACAAAATTATGTTTATTCAATATATGTAAATAAATCATAGATATGCGCATAGACGTTCAGGTACAAAAATTATAAAAAAATATTGCAAAACTTATCATTAAGTAGAAAAATTAATAAACTACCTAGTCGTCAACGAGAAACTGATTTTTTTGTAAAAACACCAATATGTCAACTCTTTTAAGTTTAAGAGGCTTCGTCTATCGTTTAATATTTCTCCGGCAGCCGAATAACTTCTTTCAGAGAGTACTGATGTGGCAGGTACGCTTACATATTTCAAAGAGAACGTTGAGAGTGACTCGTATTGATTTTTTTTTCAACCCAAAATGAAATTGGGTCACACGATTGTTGGATTATAGGTCCCTCAAGATATTGCCTTATATAAATTATAGCATCTTACTGAGATCTTCTTAACACAGGTGTTTGGCGTTCTAATACAAAAGACTACAACCCTTGGCCGCCAACGTCAGATGTTGTATGTGCTTCTGTGTTACAAGTTTGTACTGCCTTCGAATATCCCCTCTAACCAAAATATGTAAGTATGGAACTACCTCCTAACCAAAAAATATGTAATGAAACCGACAAAATGACATGTGAATGACACAGAAGATGGAAAAAAAATATCGATCGATGTTTTTTTTTGTTATCGATATTTTCGATATATAGGGTTACATCGATATATTAACGATAGTTTCCCATCATTATCTCTTAGTAATTAATGATCCGCCCCATGCAAATTGTTTTACTCCACGATTATTTTGATATTCCAATAAAGCCACCTACGGAACTTCTCCAAGTTCAGGATCATCTCCACCATAAATACGCGTAGAAAAAATATCTAAACCACATATAAATTTATCTGGATTTTGAAGTATATCGCCTGGTTTTATTGAAACATTTGTATCAGGTTATGCAGTTGTCCCGTTAAACTGAGATTAAACAGCACACATGGTATCGCTGTGTAGAATCACATTGTGATTGTTCAACAGATTGTCTTCATCCTGTGTCAACTTGTTAATTCGGCGTTCAAGATAATTCCTCATTGTAGGACAATTCAGGACAGAAATACACTCCCAGATATGAATTGGGTGTAAGACATGAAGCTGTTTAATATAAAATAATTAGAATTGCAGAATATATAAGTTAATATTTAGTTTTACTTACTCTGTGTATTAGAGATTACCACAAATGATAATTCAAGAAGAAACATAATATGACGTCGATAAGGCATAATTGCGTTTTCTAATGTCAGTTGTTACGATTGAAAGCAATGAAACTAAGTGAAATTATAAAAATTTTTGAGATGGCTTTTTATATCCACGTTGAAATATACTCGGCCATCATGGGCAACCAATGGCCAATTTCCTGTTTTGGCCCATTCAAGGAAAAGCCTTGTGTTCCAAACTTTATAGAAGATCTTGGTTTGAGGAAATTCGTTACAAATTTTATGAGGCGAAAATTGAGCAAGTACGTCTAGGATTTATAAATTTGTTTCTGCCATTGGTAACAATCCTTTTGCTACGACGAATATTGGCAATTCACTAACAAAAAATCAGGCGCAGAACATATTTGGTAAATCGACCTTTGCAACTACTGCAGATGTAACAGCCATAAGTATGTGTGGAGGTACAGCATCAAACCAATAACAAAGTGGTAACATCTTTGGAGGGAGCTGATTTACCAATCCTAATCAAACATCAGGAATATTTGAGCAGCCGCTCAGCCTAATACGGGAGTGTTTGGGCCACCTGTTAAAACATTTCAACCGGCTAATGCGGCCTCACAATTTGCGTTGCTTCAACTTGGTAATCAGCAGCCAACTCAAAATGTATTTGGACCACCACAGCACAAGGCATCTTTGGCTCCCCAACTCAGCCACAACCACCTACTAACATTTTTGGAGGACAAACCATATTTCAGCAGCCCACTCAACCCGTTCAGTCTGTTTTCGCAGAACCGGCTAATCCGCCTCCGTTTGGTGGGGGGCAACAAAGCATTTTTGGGCAGCAGCAAGTGCCTCATCCACCAACACCGGCAAATGTATTTCAAACGCAACGTCAGCAATCTCAACAAACTGGTATTTTTTCCCGGGGTTCACAAGTCGATCCGAATTTGGTCCAAATGAGAAATAATATGTTTAATCAACCAATTCAACAACAGCCACAACAATCTGCCTTTAGCCAGCCATCACCATTCCAACTGCCTATGCCAGTTCAGCAATAGCAGCAACCCATTCAGCCACCTCCGTTTAGTCATGCTAAGCATGTTGCTACACAGCCAGTGCAAAATTAACCATCGATCGGCAATTAGTACGACTGGTGCTACAGTAAACTGTCCGAATTGGCGCCGGAAGAATTGGAAGCTTTCAAATCATTTGCGTTTACGTTTTTCTTAACTTGCTTTCTTGTCTGTCTATCTGTCTGTCCATCTGTTTGGGTCAAAATTTGAGGTCGAAATTTGAAGCACTTATCATCATTCTGTGTGAAAATTAATGTTAAATGTTTATGATAAATTGTATAAATTTACTTGAATAAAGAGATGAAATATATTTTAAAAAATTGTTTCAATTGATAACAAGATTCAAAACTCGTACAACTAAAAAGAGTAAAATAAAATATATAAAAAAAACTTTTTAAAATACCACGTTTTTCTAATGCACTAAAAAGGATAAAATAATTTTTTTCTGGTATATAGCTGGGCATTTATACTTAAAACCAATTTTCTACAACTAAAAACGTGTGGCGCATTTTAGAAAAGATAATTCGGACACAGTCTTAATGTAGAATAAATAAAAATAAATGTACTAGAGGCTGAAAATTCGCGAGGCAATCAGAACTTTGGTTCAATAATTCACAACGTGGAAAAAAACACAGGAAATTGAATATAATGAGCGGATATTTCCGGAATGAAATATTTGCGAATCCTTGTGAAATTTGGTAGCAATCTGTGTACCGGAAGCAGCCGGTTGAATGAAAGCTTTTTATATTTTTGCTTTTCAGAAATTTAAGCAGGGTTAATGTTTTTTGAGTGTACAAGACAGTTTGACCAAAACTTTCGAGTGAAGTATTCGAGATCTACAACATATTCATCCCTCGATTTTTTTAATAAATGTACTCTAGCATAAGTATATGTACGTGTAGTTAGGTATTATTTTAGGAAATATTTCACTCTAGGATGCGTTAGAGAAGGTTCAGTTTTTAAGCTTCAACAAGGCAAACACATTTTTCTAAATACCTGTACGCAGTACAATGTGGGATTCAATTATGTGATTTATGCGATTGCGAGTTTTATTGAAATTTTTTTGAAGAAAAATAATGAATCAGGCAAAATTTTATTTAAGAATATGAAATTTTGAACAATTTGTAAGATTTAGACATTTCATTGTCCGGGAATTAATAATTTGTGTACAACATATAGTTATTTGAACCGTGGGCGATGATATTCCCCCAGCAGTCAGTAAATTTTATTTTGCTAGTAATTCATTAAGATTTTATTTCAAAAGCGACTAGACGTTGTCTTTCATAAATTTCGCTACATTAAATTCTCTCGTTTCATTTTATGTGCAATATCTGAATAATAATTATTAAGCTGACAAATTAATTAAAAGAAATAAAATAAAATTCACAGTATACAAATATTTCGTACTTATGTATATCTCGCGTAATGTAATTAAAATGTTAAGTACTTTAAATAAGTCCTTAAATTTTACAATGCTTATTATATGTATAGCAAACATACTGTGAGATATTTAAATTGTTTTTAATTTATAGGGTAAAGATGTTTAGGTGAAAAAATACCAACCTTTAATTGTGATTTTTTGAATCCCTTTTTGTTTGTTGAAAGCCTTTTCTAGTCACCCGAATAATAATCATACATTTATAAATGATATATTAATGTCGCACTCCATTTTTAAATCAAAATCACATTAAACCATTTTGGTCCCATGTGTAAATCTGTATGCGTGTTATGTCTGTTACTTAACATTATAATAATAATAAAAGATAACCTTTCTAGATAAAGTCACATCCATATACAATAACGTATCATATACCCAAAAAATTATCAATTTTGCCTCATGAAAATATGATTAAAAAACTCAATACCCACAAATATAAGAAAAAAATTCTATCGCACACACAAATTTTCCAAAACCCATTTTCACTATCTCGTAATAGCATCTGAACGCACACACACACATACACATACTCACACAAAATACAATCACACGTCAGAAAAATTTATTTCGAAAAATTTATGCTAAATGGATCTTACATTTTATTTACTGGTAAGAATTTTCTTCCCTTTTTTGCCTTAAATCCCTGTTATGAATACGTAATATGATGTGAGAATAGAAAATAAAATCAAAAAAGAAATTGAGTTGAGTGAAAGCAAGGCTCTCAAACAGAAAATACATAAATTCTTCTTTGTAAAATATTCAAAGTGAGTGTGAAATTTAAGATTAGACAGTTCGTACTTCTTAAATTGTCTCATCTCGAAATATATAATCGATGGTACATAGTATTTTTACGTAAGATTATATTTCAATAACATCACGGTACGTAATTTCGATCGTGAGACGAGTAATAAAAAGGGTTTTTGTTTTTGTGGAAAATTCGTGGTTAATACTTGCGGTGGAGTAAACGTTTTAAATTTGATGGAAAACGGCGCATTCTTGCAAATCTAATCTGTAATTGAGCATTCACATATTCGATTAAAAACCTATCTCTTTCCTATTATGTTGATTGGCACGTATGACTATATTTAGCTTTGATTTTCTTCAACTATAAAGAAAACTTGTGTCATTCTAATTACCACATTGCAAATTTAAAAATCTGCAGATATATTGGACATATTTGTTTAGCTTCTATATTTTGTTTATCTTGGCAGTGATTATGTTAATTATTCGCTCGAAGGAGTGTCACTGAACAGGTTTTCACAAATGAATTTATCAAGTAATATGTTACGTATTGTGGTAGATACTCAAAATCCAAACTGATGGTGCCGAACCATAACCTAAAATAATATTAAAGACACGTCTCAAAAGAGGAGGGTGAGGAGCTCGGATCCACACAATTTGAAAATGCCTTATCTTGATCCAAACTGTATAACTCAAATTATACTGTTCAAGAGTATTCTCGACTTTCGAGAATCACTTGGTGAGAAAAACCATATCTCAGCTTCTAGTTAAATATCATGAAAATGCTTACTGTTCTTGATAGAAGAAGGACCATAGAAAGATTGTGTTTAGTAACATATTTATTTGAATTATCTGGAATTTACACAGATTTTTTTGAAATTGGGCGATCAAAAGTAGTTACCGGGCTTCTATAGTCGTCCAAGGTCATAAATTCGAGGTCAAGGTTACTGAGCTAATATAGTCCAAGGTGATATTTTCACGGTCAAGGTTGTTGAGGTTGTTCAGTTCAAGGTCAAAATTACAAGGTCAAGCCGAGTTCAAGGCCGAGGTCAATGCTGATTGAATATCGATAATCGATTATTGATTATCGATCATCAATAATTAATAATCAATTATCAATAATTATTGATTATCGATACTCGATTATTGATTATCGATTATAAATTATTGGCCATTGATTATTGACTATTGATTTTCGAAAATGCATCATCGATAATAAATAAACAATAATCAATAACTATGACGTTATTTTCGGATTGGAATGTTTCAGAACCGGCCACTAGTGAACAAAAATTATTAGTTTTGATAAAAAAATAAAATGTCTCCGCAAATATATCAGTCTTTGTCGTTGGAGGCAAAGACGTGTACTGAAGTGCTAAGGTACGTACGATACGTGCTTTTGTGGTTAACGATATTTTACAACTTTGTTGCAACTAATTAATGCTTAATCTAACCAAATTGCGCCCGCATCTGTTCAACACATAATGAATAATGAAAAGTACATACCAGATACGATGTTTTACTCGCCCGATACAATGAAGGTTGGTGACGATTGTGATGTGACGATTGTGATGCTGCCGAAACAGTTTCATTAAATGGCACGAAGGGCAACAAAATCTTCAAATTAATTTTGAGAAAGAATACATTTCGTATTGTGTATCGGATGTACAAATACTTACTCTGGCCTGCTTAAAATTCCGGAAGAACATGATTCAAGAATGCAACGTGTGTCCTTTCGTCGAAGCCACAACAGTGGCATCGATGTGTAACTTGGTGTTTAGGAGAAACTTTTTCATGTCCTCGACGATTGGCGTTATTCCAAAAAACGGTTACCGCAATGCTGATACGCAGTCAAAGAATGCTGTGAAGTGGCCAATAGAAGAGGGAAGTAATAGCAAATTCTTTCGAAACAAAATTTTGATCTTAGATCAAAAAAATGACTGGCAATGCAATGCATTTCAATGACATTCCGATCAAATTTATTGCATTGTAAAGTCATTTTTTTGATCTAAGATCAAAATTTTGTTTCGAAAGAATTTGCTGTAAGAGAAAAATAAATATGAAACACGCGCTCAACGATCGAGAGGTCGTGATTAATGGCATGAAAGTGGATGGGTATGCTGAACGTAGCGAGAATCCCGGTCAGATTTTTGAGTTTCACGGCTGCTACTATCACGGTCACGAGTGTTTGCGTATTGATCGAGATTATCCACTAAACGAGGATGGTGCTGACACGCTGAATTCTCGCCGACGCCAAACAAGCGAAAAAACAGGAAGATTACGAAACTTGAGGTATGAGGTCTTCGAGATGTGGGAGTACAATTATATCAGGACGACAAGCGATAATTATCCTATGCTTCTAAATATGCCATTTAATCCAAGGGATGCTTTTTATGGAGGGCTAACCGATAACACTAGAATCTACTACAGAGCAAAGGATGGCGAAAAAATAAACTATATTGATGTATGTTCGCTTATCCGTGGGTTTGCAAGTATAAAAAATATCCCGTTGGGCACCCCGTCGTTATTACAGGGGATGACTGTTATACAGTTAATCTGACCAAACCGGAAGGTTTAATTAAATGTACAATTATACCACTTCTGGATCTATATCATCCGGTGTTACCAGCTAAAATGAATCAGAAACTTATGTTTGTTTTATGCAGGACGTGCGGCGAGAAAAACTAGGACCAGTGTGAACATACCGACGCCGATCGCTCATTAACGGGGACATGGGTGATATAGATGAAATTGTAAAGGCCCTGGAAAACGGCTATACAGTACTAAATATATACGAAATTTGACAAATTAAAACTGTACAACATAGTAGAGAGGAGGGTTTGTTTACAAAATTCATAGATCAGTTTCTAAAAATCAAACAGCAGGCATCGGGTTGGCCTTCATATTGCACTACTCAGGCACAGAAAGATGCGTACATAGCAAATTATAAACAGCGAGAAGGTTTCGAACTAGAAGAAAACCAAATTATAAGGAATGCTGATTTAAGGTCTATGTCTTTGGCCAGCGGGAAAATTTATCCAAAACAACGATTGTAAAAGCCGAGAAAGAACTATATGACCTGCTACTGGACTTCGCAATATATATTAACAGCGTACAGGAGGTGAACGAGGAAGTTCTGATAGTCAACTAAGAGTATAAAGAAGAATCTGTCAAAATACAGCCCAATGTTAACGTATGTATTGCAGCCTTCACCACAGCCCATGCGCGGTTAAAGCTATATAGTTATTTGGAGTAGCTAGGAAACCGAGTATTGTATTATGACACCGATTCCGTAATCTACGTTTCAGCTGAGGGAGAATACGATCCCCCTACCGGATCATTTTTGGGGGAAATGAATGGATGAGATGGAGAGCGAATACGGTCCGGGTAGTTATATTACGGAATTTATATCAGAGGGTCCTAAGAATTATGGATTCGAGATTTTTTCTACAACAAATAATAAATCGCTTGGAAAATGCAAGGTCAAAGTGTTCTGTTTAAACTACGAAGTCTCGCAGTTGATCAATTTGTCACCAATGAGAGATTCTGTTGTTGGATACAATGTTAATAATTCGATACTCGTCACTTCGCACAGTATTCGTCTATAGGGTAACATCTACTTCGAAGCGCAAATTTTTAGATGACCATGATTCTTTACCTTACGGTCATCTAAAATTACGTACCACGTAGCAAAAAAAATATTATTGTAACACATTTTTATTGTAAATTTAAATATAAAAATAATTTTAAAGTATATCAGTTTTATTTATCCACGAGTTGTGTGCAGATCCAAAGCCGAGCCATTTGACATAAACTTTTGCACCTTTCGCCTTTAAAATTTTTTCTACATTTTAAGTATCCGGATGATTGTTTTTCTGGAGTGTTTTTTTCATAAAACTGGCCGGCAATCGGTAGCCCTTGATAATTCTCGAGTGATGACTTTAAATATTTCAGTCGTCCAGTTTGGAGTATAACCCGTATCATTTTTTTTTTTTTAAATTAACTAACTCGAACAAAATCTCCAACTTGAAATTTATAGGAATTTCAAAAAACAGTCTCGAATAATTGATTGTATTTAGATCTATTTGAAAGGGTGTTTCCGAAGCTCGCTCAAGTTTCAAAACATTTTGATTTATACACTGTTTCACATATAGTTCGTAATAATCTGTCACAAGATAGGCAGTTCGACATTGATGATCGATAATCATTAATCGATGATGATGATGATCGATAATCATTAATCGATTATCGATATTCAATCAGCATTGACCTCGGCCTTGACCTCGGCCTTGACCTTGTAATTTTGAGCTTGAACTGAACCCGTGGTTCCACACTTTAATTCTTTCGTCGTGATTCCTTCCTCGTTTCTTTCCCCTTCACCTACAAACTAATTTTTTGGCGGGTAAATTTTTGATTCTTTTTTCAGCAACATTTTTTTTGATTCACTTATTTCTTCGCACTACTACGAAGATAAAATATTTCAAGGCCATTTTATTTACAGGTAACCCTCCAGGAACACGGTATTCGAAGAACACGGTTTCGAAGAACACGGATACCCATTTGCTCAAACTACACGGTTTCAAACAACATGATTTTCGTTTTCTGTTTTATTTTGTTTTTTAAGAAATTTTAAATTCGTCTGTATTACTTTAAAAATTTTCGTCTTTTTTATAGACAAATATTATTTTCTATGACATTCACAATGTTTGAGACCTTTCGGGCCACCAAAAAAAGAGGTCATTTACTTACTTCTGGTAGAGATATTGTAAGTAAATGACCTCTTTTTTTGGTGGCCCGAAAGGTCTCAAATATTGTGAATGGCATAGAAAATAATATTTGTCTATAAAAAGCTGATTATTTTGTTTTTTGTATATCATAACAAAAAATAATAAATAAAACGTAACGCTTTTTTTATTGTATTTTTATAGTCTCGAACAACACGGGTTTAAATAACACGGAACGATTTAATCGTGTTCTTGGAGGGTTCCGTGTATTTGTGTTTGTTGAATTTTTTTAGTTTCGAGTTGTCAGTGGACAAATATTTTACGCATATGTTACTATATAAAACGAATGCGTCACAAAAAAAAAACACATACATAAACAAAGAAATGCGCAAAGAAATCAAATGTGGACGTCGATTGATTTTTGGAATCAGAGAGTCACGACGAAAGAATTAAACTGTGGTGAGGCCCAACGACCCCAACAACCTTGACCTTGAAATTATGACCTTTGACTATAGGACCCCGGTAACTACTATCGAACCGACTCGCTCGGTACGGTACGACGCTCCAAGTTCAAACTGAATTTGTAAATAGTGGAGAACCTGTTTGGACCTATCCTGAAATATAAATTGGTTTCCTACTCTAGAGAGTGCCTCACTACCTTTCCTAATTATCATGGTCCTCAAAAAAGATCAATTCATCTAAGTTTGTATTAGGACAGGGATGGCTCATTTGACCCAATAATTATTTTTTCTTAAATTTGATAAGCTATACCAGTACTTTCCTCAACAAGTTGGACATAGCTCCCCTTCATTATCTGATTCATAATGTCAGAACAAACAAATACTCTATACCCATGTCGTAGTGTAATCTCTAGGGATATGGTCCTAAAAATATAAAATATAACTAGTATCGCCTCAAACGAATAATGTTTTTTCTGTAGGGATACCTTATTTGACTCTAAGGCTAAGATTTTTGAAAAAATTGGTTTTATGTATGGTCTTCACTACCGGAAGGGGGATCCAGATTAATTTCTTTAACAAATATGGTATAAACAATTCATGTTTACCTGAGGTGTATTAAAGGGCGGTTTAACCATAGATAAGAACTTTTATATTTGAAGTCCGAATAATAATGTAAATGTGTACTAAATGGTTTATTTAGATGAGTATTTTTATCTTTATCTGATCTTGATTTTACTCAACATGTTGACAACTCTGGGGTATCATGACGGTGCTCATTGTGTCCGTTTAATTTTTTAATTGGCATTTATTCAAATCGTGTTCCCTGATTTCTGTAATAAAAACTTTCCCTTGATAATTTTGACATTAACAGAATACTTAATTTATTTTTTTACATAACCATTTAGTTCAATTGTCGTCCGTTGTGTTTGTGTATAGAAAATAAGACAAGTAAAGCTTATTTGAAAATTAAGTACGTCAAAGTGAAAGGTTTCGTTGATTGACACCAAAACCAAAATTCTAAACGTAAGTTATTGTCAAATTACCCGCACCTATGTTGTTGGATATAATTTTACTGAGGTAGAGAAGCGTAGCACGGCGACCAGTACCAGTAACTATTTAGGTAACTACGATCGGTTGTTATTCACTTTCAATCATCTAATTACAAAAGGTGCTATGATTGAGGGATTGTTCAAGAAAGATCAAAGATTATTTATTTTACGTCTTACACAGGTAACATTTACATCACTAATACGAACATAATGATAATTTTCACGTTTGTAAAAGTTTATCAAAATTTGGTCTGAAAATTGCCTACTAGTTACTCTGTTGATCGTATTTTTTTCCAACAGTGGCACTATTCTGGTTTTTCCTGGGAATAGGGAATTGGCAAAAAATATTTTCATAGCATTTTTGTGCAAATTGTATTATTTTGGCTTGCTGACGGAATAATTTTAGTGCAAACATTTTAAAACAAAGTTAATTAGGAAAGTTTTGTTCCACAAAATTTTTATTCGCTTAGAGCGTTTGTATGGAAGGAAGAATTAAAATACAGGTACTGCTCGCCGTGTCGAAATTTGGAAATAGGACATTTTATAAATTTCATTTGACGTCTATATAATAAATAGAAGTGCATACATAATTTTTAAATGTTTCAGTATTTCTTATGTTGTTAATTGTAACCATCAGGTAATTCTGAAATATCACATTTAATGGGAGCGGGTTTCGGTTTCTTAATTGGAGGATACAACTCATAGAAGTATTTTCTCTTAGAATATTTCTCCTTTGCAAGCTGCCGGACACTTGGCTTACCCCAAATTTATTCAAGTTTTATTACGTTTTATAATAAACATTAAATTATTCGAGAAAGCTAAAGTCGAGTCAAATATAAAAACGGCATACTTTATATAGGCGCAAGATGGCAGCTAAATCAAAGCTCCAAGCGAATAGGGAAAAATAAATCCCAATATATTATCTTTGTTTCGAAAATATTTCCACCAAACTTATTCCCTCAGTAGGCCAGAAAAAACAATTTAGACAAAAAGCTATGAACATATTTTTCCCATTTTCCTATTCCTAGGGAAAGCCAGAATAGTGAAGCAGTTGCCCATATTTCAGCACATTGAAATGCAGTTTTCTGAACATCATATCGTTTTGACCCATGCATTTTTGAAAATTCGTTAAAAATCTCATTTTAAGTTATAGTAAATATAATTTTCCCACCCGGTCCCGCATTTTAAAACTACCTAATAAAGCCTGCCCCTCCCTTTATTGTTCGTACATAAAAAAATGAAATTTTAGAGCATATTCCAAAAGTTGGGAAAAAATTAAATGAAAATCTCAATACCAACATAAACAAGTATTTTATTTAAATAGGTTAAAAAATTGATGAGCTTTAGATAGCCCAGTTCCTGTAGGCCATGTTCCCAAGCTTTACAAAATAAATTCTTAATTCCTGTTTCATTTAATTATTTAAAACATTTGATAATGGAAACTCCAATTTTCTCCAATTCACAACAGCAAAATATTTTATTGTTTCGTTTGGAATAGTTGTAAACTTTACTCCCATCAAAAAAAAAAAATTATTTTTACAAAACTTACAGTTTTTAACACTTAATTCCAAAACATATTTGTTCGATACACTTTCCCATTAAAATCACACATCGGTTGATTTCACAATATAAAGCTCAACAGATAAATAAATATTTACTGCGATAAACTGTGGAAAACATCGATTAATTAAAAAAAAGACAATCGAATACGAAAACACATAAAACAAAAAAAAATTAAATAAATAACAAAAAACAAGAAGACGAAGAAGAATGAAAAATAAATCTTATAAAAGTTCTTTTTTCTTTATAATTTTATTTACTTACAAAAGGAACTTTTGGCATTAATTGAACTATCGATTTACCCTGTTAGTTACAGTTTTAATTTAATTTTTGCATATAATTAAAATAATTGTCGGTAGAAAATTAAAAATAAATATAAGAACCAAAAAAAGGAACACAAATAAAAATTCCAGGATGAACAACCAAACAAAATAAATGTGAATAAAACGTGAAAAAGAATAAAGTTTAATATTTTTTTTTTGAAAAGAAAAGAAAAAAGAAAAAAAATGTTGTTTAGTTATTTCTCACTTTTTTGTTTCAAGCAAAAGTTGTTGCTTTTCTTTTTATGAGAGAAAAAAAGTTTTCTCTTGATAAGGTGAAGATAATAAGGAAAAATGGAAATTTGTTTTAATTTTCTTTTGTGAGGCTAGGATTTTTTTACTTTGGCTTTTTTATGTTTCTTGATTTTTTTTAAAAATTAAATGTAATGAAAACAAAATAAATGAAAAGAAAAATGTGCAAAAATGGGGAAAATGGTTTTTTATGTAACTTTCTTGTTTAACAAAAAACCGTTTTCCGAGTTTGTTTTGTGTAGGTACTCGTAATGTAAGAGTTTTGTACATTTACTTAGATGATTAGCGTTGGTCTTCAGTATACGTATACGTATGTGTTTATTACGTCTTTACAATGACCATTTATAAACTACCTAATTCTCAATTTTACGTTAAACAACAAATTTTTGCAATTTGTTTTCAAATTACTTTGTTTTTCTTTGAAACTTCCTTGGAAATGAGTTTCTGCTTTCTTCGGTATATTACAGAGAGTATACGCGGGTAAAAATTAATCAGTTGTTTCCAGTTAATGTTTTATTTTTTACCTTTTTTCCTTTATTATGCCTCTTTTGGTTTCTGTGTAATAGAGATACCGGCACAGTGTTTCAAACTTAAAGTTGGACGGTAAAAAATTTAATGGAAATGTATTGGAAAAGCAAATTATTATTAAATACTCGTTAGTTGGAAACTAAAATCTGCAACAAAAAACTAACTTTAATCAGGAAATTAAGAAATTCGACCGAATTTTTTAATAAACGATGAAATGCATAAATTAGACGAGGTGAAAAGGGTTGACATTAGAATTCGTTTAATTAATATTTTGACAAACTTGAAATTTTTATTGCATGTCTAATACCGAGTTTTTTGTCTAAATTTCTGACTATCTAAATTTCTCGTTAGACCAGTCGTTCATAGAAGCACTAAATAAGTTAAGATGAAGCTTAGAAACATCTATCGAATTTCGCCTTTTTCCAAACAACGTAATATTGATTCAGCCATAAATTTTAGCATAAGTTCTAGTGTCTATCCATGCTGTACGATTAAAGGTTCTGATACAAAATTCGGCCTTTTCGTAACCAATGGTTCGGAGGTTGCACTCTTTACATGTAAATCTGAAATATTGTAAGTAGGGTTGGATTTATATTTTAGTTTGACCTGTATTGCAAATATTGGCGAAATCTGTCGTTTAGAATTTGCTCCATAACTTTTTGGAGTTTTTGCGGCCCTTCAAATTCTTTATATTATTGGCTATTCATGGCTCTTATATGTTCCGGATGTAGTTAATTTTTTTTGAATCGACGACAATAAAAATAAGTTTGCATTGGTTTATGAATATCGGATGTGGCTCTGGAAAATATTTATCAGTCTATAACACTAATACGAGTGGATAACACTAATACGAGTGTGTTTTTGGACAAGTTTACAGATTTATAAACGTATGGGTATTACACTGTCAAACCAAATTAAAAAAAAATATTACACTAGGAAATTGTAGTGATAGTCATTTGGATTCTTTAGATTCAAAAGAAATGGGGCGCATGGCAGAGATAGGTAAGATGACAACAACGTTATCGTCAACGACAAGCAACAATTGCTTGGGTTAGTACGAATTTGTATGACCGCTTTGGAACATCATAGTACCAGAATGAAACGAAGCCTCATAACTCCCGGCATGCCAGTACGCCATTCTTAGCGGCCCTGAAAACTAGTAAGAATCCAATGGGCCAATCATTCTTTAATACGAAACCAAAAAGGATTATAGAGGCGAGTTCTAGAAAAACAATGCAAGCCGGCAAACATAAATATCGACCCTCGGCTATCATACAGTAATGTGAATTGCAAATTGGAACATCAGAGATGAAAAAAGGTGAAATAAACACGAAAGAAGAAAATTTACCTGATATTCTCTGCGGGTCGTATACATATGGGCAAGGCGTATGCATATTAACTACAGCTAAAGCAAAACATACATAGAAATCAGTTATACGCACACAACTTAATAATCCAGCGCTATGTTTCAACAGAAATTGATGTCAAGATAAAACGAGGAGATTACAATGCAAAAATTGGAATTGATGACACCGATCTGTCGACTATCATGGGCAAACGAGTATTTCCAGTCATGATTTCAACTTAAAATTTTGAATGCAGCTAGGAATTGAAGTTAATAAGAACGAAAAAATTTAAAATCTTAACTATTATAGTCAGAATAGAAACTCATCTCCTGGTAGATGGACCGTTTACGAAACAATCTAGATCTGTAGAAAATTTAATTCTAAAAACTGTTGTTGTATATCACTTTTCTCAAGAATTAAAGAGACTCTGCGCATAATAATAACAGAGAAAGACTAATCGGCCTCTGCGTCAAAAAACAGCTACTTCACAGGATGTGGTAGGTTTCCTTTGACACACAATATACAAAATTCCACACTGACATATGACCTGATGGTGGAACAAGGAAATAAATAGATCACGTTAAAGATCAACAAGAAATTACTCACGTCCAAACCACCTAGCGTCAAAACCAAAAGCCTATAGTTCGAACCAGCTAAAACAGCTAATTCACAGGATGTGGTAGGTTTCCTTTGACACACAATATACAAAATTCCACACTGACATATGACCTGATGGTGGAACAAGGAAATAAATAGATCACGTTAAAGATCAACAAGAAATTACTCACGTCCAAACCACCTAGCGTCAAAACCAAAAGCCTATAGTTCGAAACAGCTACACACTTGAGTACCAAGAATACAGATGCAAACCCTGGATCAAATATACCACCAATAAAGGAAGTCTGGCCAAATAAGAAGTTTAACTCACAATTGAAGAAATGAAAGGAATATTTCGGAGAGAACATTACGCAAATTTTCACCAAGAACTCTGAATCTCAAGCTAAGAACGTTAAATTCATGAGTGTGAAAACAGCATTGCTGTACAGCTACGAAACCTGGAAGCATGCACATAAGACAACAATAAGGGTAGAGGTGTTTGGAAAAAATGCCTTAGTAGAATTTACTGAGGTGCTCCTAGCAAGCAACAAAATAACAAATGCTGAGCTCCTTAGACAAACGTATCAAGCAGTCATTGGGATCAAAATAAAAAAGCACAAGTGGAGATGTATCGGTCACGCGCGAAGGAAGCCGCTGAAAGACCTAACAAACATTCTCTGGAGTCACAAGTAAAATGGAAATTCATTAACGAAGCAAAACAACTCGGCAATTCATGGGTAAAAATCAATGCAATAGCACCCAATAAAGTTTGATAGTTCAGCCTAGTAGACGTTCTTTGCTCGTAAGTTGGAGATAAAGGAGAAAAGAAATATCCAAAAAGAGTGTAATAGTGTGTTATATAAAATAATAATTTTCACTGCAAGTTTATTTATTTGGATTAAAAATACGTACATAAAGTGGGGTATCGTGTGCTACGAGCGTTGCGATAGGTTCTGATTTCGGGAAAATTCGATTGGCTGAGTACAAAATTGAGTACAACTTCAGCCCTTACTTTACGAGCTGACTGGTTCAGCCTTTTTAGAAACCGAACAAATTTGTAAGGAGGTTTGAAACAACAAAATAATCCTTCAAAATGGTTTCTACTTCTCCATTTAAAAAATCTCAACTGTCTCAAACGCCCGTGTTGTATGTCTGCCTCTATGGTAACCCGAGTACAACCGTTCAAACGAGAATTTAAATTATGAAAGATAAATTACTAGATGATTTGTAAATCAGCTGTAATAAATATTATAAATATATTTAAAAAAAAAATAACAAGAAAAACGGATAAGAAATAAAAGATTTAAAATTAATTTTGCAACGGTTCTGATCAGTTTTTCAAAATTTAAACAGAAGATTGATTGTTCGCGATGAAACTTTATACTTAAGCTTTTTCCATAAATTGGAAGATTTAAGTGTTTTTTTGGCCGAAATCGGTTCATCGGAAGTGGTAGCTTCCATAGGAGTTGTAAGTTTTTTTCAAATATTTTGAAAAGTACGAGGGTATATCAAAAAGTCTTGCAATATCATATGAAAAAAACGAGTGAGTGAGACAACAATATATTTTTCAAAACCATTTTTTGTCACGATGAAACTTCTAGAAGAACATTTCGATGTAAATTTTACGGTTCGTTTGTTTTTGTCAATTTAGTAACATGTGTTTTGAATTTTTCTTAAAATGAATGAAATTGAATATCGCGCCGTTACTAAATTTTTCTATAAAGATGGACGAAATGCAATTTATATATTCAACTATATATCAAAAGTTTACGGCGAATCTGCACCATCATATGCCACAGTAACAAAGTGGGTAAAATTATTCAAAAGTGGTTGGGAGTCATTATAAGACGATAACCGCTCGGGTCGGCCAGCAGATGCTATTAGCCATGAAAACGTAATTTTGGCTGATTCTATTGTATTGGAGGACCGGCGTATTTCTGTTCCGCGGTTAGCGTGGAGACTTTCTCTTTCATACGGTACCACATATACTATATTACATGACCACCTTCACATGTCGAAAGTAAGTGCGCGATGGGTTCCCCGTTTGTTGAATGCTGAACAAAAAAAAATGCGTGTTTAAACTTCAAAGGCGATTTTAGATATGTACAAAGCAGATCCAGAAAATTTCTTGGGTAACATAATAACAGGCGATGAAACATGGCTTCATCACTGGGATCTGGAATCCAAACAAGAATCGATGCAATGGATTAAACGTAGTGAACCACCACCAAAGAAATTCAAAACTCAACCGTCTGCTGGTAAGGTTTTGGCAACAATTTTTTGGGATGCTGAAGGAATTTTGATAATCGATTATATGCCACCGAAAACCACAATCACAGGCATATATTACGCAGAGGTTTTGCGGAAATTGAAAAAAGCGATCCGGGAAAAACGGCCAAGGAAAGTTAGGAAAAAAATCTTGCTTCTTCACGACAATACACCAGTGCGCAAGGCTAATATTGCTCAAGCTGCATTAAAGGACTGCGGCTTCGTGGAAATTCCGCATCCACCGTACAGTCTAGACTTGGCACCCAGTGACTACTTCTCTTTCCCAATTTGAAAAAAACACTAAGGGGCCGGAAATTTTCCAGTGACTATGAAGTACAGTCTGTTGTAAATGAATATTTTATGGAGCAAAAGAAATCTTTTTTTTTAGAGGGTTTAGGTAAGTTAATTGATCGATGTGACAAATGTATAAACCTTAAAGGAGATTATGTCGAAAAATAAAAATATTGCTGTCTCTCTCACTCTTTTTTTTCATATGATATTGCAAGACTTTTTGATTTGCCCTCGTATATAGCATTGTAAATTAAATTTCGAACAAAATTAGTTCAGCTTATTTTTAAATTTTACTCACGATGGCGAGTTTTGATCAAAAAAATTATATTTTACCAAAATTCGGGACCTTTACAGTCCTCCAGATACTGAACATTTTTCCATAAATTATGCGAGATCCTTGCAAAATCTGGTGGAAATCTGTGCACCGGAAGTGGGAGCTTCCATGGAAGCTTTTTAATTTTTGCAATAATGTTAGACTGTATTAGCATTTACTAAAAACGACAAAGAATTAAAAGTTTCAGATAAGTTTAAAAATTAAATTTTCAACAAAGGTATGATATTTCGACTAATGTCATAAGCGGTACAGGGATTCTTCTAAGATGTCATCAAGAGCATGCAAGAGCTCTATATACTGAATATTAAATTGCCTATACGCCGTTCCTCAGTGGTTGTCTATATTCCATCCCAAATTCTCAATTTTTAAACTAATTAGTATTGCATGCCGATTTTACCTTCAGCAATCTTAAATACTGAGTATTAGACTGTATATATATTCCATGCCCCAGCGTTCTTCCCAATTTTCAGTTTTAATTTAATTTGTATGACATACCGATTTCACCTCTTCGAGTAATTTATATTTCGACTATCATGATGGTAGAAGAGATTCTTCTAAGATGAAGCATGGTAGGTACACATTCTAATACTCAGTATTAAGGACTATTGTATCCTTTTGATAACATCTTAGAAGAATCACTGTAACTCTTATGGTGCTAGTCGGAAATACAAATTACTCAAACAGGTGATGTCGTACTAATTACTTAAACTAAAAATTGAGAATTGGGGTACCGCTAGGACATGGAAAAAGACAATTCAATACTTAGTACACTATGCGAAATAGTTATATGGGACAAAGTAATCTGTGCTGGTTTCTTCAAAATCTTTTCGCTGATTTTATTTTACATTGTATGGAACAATTTGTCAATACGTACTCTACTCTGTCAGCGGAAAGAAATAGCTGTATGGGACAAGTGCGTTTTTAAAAGAGTTTTATTGTTAATTTTAATATTGTGTAGTAAAAAAATAATTTTCGGTAGAATTAACAAAAAGGAGTTAATTATTTTTTTCATTAAAAGTATAAGTTTTTGTTACTCAAAAGTAATTATTAAAGAATTATGCCGCGAGGAACGCAACTATCGATCGATGAACGAGCAAGTATCGAATGCTTTAGAGAATCTGACAATACCATTCGTCACAAACCTGTGGAGAAATAACAATACAATCTAAAACTTTTAAAAAAATCCCCAAACACATGGCCCAATAAAAAGGCAATGAACAAAGCCTAAAGTTGTTACAAACATTTACGCGTATGAGCCACATATATACATATATCTGTCTGATTAAAAAATATATTTTTACAATGTAACACTATTACTCAAAATAAGTTTAATAATCCAATTGGAATCATATGCGTATACTTGTTAATTTTTTGCTAGAAACTTCGGTGCTGTCAGAAATCATGATTTTTCATAATGCAAAATAGTTTTATCTAATATCGGGTATTTTTCGCATTTTCGATCAGAAATATAGTGGCCCTATTCCTGAATGCGATACGAAACGAAAGTACAAGATTCATATTTGAATTGAATCAGATTCGTACGATTCTTATTTAAAATTGAATAGGAATCTTGTACTTTCGTTTTCGTACCGTATTCAGAAATAGGGCTCCAGTGGAGTGTATTCGAGAACTATGTATACGTTTGTTGCAACAGCAAGTCGGGTACAACGTACATATTTACCCGTTCACCGTGTTTAAATTGTTTATACACACATTGTTCTATACTTTCAAACTTCAAATTGAAAATAATTATTTTCAAATTTAAAAATAAAAAAACTCAGTGTACAAAAAAATTTATGATCAATACTTTATTAATATACACAGTAATTTAAAAAATCATATCGATAAAATTTAAAACATTTAGTACGAATTTTTGAATATACGAACATATTTATAGCACTTTGCATTGCAACAGATAAATTTGGTAAATTTTATTCTATAATATTTTCAAGCCTTTGCAGGCGAAATTCGGTTGGGTCAAATCTGTCATATTTTCACCTGCTAAAATCTGAGGGATTTCAGTTGCTAATCTTGTTTAATAGAAGCCTTAAGAGCCGACCAAGCAAGTTCTATGGACTTTAACATTGGACTGTACTTAATAACCGATGATTGATAAATACACGTTTAAGAACACATTTTCAATAGACGTATGACACGGATAATTATAAATTACCATTACGACTGGTGATTAATAGAGTATTGTGAAGACAATTGTGTATGAACTGTTTGTATAAATAAAGCGCGATTTAGATGATGAAAAAATGTTGGCCCAGCAAAATGTTTGCTGTGTGTTTAGACCTGCACACAATATAAATTTTTCGCGTTAAGCGTGATTTACATGATGAAAAAATGTTGGCAAGCAAAAAAAGAAGAGTTTGGTATATTAAAACTTTCGTGTGTATGACAAGAAAAGAATACCATCGTGCAAAAATTTTGCTCTGCGTTTTTGTCTTTTTTTGTTTAGCAAATGCTGCCATAAAATAAAAATACTGCCATAAAATATAATCGACCCGAGTATATTTTATGGCAACAAATATTATTTATGGTAGTTTATATTTCTTTCTCTATTCTACTAATGCGAAAAATGTATATTGTGTGCAGCTCTAAACACACAGCAAATATTTTGGTGGGCCAACATTTTTTCATCATCTAAAGCGCGCTTAAATCGCGCTTAAGCCGCACATTACCTATGCATCCTATGATCTGAACATTGGCGCCACAGCAGTCTGCTGCAATAAATCTACAACGGTTTCCTTTTTTGGATTGTCCTTTTGTCCTTGATATGAAAAGATTAAAGTTCGTTTCATCCATACAAATGATTGGTTCATTTTCAGGTTGACACTCTATTGTTAATTCATCATTCGCATTTTCAGGTTCCCTAGGAATCTTCTTGAGTGTAAAAAGCACACTATGCCTGCACACATATTCCAAGGAGGCGCGTAAACCTGATAGGTCTGCATAAGCTGAAAGGGAAACTTTAAGGTTATTCTTGTATTTTGTTGAACACATTGCTTCATAAAATTACGATGTTCGTTTGTAATTTTACTTCTTCTAATCCCACCTCGTTGCTATTTTCATTCCCAACGTTTTTCGAGTTGGTTCTTAATATTAAGAGCTCCCTTTTTTAATGTAAGGGATTTTTATCACAAAAATTTCATTTTTATATATCGACCATACAAAACTAACAATAAAACAACTGATAATACAACAAATGAAAAACTTCACACACTATTTTATCATGCCCGGCTTGCTATTTTATCATTTTTAAATTTGAAAATGATTATTTCCAATTTGAAGTTAGAAAGGTATTCGCGGTTTGCAACAAAGTAGCTGACATCTGGTGAACAAAATGTAAATCGCAATTTGCTATGAAGCAAGGGGGATTAAAACTGTCGAGCATAATTATGCTTTAATGCGCCTTCACGGAACGGAATAATTTTTAATCCAGCTCTTTAGCCAATCAAATCTTTATATTCAACCCTAAGTCCCTATTTTATCTGGGTTTTGTTGAATATTTCCATCTTTTGAGCAAATAATCTTTGCTGTACCAACATATTAACAAAAATAACAGGAAGTACGACGGTTGCCTGTTATATTTCGGGATTGGACAACCCTAGTGTTGCAATCTGGCAACTGACAGCTCTATCGTAAGGTTTGACATTTTTGAGATTAAACGTACTCAGAACGTTTTGACATTCGAGCGCTATTTGTGTTGTTTACTGTACTCATTAACTCAACATCTCGGCGAAAAAATGGAATTAAATCGTGAACATTTTCGTGCGATAATTTTTTACAACTTTCGACGTGGATTGCAGCAAGAGTGCATGGATGAACTTAATTCAATTTTTGGCGATGATGCTCCATCAAGGACCAGTGTTTATCGATGGTATGGTGAATTCAATCGAGGTCGTATTTCACTCCAAGACGAATTTCGTGAAGGTCGTCCAGAATCAGTTGTTGTTCCGGAAACCATTGATGCTGTGCGCGAACTGATATTGCAAGATCGTCATGTGACCTATCGTGAGATTGAGACAACCTTAAGCATTAGTGGGACCAGCATACATTCAATATTGTATAAACATTTGAATGTCAAAAAAATTTGTTCGCGTTGGATCCCACACAATTTGTCAATTGCTCAAAAAAGGCTCGTGTCGATTGGTTGAAAGAAAAGCTCAAAAATACGATCGCGGTGCTTCAAAACACGTCTATATCATAGTGGCAGGTGATGAATCGTGGATTTACGCATATGAGCCCGAAAGTAAACAGCAGTCGACTGTATGGGTGTTGCAAGATGAGCCGAATCCAACAAAAGTTGTTCGCGCACGAAGCACTTGCAAGCAAATGATCACCTGTTTTTTCGGAAAAAATGGACATGTCGCAACCGTACCACTAGAACAACGCAGAACAGTCAATTCTGAGTGGCACACAACCGTTTGTTTGCCAGTTGTCTTCCAAGAAATCAGGAAAACCAAGTGCCGAAGACGGATCACTCTTCACCACGACAATGCGAGCTCTCACACATCGGCTCAAACAACTGCATTTTTGTGCACTCAAAACATCGATTTGATGAGTCATCCGCCGTATAGTCCTGACTTGTCACCAAATGACTTCTTTTTATTCCCGTACATAAAAAATAAACTGAGAGGTCAACGTTTTTTGACACCTGAAGAAGCGGTTGCGGCGTTCATAATGCATGTTTTGGAGATACCTCAATCAAAGTGGAAAAAGTGCTTCGACAATTGGTTCAGACGCATGCAAAAGTGTATTGATCTTCATGGGGAATATTTTGAAAAACAATAAAGCGATTTTCGATGATTAATATTTGTTTTTATTCTCTAATCCCGAAATATAAAAGGCAGCCCCCCTCGTATGAGCAACATTTTGCTCAAGCATTTGTTGTTGTTTACTTATGACATTTTTCGAATGAATTTGTTAGTTTATCATCTTAAATAATTAAATTTAAAGTTGATTTATAAAATAAATGAAATAAATATGTGAGATGCATTTAAGTAAAACAATTAGGGTGAGCACCGAAAAGTTTATTTTGGTGCAACTGTTTTAATAAAGTGTTTTAATTAAAATAAAGCCCTAACTATTCGCAGAAATTGTAGACAAAAAATACAAAACAACAGAAAACTGTCAACACAAAACAGTTTTGAGATAAATGCATTTTAATTTTTTTTAAATTGCTAACACTATTGTGATGCTGAGAAGCATCACAGTAGCGTTAGCAATTTAAAATGCATTTATCTCAAAACTGTTTTTTATTGTGTTATGACGTTTTTTTAGAGGATATGCAGGACATTGTTTTTAGAGGAGTTGACAGCCGTAGACAAATTTTCAAGCAAAAGTTGGTAAACAAATAATCCAGCGTTTGTTTATCTCGTTCCGAGAAGGCACCATTTTAGTCTTTATGTATTCGTTGCAAATGCTATAATTACCGAAAAACGTCGAGTAGTTGCAATATTACTAGTTATTCCCCAATTCACAAAAGCCTATTGTACACAATGTTGTTCTGTTCAACATTCTGATTTTTAGATTTTGCACTATTTCCTATACTGTCCAACTTTAAATTTGATTCACTGTAGGTACGTCGTACCAAGGAACAAGAGAAAAATTTATGTAATTTTCCACTGAAAAGCAGACATTTACATACATAGGTAGAAAAGTTTTGAAATTCTATGCCTCCCTTTTTCCAAGTTTAAATTGAAATTTAAATATCCGTAAATATATTTTTGGGCTTTGTACTTTCATTCCAGGCGATAGAATTCAAATTAAATGAACTTTTGATTTTTTGGTTTCGTTACTTTTATTTCGTCATTTGATATAAATCAAGAATAATAAAAATTGGTAGATGTATTTTATTTTTATTTTATTTTACATTTAAGACACGTAGGTGGTACCGGTACATATCCTTTTTTCTAACCAATACTCGTATACGAGTATATATTTAGTGTGTGTGTGTGTACGTACTCTCGAATGTATAATAATGTAAGTATGTTCATAGCAATACATATATAGTAGTACCATCATTCGAAAAAAATCTTTAGAGGGTGAAAATCCAGGTAGCGCGTTAATCGAAATTAAGTTATGCAATAATTTTCTTAATTCGCCTAAATGTTTGCTAGATTAAATACACTTACAGTACACACGGCGTATTTTTGTATACCATTAACCAGTATAGTATTGCTTCACTCTAACTTATTATACTACATATTAACACAGAATATATTTATTTCAACTCGTATTGTTTTACAATTGTCAAGGTCATGTAGAAAATGTGTTTAATATTTTTTGTGATAAACAATAAAACAAATCATGAATACCTTACTTCAATTTTCTTTTTATAAAAATTAGCATAAATAATTTTTTTTCTATGATAGAAATGCAAAAGAATATGAATTGTTCAATCAAATAAATCCATTATTGGAAAGGAGATATGAACGATAGGATATATACATATGTATATTAATATATTGAGTACATACTTAGCTGTGTATTATTATTGTTTATTTTAAATACATCTGTTCTCACAAACACAAACGAATAAAGATTAAAAATGAAAACGATGTAGAAATCTATATAGAACAATTAAATACAATTTTTTAAAAGGATGCCGTCGATTGCACTGTTACAGTATGGTAATTTATAATTGAAAATATGAACGTGTAATTTTCTTATATATGCATACATTAAGAACAATGTATTGTTATGGAAAGGCAGATTTTCTATTTATCCAAATCTGTGTGAAAGTTCAGGGACATTGAACCCAATATTTGTTTCAAAATTAAAATAAAATTTATTAATTATTCGATTTTATCATAAAAAATATTACGTAAGAGAAGTACGTAAAAATAAGAAAATTGTCACTTGGACATACTACACTAGTATGTCGTTTTTCATTATTGTCTTTCAATCAACTATTTATTAAGGGATTGTTCCTCATTGGAATAGAAAAAACGAGGATGTCATTATAAAGATTATAATTTCAACCAAAGCATGTCTGACTTGATCTGTTTTGTCACAGAATCCAATGAGAGTCATGTGGTGTTTACAGTGTGCAAATCTAGAGCGTATAATTATAATCTAATTATGAGCATTTAAGGTTCGCTAACAAAACTTAAATTCATTTTTCTGTTAATCTAATCTGTTAATCTCTAATAAATTTTATTGTTTAAATTGGGGGCTGAATTAATCCATCTCAAATGAATTACATATCCCTTTTGTGTTTTACTAACACAATTGTGCGGGTAGGGTTAAAGTACCATGTATATGTAGTTTTGTATGTTTTTTGAACCAATTTACACATTTGTGAATTCCTTTTTAACTTATTTTCCGTCCGAAAAAACACTATATCTATACACACAGTTGTGGTGGTTTTACTTCAAATCAAGCGAAATTTTTAATGAACAACGCCGTTACATACGTTAATTTTTTACTCACACATTTGTGTGGATTGGACTAAAATTGAGAAGATTTTTATTTTTCTTAGTTGAAAAAGGGATATAAGGAAGTATATAAGATATTTTTTATAAATTCAATATACAAGTGAATAGCTTACGAGTTTAGGTTGCCGCTCACTATTTTGTAATTAAAACTATTTTTAAATAGTAGTTAAGCTAGAGATTGGTCAGCATTGTCTGAAAGAAAACGTTTCAGTTCTTTATGGCAGGATAAATAATGGCTTACTTTTAAGTTCCGTCTTTATTCGAACGCTAATTTTAAATTGTTTAGTTTGATGTACCATACAAATTATTTTTTTTAAATAAAAAATGCGTTGTGTATTTTATTTTGAATAAAAAAAATCAGTTTTTATTTTCCTCTAGATTGTAAAATTTTATTTTTATGTCTTAATTTAATTAATTAACCTTAATTTGTATTTAGTCTTACACCGTTTTAATACTTAATTACCTTTCCGAAACGAATATTTATTTGTAGAGACTTTAAACAGCTTTCACAATAAACAATTTTTATTTTGCCTTAGAAGTTTGTTTGAAAATCAAACTTTAGAAAAAAATTTACTTTAGAGAAAAAATTGTCTATTGTGAGAGCTCTGTTAAGGTTATGATACATGTAGATAAATCTCAGAGTCTACCCAATCTGTAAAGCAATGTATTTAAATTTTTATTTTCACCTTGGAGATACGAGGGTATATCAAAAAGTCTTACAATATCATATGAAAAAAAAAGAGTGAGTGAGACAACAATATATTTTTCAAACCCATTTTTTGTCGCGATGAAACTTCTAGAAGAACATTTCGATGTAAATTTTACAGTTTGTTTGTTTTTGTCAATTTAGTAACACGTGTTTTGAATTTTTCTTAAAATGAATGAAATTGAATATCGCGCCGTTATTAAATTTTTCTATAAAGATGGACGAAATGCAATTTATATATTCAACTATATATCAAAAGTTTACGGCGAATCTGCACCATCATATGCCACAGTAACAAGGTGGGTAAAATTATTCAAAAGTGGCCGGGAGTCATTTGAAGACGACAACCGCTCGGATTGGCCTGCAGATGCTATTAGCCATGAAAACGTAATTTTGGCCGAATCTATTGTATTGGAGGACCGGCGTATTTCTGTTCCGCGGTTAGCGTGGAGACTTTCTCTTTCATACGGTACCACATATACTATATTACATGACCACCTTCATATGTCGAAAGTAAGTGCGCGATGGGTTCCCCGTTTGTTGAATGCAGAACAAAAAAAAAATGCGTGTTCAAACTTCAAAGGCGATTTTAGATATGTACAAAGAAAATTTCTTGGATAACATAATAACAGGCGATGAAACATGGCTTTATCATTGGGATCCGGAATCCAAACAAGAATCGATGCAATGGATTAAACTTAGTGAACCACCACCAAAGAAATTCAAAACTCAACCGTCTGCTGGTAAGGTTGTGGCAACAGTTTTTTGGGATGCTGAAGGAATTTTGATAATCGATTATATTGCACCGAAAACCACAATCACAGGCATATATTACGCAGAAGTTTTGCGAAAATTGAAAAAAGCGATCCGGAAAAAACGGCCAAGGAAAGTTATTAAAAAAATCTTGCTTCTTCACGACAATGCACCAGTGTACAAGGCTAATATTGCTCAAGCTGCATTAAAGGGCTACGGCTTCGTGGAAATTCCGCATCCACCGTACAGTCCAGACTTGGCACCCAGTGACTACTTTCTGTTTCCCAATTTAAAAAAAAAACACTAAGTGGCCCGAAATTTTCCAGTGACTATGAAGTACAGTCTGTTGTAAATGAATATTTTATGGAGCAAAAGAAATCTTTTTTTAGAGGGTTTAGGCAAGTTAATTGATCGATGTGACAAATGTATAAACCTTAAAGGAGATTATGTCGAAAAATAAAAATATTGCTGTCTCACTCACTCTTTTTGTTTCATATAAAATTGCAAGACTTTTTGATTTGCCCTCGTAATTAATCAGCTCACAATCAGCTATGTTTCTATCCCACAGCTTTAAATAAAGAAATTAAATAAATCGGGACGTACGAGTGTGTTGAGTTAAGCTTCGCTAATTCGGTTTCACTTATTTAGGCTTTGCAAAGTAAATCGAAAGCTGTGATCTCAAAACATGCTCACTTTGCTAAAAAAACATAGCTTAAGTGTGCAAGGGGCCTTAGCGAGAAACGCAGCTATTAGCATAGTTTGGCATCCACAGCTCATTCCACTGCACATTTGAGTTAATTACATCGCTCTCACATACATTTCAATTCAAGTAAAATGCTATATGTCTGCCAAAATATTATTAGAATCACATAGTCACATAGGCGAATATGTACACAATAATAGCAATGTATGTGTGAACGATATAGCTGACTTTTGCAATCCAAAGACAACGCGAGCTAAGTTAGTTTCATCGCTCAAAACAGAAAAACATAGCTCGCATAGCTTAGCTCAAGCGTGCATCGTTTCATTAAAACTCTTTATTTTCAACCAAGAGCGATGAACTTAGCTGACATCGCTTAGCCTAGCTTAGCTCAAATGTGCAACGGGCCTAATGGAACGATTGAGCTAAACTATGCGAGCTATGTTTTTCTGTTTTGAGCGATACAAACTAACTTAGCTCGGGTTGTCTTTGGATTGCAAAAGTCAGCTATATTGCTCACATTGCTATTATTATGTGTACTTATAAAATATTGAAATTTGGATGACATTTGAGTATTGTTGTGTTTGGTATTGTGGATCAAATTCAAAAAAGTGGTTGAATTCTTAAATAATATAATAAAATTAGTTAATTAATTTTTGACAGACATAGGACTTTACTTGTATTGAAATGTATGCGTGAGAGATATAATTAGCTCAAATGTGCAGCGGAATGAGCTGTGCGAGCTAAACTATGCTAATAGAAACTACGTTTCTTGCTTAGCTTAGCTGAAATGTGCAACGGGCGTTAGAATGAAATAAGTAGCCGTTTTGAACAGAACCAAAGAGCTAAATAAAAATTAAGGTTAATTAAATGGGAGCATTATTTTCATAAAAGCTCCCATTTAATTAACCTTAATTAGGTTAATTAAATGGGATTTCAGTTGGGCTCTTGAAAGTTCTTGTTGCTACAATAGCTTAAATTGTTGTAATTTATTTTATCTTAAAAAACAAATTAATCTCTCATAAGATAAAACAATAATATTTTTATCTAAATTGTATTTTAAATAGGAAAGCAATCGCCAATGGTAGTTTTTAACTTGCTTATTAGAGTTTTAATCTCTTTACAATTTTCATAATACCCTTCTAAGACCCTTCTAAGTCACATAAAAATAAAATTAAAATTTAACCCATACATAAATTTTAAAACATATACTAGTTTTTTTATACTGAATAATACAATTTTTTATCAATTAATTAATTGTATTATCAATTAATATTTTTATTGTGTTTTCTTCTGTTTGCATTTTACTTTTCTGAGGGGTATTTAATATAAACCTGAGAATTTTGTTTAAAGGTTGAACGGGTTCTTTATTTTCGTCTTCAATTTGATGTTGCGGACTAGGAAATTGAGATGGTGAGATGGGACATTCATGAGGAATTTGTGGAACTTGATAATTCTTTTAATAAGTTCTTGGAGGCTCTTTTTCATATTTCAATGTTATAGGTGGGAAATCAGGTGTTTTCAATATTCTTGTTGTTTGACTCTCAGTGTTGTGTGTCTGGTTGGAAATCGTACGCGAAACTTTTGGAATCAATTTTTTTTTTTTAAAAGAAAATCGAATTTTAATAAACGCTTGCATCGTGCATCTATGTCATTGACCTTACACTTACAAACAAGATTATTAATTGGCTAGGGAAAGACAGTTTTTTAAATATTTTTTGTTCTAAAACTACTTATTTTGAAATCATTAAAATTAAAGTTCTTCATAATAGTTATGCGTTTGGAAGTAACTTTATTCTTGTCGAACACACGACGATGGTCATGCAGCACCGTAAAAAATGTTCTGGTGGATTTACAGTCATTTTTATTTAAGCAGTTTTTGTAAGCACACACCATTTTATCACGTAAATTCACAAAAGTTTTAATACACAAATTTTCAAAATGAACTTTTTATAACGTTTAAAAATAAGAAAACACAAAGCTACATGCGTTACGATTAGACGACAAGCAATAAAATTTTAAACGAACAAATTTACGAAATTAACTTGCAAACAATTTTTAAATCTTTGTAGTGTGTAGATGTATGATTTCCTTTTACATATATTGAATTGCTGAGTGTGTGCGTGTAAATAAGTATGTATATCATCGGTGGTCTATCTATATAGTTATCGAAACGAACAAATAATGTGTATGTGTTGTACATACAAAATCATTTAAAATAATCTTTAATTGGATTTAAATGTAGATCGTTTTTATGGACAATCTTCAATTATTTTAGCTTTTTATAATTTTCAACGAATATTTTAACGTTCAAAATTATTTGTCTATAATTTAGAAAACATTGTTGCAATTCAAAACAAAACCAACTTAGTTGCGATCGGTATTTTCTCTCCATCATCTTTGTTACATTTTCTATTTACTTTTGAGCGTAAAAACTGTTTTGACTTATAATGAGAGCGTCATTATATGAGTAATACAATGCGATTCATTACTATTTATGATAAGAAAAAAATTTAGTTCCCATTTCGGTTTGTTTTCATATACAATTATTATTTTTATTACTATTTTATTTGTTAATTATGTATTTGTTAATTATTATTATATATATGTTATTTTATTTGTCAATTTGATATGAAAATAAACAGAAATGGGAACTAAATTTTTTTCGTATCATAAATAGTAATGAATCGCATTGTAAGTATATGTATAGAATTTTTTTTTGTTTTCTGCATGTTGCATTATAAAATATTCTAGCTACATTTAGGAGAAGGTTATGCTATTTAGGCGGATAGGTAATTGCAGAAATTCTTTAAAAAGTTTAAAACGATACCAGTAGTGGTATCTAACATTTCACTCACGAACCTACCATTACATTACTATATAATGATTATACAATGGTATGTTTTATGAAAATTGGATTGAATCCCATTAAAAGTTTTCTTTTTGGTTCAATTTTAATTTGACGAAGTTGTGTTTGTTAAATTAGAGTAGTCGGGTAAACCCAGATGGTGAAACTTTAACCAAAACAGGATTATATAAATTTTGACCCGAACATATGTTACATAATTACACACACTCGCCCTTATATGTGTGTATGTCCGTCCGTCCGGTTTGGAAAATATGGATTTGTGCTCAATTTTCATCATGTTTATATGTAATTTGGCCTTTTTAATACAACAACAAGAACAAAGTAAACTTTTAATCTGCTTAGCCCCAATCACTAGGGAAATCCTACCACTTTAACTTTAGCCTTTTCGGATACATAGTGCGATCTGATATTTTTTATATTGAATATTTCGGATATATACATTTTTGTGATATTATTGAGAAGGAAGTAAATCTACAACAAATATTACCGAATGGTTTCGTATTGCGAAGGATTAAATATATCGATTTGAAATTTTATTTTTATTTAAAAAACGAAATACAAATTATAGATGAGGTGATTGTTGTCGTGGTTCTTTTTAACGTTTTTTAAATGCGATTATTATACCTCTGTTATGTATAGAAAACCAACGGTATATTTCTATAAACTATAATAAAAACTGGGAGCAAAACACAACCTCTAAAATTTATATCATCAATTTTTATGGTTTATGATCACTTTGGGGTTGGTTTTTTTTAGTATGTGCTACAAACATTTTTTTAATAAAATTTTATATTACTCTTCGGATGAGCAATCCAATCTAAACAAAGTAACCGTTTCCACAATATATTCGCTTTATTGGGAGGTTAAGTATACAATTATAATGCTCGATAAATTATTAAATGTGTACACCGTACAATAAAAAAGATGTTTACCTGGCGGTTTGCCTTAATGTAACTGAAGGGGGTGCAAAATACCACAATGATCAGAGCACGGAATTTCAAAATTTTATTAGCCTCAAGTTTACTGATACATGGTACTATGCCTTATTTTACAGAATACCACATGTCACAAAACTAAAAATGCCAGTATGTATATATTTCCAAACAATGAACCCCGTTCACTATCTGTGATATAAAATTTAACTAGGCCTTCGTCATAATGGTCGAAATTTATGTTACACTGTTAAATTAAAAAACATTGGTACAAAATTGTTAATGAACCTCATTCTGTGTTTGACGTAAACTATTAACTACTAAGTTCTAATACATTTTGATAGTACGGGTATATATGTGGCTTAATGGACCACTAACTGTAAGATACTTATAGAAAATCGTAAACATTTTAAAACTAGTAATCTCATGAGCGGCTAGTCCTCACCATGAATGGGTGCATACAATATTCGCGAAGAAAAAAACAATTTTACACAATTTTTTTTATTTAATTAAATCTGCAAGCAGCAACTGGTCTTGCTCTTTCAGTGAGTGAGAAATTTTCACTCCAAGTCTATTGATGCCATTGCGAGGACGTTTAAAGGCAACTTAAAGTTGGCTGAATAAGTTGCAGATCGATGCCCACCATTTCATAAGTTGGTCTTTGTGATTTGTTCATAGTAATTCAAAAGCCAAGAATCACCGAAAATTGTCATCGTCGCAGGACAAATGGCAATGTTGTATTTTAGGGAGCTATCATGATGTGGAGTATCACGGTTGCACTCAGAGATTATACGAGTAATGATTGTGTTTTTGGTCAGTTGCTGAACCACAAATCGAGTTCCATTACATAAATCATTTTTGGGGCACTAATTTTCCAGGAGCATAATTATTGTTGCGCACCAGTGTATGGGGTGTCAATTCATTTAGAAATTCGTTGGAATCTTGGGAAATGACTGAATCGGTATTGTAGTAAATTGAAAACTTATCGCGCAATCAGCAGATTATTTCTCGATTCATTGCCAGAGCAGATGCATTTTTCAATAATGTCAACTCGGTTGCCTCGTGGAATAACATGTAATATTTGGTGGAAATCATCACCAATAATTAGCACTTTTCCGCCAAATTGCTGATCATTTTTTATTATTTCACGAAGCGATACATTGATACATCAACTCGTAAGAGCTGTCTTATGCAGCATTGTAACTTCATCAAAGATGATTAGGACTTATTCACGCAAAACTTTACCATCGTTTGATGTCAGGCGAATTTGTGAAACAGAGTTGTCAAGAAGTAGAACTCGCACAATAGACAAAAGGGTTATGTGCCAACATTTTTTGCAGTATCCGCGAGTATGTTGGACTATTTTGAAAGCCTCTATCTGTCTGTTAAACGAATTTTTCGATATTGGTTTGCGCGATGTATGCTTTCTGAGCCATACCATAAAGAGATTTATCTACGGGTGCATTACATTGAAAAATGGGTAGACCAAAAGAAGCATGGTAGATCACGCAAAGCGTAATTAGAGTAACCTGACATTGATGTGGAAAAGTGAAGGCTGTCATCTTTAAACTGCTACTATATATTGATTGGACGCTCAGGTTGGCCGAAACAGAGAATGAAAAGTTGAATCGAGCGCCTTCTAAGACAAGTAACTCGGTGAAGCTCGTTGGACCTCGATGCGCCTCATTTCGTGGGCGCACTCAATACCTTAGCGAGACCAGTTTATTTGCTAGTCTTTCGCGACATTGCCGCGACGCAAACTTAATAAAAAGGCAAATAGGTGTAGATTCATTGTCATGCGTCTTCATCGGAACCATCGAGGTTGGATCTAACCAGGTAGAACCATATTGATGGACGTATGACTGTGCCAGATTTGCATTTTATACTCACCTGAACGCCCGACAGCCTCATGAGATTTTCACATATCGACAATTGAGGAAATTGTTGATCTTTTCATCAAAAGGACCTTAAATTTCAGCGGAGTCGAAACTTTTAAGGATTTACTTATATATGTATTTGATGGCTGACAAAGATGTGTATATTTAAACGTTGATGTGTTCATTGTACTTTGGCAAGTGGTATGTACTATAAGGCACGATAGGTCTGCTATCCAACCGAACACTTCGGACAAATTCTCTTTCACCTTAGCGGTCTATGGATGGGTAGGTATAGCCGTTCACATTTGGGATTGTTGCACAATACGGTACGATTATTGGCATCGCAAGATTACGTTTCTAGAACACAATTGTATATACATATACTAGGCACGTGCCAAAGATCCCATGAAACATGGAAAAATTAGATTGAATCCCATTAAAAGTTTTTTTTTTGTTTAATTTTAATTATAACATGATCAAGTAAGGAATCAAACTTAAGGCAACCAAGTCGGAGTCTTCAGGCAACCAAGTTTGAAATTTCTAATGCAATTTGGCCAGGCGGGTGATACAAATTTAGTGATAATTTACAACCCACCCAAACCATTTTGATTTGCAGCTACATTTTGCAAGTGATCCAACAATCACTAACATAATTCACTGCGGAGTGTGGTTTGGTTGAAGCAAAAGAAGTTCATGTTGTTAACCTCAACTTTTAGGTACGGGTTGACAAACCACTGTTGAGTTAACTTTCTTGCGTGAGTGATAGGATTAAATTCACCGCGGAGAGTGAGTCACGTGCGAGGGTGTCTTTTTTCCAAAAAACAAAAATTGTTTTGTGTAGTAGATTTACTTTGACTGAAATTTTGATTCAGTGGTTATTTTTTTATGGCGTAACCATTCTTGTTAGAATCCGTGATTATAGACATACACTGCACCAAAAAACGGAACAGACATTTTTTCGAAAAAATATCCAGATTTGAACGCTTATATCTAGGTGAAATAACACTGGATGAAATTTTGTTTTATTTCCGATATTGGAATCCGTTTTATTTTATTTTGGTTTTAGGACTTTTTTGAGTAAAATAAAAATTGTCTAAAACAATATCCTGCTGATTGAGGCTGTGAACGAACTTGCTCGATATTTCATTCCCAAATTCAAATTAGACATTTTATAGAGAATTTAGAAACATCAAAGTAAAAAAAAAATTAATCGGTCATGTTTTCAAAAAAAAATTCTAAAAATGTTTTCAGTGGAATTATGGGAACTAAATTTAGCTTGAGAAAAAATTTATCGGATATTAATTGGAATATATTCTATTAAATCTCAGCTCAAAAACGATTTTCAAGCACTTGACCTATATAGCACTTGACCTATATATAAACGGACAGAATTTCGGAAAAATTCTATCTGGAATTATCTGGATATAGTCGTTTGAATCTCGACTCACAGGCGAATTTCTTTGCAAATCTCTTAGTTTATAGTTAAAACTTCCACGAATCAGGCGGTATATTCCAAGTAGTTGTGAATATGAGTAGTTCATAAAATCTTTAGTTCATAAAATTAGTAACCAATGGCATAACGATTATTTTTGATAACCTCCCGACATTTTCTTTGCATTGACTCTATGAGCTTCCTAATTTTTTGTTCAGAAATTTCAGTCCAAGCGTTTTGAAGCTCTCTATAAAGCTGGTCATTGTTTTTAAATGTTCCATGCAGCCTTACTTGATCGTCGACCTGCTTCCACAAATTTTCGATAGGGTTTAGGTCCGGACTTTGTATTGGCCAGATCATTACATCAATTTTTTTATATACTATATGTACTTGGAGGTATCTTTCGGGTCGCTATTCTGCTGAAACAACAGTTTTAATGGCATATTTTCTTCGGCATAAGGCAACATTTGGTGCTCTAAAATGTCTCGATATACAAACTGGTCCATAATGCCGTTAAAGCGACGTATGTGGTCCCAACCCAGAAAATCTCGAAAAACAACCCCAAATCATCAAACCCTTCCCTCCATTATGTTTTATAGTTCATACTGTATTTCGAATTTGATTTTGGCTTTTCTATTTTTCACCGAGATGAAGGGTTTTTTGGCAGCTCTGAAACATTTCAATCCCGCATCGGACGACGAACCGTATCTGAAGAAATGTTTATATCTAGCTCACGAATGATTTCTTTTGCACTACCAAATGGGTGTTTTTAGAATAGTACACTGTTTTACCTATGAGAAAAGATTCAAACTACTATATTCAGATAATACCAGATAGATTTTTTTTTGAAATCTCTCAGTTTGTAGTCAAAACTTCGAACGACTATATCCATAAACATCAAAACAAAATTTCGGACTGAAAGTTCTTGCTAGATTCACAGTGTTCAATCACGTAAAGCTAATTAAGTTCAGCATTCTCGTTTTCAAGTTAGGTTTGGTCTGTCTAGGTTTCCCAACAATTGAAGGGATAATTTAAAAATACGTAAAATTATATTCATAATTTCTGGCTGAATGCTCTAAATGTCATAACAGATTAAAAGACACATGTTACTGTCACGACATTGATATTTTTCGGGCTGAGATAGAAAACTTTCTCGATAGTTACAGTTTAGTATTGCTAACGAGCTTTTTGAACTGAATATAGCTTCATATAAATGAAGAGTTTAGGTCTGACTAGGCTACCAAGCAATAGTAATATATCTTAAAAATACATAAAAGTAATTTTAGTTTGCAAAGTGTTTATAACAATTGTGGGATTTTGGACGGTCGCCCATTTAACCAAAACATTATATGTTTTCGTGATTTATACGTTAAGATTGAAACCGACCGCAAATCACAAAGCAATGTAATAAATCAGTGACATTTTTTTATATATGGAAAGTTATGAAGAAACTTTCGCTACATTAAATTCGATTTTCCCCATTTTTGCTCGCGTCGTTGTTCTGTTTTGTATTAAAAATGCTTTAAAAAGCCTTTCGTGTATATGGCAAACGCAAAATAATAAAACGAAAATATAAGAAAACAGAAAGGTTAAACTGGGAGGCCTAAGAATAAGCTCGTTTTTTGAAAATTAAAATCGAAAGTATAAAATTAATTTTTTATTATTTGCAACCAAAGCGGAAAATTTAAATTTGATAAGCAAAATAAATATATTTTAATGTTATGTATAGAAAAAAAAAATTAAAAATAATTCAATGAATATGAAAAAAAAAAATTATAATTTATTTTTGGGATGTAATCGAAAATAAAAAAAAAAAAAAACTAAATGCTTAAATAATGTAAATAATTTAAAAATTTACCTGCTGTCGTCTTCTAATTCTTTTCCGGGCGGTCTGATAAATCCGCCAATATAAAACAAGGATTACGAGTAATGGAAAATAAAAACTTGACGTGGTCGCAAATATTTGATATCCTAAATCTTGGGACACAATACATTGTAAATTATTTAATCGCTCTTCCCAATGTGGATCCTTCCATCCAAGCAGCGGCGCTATTGATACTAAAAACGATAATGCCCAAACAACTAATATCATTATACCAATTCGTTGGGCAGTTCTTTGATGGACATAATCGATATTTGTTACCGCCCAATATCTGGAAAAAGAAAATTTAAAAAATTAATTTTTTTTTATGAACTCTCAGATGAAATCTCATACAGTGTGATTTGAAAGTACTTGGATTTTTATGAAACGCTCATAAAGTCAAGTAGGAATATGTAATTGGACAAGTGGGCTTCGCTCATTGAAACTTCGTGAAAATTAGAATTATTTATATACATGTATACAGTTGAGATCTTGCCCAAATTGGGGTGTGCTGCTAAGAAATTTGATAAGATAAAATTACGAAAAAATTACGTTAAATGACATTACAGAAACGCAAATCTTTTATTTATTTGAATCTCTGAAGTGCAAAAGGGAGGATGGAGATGCTCAGCATGGGTATTTGAGAATGAATTTGATACAACCACAATGTGTTTTTTTGTATTATTGCCTAAAATATTCAATTAACAAATCCCGAAATGTAAAAATTTACATGATCAGTGCATTTTCTTATTACTCTCTACAACAAAGGAAAATTCGGGTCTACTACTGAATAATATTTCATTTTTCTGGCAGTTCAGGGATCGGCACCGATAAATTCTTCGGAGGAAGCGTGAGCCATGTGTAAGCAGCAGTGCTTAAAATCGGTCTGATTAAACGGAGACGAGGAGAGAAAATACTGCAGAGATTATTTTAATGGCACAAATCAATTATGATTGTTGACGGTCCAACAATCGTAAGGATGGTTGCAAAAGAAGTAATCGGACCTAAAGGAAACCAAAAGGTGGTAAAAACTCCTTACATACTATCTCTTAAGAAGTCAGAATTACCCCATTCTAGTCAAATTAGTCACCGTGTTTTGAGTTCGGCGTTGGCGACCGGGATACTTATAAGAAGTGTTTATCCTAACGAAACCATGCAGTAGACGTACATTAACTATAAAATATGTACAAAAGTTTTAAAGCCATCTAGATCGATTTTTTTACTTCTTCTCTTCTTCGGCACCGGACTTTTCATATTCATTAATTCACGGAACGCGACTTGGCCCCATGATAGAGAACCTAAAAGCGCCCATTGATTGCTTTTGGTTCTGGTTTCAGGAAATTTCGTTATCCTTTTCTTATTTTTTTCACAGCTCAAACGACTTTATTGAATATAGCTGGGGAGGGCTTTTTTTAGTGCCAGGAATCGATTGTGATGGATCCTGATTTTGTAGGAATTAGTTTAGAGGGTCATCTGGTAGGGCCAAGTCCTGTTTTAAATTTTGCTTTTTCGCGCTCTTATTAAAAATTGGGGAAAACAGATTTTCTCTTGTCTGGAAACGCATGCGATTGGTCCAGATTTTAGATTCAGAGGGTCAAACGGGCTTATTTTTGGAAAATCCGTTCAGAGGGTCTTACGGTAAGGTCCAATTCTCTTTCTTTAATTTTTTTCTGCTTGCGCGATTTTTATAATAATTTCTGGATGGGTTGATTACCAAGAACCGATTGTTATGTGTCCTAATTTCTTGAAATTAATTATGTGGGTTGTCCCGCAGGACCCGGGTCCCATTTTTTGATAATCGTACGGTTTTTGTACGATTGGTGAAGGGAAGTTTTCGATAGCTGGAATCGATTGCGATTGGTCCAGATTTCAAGAATATTCATTCACCTGGTCGATCAGCTAGCCCGGGTTCTTTTCTTTGGCACTCTGAAATTTCATAAACATTGTTGATGCAGGGTTTTCGAATGCCAGTACTGCGATGGATACTAGTTTCTGGAAAATCAGTTTAGAGATCCTCCATCTATGATTTTTATTGGAGCGTTTTCGATTACCGAAAACCGATTTTGAACGGTTCTTATGTCGGAAAAATTCATTAAGGAGGTCATCCAGTGGAAGCTTGGAGCCTTCTTTTAACATTTTATTTTGCTTAGACGAATTGAATAAAATTTGGCGGGAGATGGTTTTCGAATGCAAGGAAATTATCACAAGGAGTTTTGATTTCTGGTTTATTAATTTATGATTTCCCGGATGGGTCCGTCATATTGCACTGCACCATGCTGCGTGGTGTTGCTTGATGTTGCACCATGTTGCACGATGCTGCGTTATGTTGCACCATGTTGTGGGATGTTGCACCACGTTGTGGGGTGTTACATCAAGTTAATAGTGAAACATGGTTGCATCATGTTGCATCTTATTGAGGAATGTTTCGTGATGTTACATTATGTTCCGTCATGTCATCTTGAAGGCTTCTTTTAAGATTTTATTTGGCTTGAACGATTTTGATAAAATTTGGCGGGACAAGGCCTTGATGCAAGGAATTTATCACCTGGAGTTCTGATTTCTGAATAATTTATTTAGGAGTCTTCCGAGTGGTCCATCATATTGCACCATATTGCGTAGATGCATAATATTGCATGCTGCATAATATTGCACCGTGTTGCAGGCATGTCATTGCCTGATGTTGCACCATCTTGCGTGATGTTCTGAATGTTGCACCATCTTGCGTGATGTTGCGAATGTTGCACCATGTTGTGCGATGTTGCACCATGTTGTTGTTGCATTTAGCTGCGTGATATTGTACTATGGGATGTATATATATATATATATATATATATATATATATATATATATATATATATATATATATCACGCAATGTTGCACCATGAGTCCCAATTCGGGAACATTTGTTTAGGGAGTACTCAAATGGAACCTGGGTTCCTTTAAAAAAAAAGATCAGCTCGAAAGATTTTGATTGAGAAGAAGAAAGAATATTTTCGAATATCAGGGGGGCTATTTGGGAATTCGATTCGATAACGAGAGTACAAGATTCATATTTGGTTTGAATATGATTCGAACGATTCTTATTTAAAATCAAATAAGAATCTAGTACTCTCGTTATCGAATCGAATTCCCAAATAGCCCCCCAGGAAATGATTGCAATGTTGCGTTGCATTGCGTCTTGTTCCACAAATAACTTTGACATCTCAATCGAAGTGGATGGAACTCGGAAAAATGATATAGGAAACCGAAACACCGAATATCCAGTTTTGTCGTGCCTCTGGCATTTATCAATTTTAATAAATCTAATTTCTTAACCGATTGGGATACAACTCTCTCATGATTTAAATTGGATGGTATACAAAAAAAAAATCCACAAACGGATAGTATGGAACTCGGTATGGTGCGAATCGTGGCGTTTCGATATAGAGATTTTTGTGGAATTACTTTTCATTATACTGCAGACGTCCGAAAAAACAGTTTTCGGTGTGATGTCTGTATGTGGCCCCTTTACAGCCTACACTGAATTACTAATTTGAATGAAAGTTCTTACTTAATTTTTTTACATAAATTTGGAGGTCCTAATGAAATATGGCGAAAATCGGTCCATCAGAAATGTATATAGCATCTGCGAACCAAAATTTAAACTTAGTGACGATTTTTCATATAATATAATGTTATTTCACCATAATTCGGCCACTCTACACCCCAGGCAGGTTCAGTGAGTGATAGGTATAAAACTTCACACCTAAGGCTTTCTGATAAATTTGCAGATGCGGAAAATGGATTTGGAAATGACAAATTTTGATAAAATCCATTTTTATAAGAACTTTTCGATTTTTGCAAATATCGTGTGCAAATTACACAAGAAAATCGGGCGTTGACTACAATATATATACCAACCTCCATATTTCATTAACTGCTGTCAAGAAAACATATTTAGTTGTTTGTCAATGAAGAATTATGTTTACGGAGGATTGTTCGTTAAGGAATAATGGTACAGTGTTTCTTTTGGTCGCCGAAACAAAACCGCGTATACAAACCACCATAACAAATGGGAATTTATCGTATTTTTAAATGGCCATTATATTTGAAAAGGCACTGTTTAAGCATATATGTGACGACCTGGAAAAACTGTGTGATCTGACCAATTTTTAATACCGAAAACCACTAAAATTCCATAGCGAGCTGGTTTTGAACATCAGAACAATTTGTGGCCTTTATTGATTTTAATAATTTAGCTAGAATGGGAATATTGTGCTAGAATAGGAATAAGAGTATGAACAAAATTTATATTTCAACTAAAATTATTGCCAGAGATGCCATTTTTATTTTAATAAAACCCGATAATTTTTTTTTTATTTGTCTTGAACGAAATTCTGGCCACCGTGCACGCGATTTAGACAACTTCAGTTTTATTAAATTTCTCTGTTTCTTTTGTAATCCAAGTACTTTCATAACACAATGTAAATATTTATCATTTGGCACTTACCTATCTAATGCAATACAAACTAAATGTAATATTGATGCTGTACAACATAAAACATCACTCGATGTCCACATGTCACACAGCTCAGGACCTAATCGCCATTCCTGTGATACCTCGTAAACAGCACCCAATGGCATAACTAAACACGCTACTAGTAAATCTGCCACTGCTAACGATAATATTAAATAGTTGGCTACACTTTGTAAATTACGTTCCAAAAGTATTGCTGCGATCACGAATACGTTTCCTGGAAAGAGTACAAATTTAAAAAGAAAAATCTCGTATTAATCTTAAATTACGTAATATCATAATATTTTTATTTAATCTAATTTATATTTTAGGACTACGTTCAAAAATAAAAATATTTTTTTTTATTCTAATGTAAATGATCGAAAACATTAATTTTTCTTATTTGATTTGATTTTATTTCACTGAGTTGGAAATAAAAACATTTTTTTTTGCCTCGTACAATTATTGAAATGGAAATCCTGAAAATGATAATGATGACGAAATGGAAATGATGTGGAAAAAGATGGAAATTTTATTTTCATTTCAAGGTACGATTGCCTTCATATTTTTATATAAATACAAAATTTTATTTTGAGTATATGTGATCTTTACATATACCACACATAGATATACGTATGTTAAGTATCGTATGGCTGCAACATGAGAGCATATTTTTCCACCGCACCGGATGTAATGTATATCGCCGGTTATTTATACTTTTTACATGGAAGATGTCAAAAACATGTACAAAATACGCGGTATTTATAAAGCAAACGGTTTTGTTCTACCATAAAAAAATTCTGCACATTTTCAGTTTATTCGCTCAACGTTATCGATTCGAAAATTATGTTTTGCTTAATCTTCGGAACATTATCGACGAGAAAAATATTTTTTAAAGTATATTATCACAACACAGCCATGGGCTCTCATAATCATCAACAACATCATCGTATAAAGTTAATCGACCAATTTCAAAATCATATTATAACCTTTTTGTGTAAATGTAAATTTTCCACTGTACATCTCTACGAATTTTCAAAGTGAATTTTCCAAAATTTGATTCAATTAATCGATCAGAAAATATTATTTTTTGTATACATTTTAACTGCCCATTACGAAGTGATGAAAAAATTTGAAAACGTTAAAAGCTTCCTATATTTACGACGGTATCACCAATAACAGTTAAATTTTATTATTGCGTGTTGTGTACCCGTTAAATATTCAAGCAAAGAAACATATTTATGTTTTATGTTTATAACAATAACAACATCAAAATATTCATGAAATGAAAATCTGGAAAATAAGTGACAAAGTCTGCCGAGATTTTTATGTGTATACGCGGTGGGCGGCGTCGGTTGAAAAACTGGAAGAGGTATTATATTGCACTTTTGAAATTGTATAATTAAAAACGTATTTTTCTGTTTTGTTTGTGGAAAAACTAAATTCATTTAGATTCTATGTATGCTACGTACTCGTTCATACCTAATACGAGTACAGTACACATATTTTTTTCGGTCGACGATTCTAAATAATTGTTATTCATGAAGGGCTTTCTGCATAAATTATGTTTACATTTAAATATAACCTACATTAATACAGTGTGCGTCCTATATGTGTTAAATACATATGCATATTTCGAGAGCGTATGTGCTGCATGAATTAAAAAAAATATTTATTTCAACATTGTTTAATCAAAATTTGTTTAATTTACCCTCGCCGTATCCACCCCTTTGTATTTACCATAATTTTTATTATAATTAGATTGGTAAAATTTTTAATTAATGTAAATTATAAACCAATTAAAAATCCTATTAAAAATCATATTTTAAATGAGCTACAAATTGGAAATTTTACATCAAATGGATTTGTTAATAATTATGAACAAAATTTTGAATTTTGGTTGTGCTTTATTTATAAAAAAAAGTAATTTAATTTTTAAAGTTATAGTAGCTTAAATTACGAGGTAATCAAAACTTCGGTCTCGAAATTGGGAAACATCGCGAATTACTAGTAAGAAATTTGATTGCAAATTGACTCAGAAAAGCTTGCTTTTAATATACGATCAACATTTTGACAATGAATCGAAAAATTAAAACAGTTCTGATTTATTTAAAATTTGGTAAAAAATATCGAAAATTTAGATTCAACAATTTTTCATTCTACCACCACCACAACAGTAGTTTTGAGAGATAATTTGCCACCAGCGCCAAAACGCTGAATTAAAAAAAAAAAAATTGCTGATAAAAAATTTTCTATCGTCGAAAATCTTAAAAACGATATGTCACATGATTATATCAGAATGAGAAAAAAAATGTGTATGCAATCAGCTCCACAACGGTAATTTGGAGTACTAAAATGCTTCCGTAAAATTTGTGACATTTTTCATCACCTTTTCATTGACTTGTCACACATATATTCTCTAATAAAAATAATTAGGTACCAGCGCCAACACGATGGATTTGTGAACTAAAGCGCTGATTACAAAATTATTGCTTTTTCCAAGAACTTGCAAATGAAATGTCACATACATGGGGATACTAAAAGTTGTGACTGATTCCGGCGCCATACCTGTTATTTTGAGGAGTACGGTGCTCAAAACAAATTACGTTATTCTTCAAGACCTTTTGAACGTAACGACAAGTATATATTCTGATACTGATTGACCACCTTACAAACGACATACTACACCGATATATGGGAAAATGTAAAGCAATATCGTGGTATTTGGTGATTTTTTGGATAATTTCCTGTGGCAGGTATCCGACCCCCTTGAGGTCGAAATCCTATAAGCGCTTCATTTCTCCAAATTAAAAATAAAAAAAGATTCTCGAAAAAAAATCGAATTCCCTTGTTTGAATTTTTGGGATCAGAGATCGTAAAACGTCGAGAAAAGTGGTTTTGGACGTTTTTCATAATTTTCATTAATCAGGATTTGTAATAACTTGATCTTACATATTGAAGTTAAATGACATTTTGAGTTTTGTCTTTGTATGTCGAAATACCCAATCAATTTAATTTAATAAACATTCATTACTTAAAATCAAAATCATTACAGAAATGAGATCCCACCGATCCCAGGTCCCGGGTACAAATCCCGATAAAGACAGGATGCAAAAGGAAATTTTCATCAACAGATTACAATCTGTGATTAAAAGAAACACAACTACGAACCCCTATCTTTTCCATGTCCAGTACTATAGGGTGGTATCGTAAAATCGGACTTATAACCGTATGTCTTCGATTTGGCATTACTGCGTAAGATAGAACTGGAAAATCAAATCGTAAAAGAGTTGGGAGTGCTTCGGCCCCAGAACAGATTGCAGGGATTAAAAGAATAAATTAAAATAAATAAAAAATACCGAGACCACATGAGCATGATGAGATTATTAACTCAGAAAGTATTATCAATAATAAAACCATTCGTCATAAAAATACAGTTAACCATGGCTCTTATCCGGTTCTCACTAGTTCCATGACTTCGTCGGACATTCTATCACATGTTTAATTAATGTTGAAGGGATTTGGTAGCCTCAAATAATGCTCTTCCAGATAACGCCAGACACGATAACCAAGAGTTTATTAGTCCTATTCGATGTCGTCCATCCATCGATTAGAGAAATTCTCACGAGGTCCTGGCATTATAGATGCCGATTTCTGAGCTTGTTTTATGGTACCATTTTTGGAACGCAGACCGTGTCCGAGCCCTCTAAGCCTTGCATGATTTGATTATTCCGATTATGTCGATCCTGCACATTTCTCTATCCTTATTATAGCACCATACATACTAATTTGTGCTTGCCAAGACGGGAAGCTTTGGACTGTCCCGTATTGTTAGCGTCCATATTTCAAGATTGATGATTAAAATTGTTAATGTAAGCGTAGAATGTTTGTCAATCTGCTGCGATTCGCGCTTTTATATCCGCAGAGCTGAAAATCGCATGTTAAAAATTCTTCTCGTATTTGACTGCTCGCGATAGCCATATGTTTGATTTCTACTTCGTAGATATGGAGGCCGACTTGTTAGGCAGTCGTTTCCAACGGGAGCAGAACATCTATGAGAGACACAATGTTTGATTCAATTTTATTATGTTCAACAGATATCGTCGACAGAATGGTGGATAGATAGATGGACAGTATATTTTGCAACTACGAGAAAGTGGTTAGAATCGATGTTGGCATAACGTTTGGTCCTAATATATTGAACGCTAGAAAATGCCTTTTATACACGAGGATGTGGTAAATTTTTTTGGCCGCAAATCCATCGTTTGATTTCCACGTCCCTTTGTGAATTCGCTTAGGTGGGAAGTATGTGCTGGGTTCCACCAGACTATTGCTGCAATAAGCAATGCTTAAAGCACTGAGTTCGCAACAAAAACAATTTTACCTTATAAGTGGCACCCCAACTGCTCAGTTAGATAATCCCCCTCTAACGGGTCAATGTATTCTGTGGATAGTCAACCATAGTGATGACCATTTATGCGAAGTTAAAAATGTCTGGATTATCACCAAGAGAAACACAATCTGCGATTCAGCAGGAAAATGAAAATGATAAATTACGCAGGAGACTTATTGAACTAGAAAAAATGACATCACAACTTAACAATGAAATCTCTAAGTAAAAAAAAGAAGATGAGGAGCTGAAGAAGACAATACTAATAAAAGTTTTGGAAACTGCTTCTGCTAGTTATAACAAAAACAGCACATTTGTCTGCATTAACGCTGAGTTTCATGCAGATGATGAGACACTTGAAAGACAAAACTGATTGGATGCTTAAACAGAAGGAAAGACCTAGATAAATTGTTTCCTTTTAGTAGACTTTCGGTTGCATGTTTTTGATGTAAATTTAAAATTGAAGAACGCGCTATTGCAGTTGAAGTTTTAATCCGATACTGTAATTCAGTTAAATAATCTTCGTAATTGTAAATTATTTCTTCCGAATGCATAATTGAACTTGGTATTCCAGATTTATGACCGAAAAGTAATTCGAATGGCATGCAACCGGTTGTGATATATGGTGTAGAGTTATATGAGAACATTGCCTAAAGGAGCCAGTATAATCTCAGTTGACCTCATAGGACCCTGATCAATAAAATGGCGCAAGCATTCGACAAGAGTTCGGTTATTTCTCTATAGTGCACTATTGGATTCGGGATAATATGCTGTAGTATGTAATTTTTGTATGTATTTTTAATATCCTACACATTCGTTGAAAGACATCACTCATAAAGTTTGAGCCCATGTCAGTGAGGAGGGATTCGGGACATCCGAATGACCATATACATTTTTCGACTAATGAATAGGAATGAATTTAAATTTAAATTTACTAAGAGTGGACTGAACATCACTAGAAAGAATCACTGATGGTAACTTCATTCAACTTCCGGTAGTCAACAACATTCCTCCATTTCTTCTCCTCTGTCGTTGATTTTTTTGATACACATAAGATAGGAGAATTTCATGGTGAAGCGGAATGTTCAATATATCATCATCTAGCATCTGATTAGTTTGCCGTTTAACTTCGGCTTTATTTGCATGAGGTAGTCGATGTTGTTTGTATAGACGGGTTTAAAATTTGATTCAACATTTACCGTGTGTGTAACTGCATCCGTAACCCTAAGTTTATCTCCTTCTAGGTAGAAGCATTCATTGAAATCATACCTATTATATTAAGTACACTACATTTTCTTCTGGGTTCATATGACCATTATCATTTTTCGATTCTAGAATTTTTAACCGACTATTTATATTGTGTGATGTCAAATGGAAAAATTCATATTCTTCTAATGGCTTACTTGAGATTTCAAATTTAGAAAAAATAAATAATAAATTAAAAATTTCTTTGGACAACCACATACGATCGCCATCTGGCGACGATACCCGTAGACTAATCATTATACTTCACTTCTTGGTGGAATTATTATATTAGTAGAGTTATTATTCATTGTATACGTACAATTTTGATGATTAATTAAAATGCTAATCGCTAATGAATCAAAATTTAATGTACAGTTGAATTTATTTAGGAAATCTAATCACAATATACCGTCATATTTGATGAATGAATAGGTTGAGAAGTTTTAGAGTTATGATTTGGAGCTGTTTGTACAACTTTGACGTGTTTCGTTAACAAACGTTTGAATAATCAGCAATTTTTTCCCAGGTTTGCGACAATAACCACAAATCATAATAATTTGTGTCGTAAATGAAATGTTCGAGATGAAATATATGACGTATTTTGTGACCTTAAACTATAGCAATGCACCATGGTCTTTCTTGTGTCACAGTTGGCACTTAATTGGGGATATATTCTTTAAGGGATGTGAACTATTGTCTACTGATGACTTCGCTTATGCATAAGCTATAGTAAAGCTTCTTCGTCATATGCTCGAGTAATCGCATTTTTCAAACTTGTAAATCGGCAAGCTTTTACAATTATTTTGATTGATTCTACGAGACTTTCTTGAAATAGACGTAAAGCCGTACGATTATTTAAATTTCGTATGCCATCGTTACCTTCTGGAGATAGAGTACTGTCGTTTAGTTCGTATAAGAGTTTCTCTATATACAATTAGCGAATGAACGAACCGATTTTTCTTTTGATTGCTTACAATTTAATAAATTCAATTGTATGGCTTCAGAATACCGATTAGAATTAAATTGTAACTCTAATGCGGTTTTGAGAAACAATTGAGACTTCCGACATCATGTTGAAACATTGTTACATAGCTTACAATGTTAATATTCAACACAATTATTACTCAGCACCTTCAGTGTGACAGGCAGCTAGAACTAAAAATTACCAAGAAATATAAAAAAATCACTTTGAAATGAATACCACTTCCAAGAAACATCACTTATTATTTATGCATTTGCAAACAGTAAAAGTAAATCAACAATACGTGTCCAAGCTTGGCAAGTGTTAATCTACTTTAAATTTCTAAACACGACTTTCTATTCGTCCTATTTTAATTGCTCGTCACCACAATTTAGACACATTTCTTGAAACACATTGTCACCTATAATGAAAAATGGTTCTTCCACAACAATTTTGTTTTCAACTTAATTTCTGCTGTTTTATTATTCTGTGTGTTGACGGCTTGTATAAATGTGAGAAAACCGCCTTCTACTTAGATTACAAAATGTATGTATGAGATCAAAATAATATGTTTCGCCCGAGTGATATACGAGTACGTACTCCTCCCGTGTATATAATATGGCCTTTTGTTGATATACACCATGAAATAACACCGCACATACATACACTTTCTCAAAAAAAAAAAAAAATTTGACACAAAAAGAAAATAGATGACCACCCTTTTCTCCTCCTTCGGATGAAAAGCATAAAATATTTTTGCCATATTATTTTCTTATTTTGTTTTTATCTTATGAAAATCCATTACATAAGTTCGTCTTTATATTCTTTAATATTTATTTTCTATTGTTGGTGTTACTTTAGGATCCGCAAAATGGTATAAAGTCAGTGGAAGAAACTTGAGAAAAATGAAAATTTATTGAAAGGATTATCTCTCGTTTATTTAAAGAATTATTGATGCCGTATTTCTAAATTACGGACTTATTCTATCCTTATTATGGCTATATACTCGTATAATATAGAAAATCGCTAATATTCCGAATAGCCGTTTCCTTATATTTTGGTACTCGGTAAATAATATTCAGATGGGAGTCTGTTCGTTTTATGTAATTTTTCTTTTTCGTAATTTACAAAATGAAATGCGTTACCGAATTATATTCCAAGTCAAATGAAAATGTATTTATAAATATTTTAATTTTCTTATGGTGAATCTTTTGAATAATTTTAATAAACGTAATTCGTTTACCGAACGAATACAATTACTTACATGATTTATATTCATTTTCCCATACAAATACTTATAAATGCAAATGTAAGTAGAAATTTCTCTACCCAATTACTATATCGCTAATGTTACCTCTGCAACTTTACTTAAATGCATAATCATAAATTTTTATAAAGTATAATACACAATAATGGAAGAAGTACGAGCGTATTATGAAAAAATTGCTAAACAAGAAACTTAAACTTTTCATGTACATAATTTATTCTATTTTCTGAACATGTTCTCCATCCATTCTATTGTTCTCCTAAATATGAACGAGTGAACAGCACAGCAGAAAAAATAAACTACATATTAATGTGCATTTACTGGATCAGTGATCCCTAACCGATGTTGATGCATGTACGTAGTACGTGTAAGTTTTTCTACATTTTACATGTAAAACAAAAATTTTAAAAAAATTAGTGTATTTTACGAAAATATATAACTAGCGGACCCGACAAACGTTGTCCTGCCCGAACGTTGGCTTACCTGCTATTAGCGGGTTCATCAAACATTTTCTCGATATTCGAATTTTCGATTAACTATGTTATGTTTAAATTTTGAACAGCAAATACAGCTATATCGCTGCCCTTATGAATATATTCAAATGTATTGCAATGAATTCACCAAACTTCAGAACACAACGTTTATGCGTGCTTTGTCGGTTTTGCACAGCAATGGCGAATACGGAATCGCCCAGTAGTTGTCAATATCAACCATTCCAATGTCAACCACAGAATTTGACTTCAGCGCCACCTATGGTACACAAACATTACTATATGAATTACTCACAGAAGTTCAATTATTCATGAACTTCTCAGAAGGTTTTAACGTCAATTATTATTCTTGAACTTATAATTTTTTTTTCATTGCCGGGTCCGAATGTGAATTTAAACCATCCAGAGGGACCTACTCAAATACACATAAAATATTTCATTAAAATCGATCCAGCCGTTTAGGCTCAATTATATAGTTCAATTATTTTAATTATATACACACGTACAGAAGAATTAAATATATAAAGATTGGCGGGTGGTGGGGGGAGGGGGTAGCGAAATATTGGGGTTATATTTTCTTATATGCGAAAAATCTAAAAAAAATAAAAATAATAATTTCGTTAAAAAATCCGAGAACCTGATCACAGTGCCACCCTACCGGGTCCAATTGTGAATCTTAACCATTCAGGAACCCACTCAATCACACACACAAAATTTCATTAAAATCGGTCCAGCCATTTAGGAGCACTTCAGTCACATAAACACGTAGAGAAAAATTATATATAAAGGGTGTTTTCTAAGCCCGATAGAACTTGAAATTGTAAAAAATAGCGGAAAAAATTAAATTGTAATCAAAATATTTTTTTTTTCGAAAGATCAATACATGGTATTAATATTTGAAATGGCTGTTCTTAATGAAACGCATTCTGGACGTCCAATTTTGGGCCAGTTTTTCAAGCACTTCTGGCTGTATGTCACGAATAACACGAACAATGCTGGCCTCCAAGGCGTCAATTGTTGCTGGTTTATCAGCATAAACCAGCGACTTCACGTAGTCCCACAGGAAATAATCGAGAGGTGAAAATCGCACTACCTTTTGCCAAATTTTGATTTTAATAAGTTGATGTTTGCGGCCGCCATATGGCACGTAGCGCCGTCCTGTTAAAACCACATCTCGTCCAGATCAATGCCATCCATAATTTCAAACAAAAAATCATTGATCATGGTACACCATAAAAATCACGAAGTCGTCTATAAGTTGCGCGAATCGACGACTGATTTTCAAAGTAAATTTTAATAATTTCGTAGCGTTGTTCATGCGTGAGTCTATTTATGATGATTTGCCAAGTATATTTTTCATAAAAATTTAATTTTTTGCTTTATTTTTTACAATTTCCAGTTCTATCAGGCTAAAAAACATCCTTTCTATAAAGATATACTTAAAAGCGAGAAAATCCTGAAAAATAAATAAAAATATTGAATGTTTAATACAAAAGTGTGTTTATAATTATAATTAACATCATAAATTACAATCAAAAAGTTTATTTAAATGCTTAATTATAATTATTTTCAACTTTTAGTTATCTACATTTAGAAAACCAGAATAATCTATATCCTTTTACAATGCCATCTGTTTTCATCTTGAACAAGCCTCAAAATATGATAAAATAAATGTCTAAACATCTAGCATCGAGCAATAAATATATAAGAGAAATCAAGTAGTGCAAATTTTATGGGCAGGTTTTTCCGAGGTTAATCTTATTTTATAATTTTAATATATTTATATACACAAATTTAATCTTTTTCTATATTTAATCCATATATACGTATCTTATAAACATATCGGCATAGTTATTTTATAGTTTATTGTTCTTGTTAGGCCTATACAGATTGCCAAAAGTAAAATAGATTAACCTCGGAATCTTTACATGGGTCCTCTTATATATATCTTGCTTTATGCATCTAGCTACATTTGAATAGAACTTATGTGGAAAAAAATTTAAAAGTGTATATTTCTTTCTATATATAGCGGAATATTTTTGAACTAATTACAATTTGGCGTTATCATTATCTGCCAAAAGCAATTGTCAACCGAAACCAAACAATTATTTAACCGAAAAATAATATTATTACATTTAATTTAATTTCAATTAAATTGTAAAATTTCAAAATTATAAATGATTTTTAGTTTGTACGAAGGTGTGTATTTATACATTATAAATATATTCCACACATTTGTACGCAAAATAGCTTAGGATTTCGAAACGGATTACGATGAACATAAATTATGAAGTGTCCCATTCTCGGTTCGCTTCTTAACAGTTGCGACTGTGAACTTATCACATTTGGATTGTACAACATGAAATTTGGCACGGGAGTTTGTTTGCTCAAAGGTGGATGAATTGAATGATACACTGAGAAGTCGCTTGAGTAAAAATAAATACGATCGTCATTAGGTTATTTGGCCTGCTTTGCATTTGATTTACTCCAAGGTGAATGGACGCTTAGCGACGTTAAAATTTTAAAAAAAATCTGGATCGTTCTGCAATTGTGTGAGATCGAAGTAATATAATGTTGATGTTCCTAATGATACGCTTAAGAAATTATAATAAAATAAATTAAACTTTTTTAAACATTTTTTGTCTAGTCACTTTTTGGCTACTTTGATTTGATTTCATTGCGCGTTGATTGTGAGCATGCCATTCGTTGAAACTGCATGTATAAGAAGTTGGCCCGAAATTTCTATCCCGAAAAGGCTTTTTTCCATATAGTGTGTGTCTTTGCTAAACCACATAAAAATAATTCCTTCCCGAAAATTTTATTGTTAAATTAAAAAAAAAAAATAAATACTTAGCCCGAATAAATTGTAAAATTATATTACTGTTTGCAGAAAAAAGCTTCACAATATAATAATAAATTACATCTACTTTCTTGCTAATCCCGAAAACTATTTTCTATACATTCTTTAGTTGAAAATATGTTCATTACCAAATTTCCTGGGGCCGAACACAGAGATGACCCCCTCCCTTTGCATATGGAGTTAGGTGTGCCAATGTGCATAGAACTTATATCCGAGCGCCCATTTGAAAATCACGAGGATTGATGGTGAATATTGATCATCCCGAAAACCACTTTCTATACATTCTTCAGTTGAAAGTATGTTCATTACCAAATTTCCTGGTGCCGAACACAGAAATGACCCCCTACCTTGGCATATGGAGTTAGGTGTGCCAATGTGCATAGAACTTATATTCAGACGCCCATTTGAAAATCACGAGGATTGATGGTAATATTGATCAACCCGAAAACCACTTTCTATACATTCTTCAGTTGAAAATATGTTCATTACCAAATTAGCTGGTGCCGAACACAGAGATGACCCCCTCCCTTGGCATATGGAGTTTGATGTGCCAATGTGCATAGAACTTATATCCAGGCGCCCATTTGAAAATCACGAGGATTGATGGTGAATATTGCTCATCCTGAAAACCACTTTCTATACATTCTTCAGTTGAAAGTATGTTCATTACCAAATTTCCTGGTGCCGAACACAGAGATGACCCCCTACCTTGGCATATGGAGTGAGGTGTGCCAATGTGCATAGAACTTATATTCAGGCGCCCATTTGAAAATCACGAGGATTGATGGTGAATATTGATCATCCCGAAAACCACTTTCTATACATTCTTCAGTTGAAAATATGTTCATTACCAAATTAGCTGGTGCCGAACACAGAGATGACCCCCTCCCTTGGCATATGGAGTCAGGTGTGCCAATGTGCATAGAACTTATATTCAGGCGCTCATTTGAAAATCACGAGGATTGATGGTGAATATTGATCATCCCGAAAACCACTTTCTATACATTCTTCAGTTGAAAATATGTTCATTACCAAATTAGCTGGTGCCGAACACAGAGATGACCCCCTCCCTTGGCATATGGAGTTAGGTGTGCCAATGTGCATAGAACTTATATTCAGGCGCTCATTTGAAAATCACGAGGATTGATGGTGAATATTGATCATCCCGAAAACCACTTTCTATACATTCTTCAGTTGAAAGTATGTTCGTTACCAAATTTCCTGGTGCCGAACACAGAGATGACCCCCTACCTTGGCATATGGAGTGAGGTGTGCCAATGTGCATAGAACTTATATTCAGGCGCCCATTTGAAAATCACGAGGATTGATCGTGAATATTGATCATCCCGAAAACCACTTTCTATACATTCTTTAGTTGAAAATATGTTCATTACCAAATTTCCTGGTGCCGAACACAGAGATGACCCCCTACCTTGGCATATGGAGTTAGGTGTGCCAATGTGTATAGAACTTATATTCATTCGCCCATTTGAAAATCACGAGGATTGATGGTGAATATTGATCATCCCGAAAACCACTTTCTATACATTCTTTAGTTGAAAATATGTTCATTACCAAATTTCCTGGTGCCGAACACAGAGATGACCCCCTACCTTGGCATATGGAGTTAGGTGTGCCAATGTGCATAGAACTTATATTCAGGCGCCCATTTGAAAATCACTAGGATTGATCGTGAATATTGATCATCCCGAAAACCACTTTCTATACATTCTTCAGTTGAAAATATGTTCATTACCAAATTTCCTGGTGCCGAACACAGAGATGACCCCCTACCTTGGCATATGGAGTCAGGTGTGCCAATGTGCATAGCACTAATATTCAGGCGCCCATTTGAAAATCACTAGGATTGATCGTGAATATTGATCATCCCGAAAACCACTTTCTATACATTCTTCAGTTGAAAATATGTTCATTACCAAATTTCCTGGTGCCGAACACAGAGATGACCTTGGCATATGGAGTTAGGTGTGCCAATGTGCATAGAAGTTATATTCAGGCGCCCTTTTGAAAATCACGAGGATTGATGGTGAATATTGAACATCCCGAATACCACTTTCTATACATTCTTCAGTTGAAAGTATGTTCGTTACCAAATTTCCTGGTGCCGAACACAGAGATGACCCCCTCCCTTGGCATATGGAGTTAGGTGTGCCAATGTGCATAGAACTTATATTCAGGCGCCCATTTGAAAATCACGAGGATTGATGGTGAATATTGATCATCCCGAAAACCACTTTCTATACATTCTTCAGTTAAAAGTATGTTCATTACCAAATTTCCTGGTGCCGAACACAGAGATAACCCCCTCCCTTGGCATATGGAGTTAGGTGTGCCAATGTGCATAGAACTTATATTCAGGCGCCCATTTGAAAATCACGAGGATTGATGGTGAATATTGATCATCCCGAAAACCACTTTCTATACATTCTTCAGTTGAAAGTATGTTCATTACCAAATTTCCTGGGGCCGAACACAGAGATGACCTCCTCCCTTGGCATATGGAGTTAGGTGTGCCAATGTCCATAGAACTTATATTCAGGCGCCCATTTGAAAATCACGAGGATTGATGGTGAATATTGATCATCCCGAAAACCACTTTCTATACATTCTTCAGTTGAAAATATGTTCATTACCAAATTAGCTGGTGCCGAACACAGAGATGACCCCCTCCCTTGGCATATGGAGTTTGATGTGCCAATGTGCATAGAACTTATATCCAGGCGCCCATTTGAAAATCACGAGGATTGATGGTGAATATTGCTCATCCTGAAAACCACTTTCTATACATTCTTCAGTTGAAAGTATGTTCATTACCAAATTTCCTGGTGCCGAACACAGAGATGACCCCCTACCTTGGCATATGGAGTGAGGTGTGCCAATGTGCATAGAACTTATATTCAGGCGCCCATTTGAAAATCACGAGGATTGATGGTGAATATTGATCATCCCGAAAACCACTTTCTATACATTCTTCAGTTGAAAATATGTTCATTACCAAATTAGCTGGTGCCGAACACAGAGATGACCCCCTCCCTTGGCATATGGAGTCAGGTGTGCCAATGTGCATAGAACTTATATTCAGGCGCTCATTTGAAAATCACGAGGATTGATGGTGAATATTGATCATCCCGAAAACCACTTTCTATACATTCTTCAGTTGAAAATATGTTCATTACCAAATTAGCTGGTGCCGAACACAGAGATGACCCCCTCCCTTGGCATATGGAGTTAGGTGTGCCAATGTGCATAGAACTTATATTCAGGCGCTCATTTGAAAATCACGAGGATTGATGGTGAATATTGATCATCCCGAAAACCACTTTCTATACATTCTTCAGTTGAAAGTATGTTCGTTACCAAATTTCCTGGTGCCGAACACAGAGATGACCCCCTACCTTGGCATATGGAGTGAGGTGTGCCAATGTGCATAGAACTTATATTCAGGCGCCCATTTGAAAATCACGAGGATTGATCGTGAATATTGATCATCCCGAAAACCACTTTCTATACATTCTTTAGTTGAAAATATGTTCATTACCAAATTTCCTGGTGCCGAACACAGAGATGACCCCCTACCTTGGCATATGGAGTTAGGTGTGCCAATGTGTATAGAACTTATATTCATTCGCCCATTTGAAAATCACGAGGATTGATGGTGAATATTGATCATCCCGAAAACCACTTTCTATACATTCTTTAGTTGAAAATATGTTCATTACCAAATTTCCTGGTGCCGAACACAGAGATGACCCCCTACCTTGGCATATGGAGTTAGGTGTGCCAATGTGCATAGAACTTATATTCAGGCGCCCATTTGAAAATCACTAGGATTGATCGTGAATATTGATCATCCCGAAAACCACTTTCTATACATTCTTCAGTTGAAAATATGTTCATTACCAAATTTCCTGGTGCCGAACACAGAGATGACCCCCTACCTTGGCATATGGAGTCAGGTGTGCCAATGTGCATAGCACTAATATTCAGGCGCCCATTTGAAAATCACTAGGATTGATCGTGAATATTGATCATCCCGAAAACCACTTTCTATACATTCTTCAGTTGAAAATATGTTCATTACCAAATTTCCTGGTGCCGAACACAGAGATGACCTTGGCATATGGAGTTAGGTGTGCCAATGTGCATAGAACTTATATTCAGGCGCCCTTTTGAAAATCACGAGGATTGATGGTGAATATTGAACATCCCGAATACCACTTTCTATACATTCTTCAGTTGAAAGTATGTTCGTTACCAAATTTCCTGGTGCCGAACACAGAGATGACCCCCTCCCTTGGCATATGGAGTTAGGTGTGCCAATGTGCATAGAACTTATATTCAGGCGCCCATTTGAAAATCACGAGGATTGATGGTGAATATTGATCATCCCGAAAACCACTTTCTATACATTCTTCAGTTAAAAGTATGTTCATTACCAAATTTCCTGGTGCCGAACACAGAGATAACCCCCTCCCTTGGCATATGGAGTTAGGTGTGCCAATGTGCATAGAACTTATATTCAGGCGCCCATTTGAAAATCACGAGGATTGATGGTGAATATTGATCATCCCGAAAACCACTTTCTATACATTCTTCAGTTGAAAGTATGTTCATTACCAAATTTCCTGGTGCCGAACACAGAGATGACCCCCTCCCTTGGCATATGGAGTTTGGTTCCCTGGGGAACACCATAACTTAAGTTACCTCGATCACTGCACTTGCAGAAAGTGCAACAATACTTCCTCTTTAGATTTTCTCTCTATGAAACCGAATTGTTAGTAGAATTAAGATTTTAAATGAAAAACACAGATATATTATAATATTATGATTTATTTATTCTTATAATTAAAAACATACATATCATTGAAATTACAACAATAAATATATATTTCACAACTCTAAAATCAGGAACTTCTTGTTGCGTTGGTCTTCTTAGCATATGCAGATAATGTACCAATCTGCATTTTCGACATAGAGACACATAGGCACACAGTCACACAGCACACAGACGCCACAGACACACAAACACACACACACGCACACAGTCACAGACACACACACACACAGATACAGATACAGATACAAATACAGATACAGATAGGTAGGGGGTCATCTCTGTGTTCGGCACCAGGAAATTTGGTAATGAACATATTTTCAACTGAAGAATGTATAGAAAGTGGTTTTCGGGATGATCAATATTCACGATCAATCCTCGTGATTTTCAAATGGGCGCCTGCATATAAGTTCTATGCACATTGGCACACCTCACTCCATATGCCAAGGTAGGGGGTCATCTCTGTGTTCGGCACCAGGAAATTTGGTAATGAACATACTTTCAACTGAAGAATGTATAGAAAGTGGTTTTCGGGATGATCAATATTCACGATCAATCCTCGTGATTTTCAAATGGGCGCCTGAATATAAGTTCTATGCACATTGGCACACCTAACTCCATATGCCAAGGTAGGGGGTCATCTCTGTGTTCGGCACCAGGAAATTTGGTAATGAACATACTTTCAACTGAAGAATGTATAGAAAGTGGTTTTCGGGATGAGCAATATTCACCATCAATCCTAGTGATTTTCAAATGGGCGCCTGGATATAAGTTCTATGCGCATTGGCACATCTAACTCCATATGCCAAGGGTCATCTTTGTGTTCGGCACCAGCTAATTTGGTAATGAACATATTTTCAACTGAAGAATGTATAGAAAGTGGTTTTCGGGATGATCAATATTCACCCTCAATCCTCGTGATTTTCAAATGGGCGCCTGAATATAAGTTCTATGCACATTGGCACACCTCACTCCATATGCCAAGGTACGGGGTTATCTCTGTGTCGGCACCAGGAAATTTGGTAATGAACATACTTTCAACTGAAGAATGTATAGAAAGTGGTTTTCGGGATGATCAATATTCACGATCAATCCTCGTGATTTTCAAATGGGCGCCTGAATATAAGTTCTATGGACATTGGCACACCTAACTCCATATGCCAAGGTAGGGGGTCATCTCTGTGTTCGGCACCAGGAAATCTGGTAATGAACATACTTTCAACTGAAGAATGTATAGAAAATAGTTTTCGGGATTAGCAAGAAAGTAGATGTAATTTATTATTATATTGTGAAGCTTTTTTTCTGCAAACAGTAATATAATTTTACAATTTATTCGGGCTAAGTATTTATTTTTTTTCTTTAATTTAACAATAAAATTTTCGGGAAGGAATTATTTTTATGTGGTTTAGCAAAGACACACACTATATGGAAAAAAGCCTTTTCGGGATAGAAATTTCGGGCCAACTTCTTATACATTGAAACTGCTGAGTTCTTTACATCAAACCTTTTCGGTAGTTCCTTTTTCTCCTTTTGTTTTTATCCTTGACTACAACTGTACTGTATTATCAATCATCAACCTTTTTTGCGGTTTACGGTTTAAAAAGAAGTCGACAATTATTCGATTAAATTCCAACCAAATAGGTGATTGTATTTTGTATTCATAATCTTTTTGCTAAGATTTCTGCTAAGTAAACGCTGTGAATATAAGCAAACTCATCGACAAACTCATTCAATTTGTAAATATCTAACATTTTAGAACAGATCACAATAATTTTTATGATAAAATTTAAAATTTGTATGACTTAGTGGTTGAATTAAATTAATATTATTATTATTATTATTATTCAATCGTCAAATTGTTGTTTTTGATGGATAAGTCAATTTTCTGAAAATTTATAATTAGCTATGAGTACTACTTATGAGTAAATAAAAGTGAATTTTGTTCGTCTTTTAACAAACTTTCCTTTACGACAAATTGGGCACTACATCTTCAGAGCACTGTATGAATATGACAAACTGAAGGAGTTTGCGTGCCATTTCGTGTATGTTGGCAAAACATGAATCCATCATTTTAATGAATGACACTAAAGTTAAAACTGTGGATTTCACTCAACTTATCTGCTGTAAAGAATGTGAAAATGGTTTCGTCGAACGGAAAGGTTACTGATTTTTCAGATTCATGAAGTATCATGTTAAGACTGACTATTTTAAGAGATAAGTGACGAGAAAATATTCCAATTTGGAAAAACAGCTTCAATTCCACTCTAAATTCCTTACTAAAAAATATCAAAGACACAAAAAACCCGATTTTGATTAAACATAATTTTCTTTCCCTTTCTGATTTGCAATTTTTTTTTCTATGTTTTCCCAATATGCAATGCCGACGGAATTCCGTTTACATTCGCTTGGAAAAACCACTTTCTTTCTATGGAAAGAACTCTGTAAAGCACACGGAAATCCGTACTACTGGCCAAAGAAAAGTGTCACAACAATTTCAGTGTTGGTGTGAATTTCGACTAAAAAGGGGAAAAAAAACAAATTAGAGAGAGCCAATAGAGAGAGATTTCTATAGCACTTTTCACATTGAGCTTTTATTTTGAAATTAAAGAATTTTTTTTTTGCAATTTTTTGTAAAATTCATTCTTATACAATACATTCATATTCCGATACAATTTTTAATATACAATACACAGACACACTACAATTTTTTAATTTAAATCTCGCTAATGTACCAATGTATTCGCCAATGTAATGTTATGTCGCCAATCTTTTACATCGCTAACTCGACATTCATCTTAAAAAAATAACCACATGAAAATCGTCAGTATCAAAAGCATACGTCGTAAATTTGGAATTTCAATTTTATTAGCTGTTTAGTCCAATGTTGTTGATCGCGAAGATGTCATAATACGAGCATAATTATAAAACAGTTAAAACTAATTAAATTTTATTTTAATACTTAAAACACGTTTTAAAAAATTAAACACAAAAAAGTTTTATAAATAAAAAACCCGTAACTGAGTATACATATGGTATCATTCGTCAACATATCTCACGAAACTGAAGATGCAAAACAAATCTAATAAAACATCAAAAAAATTTGTAAATCAGAAAGGGAAAGTAAATTGTTTTTCTCCAAAATCGATATTTTTGTGTCTTTGATATTTTATAGTATGGAATTTGGTATGGAATCAAAACAATTTTTCCACACAGTGGACAAATTGTATACTGGGTTATTAGATTTGTTTTGTAAATTCAGTTTCGTGTGTCACGTCTACGAATGAACATGTTCGCAGTTACGATTTTTTTCTTTTATTTTTGAAATCTTGTGTTTAAAATGTTTTTTAAGTATTAAAGTAAAATTTTATTAATTTTAAGTGTTTTCTAATTATGCTCGTACTTCTTCATCATCGCGGGCAGCAAAATTGGACTAAACAGGCAATAAAATTGAATTTCAATCATCATGTACAAATTACTATAATTATTACATACTTTTGATACTGACAATTTTCATGTGGTTATTTTTTTAAGATGAATGCCGAGTGAGCGATGTAAATACATAGGTGGGATTTATTAAATTTATAATAAAATTAAATAAATTTAGCAAAAAAATACAAACAATTTCTTTAATTTCAAAATAAAACCACAACGTGAGACGTACTATGGAAATCTGCTCTAGTAGTATGCAGAAAAGTGTGTGCAATTAGTATGAAAAAATAATTGGAATATACCCGAATTTCCGACGAAATTACATCTAATTTCCAATTTGATATTTTGCTTTTTAGTCGGGTTTCACAGCCGGCCGCATAAAAATGTTTCTGACACTTTTCTTGGGCGAGTTTCTAGAATTGATTTCCGTGTACTTCACAAGGTTCTTTCCATAGAAAGAGTGTGATTTTTGCTCGCGAATTTAAACGGAATTCCGTTGGCATTGCATATTGGGAAAACATCAAAAAAATTCAGCAAAGAGAAAGAAAATTATTTCTACTCAAAATCGGGTCTTTTGTGTCTTTGGTAATTTGTAGTACGCAATTTAGTATGGATGAAGCTGTTTTTTCCACACATTGGAAAAATTGCATTCTGGGTAAGTGGAAAATTGATAAACTAATTTGTTAATTTGATATTGTGTAATGCTGGTCACGTATTATGATTGAAAATTTTTTGTTTTCTGTATTAAAACACTGCATCCAGCTTCTGTTTTTAATTTTGATATATTTATTTTATTTTACGTTTTGCCTCATTAGAAAATTTGTCAATTTAATATTTACATAACAACTAAACTGAGTATAATTTACAATAAATAACTATTAAGTTAAAAACAATCTCATGAATCGTCGAATTTTTCATCGAATTTTTTAAATTTATATCTATGTACAAATTAAAAATTTTGTATATAACTTTTCACATAAATATGTCAATATTTTCTTTATTAGATGGGTAAAATTTTTGTCCAAATTTTCTGAAGATGAAAATGAGGCGAAATATAAAATAAAATAAATACTCGTATATCAAAATTAAAAACAGAAACTGGATGCAATAAAACAAAAAATTTTCAAGCTAATTTTTTAACTTTCCATATTCCTGCTATTAAATACTCAATTTCCTTAGACGCATAACTTCATGCGACGTGACTATGAATCTTCATGGTTACTAGATTTTAAAATCAAAATTTACTAAATAATTTTGTGCAAAATTCTCAATGAAAATTTTTTAAATCTTAGTTGGCTGCATTAGTTTGAAGTTTTTTTAATTTTTTTGTCACGTCAAAATTTCAAGGAATAGAAATTGTCATTTGAAGTGATAGCAGTAGCAAAGAAATATTTATAAAGCAGCACACTAAGATTTACAAACCAGCCAGTATAGGAACCAAGCGCATATTTTAGTGGAAAAAATTATTCGATATAATTTTTTCCGTTTAAATCAAAATGCATGTATGCAGCCAACCTGCTATACAAATTTTGTGCATGCAACCCACATAAAAACTAACTAAATTTAGACAAAATTTTATCAGTAGATATGGAGGAACAGATAAATTTTTTTTTGTTATTTTCAAAGCGAAATTATTTTTTATTTAGAAAGATACAATCAAATTTTTTTAAACATATTTATATTTTTATTGAAAAAATGAATGGATGCTTTGACCTACATATATAATTTGACTATATTTATTTTATAATACATGTATACATGGTCCAATTTTTTAAGTATTTTTATTTGGAATTAAATAAGTCATTATTCGGAACCAGCTATAATTATGAACATATATGAAGATTTTTGATCATCTTTAAAATAAAAATTTTTGTTTGTTGAACTCAAAATTAAATATTTCATTCAAATTTAGAACACAAAAGACGACAAATTAACACAAATCGAAACGTCAAATACCAATGCGAAATGTCCAGTTATTTGTAAACATAATAAAATAAATCAAAGTTGGACATACGTCTGCTATGATTAAAAAAATATTAAAAATTGGAAATACGTTTTTCTAGCATTTACAAGAAATTATATCGAATATTTTTTTCCACTAAAATGTGCGCTTGGTTCCTATACAGTATAGGAACCATGCGCAAATTTTAGCGAAAAAAAAATTCGATATAATTTCTTGTAGTTGCTAGAAAAACGCACGTTCAATTTTGAATATTTCATTTTTTGAAGCAGACGTGTGTGCAACGTATGTTCATTTTGTTTATGTTTACATAATTCAATTTGACGTTTCGCATTGGCGGTTAAATTGTTTGTTGTGTTTTAAATTTAATTTATCTTAACACACTTAAATAATTAAAAAAGTATCTAAGTTATTAGTTTATAAACTAATATATTTAAAGCCTATACTTTTAATTTAATCAACAAAATTAGTGTTGTCCATTTCGAGCGCGATAAATATTGAAATATATCGCATGATACGAGTACATTGAATAATTTTACGGGAAAGGATGTGAGCTAGATTAAACTCTTTCGATGTACTGATAAAAAGTAAGATGATTTTAATTTTCATTTCAATAAATTTATCTGAATATGATTTCCATTTTTTATTAGTTTTGAAGAGATGTACCCATTCAATTAAATGTGGCTGAAAATGTATATTATCATGCACACGATTTTCAAATGTCATTTTGTTTCTCGAAAAAATAAAATTAAATATAAAAAATTGTGTATTTTTAAATAAAGTTTATATTACGTTAGTATCGAGTTTTTATTTTTTTTATCAACCAAAATAATTTTTGCTTTGAGAATAACAAAATTTTTTTTATCTGTACCTCCCTCCATATGTACTGATAAAATTTTTGTCTAAATTTATTGAGTTTTTATGTTGGTTGCATACACAAAATTTGTATAGTAGTTTGGCTGCAATCATTTATTTTTATTTAATCGAAAAAAAATTATATCTAGTTTTTTTTCGCTAAAATCTGCGCATGGTTCCTATACAGAACGACTTTATTGGACAATTATTTTGTAAATTTCAATTTATTGATCTAGTAACCAAGAAGATGAGTAGTCAGATCACTTGAAGTGATGCGACTAGGGGAATATGGGTGTAAATCATCATTGACTTATCGTTTGACGTAATTTTTCAATCGATCAGAATCGAAACTAGTAAACTAATATAAACTAAATTCTCCATTTTCTAGGTCCTTTCAAGACCAATTTTAATAATCGTGTATTAATACCTTAATTATACAATTAGCTTGATCCTAGCGAAAGAATTTGTAAAATTAAATTGGTAAAATTTTATGGTCAAAACACGATTTTTAGTGAACACCGTTTTTGACAAGTTGAGTACCACACAACCTTCAAATAAAATTTGTTGAAAATATTTTCGGCAATATTGTTGCTTGGAACCGTTGTTTGTTCATTATGTATATATTCTAGGAAATATTATTATTAATATTTTTCAAAGTCAGGGTATAGGCCGCTTTAAATAATCCGTGCGGACTTAATATGTGAATCCACATGTTTATAAAAAGCGCAGTTCACTAGAAGCACTTGAAATCCAAAATACATCAGCCTTGTGTTTTTATTGTCGCGGTTGCATTACCTTTTATGCAAATATCAGGTCGATGCAAAAGTTACATATGAGGCTCTTGCCTCATTGCCAAATAAAAGTATTATCGGGTCCATGGACGCTCGATTGGGAACCACTGAACGAGATTCAAGAAAGTTTTTCATCTACTCCTAAACAATTGTTTTTTACTTCAACTTCATTGGATGCTCAACCATAATAACAAAAACAACAGCAACGAATCCAAAATAATAATGAAAATAAAAAATGTATTTTCCAACAACACAAAATCAAATAAATTATGAAATTGAATTACGGAAACATGAAACGGATATAACAATCCGAAATACCGATACTGCAAAGTGGAAATACAGAAAATTGGAAAAACTTATATTTTAGAAGCACAGTAAAATGAGAAGCAAAAATAAGAAAAAAATAAAAAAACTAAAGATGAACGTGTTGAATTGAAATTGTAATGGAATTAGATTTACTTTTTTTCAACTAATATTATTTTAGTCGTTTGAATTCATTCTTATGTGAAATCTTGACATCCAACTAATGGTATTTTTTAGGATCTATCCACAGAGTCAAAAAAATATTATAATTTTATTTCGAATGAATTTCCCAATGTATTGTGTGTATGATATACATATATTATGTATGTATATGTATGTATATAACAGTCTATAGAGAGCCTGGGAATTGTGTACAATGTTAGACGTTAATCAAATTTGATTCATATATGTGGATCTGAAAAGTAGATTATACGTTCTACGTCAATAGAGATTATATATATTTTCATTTGATTTTATAAATATTGTAAACAGAAATAATTTCGAATGGGAATCGTGTATTCGAATGAAGCAAAAACTTCAATAGGTTACATTATTTTTTGCCGAGTACTAAATTGTGATAAAATGCATATTGCTGTACACTAATTCGATACAAAATGTAAACTATGTATGATGTAAAATAATTTCCATTTGATTTACATACACATGACAGTCGAGTGACAGTAGAAAATTTTGAGTTCGGGCGGCGTATAATTTTTTTTCGGCCAAAAACAATATTGACAGAAACGTTGTGTCTAAATATTACAAAATACACTTTGTGTATTCAGTGTGTAGGTGGAAAATTATTAGGTCGAAATGTCTTACAAGACCAATCCATCATATCAAAATATATTTATTGCTTTTTTAAATAAAATTTAATAAATATGCTTCTCAAATTTCGTTTACAAAATGAAAATTCCGTAGCAATATAAATTATTTTATATATTTTGTCAATTTACGTAAAATTATGCAAATCGAATGGAATATATTAGTTTCATCATTCCTGTCACCTTTTTAATTAAATTGGTTTCATATTACTATTTTTCCGTCTTTATTTTAAATTTCCAATATTCACGAGTCTATTAATTTTATGCTGATGATTGATTGAATTAGATAATTTTATCGTATCTTCTTATATATAAATTATGTGTAGTTGGAAAATTTAATATAACAGAGGGGTGGAAACGGAGACACGGAAATACGGCGTACACAAAAAATAATTTACCAGGTGATTGGTTTTTAAAATATTCGTATTCGATTTAACGTACTGAATATACACACTAAGATTATAAGCTAAATTTTGAGTATTTAAAATTAGGTCATGCTGGCAGAATATACTGTCAATTTCGATTTGAACGGCATCAATACGAGCCATTAAAAAAGATTAAAATTGAACCAGAAATGGTCACGATCATTTGTGATCTATGTAAACCATTATTAAATTCATTACTATTCAACATTGATAATCATTGCATAGTTTTAGGCTAATTTTACACCACAGTGTCGTTATACGGTCAGGTTAAGAAGTGATTTCAAAATGTCATTTGATGAATTATTTTTTAGGTAATTTAGTAAATGTCGAAGTGAACTTTTAACGAAAAGTGTCACTTCTAAAAAGTGTAGCAATGAAAAGTGTTAATAGCAAACCATTACTAAAAAGGACATATCAAAAATATATCTTTGATGCAGATATCTGGATCAAATTTTATTATAATATAGATTAAAAAAATCTGAAAGATGTTACCAAGTAAAGGCATATGTTTTCTAATAGTGGACAACTTGTGTTATTCAAAACAAAATGGAAATAAATAGGTTGCTCCACGCAAGTTTAAGGATGTAAAATTTCAATAAATATACAAATATTTTTCAAAATACTTACTACACTATAGCCGATTCCAAGAATCTCAGAGATGTAACCAAGTGTAGGCATATGCCATACAATAGTGGACAATTTGAGCTGTTCAAAACGGTAAACCGCCATAAAATAAAAAGAGTTTTTGGGGATCCACACAAATTATAAAGCGCAAAATTTTTGAAAAATTAAAATTTTCGTCAAAATACCTGCTACACTATGGCTGATTCCAGGAATCTCTGTAACAAATTGTAGACCTATATACCATTCAATAGTGAACGGGTTTAGTTGTTCGGAATAGGTAACCACATTAAAATAAAAATATTTGGGGAAGCTCCACAGAAGTTTAAAAACGCAACATTTTTGCAAAATTCAATATTCGTCAAAATGCTTGCAACACTATGGTCGATTCCTGGAATCTCAAAAATGTTTCGGATTCAACTGACCGAAACAGTTACCCACATTAAAATAAAAAGATTTCTGGTGGATGCAAAAATGCAAATTTTTTGAAAAATTAAAATTTTCGCCAAAATACCTGCTACAGTAACACCTCTAAAACTCCCGGGATCAGCTATGTAGTAAAATTTGTGCGGGGCCACCCAAAATCTATTTATTTTAATGTGGTTAACTGTTTCGATCAGATAATTCCACCCGCTTTTAGAAGATATATATGTTACCGTAATCGGCTATAGTGTATCAGGTATTTTGACGAATATTTAGTTGGGTGGGATCTTTTGTAACTATAAAATATAGTTTCGCCTAAATGTTTGTTTTTTTGGTGTACAATCGCTAATACTACTACTACTACTACAATTTTTACTTAGAATTTTTTTCAGGAATTATTTCATACAGGTATGAAACGATTTTCCTAAACCTTGCATATTTTTTTTGACTTAGGATAAAGGTAGAAAATATTTCATGCGCATATAAATCAAAAGTTTGAGAAGGAAAACCATTTTAGGTGGAAGTCGGGCTAGACAAACTTTACACAAGGGCAAGTGGGTATTTGTTACTATAACCCCAGTTGATTTTGGTTATATTCAATTAAAATTATTTTTCGTTTCAGAAATAGTTAATTAGCGAAAAATGCGAAAATGATACCAATTTTTGGAAACCCCGAAACTCTTGATGTTCCGGGAATATTATGAGTGTAGTTAATGTCTCCAAAAATCTCGAGAGGAGGCCAAAAGAAGAAGTGTTTTGGGGTTACTAAGGAGAATTTAATATAATCAGGTCATTTCACAAAATACGGCGATTTAATTTCTTATCGCATAACGGGTTACAGTTGGTGATGCCCCACTGTGTAATATATACTCTTCAAATACATTTGAAAGGTCCGCTTAAGCGAAGCCAAAACGAATCATTAGCGATTTTTTTCCTATTGGACAGACGCATTAATATCTTTTCCTTGTGCCAATACGTATATTCAAGGCCTTTTGTATTGTTCCAGAATTTATTAGTTTAAGAATTGACTACCACCTTGCTCTGATATAAACAGAATATTAACGTAATATTCCATTGCTGTGAAATATTTTTCAGTGATTTGATACCTCGAAGCTTATAATTAGTAAACTTTATTTAAAAAAGGGGTTATCATTTTTTTTAATTCACAAAAATAGGTGCCTGACACAAGGTCTCTCATGTAAGTATGTTATACAAATTTTGATACTCACAGTAAGGCTCACTCATCATCAGGCTATTTGACGAAAAAAATTATCATGAATTTTTACGTAATGTCAAATTAAAATTCCTGTTAAAGGTTGTAATTTATGATTAAATTTTTGAAATTTATTTACGAAAAACATATACGTTTCTATTTCCTACTATTTTAATAAATGTGTATGAAAAAGAAAAGCTCATTTTTTTCTTTTTTGATGGTTGATGTTGATAAATTACTAATTTATGTCCTGCCACATATCTTTCTCAACTGACGCGTCATCAAATGACAATGTCTTGAGCGAAACATGTATGACGAGGCTTCGATGCTTCTCATTCTACCGCCATTTTTTGAAAATGGTCCAGAAACGTCAAATCATTTATTTTACCACTTTTGGCTCCCATTGTTACAAACAAACTGTGATTGTCGTTTTGTTCACCAGATGTCAGCTACTTTGTTGGAAATCGCCAATATAAAATAAAAAATAGTTTCACACATACATAGACAAGTGCTGTCTTGCTATTTTGCGCAGAGAAAGCGCTGCTTTAATTTAGTTTCAACAAGCAGAATGTAAAGTAATCTGTTTTTTAACAATTAAGTTTAAGAATTGTGATTGTCTCGTACTAATCGATTTTTATATTTATTGTTACCAAATTCACTAACTGTTTCATCATTTGGGTGTCTGTAACCTGGTCAATGTTAGTTCTACTAAAAACCTGTCTCATCCTTCTTATGGTAAATGTAAAGAGGTTGTTTACCTTTCATGGGACAGTCGTCAACCAGAACACACGTTTAATATGCATCCCAATCAATGAAAAATCACAATCACAGCGTTTTGCCGTATTCGTGAATGTTCCTAATTGGTTTTTAACGTTTTTCACTTATGAGGAGGTGAAATTTCTAAAAATTTAGAAGGTACTTCCCTTCGAACTGAAGAGAATTATAATTTTACATTGATAAATTGGCTTTTCTAATCGGCCTGACGAGAAGATCAATTTTTCATTGAATAATTCTAATAACGACGAAAAATTCTCGAGATTTCTCAAATTCAATCCATAATACGACTTTTAATGAGGAATTCGGCCTGCATAAAATGTATCCAAGATTCAACGCTTCCATTGATATACATAACTATATCAAATATGTGTAGTGTAAATAATTTTGAAACTGATATATAGTTGGGGCAATTGATTGAGGCAAGCAACACTTAAAATTTTAGAGTATTACATGACACGTCCTTTGACAATCAAAAAATGCCTTAGGGCTAAAATTGTCAATCACATAGGTCGAGACATAAAACATTTTTCAAAATAAACAGAAACTACCTCAATCAACTAGGCAATTAAATATATTTACAGTAAGTTGTCAGAACAACAAAAATAACAAATGAATTGTTGTCGTATTGTGTCTGGGACCACAGGGAATGCATAAAAATAATTGTTTTGGTTTTCATATATTGACAGGCATATATTGAAAGGTAAGGCCCCCCCGTTCAAAATATTTTTATACATTTAGATTGTTTTAAATCGATTTGATTTGTTTTCTCTCTTGAAAAACGACCACGTTTTATTTATTAAATCCCATTATTTTCTTTTGTCTGAATTGTTGTAATTCATATCATATTCTACGTAAAAACTCTTAAGTCTTATATACTTCCACAAAAACACCTTTTTCATTGAACGCAACGATACAACCTAATTTAAAATTGGGAAAATGTCTATACCTGTATAATGGAATTCCTGTCAAAGAACGAACAAAGAATATTTAACAATATTTTCTATCCTCTTAATGCTTCATATACAGCAAATATTGTTCATCGGCCTTTGATTGTAATTGAAATTGAAATTATTCAAAATGCTACAAAAAAAAAATTTTTTTTACGTGGATAAAAACGATAATCGTTTCTACGACCTCCCAACAAAACATTATATGACAAAAAGCTTTTTTGTAACGTAACCGGAAATTATACCTACACATACTATATACCCGAAAAGAAAAGCACTTTACAGTTACCATTTCTTGTCTGAACCTTGAACGAACAAATATTATAACAAAAACATTAACAACTTTATTTTTATACTTGCCGGAAATTTCATTTTAATTAATTTTCCGTTTTTTATTTTCTGATTTGTTCAAATTTTTCCGTTCGTTTTATACCTACATATTGGAAAAATAGCTGTATAACAATTTAAGGTTATTATTTTTATTCAAAACAACAACAAAAACAATAATAGCACGTAATATAATAAACACATTTTTGGGAAAATGGAAATCAACGTATCACAACAAAATGGCATATTGTTTTATAATTAAATAGTGATTTACCAAATTTCTTTGAAAACTTAATTATTATTTTCTAATGGAATTAAATGTTCTGATCATGATACCATCAGAACATTTCCTCTCTGTAAATGAGTAATAATAACTCCGTCTCATAAACAATTATTCTGAGAAACACATCCAACCAATAAACCAGTTATACGTATGTATTTATTTTTCTTGTAGTTTTCAAAAAATTTTCATTATTTACGTTGCTTGAAGAATAACATTACACTCTAGTCTACTTTACTATCAGATTCAACGAGATATAAGACGTTGTACAATACATTTACGAATATAGAAGAAAGCAACAAAACATTATTAACTAACTATAACTTTCTCAATATAAATCATAATCATAAAGTTTACTTATTTCTTTTGTTCTGACTTCCTACTACTAGCTTCTGTATGTAGGGTGTACCAGTTGCAGTAATTATGGATATGAAGAAATGATAGCCGCTGAGATAATATTTTCAAAGAGCCACTAGTTACCCGCAAGGAATAGGTCTATTACAGGATTACAGCACTTTATAATTTGAGCATCGAAAAATTAGTTCTGCGGAAATTCAACCAAACCACTTATTTATTTTTAGCTACTTTTCAGGGAATCAAATTTAAATTTTAAATTAATTTGTGAAAAAATTATGGGACATAACTAAACTATTTTTAGATCCATGGTAAACGTAAAATAAAAACTTATTTCAAGATAAGTGTTTATTATAAATTTTTTTCTGATTTTATAAATAAAAATATTGTTTTAAATATCACTTATTTCATGCTACAATATCAAAAATTATCAATTAAGTTGTTTTCAATAAATACGAAACATCTATAACAAACATATTTGTTTTGTTTTTTGTTTATATCTCGGTCAAAAATAGTTGGATTTTGATGAAAAATTGAAGAAAAACAAAAATGGGAAATACTATCGATTAGAATAAAGTTCAACATTAACTTTAAATTGCCCCAGAGCTTACCATAGATATTTTTTTTTTTATAATTCGAGAGATACAAATGAGTTGAGAAAAGAGTTCCGATCCAATATCATGATTGGATTTGTGACTTGACATTACGTATACGTATATTATGTCCAAAATAACTAGTTCTATATGTGTAGGTAAAAAAATAAAGTACAGTGGAACCCCGGTATATGACCTTGATTCGTTCCTGATGTTCCGTAGTATACCGAATTGGTCGTATACTCGTATACCGTGAGATCCATGTAAAAAAATTAATCCATTCCGATGTGAAAAATGTCATCGTAAGGCGCGTTGGTGTTACTTGATGTCTGATTATCATTAAACCACAATTTGTTCCAGCCATTTGCTAAAGTTGAACATTTTACTTCAGTCCAGCCAATCGCTGCTTTAAATATTGCATTTTTGATGTTATAAGATTGTTGAACTGATTTCACTGAATCAGCGGCAATCAATTTTCTGAAAAATTGTTTTTTAAAGTCACATTTGAAATTCTCAATTATGCCTTGATCCATCGGTTGAATTAAAGATGTCACATTGGGCGGTAAACACAAAATTAAATTTCCACAATCTGATACTAGCACACTTGTTGAAGGTTGAGCTCTACAGTTATCTAATAATAGGTATACAATTTGATTTAACCCAGTCATGAAATATTTTTCGGTTGATCCAAGCTTTCGACTGGGATTTGTATAATACCGGCAAGCCACATTTTTCAATGCTCTTGGTCGAGCATATTTGCCAATAACCAATAATTCTAATCGATGCGTTCCAACTGCGTTCGCACAGCCAGTTGCAGCAGCTTCCCCTGCTCCAGCTAAAGTAGAATTTGGTAAACATCGCCACAACAGCCCGGTTTCATCAGCATTATAAACCTGTTCACCTGTTCAATTTTTGAATAACATGACTTGATTTAAAACTTGATAACCCACCGTCCGAAAATACACATTGCTTAGTTACATTTAGAGCGTCATAGAAATATTCAGCCTTTTCTATGATGATGGGGTCAGTTATTGGCATTCCTTCACTTCTCTTACACAAACACCACTCATATAAAACAGAATCGAGCTGCTCCATGTTAGCTTTATGCATTGCCTTTTTCATTGTAGTTTTAGCGAATTTATCGTTTTCCATATTAAAAGTAAACTCTAACAATTTTTCGTGTTGAATATTATAAAAATTCACCAATGCCTCTCGAGATTCACCTCTCTTCAATCTGGTAATAATTTCAATCTCATCACTGATTGATAACACATTTCTTTTCCTCGTTGTTGGTTCTTTGCTTTTCGAAGCCATATTAATATTTATTTATGGATTTATTAAAGTTAGGTTTTTTTCTTTATTTAGTAAAATTAGTGTTAATTTACAATTGATATTGAACTACTATCGTCAAATTAAATACTAATACATATATTCAATATTTCACTAACCTAACTATGTAATACGACTTCATACGACACATTCAAGTCAAACAGAAAAATGCATAAAACAAAAAAAAAAAATAAAGGAAAGTAAGTTTTCTGTGAATCCCCGAATAATAAAAAAAAATAATTTCCCTTGTGAAAGAGAAAAAAGCAAAAATAATTCCTAAAAATTAAAATTCCGGTTAACTGAGTGTTCCGCTTAATTGGATGCCGGATAATCGGACATTTACTGTAACTATAATGGATGTCAAAATAATTTAAACATTGTTATAGTTATTAATAGTGATAGAGTAAATTAATAATGAAATTTTTTGTATATTATACCCGAATTTTGAGTCGTATAAAAATAGGGTCGTGTGCCAAATCTTGGGTCGTATACCGGACAAAATTTCCCCAGCCAAAAAGGTCATATACCGAGTTTGTCATGTACCGGGGTGGTCGTATACCGCGGTTCCACTGTATAAACTATAAATAAATAAAATCTCGCCAAGTGCACGAAATCCACAAATTTTTGAATTAAATACAAAAGGTATATTTAGGGCGCCTTTGTAATTGAATTCGTTCGTTCATTCAAACAATTTTTTTTTCGGCATTTTTTCACAAGAGATGACTGATTGAAGAAAATTGTTTGAATGAACAGACGAACGAACGAACGCAACCATAAAGACGCTGTTAAATGCGTTGCTCGTTCCTTCTTTTTCAAAACGATAATTTGTATTGGAGAATCGCTTAATAAAGCCTAGATAACGAAGGAATGCGGGTTGTGTGAAAATTTTTTATTTAATAAATTTGTTATTTCGTGGTAATACTGATAAATTAGACAGCCTTAAGTTTGTTATGACCCAAGTTTGTGTAAAATATTATTTAGATTGATGATGAAATTTTGAATTGATTTTAAAACAATAATAATTATCAACTCAAACCTTAAATCATTTGAAAGAAATGACGAATGAATTAAAATTGAAGACAATATTAATTTAATAAAATAAAATAACAACCTAATCAAAAATGTAACTTTATCGATGCTACCGAATAGACTCCTCTCTTAGCTGAGGTAAAATGGTAACAATATACTTGATCCTTTATTTATTTATTTTATTTGGACCACACCCTGATAAAACCAAATATTGAATTAGGGTTGGTAATTTTAATAACCTTATATTTGATAAATAACTCATACCCAAGAGCTTGGGAAACATTTCCCAGCTCATTCTAAAAATTAGAAAAATTCACGAACTTATACCACGTGTCTCTCTCTTGTGACACTCCTATTCTATCCTTTATAAAATTTAGTCTTTGTTAACCGTTAGAAAGAGCTGGAGCACAAAACCAGTTGAGAAACCAAAGGAATACAGGACAAACTGTGTTGTTCAGTGGTAGATCGGATCAGAGCCTCTTATCATTGCTTTGAGAATACCATCGGTTTACGAAATTTAGAGCGGCAAATTTATCTGGTTTATATTCATGTCGGCAGCTATACGGATGTTACGAGATGATAGATTTGGGGGAGGAAATGAGTCGGTTACTGGTCAGTTATTTTTGGCTAAATATAGGGCTTTAAATAACGCGAAGACCTATGCAACGTTGCATACAAAACATTTCAGGAGTTCTATTGAGAGGGTGTTTATGACTTGCTTATGACTACTTAGGAATACCTAAAATACTACTGCCCTTAGGTAAAATAATCTGTATGTTGCACACAAATTGATATTTATATAAGGTTTCGGCATAGACGTAAATACGCAACACATTATTGGAGTATTTTTGCTGTCCAATATAAAATTTGTGGAGCTTTCAAAATATTTGAAAAAAAGAGCTTTTATGGAAGCTGCTACTTCTGGTGGACCGCTTTCGGGGAACAATCACTCTCAATTTATGAAAATGGCTTAAGTATGAAGTTTCCTCCCGATCAGTCAATCCGTTTCTTGGGGTAGTATAATTTTGGGTGACCGTATGGGAACAGTCTAAAAGAAATTGTAAAAATGAAAAAAAAAACGACCATCCTCCTCATCTCCGTAATGCCAGTATGCCTCATTTAGCAACAACATGTACCTTCCAGCAGCCCTGGGACCAAGCTAGGATTCATTGGATCAATGATTTATTAATCCGAAATTAAATTAGAAATCAGACGGCAAAGTACCTTAATGGGATGTAGGGCCAGCAAAATAAAAGACAAACGTTTTTTGACTTTGGTGATATAGCGCATGGCAAACCTGCAAAAATCTCGAGATCAACATTTTTCATGATTACTATACAAAAAACGTCATTTCCGCATAATTGTTGCAAATTTAATTTAGAATCCTTTAGTTTATACGCGTTTTACTCGTTAATGATATACTTTTCAAAATATTTGCAAAATGAAAAAGCGTTTACTTCATGTGGGCCGATTTAAGCAAAAGAAGCCGATTCATTAGGATCTTCCAATTTATGAGAAAAGCATATAAGTATGAAGTTACAGCCCGGTGTTAACCCGTCTGGCCTGTGTGCCGTGCTCACTATATGTCTGTTGATTCTCACTGACATTTAGTGGGTACGGCACCCCATACGCCCATACGCACACATACACAGATAGATTTTGAAATCTACTTTTTATTTTACTTCGGCGATATAGCGAATAGTAAATTTGCAAACATCTGCAGGTAAAATAAAATAAAATTTTATAAGTAATTTAAATGGAAAGCCGGAACACCGAATTTTTTCCGCTCGAGTGACTTAGAAGGCCTGTGAGCTGGCAAATATTTGTTTCAGTCTATCAAACAATTTATCGAAGTTTTGTTTGTTCACACCCATCGACAAATGCTTTTGCATAATCCTATCCATATATTTGTAGTGTCATTCGAAAGGGCATTTCCTAAGCTAGCTAACATTATACGCCATATATGCGGAATAGTTCTTTGAGCTGGGAAATATTTGATTCAGTGGGTCAAAAAATGTTGTCTATACAAATAAATATGGGTTTTAAAATTAATCACTTTTAGGAGTAATTTTTTGGAGATTTAACTAGTTCAATATATTTAAATTATTATTAAACTTCTAGTATCGTCGCACTACAATATAATAAATATTAGCAGAAATCTGAAAAAGTGATAAACTATATATCGAAATTGAATTTGCTTTAAGGCATTCGTTAAGTTGATTTTGAGAGCATCAATTGTTTGCGGTTTATTCGCATACACCTGCGACTAAGGATAGCTCCGAAAACAGAAGTCTAAAGGCGTCAAATCGCACGATCTAGGTGGCCAGTTAACGTAACCATACCTTAAGTTCCTGGGCACAGATCCACCCATTTAAAATTCAACTGGCCCAAGTAAATGATCATAGTACTTTATAAACTCATAAAACCTATGTTTATTTTTGAAAGGAAGGGGATTCGTTTCATCGTTAGTCCAATGGAACGTATCGTTAGTTCAACTTTCGTTGCGGGAAACGAATATCTAATGTATATGAATGATGAGTGAGTGACTTCTCGGAGACAGCGATATCATTGGAATTATTAAATCCAATTGAATTAGATGCCTAGATCACATTGCAAGATTCCCTCAACAACGTCTGATGAAAAAAGTGTTCCAGCAACAACAAACCAGTAGAAGGCCGTAGGGGAAAACCCCAACTGCACTGGCGAGAGGACGTTGACCAGGAGCTACGTATAATTGATCGAGATGGATGTAATAATAGCTATAGAGACAGTGAGAGAAAGAGAGAGAGGTAGAATAACATAATGCAAAATTATTATTTTCTAATTTGATTTTCAGTTATAGAAATCTAAATAATTTAAGTTGACAAAATAAAAATATTTAATTAGTTAGTATAAAAATTCTTGTGCGGTGTCATTCCAGACACTTCTTGTGTCAATTTTTTCAAGGTGATTCCTAAAGCCCTAGAGGAACTTCCATGGATATAATATATCGCTATCAGAACCTTAATTTTCGTTAATATAATGCAGATTACAGGACGATTAAATTTTTTTTTTAAACAAGTTAAATAATGGACTGACGAAATTCTTATACGGGGGTCGGCACTCGATGTGTTGCCAATTAAATGTGTTATTGTTCGATGTCACCGCCTTTAGCGCGGATAATAGCATGGAGTCTGTCCGAGAAGGTGCTTCAGGAATATGATCTGATGGTATTTTGTCCATTTCTCGTCAATCTGTAAGGTGTCGACCGTCTTATATTTATTAATTAATGCTTTGGCCTCTAGAATGAACCATATGCAAAAATCCATTGGATTTAAGTTCGGGGAATATCTTGGCCATTATTCTGAAGATATGAAGTGCCTAGTCTTGTTGAAACGTTCAAAGGTTTCTACCGAATTGTTTACATGCTCAAGGTAACAAAGCATCGTTTAAAATATTTTCACTATACATTTGTTGATTTACCTTTATGCCCTGTTCAATGAAAACGAATAGTGAGCGTTCTGTGGCCGTTACCGCAGCCCAAACCATTACTGATGCAGGCGCTAAACTGTCTTTTGATTTGCACTCTAACCATACATGATCGTTTTGTTTGTTTACATATTGCTGAACCGTAAACATTGATCATCAGAAAAGACCAAATTCTCAAACTCCCACCAACGTGTAAGCGTTTTAACACCTTTGCTCTTGATAGGCTTACGCCTTTTGTGTAGATGTTATATCTTGCACTTTTTATATTTTGTAGAGCTTCAATCGTAGTTCATTTTTTAATATGCGCCCCATCCATTTAATATGCGCCCCAACTGCGCTTTGTCGTGGATTACGATGAACTCTGGCCATCACCTGTCATCCTCTGTGGCGTTTTTTGATGCTACCTGTTGCGTTTGAATTCCATTTCGATAACTTTTTTTAACTGCGACGTAAAACAAAGTTTTGTAAACAACATAACAGACTGACGCTAAAATTTCGAGCGCCGACCCCGTAATTGCTTAAACCATTTAATTTCCGTTTTGATAATGTTTCAGAACCGTTTTGTATCAATTTCGAACATTTTATTAATACCTAATCAGGTGTGATTTCAGCTGGTCTTTTAAATTGACATTATTAACGCAATCGTGCATTTCAGTATAGGCTGTGGATTAAAAAGTTTTTCATGAAATATATTTAGCTATTTAACCAATTTATTATTTGGGCCTTAGTAAGTTGGACACCCTGTATATTTATTTAAATATAATGAAATAAAAATTAGATTTAAGAAAATATGAAAAATAAGTCAGTGATTTTCTTGTCTATTATACTATATACAACAAGGTATACATAATACTCAAGCTAATATTGTGACGGTGGAGTGAAAATTCCATGGTAGGTATCGCGCGAAGAATGAAAATTACTAAGAAATCTCTGTTTATTATTCAAAACTTACTTGGACAGTTTTGAGCAATGTAAATAATGGTATTATGTAGGGGTATATGGAGATACGTATATAAAGTTATACAATTTTCACCTATTATATATTTACCGTTATGAAAACTTATTAGTAACAGTGGATGCAGTTTTTCAAATTAATTGTCCTTATTGTTGTCCATTGCAAATTATAATTGCCACAAAAATATAATTTATTTTTTAAACCCGTACCTATAACATTGTGCCCATGTAGTATGGTACGAGTATATTAAGAACTCCAATTATAAAGTTGCACAAATTCTATTTTGATCATAAATAACATAAAATATGTATGTGCACAGCATATTTTACATTTTGTTTTATTTTTTACATCTTTACAGCGAAATATGAAAATTTTCTGCGCTTCAGTTATTGATTTAATTTTCATATGTTTGCTATTTCGTGCTTTTTTGTTGGTATTTGTAAAAATACGCAAATGTGCTTATATCTGCATAAATTTTTATAACTGAAGGTATTTATTATACCTGTTGGATTAAACTTATAAATTCATGTGTATATAGTAAATTGCAAATGGGATGGGTTTGGTTAATCGTTGATTTTTGTATGTGGGGGAAAATCGGCAAGTATATAACAATTTATAAGCGGATTATTGATTGTTACACATATTGAGACGAGATTCTTGAAACACAGGTTTGAATTTACTCGGTATACCGTAACACAGATACACTCGATATATTATTTTTTCGGCTATCATTACTCATCTCATTGAAATTATCTGTTGTGTTTTTGACAGGAAATAATGTTTTTTTCCATGATGTGTGTGTGCAATGACACAATTTTTTGATGAATGTAATTAGTTTACGAGTACATATATTAACGAAAAAAAAAAAATGCCAATTTTAATTTAATTGCATCGGTCAAGCAATTATATTATATGGTTGACTATATAGATTGCACTAATGGATATTAAAAACGATACTTTTAATTAATTTTATTACGACCAGTATTATTAGTACTGTAAACGGTACTGTAATTTATAGTTATAATTCGCAACGATTTCGCAATGGCTTGGTAAGTTCCGAGAATTTCAACTTTGTAATTTGACCGCTGTTGTTATGTTCGTTAAATCAAACACAACAAATAATCGAACTCAATCAGTAGTATGCTCCAAAAAGAGCTAACAAAGCACCAGTAAAACACAGCACCACAAAAATACATGAAAGTATAGACAACTGGCAGTAGATGTGATGGCAAACAATTAAACTTATTGGGTATATTTTTGTATGTTAATTTTTATTTTCATAAAGTAGGCCGTGCTAAAATTTCATGGCAAAAAACCACTCAATGAGCTTATTTTTAATGCACTAGATGTCACTTTCCCAACTTTAACAATCGTCAATAGAACATGAAATTATAGATCATGTTGTCCGATAGACGTCAGATCACTCGTTTTGTGTATTATTACGAACTACGTGCGTTCAATATGGATTCGTACTCGACTTTTCAAATAAAACACTCAGCAATTTAAGTTACAAACTTTATTTTGCAACACCTTTAATTTCTGCGGCAATTCACCATTTCACTCATATACTGCCCACTAATTCACTTTTACTGTTCACTTTATCTGCTAACTTTTACTGTTCACTACTTTTCGCACTATTTACTTTTTGACTTGCACTCACTGTTCATTGGTTAAATTGCAACTGTCCTGCGTCCCAAAAAGCTCGCGCTTATATACATGTCTATCGCTGTTCGAGATTATTTTTATAGTACATCTGGTGATGTATGCGTTTTGAAATTTAAAATCAGTTTACATAGTTGTTTCGCGAACGTCATCAGGTCCCCTATCTTGATGATAAACACAGCTCTTAATCCCAGTATTTTCAGTTGTGGAAGACTACTTGTTGCGTTAACATTGATTATGCTACGTCTAGTAATTGCGTAATAAAATTATAGTCTGCAACTCTGGGCTTGCGCTCATGGCCTTTAGGTTGATAAGAGAAAAAGGTATATAACTTTTCCACTCTACCACCGAGTGATATGCTTATATATAGAGTAGAATTTGTAACAGTACCTTCGCCTTTAATCTGTTCGTCTCTAACAGATACATTCAATGTCGTATCGCTTCAAGTTTCCCATTTCTCGTCTTTCTGGACGCTTTCCACTATTGACTCATTATGCCCCTAATCCTCTTTATACCTCGTCGTATTCCAGCACAGTTCTTTATCAACTTCAGTGCGTGCCGCATTTCCACGACTCTCCGTCCCGGCGTTCTGGATCGCTCTCTCTTTAGCCATCAACTCCACTGCCGGACTCAACCTCAACAATCGTACTGGAAGCTTCCGCCGGGCCTCTCCCAAGGATTTGAGGAACCAATTGCTCCCTTTATTTCTCTGGCCGTAAACTGTCTTTAAGTTTACTTGCACTCTCACAGCTAGAACCAAACGTCTGTCTCTAGTATTGGTTGTTTCTTGAACCCTCTGTGGTTTCCTCTATTCCTGGTTCTTTCCGTTCACCAGTTTTGATGTTGTTTATCTCGGGAATCAGGTGCCGCGCTAAACGATCATTAAATCGTTGCGTATACTCTCGTAACGACGTTTAAATTGAATTTTTGCTTCGATGTGGGTTCAGGGGATAAACTTTCCGCTTCTGTGTTGTTTCTCTATCTATGAACCTCTTCCCTTTATTTGTGAGACGGGCCTCCCAAAGCTGGCATTGACTTCTTAAATTTTAATGTGTTAAGACAGTTCCATAAACAGAATCTCCTGTCTGAATATCAAAACCTCCGTATAAATGCCACCAACTCCAAGCAAGTGATTTCTCTTATATCTTCGCATAACATGTATGAGCTCCAGGGACAGATAACCTGTGACACATATTAAAAATTGAGCAGAACAGAGAAATGTTGAGTGTATCGCATCGATGATCACGTTGGTTTATTTTTCGTAATCTCAAGAGTCTATAGTCTTCCAAAATTCACACTTTTACAGATTAATAATTTGCTTAGCTGTTGTCCTTGCAAGGACAGGTTTATTGTTCTGGTTATGATAGCTTGATGAGCATGGTTCTTTGTGCTACGTTTGTGCATCATAGAGAACACAGAATCGGGATTGTAACTGGTTTTCCAGTTCGAAACGTTTAGCTTATTTTTCTGCATTCATATTTTTTATTACCCAAGCGAATATCGCTGCAAACCTGCTTTGCAGACCATTACACTTTTATATCCAGTATGGATCGAGCCCACCTATTTGAAATCTACACTTGATAAATTTGACTTAAAGAGTCAACGAAAGGTGTTGCCTTCATCGTGCAAACTGAAGATTAGGTACAGAACCAGCAGATGGAAAGTGTCAACTAAAGGGAGAAGCCATCAGATTGAAGAGGAAGCCAATACCAGTTTCACTACAAGATCATCAGGATCAAAGCCTAAAGTCCTTACTAATGCACATAGATGTTTACGAAAAATAATAAAATCAGATCTTGGTACTTAGTGCTGCAAAAACAGAGATCGGCAAGCGGTAGTACCAACCTCAATTGGATGCGCGGGTATGGTTGAGACCTGTTTCGGGAGGAAACCAGGGGTTAAGGCTCTTACCGTTCCCACCTTGAGTATTCTGGAGGTTTGGAATATCGTTAAAATCACAACAAAGGAGGAAGGTTCTATCGCAATGACTATAAAGTCTTTGAAGAACGGGAAAATTTCGATAAGGATGTTGTGATCTGTGCGCAGAAAAAGCGGTTGTTAAAGTAAAAAAGGCCGCATCATAAAAAACGACTGGATTTTAGGATTTTTGCTATATGTATTCATGAATTAGTAAGCCCAGTGAGATGCTATTACACTGGAAACCTAGTTATAATTCGTCCTCTGAAGAAGCGATGATTAAATTTCAAACCTTTGAAAGGTGCTGCAAAGTCCACCAAAAGGCAAAATATTTTAGAAAGGAACTGCTGTGTGCAGAAACAATATTACTGGTAAGTTCCCATTACAAAAGACTATAACAAATAACTACATAAACATAAAATGAAACTAGTCGTCGCCATATTTAATGAAAATAATCAGAACTTATGCAATGGTTCTGTCCAAACGAGCCATTTAAGCAATTCACCCATCTCCTTGGTTGTTTGGTTTTCAATGCGGGAGATCATAGTCCCACACTAGTTTCCGATGATTTTAGTGTGCGCGTTCTACTAAGAGAAGTAGCGATTAAACAAAGACAAGAGGTCAAGCTCTATTGAAGTCTTTCCCAGTTCTTGCCTGATATTCTGTGCAAGCGGCAACCAGTCCATTCTATGTGAACTTTGTCGATCATACCCTAGAAGCAATCTTCAAAATGCGGAATGGAATACAAAACTCTAAGGTATAACCTTCAGCTGAAACGCAGCATCGCCAAAGCATGAACTCTTAAAATGCCTACGCGTCGTTCGGCCGACTGGTGGAATGCATAATCTACTTTGTTGCCTCGCTAGCTGACGACTATTAAAATTCCTAATTTCCAAGCTCCAAAACCGAACTACCTAACATCACAAAACACCAGATTGCCTCCCATTGGATCGTGTTACTCTTTCTAAACCATTCCCTCACAGTGGCGTGTATTATGCAGGTTCAATATCCATCAAACTACATAAAGACCGAGGAATTACATCGATGAAGGGGGATACATATTTTCGTCTGTTTATCTACGAAAGCACTAAATTCAACAGTTTCACTACTACGATTATTAGCCAAGCGATTATGCAACCAATTTCGTCTGATCTAATCCTCAACTGGCATTCCTGCATCAGCAGAGCAGAAATGTAAATCCTAAGATCTCTAAATTTTTGGTTAAAGATGGAACTTCATTCCTTTTGATTCACCGCATTTCAGCGGCTTGTGGGGAAGCAGAGGTTAAATCGGCCAAAGCATCATCTACGTTGCATCATGTTCGAAACTTTGATCAATCGCAACCCCCCCCCCCCCCCCCCCCCTTCCCCCTTCCTTGCCCATTACTCGATGTGAACACGAACCGTCCCAACCGTTATTACCAACTTTAGAACTTCAGAATAGCAAGGACCGTCATCGGTCAATTGGTGCTCTTCAAAGAGGCAAGCATAAAACCTTCCACATGGTTACTGAGATGTCAGAATGTTCTATATAAAGCGACTAGTGATAAAGTTGTGCTTGTGCTTAACCCAGACAAACAAAACATCCACTTAAGTATTAAAATACTTTAGAGCGGCTGGTGCACGAGATAACAGCTAATTTCTCCACATCGATCGGACGTTTTCCGGTGGGCATTCTATAACGAACACCAATTCGAGGTATCGTCAAAACTGACATTTGCACAAAGAAAACTTTTCTCTTACTCTAACCTTCATTTCAACGAGGTGCCATTTGAAGTGATTACTAACTTTACAGCTTTAAAACAGCTATCGGACCATTTTATACAAACTGAAGATAATTTGTTCCAATGAATTATAATCGAGCACAGGTATTCTCGTACATCAACTATAAACGGTTGGAATAATATACAAATACATCTTTGATACATAACTGTACGGTGAAGGTAAATAGCATCATCTGCGTCAAACCAATTATTCTGCGATATGTCAAACATTCTGTGGGTTGCACAGAAACAATAGAAAATGTTTCAAGTAGGCTGAAATTAACCCGTAAACCATAACAACAAAGGAAACCTAAGTAAATGTTCTATTCTATTTTTTCTCGGAAATAAATTGTAAAATTTCTACAGAAAGATAATATCAATTGACTAAATTGACTTTTCGTAGAAAAGTAATAACAGAATATAGAACAAAGAATAATAACAGATTTACATAGAATCGACCTCAATACATTTTATATTAATATAGCTTTGGGGGTGGCCATTATAATATGCAATGGTGTTCAAAAATGCAAATAAACAAATGAATCATATACCTGGTGGCCCTCTTAAAACGTTATCGACAAAAATCGGGTTTGCAGTTGTCAGTGCGTTAATTTATATTTTGTTATTATGCAAATTTTTCACATATAAGGGGAATATGTTGAAACACCATAGCCGAAGAATGTTCATATCATGGTGTGTTATTAACTTCGGTGCCCTGCATTAATAATTCATATAAAAAATCATTTTTATATTTTTCATACATTGTGTTGTAACACATTTTTCGATTTGACATATTGTACCCGAGACCAGTAGTACATCTTAATTTTCTACATCACAAAATGAAAATAATTCAATTTTTCATTAATTTTTCTTCTTGGCTTTTTTGGTTTCATTTTTTTTTTTTGTTATTATATTTTATTTTTTGTGAATTTTGAAGCAAGACGTGGAAAAACAGGAAATGAAATGAAATGAAAACTAAGGAAATTGAATGTGAGAATAACAAAACCAAAAGAATATAAACCATACACAGTATAGTGCAAGAGTATTTTGGTGGTTTGGTCTCGTGTAGAAGGTGTAATGGAATATAATGTAATAATATGAAAATGAAAATGTTCAATTGAATTGATGATGATGATGATGTTTTGCAAAAAAATTTTCCTTATTGATTTTCTATTACTCGTGGAGTATTATTTTCAGGATTGTTTGTTGTTTGTCGATTTTGATATGAAGTGAAAATTATTTTACCATCAAATCTCGTTAGTTAAGTTAGGTGATTGATTTAAGTGAGTATATTACTGACTTTAAATGTTACTCCAATACGAGTATATTTATATGAAAATCGTGTATTAAATACGTAAATGAGAAAGCTAAATGATTGATTCAACAGTTAAATTAATTTTATTCTCGGTGGATTTGTTCGTTAGAAGTATTTGCAAGAAAATTGGTTTTCGGAAAATTTTGAATTTAAAAGTTGTGAATATAATAATCTGTATGTATAATGGTAATAAAATGTTAGACCCGAGAGAGTTAATCAAATGTTGTACATAGCATTGTTTATATGAGTGGCTGGTGGCAGTTTAACTTGTGAGTTGAGAATTTTTGCTGTACATCTCACCTTGAAGAACTTTCCAAACTAATGGAAATTTGTTTGGAAAATATTTCATAAAACCTTAGTAAGAAATGCGACTTAACGACGTTACGTTTCGAACACTGGAATATTTGTCCATAGGCTACGAGAAATCGATTCTTTCAGATTCTCCATCTATTTCATTTATACACCAAAATTAAGGACTCGAAAATGCAGTTAAAATATGTGCAGCAATTGGAACAATACCTAAAGCTGCAATAGATGACATTAATCCATTCCATACGGATGAAGAAGAATTAAAAAGAGAAACAAAATGGCTCTTAAATCGGAATAAAATACCGAGCAAGAAAGGAAAGCTGAACACTCAGCAGAAATGGCAGAAACTTTATCATCATATTCCAAAGAGGTTTCTAGAAGCCATTAAAATCATCAAGAAACAACTACCACTAGAACAACAACCAGATAAATCAAAAGAAAAATCATCTCCGCCAATTAACATCGTTGAAATATCAAATTATTTTACTATACAATACCAGTTACGGTAGCCAAGTATAAACTCGTATCTCTAAATAACGACGTGGACAATTAATGTAGCAGATTCTGAAACCTAAAGAGTTTTGGCTATAAAGCTTATTTGGGGGGACATTAATGGTTTACCTATGACAAATGATCATTCAATTAAGGTTATGGCTAGAGGTCTCAACCCACGCAAAAGAGAAAATTATTTAGGATCTCAATTAGAAGGGTCAGCAGATATAAAATGCTGTAAACATCATTAAAAAGGAAAAAATCGGAATTGAAAAAGGAGTTTACATCAACAAAAAAAAGCTTCCAGCTATTTATGCCCATGGCAATATTTAACATGGCAACTATGCTAAAATATTTCCAAAGAGAGACTACATGCATCATGTTCAAAATATGTCTAAATGTGTTAATTGGAAGAATTCATATTCAGCAAACTATAGAGATTTTTAAAGCTAAGGAATTACAAAAAGTAAAAAATAAAATGCGAAAACAAAATCCAGGAATACCAGAGAAAAATTAGCCAAACTTTCACCAAAGAGGAACCAAAACCTCATGTAAATAAAATAGGAGAACTAAAACTATACTCGCAAGTGGCAATGCCAAAACCAATTATTTCGAACTCCAGTGTCGAAGATACAGCAGTACTCCAAAAGATAGGAGCATGTAAGCTGTGAATGACTAGGAAAACAAGAGAAACGCCTTAAAACTCCAAGCAACAGGTTGGATGGCCAATCCTCTGAAAATGTAATGACATCCATTCTCTATTAAAACAACCACATTACCAACCACGAATAAAACATTAAGAATAGTAAACTGGAATGCAAATGGACTATTGCACCATATTCCAGAATTACAACAGTTACCACAACATTAATCCGGCAAAAAAGCAAGAGGAGGATCATCGGTGGTTCTAAAAGAAAACCAGACACTTTATAAATCTTGAAATGATGAGAAATTTATGTACAGTGATTCCCTGTTCATTGAATTGAGGCACAAAACGATCGCATTCCCGTTAGGTGCCGTTTACCGCTTAATGCGAGGGTTGCTTTTTATATTTCGGGATTGGACTAGGGTTGCAATCTGGCAACTGACAGCTCTATCGTAAAGTTTGACATTTTTGAGATTATACGTACTCAGAACGTTTTGACATTCGAGCGCTATTTGTGTTGTTTACAGTACTTATTAACTCAACATCTCGGCGAAAAAATGGAATTAAATCGTGAACATTTTCATGCGATTATTTTTTACAACTTTCGACGTGGATTAAGGCAGCAAGAGTGCATGGATAAATTTAATTCAATTTTTGGCGATGAAGCTCCATCAAGGACCAGTGTTTATCGATGGTATCGTGAATTCAATCGAGGTCGTAGTTCACTCCAAGACGAATTTCGTGAAGGTCGTCCAGAATCAGTTGTTGTTCCGGAAACCATTGATGCTGTGCGCGAACTGATATTGCAAGATCGTCATGTGACCTATCGTGAGATTGAGACAACCTTAGGCATTAGTAGGACCAGCATACATTCAATCTTGCATAAACATTTGAATGTCAAAAAAATTTGTTCTCGTTGGATCCCACACAATTTGTCAATCGCTCAAAAAGAGGCTCGTGTCGATTGGTCGAAAGAAAAGCTCAAAAAATACGATCGCGGTGCTTCAAAACACGTCTATGACATAGTGACACGTGATGAATCGTGGATTTACGCGTATGACCCCGAAAGTAAACAGCAGTCGACTGTATGGGTGTTTCAAGATGAGCCGAATCCAACAAAAGTTGTTCGCGCACGAAGCACTTGCAAGCAAATGATCGCCTGTTTTTTCGGAAAAAAAGGACACGTCGCAACCGTACCACTAGAACAACGCAGAACAGTCAATTCTGAGTGGTACACAACCATTTGTTTGCCAGTTGTCTTCCAAGAAATCAGGAAAACCAACTGCCGAAGACGGTACACTCTTCACCACGACAATGCGAGCTCTCACACATCGGCTCAAACAACTGCATTTTTGAGCACTCAAAACATCGATTTGATGAGTCATCCGCCGTATAGTCCTGACTTGTCACCAAATGACTTCTTTTTATTCCCGTACGTAAAAAACAAACTGAGAGGTCAACGTTTTTCGACACCTGAAGAAGCGGTTGCTGCGTACAGAATGCATGTTTTGGAGATACCTCAATCAGAGTGGAAAAAGTGCTTCGACAATTGGTTCAAACGCATGCAAAAGTATATAGATCTTCATGGGGAATATTTTGAAAAACAATAAAGCGATTTTCGATGATTAATATTTGTTTTTATTCTCTAATCCCGAAATATAAAAGGCAGCCCTCGTACCATAATGGATTGCTAACAACATAATGGCCACGGGAACTAATTGCGACATTTCCGACGAAGTTAGAACTTGAGTGGGACATGGAGCATCCATTGGGCAGGGGGATATTTATCCAAATAGAGCGGGTTGTGGCATATTATAGTCGATCCCTCTATAAAATCGTGATAAATTATAGTGTAACACGCAGAAAACTTTTGGCTGTGGTTGACAGTGTTAAACATTTACGAAAGTATCTGAATGGGCAAAGGACTAAAAATCTACTCTTTGAATCCTGAATACCGGAGAGGTGCCTTGCACAACAATGCAGATGGATTATCCAGAAGGCGCTGTGCAGTTCAGTGAAAGCAATGCGTAAGACAGGAACTAAAGAACTGTTCCACATTTATTGTACGAATCCAGTTTAAAGCAGAAAATGGCTAGGATGAGGAACATTATAAAGAAGACGAGGGGCTGTTGAGTCAATAGTTCCAGTAAAGAAATGGCTGATAGAAGGTAGACGACCGCATTGGCAAGTTTTACAAGAAACTTACGATGGGAGATCCGGTGCCCAAAATGTTTAATAAAAAATTGGATAAAATACGACATCGGATTAATTGGGTCATTTATCACAAGAACATTGAAGATTGGTGCAGACAGTGTAAAGTTGATGCTGCCAGTTAGAAACCGCAAGCTAGGGTGAAAGATAGAATGCAGCAATACAATGTTGGGGCACTGTTTGAACGAATAGCAATATATCGCCTGGCATTTTCGGAAATAAATTATGGTAATCAATACATACTGATGTGTTTTGATTGCTTTAGCAAGTAGGTGAACGCCTATCCGATTGTGCAACGAAACAATGAACCCGGATTTGTTGGTTTTAAGTACCGCAGAAACTACACTCGGATCAGGGCACAAACTTCAACTCATCAAGTCAATGCCAACAAGGATACCTGGGATCGATGTATACTCCTGTTCATGTTACGGTATTGCAATGCAGTCCATGTTGTTTGGCAGCGAGCTTTGCCTACCATGTGATATGATGTTTCGTTCTGATCAATCGACCGAAATACGTAACAAAATACTAAAACCGAAATGATTATAAATTCTTAAGGATAAATCTAACATGTCTAGTCTAGAACTCAAGACTATGAATGTTTATATAATATCTAATAGAAGCCAAGATTTTTATTAAAAGTCTTGTCCTAAATAAACCACAAAAAATTGAGGGATGAGAAACATTTAATTATGTATGTGGATAATAATACCATTTGCGCCTATATGTGTGTGGTATGTTGCCATAACGATTTTCAACGTACAGTGCGTAAATTTGAAATTACCAGAAAAATGTATAAAACCATCTGTTAAAGGATGTGTCTTCATCCTTTTCGAAATTTCAACCTATACCTAATTTATATATATTTAGCACATATGCACTCGATTTCTTTTCCCTGTACCCAAATTTATAAAACCTCCTTGTACTGTACATAATATATTACAATATGTGTATGTATGTAGCGTGCATGTAATCGTACATACTGTATATTTAATAATCTTTTTATTATTGTTTCAAAGATTAAAATTGAATTATTTATTTATGGAGATTTGGGATTATAAGAGTAACAAGCATTAGATATACATATATTATGACGTATGTGTATAGAGAAGCTTATGTGTTCTATATATTTTTATTGGATTTTTTCATGAATTGTGCAAGCAATTTCGATTCTTTTTATAAGTTATACAAGTGTGTGAGTGTGTGGGTATAAGGCAATATTTAGCCCACCGTATACGAATGGAAACTGGTAGTCATAAAACATATACGATTTCGTTCTGTATAACAGTAAAGTTAAACAAGTATTTTTCTTCGTATTCCAATTCAACTACTCGATATACATACTCGTATAAGGTAAATCTCCTTGGAATTCGATTTAAATTTTAGTGCATCATCATTCTTTTATACGTACAACGTTTCCTTTCGATTTTCCCAACTCTTTACTCTGATCTTTATTCATGACAAATATACGGATAAACGCTGAATTCTTAAAAGCAAAAATTGAAATAAAACTATTTCAAATCCCTTAACTACTTTAAGGGATGTTAATATTAAATTGACGTAATAAAGTTATTCGTGTTGAATAAAATATTTTAATCAAATTGTAGACGTGAAAATGTTATTTCACAACTTAAGTAATAAATAATTGCATAACTCTTTCATATCGTGGTAACACTCCAGTTAAAATAGATGATAAGCTGTAATTTGACCAAGTGGCTTTTAAGCAATTGGCCAGATTTAATCCGAGGGCTTAGTTTCCAGTGGTAATATACAGATTTTTAGAAGTTTCAAAACTTCTTTGAACCGTGGTCTGTTCCATTAAAAATTCGCATTTTGTTTTCCGTCTTACTACTACAAAATAATGGACGGGGGGTAATTATGTTTAGGAGAAGGACAACACCCGATAATCTTTTACCACAAATGTACATTGATCTCGAATACACCACACTACTAAAGCGAAAAATTAAATCTACTGGATTTTTTGTAAAAACTTTTTTATAGGAATTCATTACTTTCGCTTAAATTTTAGAAAACCAACATGGTCAAGACTATTGAAAATTTAATTTATAAATTTATTTGAATCTTTCAGTTCATTTTCGTCTTTATAAATACTATAACATAATTGGCGAACTAAAAAACTCTTACGGATGCTGCCACTTTCGTTGAACCGATTTTGACCTCTCAATTTATGCAAAAAGCATGAAATTTCATCCCGATCAGCCAATCCTGTTTCGTTGAAAAATATATTTTTTTTTTCAAAAATCGTCGTTTCCGCATACATTTTGGAAAAATAACCTCGAACAGATTTAGCCGAAAGTCTTCAGCCGAAAAATTGATTAAAAATCCCGCTTTTCAAAATCTGGTTTTTCAATATCCCGTTTTACCAAATGCCATTATTAAATCCCGGTTTTTAAAATCCGACGTTTGCTTAAAAATCCCGCCAAAAAGTAGAATTTTTTTAAGACAAAATATTTATTAATTTACATTTTTATTGAGATTTCGGCCTTTTGTTATTGATCTTGGTCAAATTATGGTATGCGATTTGCATTTCAACATGAATTTTTCGAAAAATTTTGGAATTTGGCCATGTTCAATGGAACTTGGCCATTTCTTTAACAACAATTGTCAAATTTGGTATGCATAACTGGATTTGGATTCTAGCTTGAATTTTGAACTAAGTTCCGGAAATTGGCGCCGCCGAATGTAACTAAGCCAGTTCTTAACAAATCAAGTTTTGGGTTTTGGTCATGTTGGATGAAATTTGACTATTTCTTAACCAATCAATGACTATTTCTTGACCATATTTGATATATCGGCCTAGATTGAAATTCTAACATGAATTATGAATGCATTTAAGGAATTTGGTATAGAGAAATTGAACTAGAACATTTCTTCTTTATATAGAATAAGTAAAGCATAATTTCGAATTGCAAATCATTTTAACGACATTTACAAACCGGAGAAGGCTTGGTAACTTTTAAACTTCTTTATCGACAAGAACATTTTTGGTTGTATTATTCTCAAGATATTATCCAAAATATTATTCTCAATTCAGTCCATAATCACCTTTCATCTTCTGCTTAGTTTAATTTATGCATCTGTTAAAGTTTTTGCCAAGGTCAAATCGATTTTTTTTAAATTATAAGAAACATTTCATTGATCAAATATCGGTATACATATTAAGAAATACATTCCATAACCATTTAAAGCTTACCCAGAACTATTTTCACTCTATAATCTAATAAGACCCTCTATCTAATCTATCTAATCTATCTAATCTATCTAATCTATCTAATCTATCTAATCTATCTAATCTATCTAATCTATCTAATCTATCTAATCTATCTAATCTATCTAATCTATCTAATCTATCTAATCTATCTAATCTATCTAATCTATCTAATCTATCTAATCTATCTTATCTATCTAATCTATCTAATCTATCTAATCTATCTAATCTATCTAATCTATCTAATCTATCTAATCTATCTAATCTATCTAATCTATCTAATCTATCTAATCTATCTAATCTATCTAATCTATCTAATCTATCTAATCTATCTAATCTATCTCATCTATCTAATCTATCTAATCTATCTAATCTATCTAATCTATCTAATCTATCTAATCTATCTAATCTATCTAATCTATCTAATCTATCTAATCTATCTAATCTATCTAATCTATCTAATCTATCTAATCTATCTAATCTATCTAATCTATCTAATCTATCTAATCTATCTAATCTATCTAATCTATCTAATCTATCTAATCTATCTAATCTATCTAATCTATCTAATCTATCTAATCTATCTAATCTATCTAATCTATCTAATCTATCTAATCTATCTAATCTATCTAATCTATCTAATCTATCTAATCTATCTAATCTATCTAATCTATCTAATCTATCTAATCTATCCAATCTATCTAATCTATCTAATCTATCTAATCTATCTAATCTATCTAATCTATCTAATCTATCTAATCTATCTAATCTATCTAATCTATCTAATCTATCTAATCTATCTAATCTATCTAATCTATCTAATCTATCTAATCTATCTAATCTATCTAATCTATCTAATCTATCTAATCTATCTAATCTATCTAATCTATCTAATCTATCTAATCTATCTAATTTACCTATAATAATCTAAGTAATTAAACATTTAAAAATATAAAAGCTGTATTTTTATATCGCGTGTTTCAAAAACTACAGGAATAATTTTTATGGAAAATCGCTGAAGGCGAGTCTCCATCCCGATGGGTATTTATTTCAGGAAAATGCGTTTTTGAAGTCTTCAGGTGGAGGTGTGTTCTTTTCTTAAGATTTTTTCCCAGCTCAAACGACTTTAATGAAATAAGAGTGTCCAACAGTAAGAAATTCTTTTCGTTGGGTCGCGATTTCGGAAAAGTTTATTTGGGAAGTCCTTCGGTAAGGTTTAAATATCATTTTTAAATTTTTTTCGTCCTCAGCCAAAACAATTATGATGGAAATGACTGAAAAGGGGTTTACGGATATCAAAATTAAATGGGATGAGTACTAATTTTGGAAACCTTTTTAAAATAGTTGTTACCTAGTAACTAGCCAAATAACCGTTCACATCCTATGTGAACCGTATAATCATGATACTTTAACATATTACTAGATGGCATAACTGGTATAAATAGTAACCGATTTAAAATAAATGGTCATTCAAATTCAACTAGCGCAAGATAGATATTTAAAATTAATTTAGAACGTCCTTTTTGGGTCCGTTACTCATTATTAATTGAACGAAAAAATTTATAAACAGGAGTGGCAGGTATCAAGATGGATTGTGTTGAGTCCGGATATTATGAAAATTGGTTTAGGGGGTACTGCTGTGAAGTATGAGTTTTAAATAACGTAAATTTAAAGCGTTTTCAAATTATTATCAAGTTTCGCTCCTCGATGAAGAAATGCTGTTCCATCGATGAAAATATAAAAATTTTAATCAAGGAAGCAACATTTTTACTTTTAAAATACTGTAATTATTTTATCAAATAAGGGAGGCGAAAAATATAACTTAACAGAATTTTTTGTAAAACAGTCTTGCTTGAGCAAAAATCTTAATTTTTTTTTAATTCATGGTCGGGTTTCGTAAATGTTTTACTCTTCAACAACGTTGCAAAAATTAAAGACCTGCTACGAAAGCTTCCACTTCCGGGTATAGTGACTTTTTCTAAATTTCAATAGGTCCTCCTAAATTATGGGAAAAACTTATATTTAAAGTTTAATATCGACTAGTTAATTCGAATGAGACACATTTTCGCTTAAATTTTGGATTAATTTCGTGAACGGTTTTCTGAATATTAGAGTTATAAGAAATGAGAAAGTCTTCGTTGTATTTGTGGAAATATCTTGAGTCTAAAGTTTCCTCCTGATCAGTGAACCGTCTGGGCTATACAGAACAGAAACCGAATTTTTATCTTAACCCGCTTTTGTCAAAATCGTCATTTCCAAATTTTGGAAACATTTTATAGACCGATATTATTTCAAAACTAATTTAAAATCTTTTAGTTTATAGCAATTTTTGTTATAAATTATATAATGTCCAAATATAAAAGGAATAGCTTCTCTGCAAGACCACTTCTAGTGGACCGACTTCAGTTTTGGTAAATCTGCAAGAATTTCAAGGTCACACATGTTCATGATTGCTATGTTTATTTCACTTCGTGAAAGAAAGTAAAATGTGATAAAGTTGCAAAATGTCGACACCGATTTCGGGGTCCTTGGTGAAGCCGCTATATGTTGAACCATGTCGCGTGATTGGTGGTTGGGTTAGTTGCGTCGTGTTTTTCCCAATGTTTTGCCATATTGTGCAATGATGCGTTACGGCTGTGTTAATCACAGTATTTTAGTTAAGCATAATAAAACTGTTTCTTCGGCCTGAGGATTTGGAAATTCTTTTTTTCGAGTGCCAAGAATTGATTGTGATGAGTCATAACTTGATAAGCCGGTAACCAGGTCCTCCCGTTGAACCAAGAATTGTGGAAGTACGGTTTTAGAATGTCACGAAGCCACATTCTGGATTTGAAGTTGAATGGGTAACGATTTCAAATAATTTGTTTATCGATCTTACGGGTAGTTTCATTTCTTAATCTGTTAGATGGAACTTTAATTATTTGTTGAAATCAAGTCAATGTGATTTAAACTACGCCTTTCCTATGGGCAAAATTCTGTTTGTATGTTGAAAGTACGATTTCAAATTGAGTTCTGGATGTGATTCTGCAAAATTGGCAAATTCGATGGAACTAAGCAATTTTCTAGCGATTGAGATAGAACCAAATTGGTACATTATGAAAATGAAAAAATTGGTCGTTTTGAATTGAACTAAGCTATTTAACTTAGCAAAGTGGGACTTTCGACTGTATTAATTTATAATAAAATTATTTAGTTGTTTTGCGTTCAGAAATGAAGAGTAACTGAAATTTGCTTCCTCGTTATAAGCATACAGTATTGCAATTTTTGTTCTTAGAAAATAGCACGCACAATAGCACGCACTTATTCAAGCCACTTTGGCGCTAATTGTTGTTCAGCTACAGTTTCGAAGTGAAGCAGAAAAAGCAACAATTTTGGCATTTAAGAATCGCTGGTGAAATACTAGAATCAAAAGAGTTTCAGAAGTGATATGCTAAGTGTTTCACTGGTCAGATTACAATACTAATTAATCAACCGCCCAAATTCATAACAATAAAGTTTCATTATTATATTTTTGGAGAAAAAGTTTCTGTAGAAAGTATATTTAACCCGGTAAAAAAATGTCTGAAATAAGAATTCTCCATCGTTCAATAAAAAAATGACAATTTCAATAATGTATTTCAAAGTGACTAGTTAAAAGCTTTTTTAGTAAACAGCAGCATTCAATATCAAAAATGCTTCTATATTTTTAAACATAAAATTTCATTTTACTTTAACTCCCTCATCAGAGCTTTCTCGATCTATGCATTTTTATTGCTCATTTAGTTGTTAAGTGTGGTTTAGCACCACAATACAGTTCATTAGTCTAAACCACTATACCGCACCACTTATTAAATTTTTACTGAGATGCTGTGCATAATAAGGCTATATATTCATACTCTCTCGGTTAATTATTTCACTATTAATATACAGCATAAAACTGGGTCATTAAAAGCATCAATCCATTACATATTATGTATGTACATAAATAGGTCAATATGTTTATCGTATAAACACAATACAATCTAAATGAGATGAAGGATAAGCAGAATGTTTTTCTTTATATATGCGAGATGCAAGATAAACATTTTTGCGGTTTGGGAAGGGAAAATTTATGTAAAAAGAAAAGTTCATTTCGTATTATTAGTCTTTGGGGTGTAGGTGTATTATAGAGGTTGAAGAAAATGGAATTATTTATTTAATTATTGCACAGATGCGATTTAAGATATTATGGTGATGTGGTTAGATTTAATTTTATATTAATATTACATGTAAAAATACTTTGTTGTCGTACACACTAAAAATAAATATTAATTTGCTTAATTAAGGTATATACACCTTTGTCATTTCTATAATGATAATTACACCAATATTGTTCGGACATAAAATAATTTTAAAAAAGACCTATTGTATAAATCAAACGATTAGTCCTTTTCAGACAAACCAGCTAACGATCTTCTAGCTCAATGCTTTTTTGTTTTTTGAAAGGAAACTTCTCAGGAGCTTTTATGTTTTTTGGAAATATTTTGAAATCAACTAAAGAATTCTAAATTAAATTCAAAATTATCGTTCTAGATCAGTTTTCCAAAATTAAAGCGGAATTAGCACAAATTTTGTTTTTAGTTCAGAGATTATTATAAAAAATATTTTCTTTTATTTATCTTTATGAAATTACTTTCTTTACTATGTTGAGCAATTTATGTTACTTATTTCACCTTAGACGAAAGCTTAACCCTTAAATACCCAAATTAGATTATGTGTAATTTTGGCAGTAACTTTTAAATAGGTATGAGTGAAGTGAATCTCATTTTGAGTGAAATTTAGTTTATGTTGTGTGATATTTAACACATTTTAAGTAAAAGTTTTGAACATTCATTTCAGTTTTCCTTTTCAGTAAAAAAACTTAAATTCACAAATTGATTACGAGATTAAATTTTAAAATATGGGTTGTGTAATTTTGTTCATTTGGTGTAAAATTTAGCTCACATTTAGATAAATGCCTATTTTCAATAAAATTATGCTCATTTTGAGTAAAGAATTTTAATAGAAAAATGTAGAAATTCTGCTATTTCAATCTATATATTAAACAAAATATTTCAAGTCAAAAATTAAATTAATTGTTCTCTTCAATTAATAGATCATTTTTTGAAATTCATATATCTATTAAAAATTGAGTGAAATTTTGGAACAGATAGATTTCAGCATTTATCTTTTATTCAGTATAAGAAACTTAAATTACTTTACACTTACGAAATCAAATTATGAAATATTTCGGTTTACCTCATTTGAGTACAATTTTAAACAAAAAAAAATCAGCTCTGTTCTCTCTCGTAAAACGAGAGTTTTAGGACTATGAGATTAATTTTTGAAACATGGTTATCGAAATTTAGCTCAGTTTGAATGAAATTCAAATAAGTTTGTGGAAATTTATTTAATTTTCAGTGAAACTAAATTGAAAATTTTCGCCTCAATTGAATACTTTGTTTTGCTTTAACACTTTGTTTTTGAAATAAAATTTTTAAATTTTCGATTTAGAAAACTTGCTAATTTTGAAAGAAATTTTTAAACAATAATGTACAGCTCAGTTTTTATTTTCAGTAAAGAAATTTTAATTTGTTAACACTTCTTCGATAATGAAACTAATAAGAAATATGACTCATTTGAGTAAAATTTTAATAATTATTATTGATATTAACTCATTTGAGTAAAATTTTTGGACATACATTTTCTAACTCAGCTCGCTTTTTCAGATAAAATTTTTTAAACATGGTTATTGAAATTTTGCTCAGTTTGCAACATTTTCGGCTCACTTCGCCTTCCCAATAAAAAAATTTAAACTCTCTTTACACTTTGATTACGAGACTAATTTTTTTGAAGTTCGCGATTTAAATTTTGCAAATTTCTCTTAATGAAATTTTCGAACAGACAATTTTCAGTTTTTTATTTAAAAAAATTAAATTTGTTTTACACTACGGTTATGAATTCAATTTTTGAAATATGTCTATTACAATTAAGCAAATTTTGAGTAATTCATCCATTTCATCGTAACAAATTCATTTTGAGTTGAATTTAATTCATTATGAGTAAAATTTTATACATTTTAAGTGAAATATTTAAGCAAACAATTTTCAGATCTGTTTACTTCTTAATAAAAAATTTAAACTTTTCACACTCCTTGATTATTAGATCAAATTTTAAAAAATTTTGTGTGAAATTTGCTCACTTTTGATAAAAAATTTAAACAGAAAATGTTTCTTTTCAGCAAAAAAACTGTATTTCACACATTGATTACCTGAATAAATTTTGAAATGTTGGACTTTTAATTTTGGTTATTTCGAGTCAAATTTTGCTCACTATCAGATAAATTTAGTTTATTTTTAGTGGTATTCTGCTAAGTTTGAGAAAAGTATTTAAATTGGAAAATGTTTATATTTTTCTATTTAATACTTTACTCAAAATGTTTTGTGTTAATTTAGGTAAACAATTAAATTCGATAAATCTTTGATTACATGCTCGTTTTTTGAAATATATTTATTGAAAAAATATGTAAAAATATATTTGAAGTCGCTTTACGCTTCAATTACGAGAACATATTTGAGCAAAATTCTTGAATAAAAAATTTTTGGCATTTTATTAAAAAAAAATTAGATTCGTTCTACACTTCTTCGTTGATTTCATAAAGTTTTAAAATATGTCTATTGAAGTTAAGCATATTTTGATAGAAATTTATCTCGTTTTGACTAAACTTAGATGATTTTGAGTGAAATTTAATAAATTGTAAGTGAAATTTAAAAAAAAACTTAATTTAGATACAATTTTTAAATATTTTGAATGAAACAAAACTATTTGTATTAAAATTTTTAACAGAAAATATTCAGTCCGTCGATTACGAAATTAAATTTTGAAATATGGGAATTGAAATTTTACTCATTTCGAGTGAAATTTATTCCACTTTCAGAGATCATTTTCAATGAAATGCTGCTCATTTTCAAAAATGTCAACTGTGTTCTCCTTTTAAGTAAAAGAATAAAATTCGTTATATTTTTGAAACCAAATTTTGGATACTATAAGATAATTTTAAGCTTTTATCATTTTTGCAATAAGGAAACTTAATCGATTATGAATTCAAATTTTGTATGATTAGGCTATTTGAGTGCAATTTTAAAAGAAAAATTTTCAGGTCAGTTCTATTGTCCAGTAAAAAAATATAAATTCATTATTGAACTCCTATCACGAGATTAATTTTTGTAATATGGTTATTGAAGTTTAGCTCAGTTTGAACGCAATTCAAATAATTTGGAAAAAAAAAGTTTTCATTTTCAGTGAAATTCAACTGGAAATTTTCGGCTTGCATTTACATTCGGTTGCATGGTCAAATTTATAAAATTGAAATTTTGCTCATTTTTTGAGTGAAGTTTTTAAATAGAAATATTCAGTTCATTTCCCCTTTTCACTAAATTTTATACAAGAAACGTGAAAATTAATTAATTATTAAGAAACTAATTAAGATACTACATATATGCTTTATAAGAAAACTTGCAACACCATTTGGACAAATTTTAAAACCGAAATTCATTCTTTTTAATTTCGTCAAAATTGCATCATTCTAGAATCTAGATCATCAAAGAATTTTAGTACGATTAGAGCCTCGTTAACATTTTTATTATTATTCGTCGGTCATTTTAATATCAAATTATATCAAACGACACTTGAAAGAGGAGCACGCATCTATGCCTTAATCAAAATGTCGAAGCATTTTATTTGTTACTACTCGCAAAATTTATAGCAACCACACTTGACTGCTTTGACTTATTTTTCTCGGGTCAGCATATCCATCAAATTTATCAGATTTTCTCATAATATAAAATTTCCTAACCGCTAACATTTAAGTACAAATTCAGACCAAAGAAAGTCTCCAAATCCGAACTCGCTCATAAATAATTCGCTAATGTTCACCAATTTTTGAGCTGTGTTTTCCCCAATTAAACTGCGTCGTAAAATTAGCATCGCGTCTGTCTTAATTATAACAGTTATCGACATACTTAACTCTGAAACTGGAGTTCTTGGCTGCTTCACATGCCGCGACCCTCGTCCTTATGGATAACCATGTTCAAAATATCTACGCTACTAAGCTGCACTCGGATGTATAAACCTATGTTCTAATGTCATCTGTAACAATTCAATCGTACGGTGAAGGATCCAGGAATAGTCTGTTTTGAGAAAGATTACTACAACTACTCAATATATTAATACTCACAGGCCAATAGTTCCGGAGGAACATGGATTTGCTAAAACCTTAGAACAAAAATAACTCGTTTTTATAAGATTATTTCATTCAGAATCTTGCAGTCTTATCTTTCTAATCGCTGGCACTCGTTGAAATTATGGATTCACCTTCTCACTTATTTAAGACACAAAATTAGTTCCAACTTTTTAGGCAAATATTCCTTACTTTGCCACATTTGGTTTCCAATATCTCCAGGTACATTACTTCTATTAATTTGAGAGCTTTGATATGTTACGGTTATATGTAACGTTTGTTTTATTTGTTGTAGAATGTATCACCTATGTCTGGTTGTTATTTTATCAATGTCACTCAGAGATAGACTATAAAGTGTCGTATGGTCTTCAACATTCACATTGTGAGGCACATTTATTTTCGCCTTCATCTGCTTACTGTAATTTGTTGAAGTTGCAGTGGTTTGATCATCGATGTTATGTGCAAAAAGTAATATTCAGTCATGGTGCTCTAAACACGTTTGGTGATTATTCTGAATTTTATCACTTTTTATCGCATAGTTATCTCTACGCCCTCTAAGCTCTAACTATGGTCTATTGCATTGTGTAAAACTTATTTTAGCCCATCATACAACCAGTGATTTTATTATAATATTTTTCTAAAATTAAAATTGATAACCTTTTCATCCCACCGATCAGTAACTATCCACCATACAGGTTAATAATGTAGCTCTACCTGAAAACAAAACGTGCTGTAATTTAGTTGGACTTGGCCATCGGCATGAAACTGCATTTTCGTTTCGATAGTTGACCGAATCATGTGCCCTTTGGATGATTTTTTATTTTATAATATTCATCCGCTTTTGCAGAAACAGTATCACGTTAGAGACGTATATAGGATCTAAAGAATAATTTACTCCAGGAGCACATATTGTTTATTGTACAGGATTTAATATAATCCTGAAATTTTATAAGAACAATTTTAACACTCACCTAACGCCAACAAATCAAAATCTAATAATAACATAGTTTTGGATTAACTCAAATGGCACATTTTTAGTCTCACTAAATCTTTCCTACACATATACAGAGTTTATCACTAATCCAGGAAATTTCCTTTGATCCACAACGTTTACATTTATATACTATACATTTGTTCTGTAAAATACTTTGGTAAACGTTGTGATGTTTGTTCTTTTTTTGATACATCTAACCAATAAATGGAAGCTTATTTATAGGAACTATTGCAGAAAAAGATAAAAACACGTAACGGTTAAATATTATTCCTCGAATACGATATTTTGGGTCGATGCTTTATTTTTTCAACTATACAGACAGAGTAACATGTTTACCTCAGTATATGTACAACACCAAAATATACTCGAATTTATTGTTGAATGGACATTGCTAAAAACTTGATAAATTCACAAAAAATTATAAAATAAAAAACAAATCCGTGCCCTCGTCCTAACCAACAAAATGAAAATGCTCTGATTCTTGTATTTTTTATCAAGTAAAAACAAAAAACAAAAGGAATGAATAAAATACTGGACTTTTCATGAAAAACAAAATTCATTTTCATTTCGCTAGTTTGATTTTTATACCAACTTAACAAATTTTTTGTTTTCGTTATGTACTAGGAAAAAGATGATGGATGATTTCCATGTCAAGTATTGAGTACAATCTGTTGCACAATTTTTTTGTAACTTTTACTAATCAATTATTTTCATAAGGAAGAACTCTTTACGGTTCCTTCTTGAAAAATCAAAATATTTTCGTATGCCATATGGCACAGGGACCAGTAACAGTTCAAAATATGCAACCAACATCTAAACCATTGAGCGTGATTATTCCAATTTATATGTAAAACAGAGGTTTATATTTTAGAAGAATTCAAATGTTCTACATATAGTCGTATATTAGTATAGAGGCAGCACATGTTCGTGCAATTCAGCCATGTTGGAATTATAGAAAAAAAATTATCGTATTTATTATGTTCCTTATGTAGGCATAATAAGAGTGTTGATTCTGGCAAATATCCGGTATCATTTTCATAATATCATAAACTTAATGCCATTAAGAAACTTAGTATCAGTTAATACAATTTGTGAGTTCTTGAAGGTACTGTACTTTTTATATAGACGATAAATACTTCTGTAATAGTTCAACCCAGCTGCCTTACTTTTGAAACATTAATAACAAACATAGTGTAGATCTGATAAAGCAATAACCGTGTGACAACCGGACAAGTGGTGCACTGGTTAAAGCTTCGGCACTTGGACCGGGAGGTAGTGGGTTCGAATCCCATCAGGGGCTAGATGAAAATCGAATTTTTATCATCGATTGCAATCGGTGATGTTAATAAACACAACTAAGACGGTCAGCTTCATTTATATCAGATAGGTTTAATTTGTAATATACTTTGTCGTTCTCTGACACTTACATTAAGTTGTGGCTAGGAAAATTAAAAGCATGAGCAAAGCACAAATTTATCACATTAGCAAGGACACCTGGTTCGTCATAGTTTTCAGAAATTTTCAAAATACCACAAGGTTTCCCGTCACAAGCATTCAACTTTATAGCGTAGAAGTGAGCCTTTACTATTCTAATTTTGGTTGCAGTCGAAGCTTTTAGGATGTTATATGTTTGCACAATTCCGAGGTCTCCACCGTTAACAAGATCATCCAGATTTCGGTAGCTCTCTATGCTTTTCCAGAAGGAGCTTTTCACAGATGAATCTTAACTAAAACGTTTCAAATCGTGGATCTTGGGATCTTTTTCCAAACGGAAACTTATTTTGATTTGAATTATTCTATGATCTGAGAAAGAAACATCATCCAAAAACAGTTTATGTTAACCCAATCTGAACAGTCAACACTGAGTTGCATATTAAAACCCATTTTATTTACAAGTTGAAACCATTTGAAGAAATGGTATCTTAATATTTCCAAACTAAGGGATTTCTAATATCCGAAACATATTCTCGAAATTTCTTTTTAACGGTTGAGCGCTTAATAATAACGGAATCTTGGTGAAAATGATTTAATAATGTCTGGACATCACTTAATGTTTGTTCTAACTTTGGCGCCTACGAAAATCTCAGGCTCGTGAGGAAATCCTCCCGTCTTATTGCATGTCAGACGAGGTCCACATTCTCAAAATTTTGCGTCGAAACAACAATTTGATCTTGAGCTTGAATTCGGTAAATACAAACGTCCTGGCATCAATAGTGCTCGAAACCTGTCTGGTTGGCATATGCATATATACTGGCTCTCGTGTCAGGAAGATTTGAATTCTTCTTTCTATACTTAATAAAGACATTTTTATTAATCACTTGTTTTTTGTTTCGCAGTTATTTTGAATAATTTTCAAAAAGTTTAAAAAATCACTCGATCGATTTCGACTTGTTAGGTCATCATCAGGAGTATCTACTGATTTGTGTTAGTAAAAAATTTTTTACTAACACAAATCAGTAGATACTCCTGATGATGACCTAACAAGTCGAAATCGATCGAGTGATTTTTTAAACTTTTTGAAAATTATTCAAAATAACTGCGAAACAAAAAACAAGTGATTAATAAAAATGTCTTTATTAAGTATTAGTGTGTTTCGCCAAGTGCCTACGGCCAATAGCGTAAAAAGTACTTCTTTCTATAGTTAACTCTACTGGATCTTCTGTGCTGACTTTACTCATGAGCAGCTCAAAGTGTTAAGTTTTGAGCTCATGAATTCGAAGCGCATTCAAAAGTTCGGCGAAATGGTATTGCTATATTATCGCATGTTTTCTGTTAACTCAGTTAGTTTAAAGAGACGGCACGATATATTTTGATTCACTTGATTGCAAACCTAATCTCCTTTTACTCTTGATGTCTTGGAGAAATAGGTTGTGCGTAACACAGAATACTAATTATTCTTCTTACTTCTTATCAAAAGGCACGAACGTTATGCAAAGCATTATAATCTTAGAACTTAGACCGATCACTTATTCTATGGTTCAGATGGTCTTTGTAAAACAACATTCTCTGAGTGATGCGATGAAAAACATTTGTGCTTAGTTCTCTCTAAGATATACGTAAAAGCTTTTATAAAAGAAAAAATAGGGAACCATGTTATGTATGGCGAGATGAGGGCGTAAAGATTACCGAAACGTTTCCTGCCTAAGATAGAAAGTCGGAGGTACCAATAAACAAACACCGCATAGCCACGACGATGTGAACTCGCAACCCATTTCATCTTTATGTATGTGGAAGAAGATTCTTAAACTTAGATATGTGTTCGAGATATACATAAACATATTTCTTTTGGTCAGAATACTCATCCATCCTTTACCGATTCGATTTTTTGTTACACTAACATCACTAGTTTCCATAAATTGATTGTCGTGTGCTATAATACCGCATGGTTTATTTTCATTTTCAAAATATCAACTGTCGGAGTAAGTGGATTAACCGATCTTTTCGGTACTTCCGAGACTAAAATGTTTCTAATATTTTCCTTTTCTTGTTGATATTCCCCTTCAAATTCCAATTTGGACCATGAAGAAAGATTGTGATTGATTGTAGTTGTTTTTTTCAGTTCTTAATCCACCTGAATAAGATTTGTAATTTGATCTCGCAGCATCATAAGTCGATTAAGAAAGGATTATTTTATTTCAATCACAAGATGTATGAGTATTTTTTTGGAACCCATTGCTTGTTGTGGTATTCTTTTCAACGGCCTGTATTGTACGCGAAACATCGAACTAGCTGTATTATGTGGAGATCGAGAGTGTGAATTATTTTGAATGTTACAGCGCATCCCCAATAGAATTCCTTAAAGTTTTCCTTACAGAAAAGTATGAAAAAAAACTTGAGAAAAAAAAAATTGTTTCTCAAATTTTTTTTTCATACTTTTCTGTAAGGAAAAGGTAATTTTATTTTGGATGCGCTGTTAAGTTTCAGACTTGTACTTGTTTGGTAGCACCCCAAAATTCTAGATAATTTTTGAAGTTCCGGTCGATTTTCCCCGAAAACCCCACACACGAGAGAATGGTAAAATTTTTGACACTTAACCCACTTTACTCGTTGGTGGAATTCACTGATAGTTTGTTTACAGGTTTGGCATTTAGAGTCTTTCACGGAGTCCCTTTAAATACCCAACACTTTGTACAGCTATAGTTAGCAACAACAACAATTGTGATGTCTAGATTTTCTTGTTATAATTTGTCACAATTGTTATATTCCTAAGTGTTTTGGTTCTTAAACAGACTTTAGTTTAAAGGCTACTTAGTACCATCGAGCAATAAATATATAAGAGAAATCAAGTAGTGCAAATTTTATGGGCAGGTTTTTCCGAGGTTAATCTTATTTTATAGTTTTAATATATTTATATACACAAATTTAATCTTTTTCTATATTTAATCCATATATACGTATCTTATAAACATATCGGCATAGTTATTTTATAGTTTATTGTTCTTGTTAGGCCTACACAGATTGCCAAAAGTAAAAAAGTTTAACCTCGGAATCTCTACATGGTTCCTCTTATATATATATTTTGCTTTATGTTAGTACGCAGCTGACGTGAAATGAAATTTTCGCTGGTCTCCATAATTAACCAGATAAATTTCCATGAAAAACAAGTTTGTCGATTTTCGTAAAATTTTAACGTAGAAAGCTTCATGTTGGACTATTGTTTTTTTATATGACTTCATGCCGACATGACAAAAAATAAAATTTAACACAGTGAAAATTGTGTAGAGTTAAACAGAGACATCTATATTCTAATACGAAAATTTCCAATTTCACTAGCTAAACTGCTTACCGTAAAATTTCATTTGATGAGCGAACATTATCATTAATTTTTTGCGAGAAAGTGTTTAATTAGTGCAGACGTTCGAAAGGTAGATTGAAAATTAGAACCTGTATAGCTTCACTACTTAAAATCATTTCTTAGGCTAAATAACCGCCAGTTTATACGCTTTCGGGAAGGAGATTTTGCTAAAGCTGCATTAATTATGTCTGTGAGGACTTTATGTTAGATAGGTAAAATCATCCGGATTAACGAGTTACGAATATGATCAGGACTAATCAAATCCGACTAGATGTCGATAATAGCAAGACACCTCTAAATCAAAAGATATTCGGGGTGGCGCAAATTTATCGAGCAATTACTATCGAGCTAAAATTTATTTTCAAGCCAGGACAATCAACAACAAATCCGCTTCTCTTTAATAGTTTGCTCGATGCTTATTAATCGAACAGCGAAAACTTTTTGATTTTCTATATCAAAACTATACGACCTATAGATTAGATGATGCGAGTTATAGGAATCGAAGATGCCCTAAATATATCATATTTCTTTCTGTAAAATTAGCTAAATTTCGTGAGGAAATTTTAATTTAATCAAGATTAAAGTCACCAACTATTTAGTGTATTCCTAAGGCTATCTTACATTTGGCTCAATATAAAAATTAATAAACGCCATGAGAGGAGACATTCGAATTCATTCAAATCAGTATCTGGTGGTAGTCATCGAATATGCAAACGGCATATGCAACCTCTATTTAATTTCCTCGTACGCCTTTTGTATAACTTTGCAGCTATTTCTGTATCGATGAGAGACACCATTCCAAAGTAACGCTTCACAACGAAAAATACCCATCTGTACGACGCGTGCCAGACACATCAAAACTGAATAAAGAGAATTTTTATAACCTATTAAATTAACGCACACTTTTAAATTGACGACCGTGCTCAGAAACACTAACGAAATTGCCTCAGCTGTTTATCACAGACTTCAAAATTCCACTTTTAGCAGCAATGTATCAGAAATCAGGCTTATTATGTGATGGTTGTGGGGCGCAAAATAATAATACCGCTATGATGGCCATGTGCTCTTATTGGCTAAGCTTAGGGGATCCCCGCCACATAAAGTAAATCGAGATTATTTTCCCTATACCTGGACACTCATTCATCCCCCTGGATAGTATATTCGCTCAATGGGAAAAAAATGTAAAGCGGAGGAGACAATAATTAAACCGGAGGAATACTTCGAACTTTACAAGAAGAATGGGACCATTATTAGATTAAGGGTCCTGATTGTAAAATTATGGATTGGAAAAAAGCACCGGCTACAACACTAACACCACAGTGGCATTTTAAATGCAATGTGTCGAAAAATAAATGCCGATAAAAAATGTTTCGAGCAAACGGTGGAATGTTTCAAAGATACGCTCTTAAGGTCTTTCCCATTTATCGCCTTTAACCAAGCTAGTTACCTTTGTTCTGCGAGGTTTTATATTTTAAGCGTTGTGTTGGAATCATTGGGAATCTAGAAAACTGATTCCACCATCTCTATCACCTCGCATAGAACAATTCACCACACAAAACTCTAATAGCATTGCACAGATTATTGTAATCAATATAAAATATATTTTATAACAAAATAAAATGTAATAATAAATTCTATTTTTCATTTTAATTGAATATATTTTTAAAAATGTAGCGACTTCGACACTAATTACAAGAATGTTTGGCCTACAGATAATTTTGACATTTATATTTGACAGATAATTAAACAGGTCTGTTTGTTTTTTATTTCTTTATGTCAAATGTATGAGTTATTTATAATTTACGAAATTTTGTGATCGCGTGTTTCAGGTTTGACATGATGGAGAATTATGTACAATGAGTCCTTCCTCGTACTATAAAACAATTTTGATTTATGACATTTATCCTATGTGTTGTAAAATTCAATAAAGTATTCAAATTTGATGATGTTGATTTAGATTTCAGATAGTGTGGAAGATTGAATGAACGCAATAATGAAACAATGAGTATTGTCGAACGAGATCGACGATCATCGATACTATAAATTGCTGCAGAGAGAATGAAGCGGTTCCGCGAGAGAAAACGCATACAGCAGAATAATGGAAATAACTCGGGTACTAGGACAACATGAAAACATTGCCAGGCCTTCATGTGTCATAAACAAGACGAGGCTTTCTATCGAGCATGGCCGATAAATACAAAACGATTACGAGGGAGCTTGATGAAATTCATAAACACATAAAACAAGACATATGGTATTTTGGAATTCCCTCAACATAATTTAAAAAAAGAGGATAATTGATGATCTTGTTTTATTGGTATCATAAAGTGGAACAATTTTCTTTAGGATCCTAATTAGGTTTTACCTTTATTTTATCTTATTTTATTGTTGTAGTTTCTTTTTGTGTTGTAAATTATCAATGTAAATATCACATTTTTTAAAATAGGATGTTTCTTGTTTCGTCTGTCGTGAAGATAGTTCTCAGATAGTTAAATAAATGTATAGCTTAAATCTTTATCGCGTTGTGTTTTATTTAAACAAATTTATTTTCGAGAAATTAGATCACACCAGAGCTCGTAAATATTTCGAAATGAAATTTGTAAAAAATGAATTTGGCTCAGTTTGTTTCTTATACGACCGTCTTTGGTATGCTTTTGATTTAAAGACACCATTTGTGTCATGTTATGAACTGTAATGCAAGAGCCTGTGGTATATAGTTGCTAGAAACGTCTGAAGGCTGGCAACGTACCTGCTCTAGCAAAATCAAATGGCTTTTGCTATCCTTCGCGGCCTGATATTCTTCCTATGCTTATCTGGCGTATTCGCAACGGGCTTGGACAGTACGGAATACTTGGTCAAATTATAAACGTTCCGGTATCTGTGGATACGATGGTAAACAAATTACCCCGCGAGCTAGATGACGATTTTTGTATAAATATTCACATTAAACGTAAAAAAGTACATAAATCTAGTTACCTTATTGGTTATGTAAAAAAGCGAGTTGTAAAAGCATGGCTTGCATAGTCGAGACAAAACTTTATAAACTTTATAATGATGAAGTAGATGTATGCACTGTAGCGTTGGATGCTATGACGTTAGTCTATAGTTAGCATAGTGAAAAACTATCGTTTTCAGTGATCTATCTCGGCCAGTTTGAGAATTTAAAGATGGAGTAAAACTCACCCCATTCATGATGGCTGCCAACGAACTACGACGCACTGACAGACGCAGCGATACTCCTCAAGCCGAGTTCATTGTTGTGTTCATTCCGTTCGTTGTGTTTTTTTGTAAACCAATAGGATTTGTCGCAAATGACGATATATTTCTTCGGTATTTTTTTCATCAAATTGATCTATCTTCAACTTTTTTACCGAAGGAACGTGGCAAGAAAGAGACGACATGATATACTATATAATTAGTAGAAACAAACAGACACTTTTTCGATATTTATATTTTGTAGTCAAGTACGTTGTTCATTTTGTGTTTTGATGTTTTGTTTATGAATTTCTCATTATTTTTGTTTATGAAAAACTCCAAAACTACAAAACTCATGAAAATTTTTTCATCAACAATGAACCCAAAAAATAATGCTGCAGAAAAAACACCGAACGAAAGGAACGGAACGAACACATCAAACTACAACAATGAATTTGCCTTCAATACTCCTTACATGGCGATGAAGATAGTGCGACTTCACGCGATTCATTCTCTATTGCCTTTAAATATATCGGCCAAAATACCTCACTTACTCGGGACGATTTTGCAGTCTAAGCAGCATTGCCCATTTGGATGCAATCGGGTGATGCGTTACTTTAAATGGATCGAATTTCAGCATCGTGGAAGTCCACACCCACACATATTGGTGTGGCTGGAAAACGCACCTTTAGACACCATAGATTCCGATAACCAAACGACCTGTGATATGAATGATTGCCCCATTAGTGTTTCGGAAAAACGAGCTTCTAATCTTTTCTTCTTCTATTCTTCTTAGCGAATTTAATCATCTTATCCCAATGATCGTATCGGGTGACTTCAACGTAGACTTCTCAAAACCCGAAGCGGAAGAACTAATTTATTTCATGAAAAGTACGTTCAAGTTTGAATTTTAACACTCGGCGAAACGTAGCAACTACTCAACACGGCACAACAATCGATGCAGTCTTCTAACGGCAGCTAAATTCTCTTGAGCCTCAAGTTTATGTCTCAAATTTTAGTTATCACAAGCCTATTATTTCCTGGATATCAAATGAGAACCCGGATTCGTCAAAAAGACCTATAGACTAGATTTGAATTAAGTACTGAGGCTGCGGTCCAATTAATTATTTAAAACAATACCAATTTTCGATGATGATGATGTTTTCACATAAATTTTGCGAGTTGCGCGTTAACTCACTCTTTCTTTTTTTATCTTCGATGTATTACTGAATAATTAACAAATAAATGCATTAGTTCACTTCGTATACGAATGATGTTCCTTTTTTTATTAATTAAAATATGCAGGATGGCTATTGCCGTCATTTGCCTACATATTGCCAAAAATCTGACGGCTTAAGCCGTCATTTGTGATCACGGGTTAATAGAATAATTATCTATAAAAGGATTAAAATTAAATTAACAAATGATCTTTTCTCAACAAGCTAAAAAATACGAATAAATTAAATTTACAAATTTATCCTGTCACTACTTAATGACATTAGAAGAAAGAATTATACACAGAATGTGCCGCAAGTGATTGGCATGAATGGTACAATGAATTCCTTAATCAAAGCTAAAGTTACATTACTTGTATGTCTTTGAATGTGGATGTCAAATTATGACAAACAAACTTCCTTCGAAATACCCTGCGTTGAAGAAGCTGTTTCATCACACGCACACTGAAATGTATTTATGAAAAATTTAAATTCTAGATTTAGCAGTTAGAAATTTCTATTTTTTTCAAAGTAATTATGAATTTGATCTAAAATCACGTCAATTTAGGAATCGCAATTTGTATTTGCAATTTAAAAAATGTTAACTGTGCAAACATGCAAACATTGCAAACAATTAACTATTTCTAGAACGAACTTTTAACTTGAACAAAAATTCGATATCAATGTTCGCCAAAATGTTTTCTATTTCAAACAACTGAATATTATATGTATATAAAGCAGCTAGCCCGATACTCAGTCCGGAAAAACGCGATGGCAATGCTAAACAATCACTAACATGAGAGTTTATTACCCCAGGCCAGAAAATTATCACTATCGCGTTAGTTATTAGTGTCATGATACATTGTCATGACATTTATAACATTTAGCCCAAAGTTTTAAATATTACTTTCAAGTATTTTGAAGTTATCCTAGAATTTATGAGAAGCTTAGGCAGTCCTAGCTGAGAAAGGCAAAACGGGAACTTAATTAGCACGACGTGATTGACTACCTGAATTTTAAGCCCGAAATATTAATTTATGGTTTATAGCTAGTTGTTGGAAGCTTTTGACTACAAACTGAGTGAGTTTCAGGTAAATTCTGTCGTTTGAATCTCGCTTCACGAACGAATCACGAGTGCTTGACATATACCTCCAGATTCAATTGATATATTTCAAGTGGTCGTAAATAGCCTGTAAAGCGAGATTCAAACGACTATACCCAGATAGTTGGAGATAAAAAATTTCTGCAAATCTCTCTGTTTGTATATAGTCAAAACTTCAACGCATCTGCGTCAAGTGCTTGTGAATAGTTTGTGAGACGAGATTCAAACGACTGTAGTCCAAGTAATACTCGATAGAAATGTTCACAAGCTGAATATAGTTCGGATAATTCCACAGAAAAGTGTCTCTTGCTTTTATGTTTTAGGATTAATTCGATATTCATTTAATACACAATGAATTCATTGTTATAATTTGCGTGTATTTTGTGTCATGACAAAGTGGTATTGCCGTAAGTAAAAAATTTAAATTTCGGGCTCCAAATTCGGGCTAGCTTCATGAAGGTCTTCAGATCTTCTTCTCCATGAAGGGTTTTTTTGGAAAAGTATGATTAAACAAAGATCAACTTTTTCAATTAAATGAACAGTCATGATTTTAATTCTCCTAGTTTTAACCAATCTCCATATACGTCACGATTAACTAAATGAGCGTTTATGAAGTTAAAAAATCATTAAATAAAAAATTATAAATTTTTAGAGGAACAGAAACTGGTCATCAAATCAAGGTCAAATATTTACAATCGGTATTTAAAAAAAATCGAAAAATCTACGAAATAAGACAGAAAACTCAATTTGATTATTTGAAGTACTTAAACCGATTTTATTTATTTCGTATCGCAATTATTTAGGGTTCGAATAAAAATAAAAAAGAATATCTATCTGTATCATTTAAGGTAGAAAATTATAAAGGATTTAAAAATACCTGGGCAATTTTAATTTAAAAATCTTAAACATTATATATTTAATTTAAATCGAAATGTAAAAATTAAATATCGGTACAAAATGCCATATTTATCCTACATAAATTAATTCGCACAAAAATAAATGTCATTCCATTTAAAAATATTTCAAAACAAAAAAAATTGATTTAATTAAATTTCATCTTAATTATAATTTGTCGGGCAAAAGAAAAAAACTAATTATAAATTTATCGAGGGTATGGTGCTTTCCCACGATCACAAATGCTATAATTGGATTATTTCTCTATTATGGAAATTTGAACTTGTACTTTTCCGAAATAATAATATAGGCTGAACCAATATTATGATAATACTACTGTAAATGGGTGGGGTGGATGGTGGAGGAAGAATAAAACTGAACATAATAAAAAGCTCACCTAATAATCGTATACATTTTCAAATCCTGGAAAATCATTGTTTCCTCTCTTGGATATAATTGTATTTTATTATATCTGTTATAATATTTAACTCGTACAATTATGACGAAATTCGGCAACCAAAATATTACATAAGTTTGCTTTTGTATGAGCTTTTTATGTACTTTCTGTATTAATTTTATTTTATTGTTCAATAAAGGCGCAAATAAATGGAATTTTTTCCACTTTTATTATTGTATTCTGGGTTTGGCCCAAAATATTATAATATGAGGAGGAATACGCGATGCTTATGTGACCGCGATAACATTTCAAATGTTTCATTACCATGATAATATATTGCGAATGTAATCCCTGCCATATAGCTTTGGTCGTTTATAAATATCATCCTTATGTGTATATAGATTTTAATATTTTTAATGGAGATTTTATTGATTCCTGTACAAAAATCTGATTAGAATATTGGTTTGCCCAAAAAAAAAAATTGGGCCTAAGTTATTCAGATAATTATGTTAAAATGAGATTGGATATTTCGAAAAGATTACATTGTACGTGTTCTACAACATAAAATGACACCACATATTTCATTTCTAAAATTGTTGCAAATCTAACAATAGCAGAAATAAATCAGAACCTCGGGCAAACAATTTACAGAAGTGTATTCTTTGTTATGCAAACAAAAAAAATTGATTTTCGTTATAGGATACGAGAAAAGCTGTAAGAGAATTGATACACATTGTGCTCTACTGTATTGGAAATGCATTTCATTCCATATAATGGATTGACTACATATACCTACATATGTATGTTTACATGTGTGCGATCAATCGATATGAAAATGATTTTATGTATACGGTATATTAGAATTAACAATGGACTTTGTTAGTAAAAAAAGGAAAATTTATTATTCGATTTCGTTTATTTAAAATTCGCAGGAGATGACCAATTATGTTAGAATTCTGCGGCGGATGCGAGTTTACTGTGTATACAATTGTGGTAATCCGAATACATAAAATTTACATAAAAATTCTTGGTAATTTTATACTATAAAACTCGCATAATTTCAAGTATGCCATTGTACCATTATAATGCTACTTGTATTTGAAAAGCGCTGAAAATTCCTTTAAAATTGGGCAATTTCATCTAACCCCAATTATAAATTAAAAATTAAATAACATCAAAGTATAACGATCTATAAATATAAATGTTATGCTTCAAATATTTACTATAATTAAAGACATATATACCAACCTATCTACCTACCTACTTAGGTATATATGTCCTCTAGCAAGAGAGCATAACGGAATAAGCTCAAATTTTAGACATACCCTGTTTATACTCTAATGTTGACTTTAGTCTATTACAAATTCATTAATTCGTCAATTGGGAGATGTGACTTTTATGTCACGAGATATCGAAGTTGTACACCTGGTTTTAATTTATTCTTAGAAAGAAAGCAAAAACTCAGAAAAGCCTGAACAACATAAACTAAAATTTTTTGTTAATTTTTAGACTAATGGGGTCGATTCCAGGCCCTAAAATTTTATGTTATGTTATGTTATTTTTGTTTTTCAATACAAATTCCAATAAGAAGCGGGAAAATAAAACAACATAAGAGCAAATTTATGTCACGAGAATCGGGCCCAATAATTGTATTTAAATTCACTCATAATGAGTCAGAAGTTTGCGTTAGCAAAGTTCTCACAAGTACTTCTATCTATTCATAACTGCTAACCTAAAAAATTGCGTTCCATTGAACATCTTTTCATTGCTAACGTCAATGGAACGTGGCTTATAGGTGTGATATAAATGATACAAACAATATAAAGAGCACAATAACAATTGAGTCCACCACCTACAAATTATTTCCGCTTAAATTTTGAACCATTTTCGTAGCTAATTTTTTTTAAAATATTTATACTACAAAAAACGAAATAAGTTTCCTTAGGAGCTGCATGTATTAACGGAAAACACTTATTTATGAAGTTTAAATTCCGCATTGAATTCATAAATCCGTCTGGGCGGCTAAACTTTTGCCTAAATAGTTTATTGTCAAAAATTGTCGTTTCACAAATATTTTGGAAAAATAAAGTAGACTAATATTGTTGCAGATTTAATTTAGAATCTTTTAGTCTGTAGTTATTTTTCTCATAACTGATAAAAAACTTTTCAATATATTTTCAAAGAACAAAAATTTTCATGTGGTAGCTGCCACTTACGGTCGGCCGAGTTCAGCCAAACATCACTTTGACCTCCCGATTTATGAGAAAAGCTCAAGTAAAAAGTTTTATTTTGATTGGTCAATCCGTCTGGGCTGGGCCAACATACACGACACCACACGCAGCCATACGCACATAAACGTAGAGATTTGTTAACAATTACGTTTCTTACTTCTGCGATCTATCGAAAGGTAAACCTGCAAAAATATCGAGGTCAAAATTCTTCATGAATAACAATCATCATCAAATGATGGAGGGGTGAATATGTTGTGGCCAAAACCAGACTTTCCTTCATATAGATAAATACATTGAAAACCGTTCTGTATAATCAAAAATCGTTGTTCCACGTTAAATTTCAGGAAACCAACCCACGTTAACAATTTAATCTTTAAATGTATATATGAATCTTTTAATTTTTTGGCGTTGTTTTTTGCAAATGCTAAACTGTTCAATATCATTGCAAAAATTGAATAAACTCCCATGGAAGCCGCGACTACCAGTAATAGAAAAAGTTAATTTGCATGGACATTAGAGATGCCGAATTTTGGTAAAATATAGTTTTTTTTTCTCTAAATTCGTCATTTCCGGTAAAACCTAAAAAATGATCTAGGGCGGAATCATGAAATACGACCGGAAAATTTAAAAGGACTGAAAATTATTTTCAAACATACTCGATTAAGTTTATGTATTAAAATTACCTTTACAAACGTATTTGTAAGGAAACTCATTCGAAAAAAAACCAAGCCAATCAATAAACTAAATACTGATAGAGTTAAACCTCCTAATTTAAAAGTGAACCAACAACGAAAAAGTAATAATTCAACATGAAGCAATCTGCGTTAAAATTTTATGAAAATCGACAAACTTATTTTTCATGGAACAATTTATCTGGTTAATTTTGGAGACCAGCGACAATTTTATTTTACGTCAGCTGCATACTAGCATACTAGCCTTTAGTTGTTAACCCTTAAATGCAAATTGTATCTTATATACAACAATATTTTATAATAATATTTCTGGGTAAATCATCAAAATTGAACGTAAACACTTGTTTTCTGTTGACTACTCTTCTTTCTCTCATTATAAGCTATTTTTTAGTTAGAAATGTTTTTTGTAGCACCGGGTTTCTTGTGTTTATTTGCATTTTGTGTGTAAAACTTGCTTTCTACTACGATTTTTCATATTTTCGTTTATAGAAATGGCGACTGTTTTTTAATAGCTATGATAGCTCCGACATTTTAGTTGATGATGGTGATGAATACAGACTATCCCATCGATATTGAAGGATGATCGCAAAATATCCATAACATTCAGATAATTGAAAATGAAAATGAAAATGTTTGAGAAAGCCATTAAATTATCACACCTATTGAGTCATTGGCTACAACTATCCATAACAACCAGCTTCATTACAATTTGACTCCTGCACTTCATTTCCATTCAACGTAAAAATTGATCCTAAATCTATTTACTTGCAAAAAATTTTATGGAACAGCTAAACTTGGTTTATCATGAAAAAGAAATCAAGTTTAGATAGAATTGTGCTATTCCTGTAAATGTACAAGAATTACAATCTTATTTCCGGAATGGAAAAAACTATCGTGGAAGAAAGAAGAAGATACTCAGGTCAAAATGAGTTCTTTCAATTTGATGTAACCGAGAAAATAGTCTCTTCCAAAATTTCACTAAAAATGAAACAAATTTTAGTAGATGTATTTCATTAAAATAATCTCTTAATCGAAGAGTATAACGAATGGAATTTTTTATTAAAATAAAATTGAGAGCTGAAACTAGTTTGTTTAATATTTTCACTTATAACTTATTAAATTTTGCTCAAAATCAGATAAATGTCACTCACAATTTAGCTTAATTTGAATAAAGATTTATGAAAATGATCTCGCAATCGAAGTGTAATGATGGAAACACATGACCAGATTTTCTGCCAGCAGCGATATCGTCAGAATTTCAAATAAACTACATGAGTGTTTTTTTGACAAGCAGAATTTATTGATTTTTTGTTTTATTGCTCTATAATATTTTCCTCCACTTTGATTGACAGCGGGTTCATACGACGGATAAAAATCTCGGATTTTTCTATCCCAGATTTTTTTTTTCAATATTTTCAACTTTTTTATATGAAAAGACGCAATAGACACGCCGTATAATTTTCGTACAATTTACGTGATGTATAATTGGTTAAAACGATGGGATAGAAAAATCCAAGATTTTTATCCGTCGTATTAACTCGCTATGATAACTCAACGGTAGTTGGTAATACGTCATAAAAAATAAAAAAATAAAATAAAGTAAAAATTGAATGAACATAGTTGGGACTGTTACATTATTTTCTGTGGCATACAAATTTTGATCCATTTTTGATCTTTTTTTGGTCCAAAATGGATTTGTTTAAATTTTTTGCCTTTTTTTTCTTGATTTTGGATCAAAAATAAAATCCAAAAAATTTGTTGGGATTTTTTTTTTTACGTTTACTCACACATATATACTCAACGTCATGTGAAATTGTCAAAACGACCGCGCCATTTCTATTTAGATTTTTTATTATATTTGTGATTGTTTAGAGCAAGTTGTGTTTAATAAAATAAAAATTGTGTTTTATTCAAAGTGTTATTTTAAGATTATTGTGCACCGAAAACAACCTTACAACAAATAACCCTACAACTTTTGCATTTCACCAGCTGTCAATTATAGTAAACGCAAACTTGAAAACCGTGCTTGTTTCTTGTTTTTATTATAGGTTTTACTGTATTTTATTAAATAATTCATTTATAATAATGTCTGACGAATCAAATGAAAGCGAATATGGCTAAAATGGATAATAATCGAACTAAAAGTAACAACAAGCAAACATTATTTAGACGGGCTCTTCGTGACTACTACATCACGGATATTGCTATCGAATATGCTAAATTAACAGTTTTATGGGATAACGACGAAATCTGGAATAAAATAGTACTAAAATATGACTTTAACTGTCTTAATGACCCTCAGCTGTTTCAAGAGCGACATAATCATTTTCAAATTAAATTAGATGAGTAAGAGAGATGCATTTGCATTCATTTGAGGTATTCACTAAATTGTCTTCTAATTTCAGCTCTCCAGAAATTATAAAAAAAATGTTAAAGATATGTAAACTACCTCTTATAGAAGTTGAAACAGTATACAAAGAATTCGCTAAAAAACACGAAACGGCAAGTGCAACGGAGATTGACTGGGAAACGGTGGATCGCAGTTATAATCGTGCGATTAATATACTCCGTAAAATTCTTCCATTTGAATTAAAATTAAAAAATCTTGATGCAAAAAAATATGGCGAGAAGGAGCGCTTATACTTGGAGTACATAAAAGACTGTGAAGATCTCCTGGAAGATGATTTTCTACAGGCGATATACGAGCGTATAATGACCGACTATTGTTTAAGTGCGAATGTTTGGTTCGAGTACATGGAATTTATTGATTCATTATCAAATGATAGCGAAGAAGAGGATGATGTTTTAAAGCAGTCGGTGTTACAAAATTGGATATAATTGAACGAGCCTTGCGAAATATTACATGGAATCCTGACTTTTATATAGAAAAAATGCGTATTATCGAAAATTCAAAATCGTTTGACAAATCTAAATATAATGAGAGATTCGAAGCAGCTGTTGCGGTAGGTTTCGAAACACCTGAACCTCAGGTACAAATTTGGCTAGATTATTTAACTTATTATTATTTAACGTCTGGTGACGCAGACTGATTTTAAAAACGAAAAAGATATCGAGATTTTATGTAAAAATTTTGACTTGGCATGGAGTACTCTCGGCCAACAATGGGGTGTATTAGCTGACCAACAATGTAAAATACTTCAGTTTTGGGGTCATCTCGAGTACACCAAAATGGGCAACACCTTAAAAGGTCGTGAGATCTGGAATACGTTCATGGAAAGTGTGGACAATTCCTATAAAACCGCTCTATGGATCAAATTTATTGATTTTGAAACAAGTAGTAATATACACAACTTGCTCTATAAACGATCACAAATATAATAAAATAGAAATGTCGCGACGTATTTTTGACAATTTCACATGACGTTTAGTTTTTTTTTATGTGTGAGTAAACTTCAACAAAAAAATCCAAAATTGTATTCTCTGGCAAAAAATAATTGATCTGAAAATTTGGATCAAGATTTTTTTGCCACTGAAAATTACATTAGATTTGTTTCCACACGATATATAAACGTGTGTATTCTAATTTTTCTGCTTTCAAAATTCAGCCCATGTGTTTCTTGCATAAAACGAATTACGAACTAAATTTCACTCAAAATGAGCTATATTTCAACATTTATTCTCGCAACAGAGGAGTAAGTTTATTTAAAATTATTTTTAGAAATGAGAATTCACCCGAAAATTTTCTGTTCTCAAGATCAGCTAAATTTCACTCAAAATGTAAATAAGAAGTAAATAATCTAAATTTCAATAAATATAATTAAAAATTTAATCTCCTAATATAGTATAAGTGTATAAAAAATTTAATTTGTACTGGAAAGGAGAACTCAGCTGAAATATCCCTGTTTAAATATTGCAATCATAATTAGTTCAATTTCACTAAAAATGAGCTAAATTTCACTTCACAAGAACAAAATTTTAAATGTTACGATATTTAAAAATTTATTCTAGTAAGTCACGACGTGAGTCTTTACAAAATGAGACAAATCTCACAAAATATATCAAAATTTGATCTAATAATCGAACTGTCAGTGTAATATCAGAACTGTGTATCCATCTCAACTAGTTATGTACTGTCAACAGCCTCAGATTACCCTACACTTTTTGTGTACACTGTAGTTATCCGAAGATTGTTACATAACTTATAAATAAGTATAAATATTTCTTACTTTGATCCACTGTATCTTGTGTCAAATTCTTGGTGTAAATTACCAGAAATTTTTTTTCGTATTCAGCAATCAACGTACAATGTGAATTCGTTACGAAACTCCTTAGTTTCATTTGTTCACGGACGACGTCTCCGTGGTTTCGTATATTCTACATCCTAATGCAAAGTCAATCAGTTTCGATAATTTACAAAAAATTTCAATACATTACTGGAACTTACCTGAAACCAAAATGAAAAAAACACAAAACCATGACAGTGAAGTATGTCCCAAATAACAAAAATAAACCTGTTTTAGTATATACACTGTAAAAAAAATTCTTATTAGAAATTTGAGTGAAAACTAGAAAATAAACTCAAAAAAATTATTTTACATTCTTCATAATACCCCGGAAAATCATTTCCATTTTTCTTCATTTGTAAGTAGTTTGCAGAAGAAAATATTTTAATATAATATCTAAATACCGGGTATAAAAACCGCAGTACTCTCCAAATTTCTGTTCAAAAAAAAATTGTGTAGAAAGCCACTATGTGGAAATTACTCAATAAGAGGATATCCAGACAGAGAAGACAATCAAGTGAGCTAAAGGACATTTCCAAAATACAGGATATTTCTCAATTTTGTTCTGGTAAATGGAGTCATTTCGTTAGGTATGAGTAGTTTTAGTTCAAATATATTACTAAAATCATGGAGTTTGTCGGAAAATGACTATGAGGTAACACAATGAAATGAACCTAATTTCCAAATATCCTTTTTAGTTCTGCTAAATTTAGTCGATTTTATTAGCTTGCGTAATTCTTGTTAAAATAAATTCTAGTTATCGTAAACTATTTCGCAAAAATCATCTATGTAAAAATAAGAGCCTTTGTTGGCAAAAATAAAGTAATTAGGTGCAATTTCCAAACGATACGAGAGTAAGATATCATTTTTAGTTGTGGAAAATGAAGACGATTTTATTGGATTGAATAAAATTTGTTAAGATAAATTCTGAATATCGTAGAATTTGTCGGAAAATTTCACTATGTCCTTATGTTATAGCTTCAGGTTGACATAATCAAATAAATTCAGAGCCATTTCCATATCTAGGGAATAGGTGTAATTTTTCGCTCTCGCAAATCTAATCGATTTCATTGGTTTGAGTAGTTATAATTTAGATAAATTCTGAATATCCTAGAGTTAAGTAAGGTTACTGAGAACCTAGCAAATGATTTTATCTCTATTGAACCACTACAAATTGCAATAGTTAGGTCTACAACATCTTCAATAGTCTGTTCTTAAAACAATGAAGTTACAGCAAAAAGAATTTTACAAAAGGTGGAACTCAAATTGCCCGGTTGACTTAACCACCCTCTAACGATGCCGGCTCAAACGATGCTTTGTTGAGACAACCATTCAGTTGTCCATTTGTTATCTAAATTTATCTAAACAAAACTGCTTAAACCAATAAAATCATTTTGATGAAGGAACTCGAATCGGATAACCCTGACCTCAATTTGTATACAACTGTTGTCTGTTAAAGCTATCATTTCCAAGTAATACAATTTTTGGACCAACTCTACGACATTTAGAATTTATCTCGAAATCGATTTGATTAGTGAGACCGAAAAATGACACCTATCCCCTAGATATGGAAATGGCTCTAGATTTATTTGATTGTGTCAACCTGAAGCAAACATTTGGACATAGTGAAATTTTCTGACAAACTGTAGGATATTCAGAATTTATCTGAATTAAAACTACTCAAAGCTATAAAATCGATTAGATTTGCGAGAGCTTACTGAGTTTTATTTTGTCTCAAGATTATTTTTCACTCTTTCTTTCATCTTTGCCAAATAAATATGAAAAAATTTGGCGCCTGTTTCCGTCTCTTACTGAATATAGTTATTTCGCAAATATTTTATTTTAACAGTGTAAATACTACTATTGTTCTGCATCAAAAATTTCTTATTGGATTTGTATACGGGATTTTTTTGGCACAAACTTCACAACCGTCACAAAACCCCATTTTAAGACAGCATTTTTTTCAAACGCACATCGTTCAAAAGTAGAATTTGAAAGAACAATTTTCGGAACGGCTAAGGGCAAAAAACTATTAGGATCGTAAAAGGTGTTGCTGTTGTCTCTCACAGTTTGTTCGTCACGACTTATATATATTTTATTTTTTACTTAGTATTAAAACTGAAATTTACACCGACTGACATTGACTGTTGAAATGTTTTTGTAAATATGCCAGATACATTACTGTTTTTAACCTCTATTTAAAGAGTAATTCAAAATAATGACAAAACTTTGCAGTCTCGATTTATCGATCACAATCGATTATTTCATGGTAAAACAAGGTAATATATTATCCAAACTGCTTAGCAAAGTTTGCCGTAAATATAATACTCTTTCAAACACCCTGTTATATAAATCAGCGTTTGGGGATTAAAACTTTGTGAAACAATTTCTGTTTGATTTTCCTCAAAACTATAAATTATAAATTTCATTCGAGTTTAATTCAAGTTTAACTCCAATTCTTCTACTACGATATTTAAAATTATGATTTACGGCACTCCAACAACTTTTATGATAACTACCCTTCACCATCGAATACGCCATCACACTACACCATCGAAAAATAATTTATTAACAATCACACAAAAAATTGTGTGGCAGGAACAAAGCTTTATTGATTCATTAGAGAAGAGAAAAAAAAGGAAAATTCTATAGAAAAAAGCTTTTAGAATGAAAATGTCCAAAGTTTTGATAAACTTTATTATTTTTGCTTTTTGACCGATTTAAAATTTTATTTTATTTTCTTCTGGACTGTAAAAGTAGTGAAATGAGGAATTAAATTTTTCTATTTCCCAAAAAATTGATGACTCATGGACAAACGAAAATGGGGATAAAAGAGACATTTTTTGAACATTAGCTGAACCGTTAAAAATACTTTTGGGATATTAAAGTTTAAGATACTTATGGAGATTAGATTATTTTAGTTAGAAATATATTTTGTCATTTATACTGAACAAAAGTTACCCATGTACCATGTACATAGCTATTTGATAATAATGATGTCGTATATAAACCAAACCATATAAAGTCGTGCGGTTACGAAAAATTACGCAAAAATAAGGCAACATTAGGAAAACATGCAGAGTTTAAGTATTACGAGAATAGAACCTTCCAATTTGTCTGTGCTGGTTTTTGTGTATATAATAAAAATTATATTTTTATCGCCTTTAGGATGTTTCTGGAAACAAAATATGTCGAAACAAAAAAATTTTAAACCAAATTTTCCAGAAATGTGTTTTGTCATCAAAACATTAAAATGAAAAATAAAAAAAATTTATCGGAAAATTGATATTTTTAGGTTTGATATTTTATCTCGTCTATATAATATTATGTGTGTAATATATTTCTAAAATATAAATTGAAAATTGAATACATATAGAATTTTAGTTTATTCATCCCAACGCTTAAATTTTCCTTTTTTTTTTTTTTGTTGCTCCTGTAGATTATGTACGTATTATAAAATAAATAAAATAAAACCAACCGGCAAGCATTGAAAATGATAATATGACTTACAGTGTTATGATAATCAATAAAAGGAAAAAAAAATATTTTTCAATGACATCATTATCATCGTCATCGGGACGGGATATATGATTATATAGCGGTTATGATAATCGATCAAAAATGAGTTATCATCATCAACATGAAATAGAACCTTTCCTATACAAACACACATCAAATATGTATACATATACGTACACAGATGATTGTCATAATCATTGATTGTAGAGAAATAAAAAATATATTTTTTTCAATAAAATGTCAATCACTATCTTTTATCAATTTATATAGGTCTGTAAAAATATCGGAAAATAATTTTTGTCGGTTGAAAAACAAACCGGAGAAGATTTGCACGAATATTTTTTCGAAATAACCATGTTTGGTACACTCAGTCGCACGTATTTAAGAACGATTGTAAATTTAGGATTCGCACGGATTTATGCCATTTTGCTTGTCATCCGACAACTGTCAATTTATTTACCGTCTATTATATGAGTAATAAATGCCTGTGGCTTTAAGTTTGTAAATGTGTGAATAAAACTATACACATTGATTGATTGATCAGCATTTACGGCAAATACTAGGGAATTAAAACCCGCGGTTAAGGTTTACCGATTAATTTTTTTATCGACTTCCCGAAACTGAAATTGAACTGACCTGAAATTTTAATTATAATCCAACTACAACCTACTTGCCAAACACAAAATGGTTACGACCGTCGAGTCGAGCGATACACAATAAGTTATTTTAAATTTATTTGTTCCATTTTTATTTATTTCAAATTCGTCTCTAGACAAATTAAAGTCGAACACAGCAGAATCGGGTCCAACATACCAAAGTTCGATCCATGGAAGTTCAAATCGATCACAAAGCATCGGTATCTGAGTGATCGCATAGGAGCTTCTTCACGCTCGAACTATGTTTCATTCTTTAATGACAAACAACGGCCTGAATACGGCGGTTGCATACACTTAGGAGCGTTTACTCCTCGAGGTAGTCACCTTAAGACAGAGAATAGAAATCGCTTTTGAGTTATAGTAGATTGTAGTACGGGTTCCAGACAATTGAGGCATATTCCAATTGCAAACGAACAAATGAAACGAAGAGGACTTGAAGATTGAAACCAACATTGAATTAGCCTTGTTGATACATCTGTCAATATGGTCTTTAAACCATAAATTTTGAGAAAATAAGACACCTAAATCTAGAAAAGAATAATCTCAACTCCATTTAAAAATAAGCTTTTTCCAAGACCATTACGTCTTCTAGAAAAGTTCATAACATTACATTTAGAAACGTTGAGACAAAGCTTGTTCAAGGTACATCAATCACCGAAAATATTTAATTCCGGCTGTAGATTTAACAGGTCGCCAGCATTTCGAATCTTGCAAAAGATTTTAACTTGATCAGCATAAATCAAAAAATCATGTTTTAGTAGCACCGTTTTACAACATCTATGAATGAATAAATTAGAGAAATCCAAGGGTTGCCTTGTAAAAAATGTTATTAAAAAAACTTTAAGTTCAGTTCGTCAAATATGAAAAAATCCACTTTAAATGAAGGACATTACACTTGAGATTTGCCACAGTTGACCGGCCGGGGTAATCCCATGCTTGCTTATAGAGATGGAATCTTTAATTAAGAAAGACATGCGGTCTATAACCATCGATTCAAATGATTTAGGAATAGCCGATAAGTTAGAAATGTCGCGGTAATTTTCGAACTCTTGAAAATTGGCTTAATGAAACAGAATTTTCAAATTGATAGATAGTAAATTGAAATTGATTGTTTGGATTTTTACTAAAATCAAAATCATCATTCTTATCGAAGACGTAACACACACATTTTCAAAAAAATTTCAGTTTTTTAAACTTAATTTGATTTTTGCGTGTATGAGAAATACCCGAAGACCCGCCAAGACAAGCAATGATTTAACATGTAATTCAACTGGTATCAACACCAAATTGAGGATATTGTAGCGCTGGTTCTCGATGTTGTTTTTCTACAGTCTTAGTCTGACTGGACAGATTGAGTGTAGCATGTGGCCTGAGGTTAAATCACTATTGAATGGTAGAAGATCATCTTTAACAGTAAGCCAGTTTAATTCAGACAGGTTAAGCTATCCCAAAATCATGAATGTAAACAATAACTATCAACACAAGTTTTGCATTGAACGTAAGTTTAACAGCTAAAACCTTCAACTCGTTACTCTCCAAGGCATTAATATCCTCACGTATATCTTTCGAGACAGCTACCAGAAGTCCGCCACCTCTCGCTGTCTATTCAAAATGCGAATATCGTTCGCGTTTGTTAATATAGTAGTCTGGGGTGCCCACTCCACCCAGATACTGTTCAGAACAGTGTGAGCTTGTAAGTCATGTTTTCGTGATACAGATGATATCATACTCATTTTCCAACCCAGATAAGACATTTCATGCGATTTTTCTAATTATTTGTCTTGAATCTGATTCAATTGTTTGTTTTGGGAAAAATCGAGTAGCAAATGAGCTTGGATTTTTTATTTTTTTTGCAAAGCGCTCCTTTTCTTGACAACCAAGCATTTGTCCCCGGAATGACAGTGTAGCTTCATCTTTATATGCCACTTCAACAAAAACGAAAAAATCAAAAGAAAATTAAACGTTTAACGATCTCAGCGTTAATTCATATTGGTGTGAAACGTTAATAAAAAGTGTAGCTACACTTTTTAACGAAAAGTGTAGACTGAAAAGTGTAGATACACAAATTATTAAAAAGTGTAGCTGCTGCAAAAGAAAAACTAGTTTGGGATTCGAAATACATCCATGGTATAATTAAAATTATTAAAAATGCACAAAAAATATTGAGTCACAATACTACAGAAATTTGTATACATTCTTTATAACATTTTTTGAAGTGAAACTTCTTTAGTACCGGGGTGATTTTTAAAATCGATGAAACAAAACGCAAAATTACAAGCAAAAAGTGAAGAAGCGATATGAAACCATCAATACAAAGGCATAATCTTAGTCGACTGGCAGTAACAATCGATCGGAGAACATCCTCTATACCATTAGTGCCTAATAAAACAGTGATCATAAAACGCAATCATTTTCCACTAGTCACTGCGTGTGCAATAACAATTCATAAGTCCCAGGGAGGTACATTTGATGAAATTGTAAATGAATATGATGAAACACATGCTTACATATAGTTCCAAAAAAAAATGATAAAAATTTTTATCATGGTCGAAGCGCAAGAGTATCCAAACTGGAATTGCAAGCTGAATTTCAAATGCTGAACCTGAATAGACTTGAGACTATTGAGAAATTATTATTTGATTTCATAAATACGAGGAAAGGATTGTCACTATTTACCTTCAACTACCAAAGTTTAGAATTTTCTGATTTTTTCGGAGACGTGGGTGGATAATGACAACATTGTAGAGATTCCAAATCTCGATATTGTCGTTGAATATAAAAGGCCATAAGAGCAGGTGTCGTTTTAATCTACCATAATGTAAATGATGGAACCCGTGTTGTCACCCCACAAATTGACATCGATGCACTTCAACTGGACCCCTTGTCGGTTCAGGTTTGTAAAGTAGGAGAAATATGTACTTGCGAAAGCAGATTAGACCATGACACATTTGTAATTATTGTGGCGATTTACATTTCTCCCAACCAATCGATGGAAAATATTATTCAATTTACCCTCTAGAATTTGATAAAGTGTATACGCCAAAAGTATCGCGGAGTCTGAAAAAAAAATTATAATAAATTTCTAATGATTTTGAGTGGAGATTTCAATGTGAATTTTGTATTAGATACGGCGCTTTCTTTGATTCAATTCTTCAATACAGAATTAAATTTAAAAATGTGCAGCAGTCGTACTGAATCGACAACGCGTTGTTGATAGAATTCAAACTAGAGCATTCGTGTCCTATTTTAGTTACCATAAACCACTCGTGTCATTCGTCGAAATAAAAAACATGGAGTCGGAATAATAAAATGTTAAAAAAAAACTTCGAAATTTTGTTTGTTGTTTTGTATGTCTTATGATGAATAAACCCTCTAATTATCCCACTCCTGTTACTGCATTCTCTCGCTGCTTAGATTCCGGAAAGTTTCACTTCTACTGCGTGTGAACTGCACACAATTTTTTTTTTTAGTATTTTTAATTCAGAAAATCCTCAGAACCAGAAGTAGCGAGTGTGTGATTTAGTGTTATCAACTTAGCATGGTGTCTGAATTTTGTACAGAAAATTTCAAGACAATTTGCGTGTTGTGATTAGCGATATGGCACTATTCGTAGAAGCTACACGTGAATTTGGCCAAAGACGCTTCCACGTGTAGGGCCATATCGCCAATCACAACAAGCAAAATGTCTAGAAGTTTTCTCACAAACTCCAAACACCATCACAATTGGAGAACACTAAATTCCACACTCGGTACTTGGGGTTCCGAAGATTTTCTGAATTAAAAAGACTTTAAAAAAAATTATAAAGAAGGTATATAAACTTATTATTGTAGTACTGTGATTCTCAATATTTTTTGTTTATTTTAATAATTTTAATTATTGATTTAATGTGTGTAATGCTGGTCATGGTTTACGCTTAAAATTTTTTTGTTTTTGTTGCTTCTGATTTTTAATTTTGATACACTTATTTTATATTTTGCCTCATTGGCATCTTTAAAGTATATGTCAATTTTAATATTTACATCAAACTGTATAAAAATTAGCAAAACAGAAGCTGGATACAGTCTTTTAATACAAAGGCAAAAAAGAATAATTTTAATTAAACCACGTATTTCGAATTTCAAACTTTCTTTTTTGCAGCTACCTGGTTTAATGCCAGCTGGTGATATTCAGAGAATGTTCCACGCGCACAGGTTTTTGTCAGTTTTCACACAATTTTCTATTAGAGTAGAGGTAACAATTAACTTTGTTTTATTTTTCCATTAACACACGGTCTTCTGTGGTAGATGACGAACTACCGATAGTTTGACTAGATTCAAATTTTAATGAAAGGCCTAAAATAGCATATATTCCACTTCTGTGGCACTATTCTAGCTTTCCCTGGGAATAGGAAATTCGGAAAAATATTTTCATAATATTTTTGTTCAAATTGTATTTTTCTGGCCTACTGAGGGAACAAGTTTGGTGTAAATATTTTCAAAACAAAGTTAAATGGGGAAATTTTTTCCCAATAAACATTTTATGGAACAAAAGTTTTCCAATTAACTTTATTTTGAAAATTTTTGCACTAAACTTATTCCTTCAGTTGGCTAGAAAAATACAATTTAAACAAAAATGCTATGAAAATATTTTTCCCAATTCCCTACTCCTAAGGAAAGCCAGAATAGTGCCACTAGTGGTAAAGTGTCCGATAATTTGAATGTTTGTAGATTGTTTGGTTATTTCCGGCATAACAACAGCATTACAATAAGAAACTCTGAAGAAGGTATAAATTAGCATCTTTTACCTACCTTACCTAGTATTGATCGGTTGTAGTCAAACATTAAACTAGAAGCTAGATTATACGCAAATCGAAATAAATTGCAACACAAATCCTTCATAACTCTTTCACCCTGATTTATTTCCCGTTTATCTGATGTATCCATTCCAGTATATACTATATATGGCTTTTTTTTGGATAAATAGAAACATGCACCTACTACACTTTTATTTCATACCTAGTTGGTTTTGACGGAATATATTGTGTAAAGTGCGTGCCTCGACGATACGGGAACAACGGTTCATCGAAGGTAATGTTTGCTCTGGCTACACAATTCCCATGGAGAATTATATTTAGGGTTATGCTGCTTCATCAGGCAATAAATGCTGACTACAAGTATTACCGTTATCAAAGGGAATGTAACGATTTATTGTACGAAACCGCTGAAATCCCATTGTAGCACGACGAAAACGATCAAGATTAGCTTTCCATATTAGCTCGCACCTGCAAATAAAATAACACTGAGGAAAGCATCAAACTACGTGTCGGTTATTGGCTTTGACTTACGTTGCAATTTATTTGGGGTTTGGTATTCCATACTTGGATACTTTGTGAGCGACTGGTTAGTTCTATTCAAAATGATAAATTGTTCCACCAAATAGGATATTTTCATATTTCCAATCGAGTTTTATTCAAATCGTTAATCGATTAATTCCATCTAATTTACTTATTTTCGAAGACCTCATGGCTAGAACATTTTGGAATCCCATTTTTAACATAAATACAAACAAAATATAACTAGACCCGGCAAATTTCCAAATAAGAATATGGTACCACCTGAAGACCCTAAGCGTCTTTTCCCGGAAGAATGACTCATCGGAATCGATTGTCGGTGTTCGAAACCCTGATTTTTACCAAAATAGTCCACGCTAATAAACACTGTAAACACGACCGGAGAACCCCTTTTACAAACGTAAATGAAACGAATTTTCCCAAAAATATCACTCATCACAGTCGATTCCTAACATTCGAAAAGATTTTAGAATCCCATGACACTAAACAATATAAATTACTTAAACATACTGATAAACTACTGAAAGAAACCTAAATCTATCTATCTTTAACCAACATTTTTGAAAATACGCGACTAATGTAATCATACTTATAACTTATCACCGTCACGAGGCTTCAATTACCAGAGGTGATAGAATAAGATCTATGGACGTTACACATCTCGCAGCATGGCAACCTTTTCAAAGATCTCTTAAGCAATCACGCAATGCAGTTCCCCAAGGATAACAGGGCGGCCTGCCCAAGGTCTCCTAAGCAACTTTTCATGAAATTTCCACTCATTGTAACTTCCTGGGTCAGGAAAACTCCTTACCAAATTTTGTTGAATCGTTGAAACCGAAAAAATTAAAATTAGTCCTTCAATTCAAAATTTTCAAAATTCTGTCATTCCTTCTGAGCTTTAGAGATATAGGAGTGAATGGGCCCAGGTACTAGAGAATATTTTTGAGGTAACTTTTTGCATTTGGTCGTTATAGACGAAATGATAAATCGGCAATAATTTCGTGGTTTACCGACAAGCACAGTGGTTAAATCTTTGGCGTTTGGATCGGAGAGTACCGGGTTCAAATCCTGGTATAGAGGCACGATGCAAAAGGGAGTTTTCATCATCTAATTATGATCGGTGATGAAAATGAATCCAACTATGAGCCTCTGTCGGAATACAAAAAACAAACTGCGTAAAGGACCTGTAAAGCAAACCCCTAAAGAATTGGAAGTGCTTCAACCCCAGAACAGATTGCAAAGATTAAATCATAAAAAAAATTATGGTTGAACATTTCAATGATTTTTATGTTACTTTGTCAAAAAAAGTAGTATTAAATCAGTGAAACGGAGTGTATGAAACATAAATTTTTGTATTTTATGGATTTCGATAAGTTTTCAAAATTGATTTTGTAAAACTGTTCAAAACTTATTTTTATTCTCAAATTTTTATATAATTTATTATGTGTTAGTTAAATGTTTATGCCTAGAAATGTTTATCTCAAATATGTTTAGGATGTTGCGTTATACGATTTTATATAAAACGAACGACCCAAGATATAATAATATATTTTAATAGGGTTAATTCGATTTGATTAGTGTTAATATTTATTATCAAAACTTTTAAAGTGTCTGAAATAAATTTTTTGTAACCCGTAGAGGGTTAAAAAATTCTGTTAAGTTATATAAAATGCCTACATAATTGTCACAAACATTATTCACGTCCTAATTTGAAAATATACAGCCGAATATTTGAATGGAATATTAAAATTGTTTAGCCTTGAAAATGGCGATGAAAATAATATTTACATATTTATATATTTTAATATATTAATTTTAGAAGCTGGGGACACTTTCACGAAATTTATGTACATTGTAACAATATTGTTTACAATGACAGTTCTAAAGAATTATTTCGAAAAAATCATGTGCTTTTTGGCTTTCATAAACTTTTTTTCCCCCCAATTGTTACGAATGTCATATATTGAACCCTACTCAAGGCTGCCTTTTTAGCTGTCATTGTGCTTTGTAGACGCACGCTATAGAAATGAAATGTATTCAAATGTATTTTACAAATGAATTTTTTGTAAATTTGAACACGATGTGGACACACACCTGATCCTACAACATAAATTCAATAAGAGAAAGCCAACGTTATTTTATATGAAACTGTAAAATAATATTTAGGTTAGAACCTGATACGTGTTTTAAGATTATCTAAATTAACTGGAAAATTAAATTAATTTACATATATGCTTGTATGCTCCACAATGTTTAGAAGAACACCCATACGAGTGTTAATTTGTATTATACTCAGAATTGAGATTCGTTGTGTTTAATTCAAAAAAAAGGAGTCTCGATTCTACAATCCGAATATTGTTACATAATTTGAAGACAAATCTTGATTTTTGGGTATAAATATCTTTTACTGTAATCCACTGTACCCGGTATCAAACTCTTGATGTAAAATATTGTGTTTAAATATTTGTTGTCGTTACGGAACACTTAAGTTTGATTTGTTCATAAATTACGACGTGTTCGTGGTTTGGTACATTCTACATCCACAAAAAATTTCAATATACATTTTTTACCTTAATTAATATGTGATGCTGCTCATCAGTTAAACTTACCTGCAACAATAAAGAAAAATTTATAAAAATAGTAAAAACATATTGATATTATAAAAATATTATAAAAATATAACTGCGCCCTTTCACAAAACCCTATTTCAAGACAGATGTTTTTTAGTGAACTAGGCTCAAAAGAGGGATTTTCAATAGGTCCATTTTCAGCATTGACTTCGTCATTTTTCAGTGAACCTATACAATAGAGGTCAGTAAAGAATTCTGATACAATTACTACTAAAATTCTCATAAATCTTAGCGAGATCGACTAAAATTTTCCAATTTGCAAATATCCGAGACATTTTTATATTTTATCCGAGACCATTCGAGAGGTTTCACGACATTTTAAACGAAACTTCTTGTCTGTTTGTTTCGAATGGATGCTTCAGATGCATAACCGAAAAGTTCGTTAAATTTTCGTGTTTTTAATAATAGTTTGGACAACGTTTAAAAGATTTTTATCATATTTGGCCCTTTTTAGATTTTTCAGTATAATCAAGTTAATTTAGTGAACCAACCAATTATTTTTAGATGTACATAAGTAACATTAATCATGAAATTACTTCAGGTGCCTCTCGAAAAAAAGTTCGTTAAATTTTTGGGTTTTGTATTACTCCGACTAATTTTTGGTCGATTTGAACTGTATTTGGCCCGAGTTACTTCAGACATACTACCAATAACTTAAGATGTAGTTAACATAAATCGCGCATAGGTCGCTCACCTCCTGAATGAGAGCTTATTCAAATCCATACTAAAAAAAACTTCTGCTCATTATAAAAAAATTATCAAATTTCATCGATGTCTAAACACTTTTGAGAATTTGATATAAAGCATTTGAACACTAGTTGGAAAATATCATATTTATCAGATATCTGATAATTTATAATAAGTCCCTAGAAAATGAATTTTCCGTTTAAGAAACGTCTCTCTTCCATCTAATTTACTAATTTTTTTAAAATAACACCTAGAACTCATTTTGGAATCCCATGTTTAACATACAAACAGCGATTTATCCCAATCGATTACCCATTTTGTTTATGAAATCTGAGTTTATGCAGTTCGATTGAGAAATGATTTAGATCTATTGTGGAACAAGACGCAATATAAAGCCGTTTCCTAAAACTCGAAAATTTCCTTAATAATTTTTTTTCAATATCGGTTTTTTTTTAAATTGATTAGGACCCAATATTAGAACCCCTAAACAAATTTTCCCGAATTTAGAATTCATCAGAAACTGTTCTTAGCACTCGGAAACCCCTCTCACCTAATTTTATAATCTAAATGAATGAACAATTTCCAAAACCTTGAAAAATATTAAAAAACATTTTCGAAAACACGCGATTAACACCTTACATCCAACATTTGTAGTAACGCAACCACAGCAACATGGTAAACATTTTGAAACATGATGCAAAATAACGGCAACAGAAAACACATGACGCAAAAAGACGAAATGTGATGCAAGATATTGCAACATGATACAAGATGCTGGGGCAACATTACATACACTTGTAGTACAACATGTAGCAAATTTAGGCCCGACCGTACAACATCCAGAAACATGGTCCAATATGACGCAACAAATAAGCGAGAATCCCTTCTCGGCCAATTTTTTCAAAATCGTTCAAACTAAATAAATTTATAAAAAAACGCTTAAGCCCCACCAAGAACCTACATCGGTTGATCCCTTTCACATGAAACACCCCTCCTCACCAATTTGAATAAAAATCGTTCGACACAAATTTTTTCCAAAAGTATTGGGATCTGATTCCCAACAGAGGACCTACCTAATGAACGGATTTTTCCGAAAAAATAAATCATTGAAATGGATGGCATTAGAAAACCTTTAAGACCAACATTTTTACCAAAATCGTTCGAGCCGAAAATAATTAAAAAACCCGGCCCTCATCATAGAATCTTGTTAACGAATTTTCTCAAAAAGGTTACGAAAATGTAAAAAAGGGACCAAGATGAAAATATCATTTTGATTTCAAATGTCACAAATACATAAACGATTTTAATAGAATTAGCAACCCTTCATTAAATTTTATCAAAATCGTGAGATTCATAAAAATTATAAAATGGCGGAGTCTGAGGATATAAATATAATACCTTGACTCAAATGAAAAAATTTTAAATAATAAATAGTTATATTACTACATCCTAATCAAGTCCGAGCCATCTCAGTTTTCAGAGCCAATCTTTATCCCGAAGTTACGGATCTTATTTGCCGAGTTTCCTTACATACATTACCGGATGAGCCTCTAAACAATTTATTCTGAAACCTAGACCAATCGGAATCAATTTCTGATACTCGAAAATCCTACTCAGCAATTTTCATCAAGCCGTTTGAGCTGAGAAAAGAAATTTGAAAAAGGAACCAGGGCTCCACCGGAAGTTGCTCTTTACGAATTTTCCCGGAATTGCGACACTTAGAAAGCGATTCCTGGTACTCAAAAACCTCCTAGCAGAAATTTTCATGAAAGTCGTTTGCGCAGAATAAAAAAATAACGAAGGCATTTTTTCGAAATCAGGACCAATCGTAATCGATGTGACACTATTCTGGGAATAAGTTTGGTGTAAATATTTTTGAATTTGTTAAATGGGAAAATATTATTCCCTATAAAAATTTTGAGGGAAAAAAATTTTCAAATTAACTTTGTTTTGAAAATTTTTGTACTAAACTTATTCCTTCAGTAGCCCAGGAAAATACCATTTGGACAAAAATGCTATGAAAATATTTTTCCCAATTACCTATTCTCAGGTAAAACCAGAATAGTGCCACTATGGCATTTAAAATTCCCCTTCATCAATTTTTATCAAAATCATGCAAGATAATAAAATGTTAAAATCGGATCTGGCCGCTCCTGGTACTCCAAAAACTACTAATACTCCCCGACCGATTACTGGTACTAGAAAACCCCTGCTTAGCATTTTTCATCAAAGTAGTTTGAGTTGAGAAAAGAAAATAAGGAAAAAGTATTATGACTTCACTGCGGAGTCCCGAATTTGCACGAAATCAGAATCAATAGAAATCGATTCCTGGTACTCGAAAACCTTCTATCATCATTTTTCATCAAACTTGTATGAGTTAAAGAAAAAAATTAAAAAGGAACCGTAGATTCTTCCTAAAATCAGGACACATCGGGTCCCACGGAAGGACCCACTAAACGGATTTTTTTGAAACCAAGACCTTTCGCACTCAATTTCTCGTACTCGAAACCCTATACAGATTTTAGATGTGCCAGAAAACAACTAGATAAGTAAAATGATAAAGTACAAAATTAATACTTATAATTCTTCGAAGGATTCTTAGCTACATACAGTAAGACCGATAGTCCTGTACCATCCCGCTCTATCTTTTCCCAGCCGCTTAGAAACTGCAGCACAGAAATTACTGTGATCATTAAACAATTTAATTCGGTGGGACCTGGTGATTTCATCCCAGTGATCGTTCGGCAGGACACTGAAATGGCTTTAACATGGCTTGATGCTATATTTAAAGCCAGCTAAGAACTTCGTCATATTCTTAGTAAATGGAGTAAAACAAGTTTCTATTTATTTATAAGGCAAGAAAAACCTCTCATGGCCTCTTTATATTCTTTTCACCTAAATTATTTTTTAGAAAAACAAGTAAAAGCTCACATTAGAAGCTTGGTCTAGTATGCTGTTGAGATATCAACACTAGTATTCCTTAGCTATATTGAACAATTTTTTGAGATAATTCTCCATAATATAGGCCTTCTGAATATAGAGCTTCTAGACATAGGGTAAATTGATCAGATGCCGTAATGTAAAGTTCCCAAAGTCGTATGTTCCCAAAGTAAACGGAATCATCGAATTTATTTCCACGATTCCGTTTACTTTGCAGACAAACGATCTCTATTTTACGTCTTCAATATTTAAAGTATTTTGTGGTAATTTTAGGTACAGCTGGTATGTTACCCCTTGAGAACAGGCCCAAAGACCGTTTCCTTTCTTCCGTGACGTGGGTATCATTCTATCCAAACAGTTTGCACTGTTTCATCACTCAAATGTACTACCGTTTCAAAGATCATAAACATTCTGTTTCTGGCGCTTCTTTCAGAAACCGGGAATTAATCTTAATGGGAATGCATAGATTATAAATAAATTCGAAGATACTGGAATTTATTCTCTATAGTTATAATAAAGGTCCACATGATGAAGTTAGAGCTTTGTCAGATCAAATTTTAATAAAAAAGTAGAATTTACATATTGCACGAGCCTATAAAAACCGGAAATACTTTACGATAAGATTTTTAATACCAATAATATCCAATTCAATTCCACACACATGAACTTTATATTGCTTGTTTTTTATGCTAAAATGTGACAAATTTTATGTGACCATAATCGTAAAGCAATAAGGATGATCATATAATAATATGTATCAAGAGTACGTAATTTTTACAATTTTCTTATAAATAGAAAGGTAATCCTCGTTTATAAAATGAATCCATTTTCATAAAAGGTACCAGGAAGGACGGAAAACGTTTTGAATATACGTATACGAGCATAAAAAAATTAAATGCTGCCATTCAGTAGTTTTATTCTGATATAACAATAGTCCCGTGTCTCCGGTACAATGGCTGGCTTGCACAACCAAAACATAAAACCAACATAATTCAACATAATTATACAACTTAAATTACTTAACTCCGAAACAGCAGAAGCATCTAAAAACAAACATAAATTTTCATTTTCGTATAGTTTAGTAGGAAAAACTTGTACTTAAAAAATACCCCCATTCTATATACCACCGTCTATATACAAATATATGCACAGTACACACAAACCCATACACATACACACACTTTGTTATATAAGTAAAAACTACAATAACAGTAAACTTTATAAAGAAAGCTTAAACAAAAACAATTTTGTTCTTACGAATTAGATGAATAGAAAAGAAAATACTAAATGAAAAGTTTAAATAAAGTTTAATCTTGTCTGTAGAAGATGAATTTATATTTCAGCTACGAGAATGTTTTGCCAGTATTCTGTTATAATTTCGATTCTAAGTTCGTGCAATTTGTGTATTATGTATACCAAAACGGGTTGTGTAATTTTCTAAATTAAACGCAGCATAGCAATGACCTTTATGCAACTGTAGCCACCTGAACTCGGTACGTTTCATGATGTTTATTAATCAAGAAAAATGTTTGTCATTAGACATTTTTTTTTGCTGCTGTCGATTGTCAAATTTTGCTGAAATCATGTTAACGGTAACAATATGAGATGTATCTTCTAGTTCAGAAACAATTTATTATAACATTTTAATAAAATAATTTATTTAAATATATTCCTCATTTCTCTGTCTGTATAAGATTATCTTGGCATGGAGGAAATTTAATATTACATAAAGCTTCCATATACTTGTGTACTAGAATAATATGTAAAGTATTCAAAACACCCCGCAGATCATTGAATTTCTAATTTGCATATATAAAAGAATTTATTCAAGAGAAAATTTCGATACAACAACAAATATAACACAAATTTTATGTGTAATTGTTATTATTTTATTTAAAAAAAAAGTTCGCGGAAACCATGTTCAACGAATATATATAAGAAATTAAAAAGTTTTTTTTTTCGCCTTATCATTTTAATAAAACCGAACAATTAAATTTCTTTGTCAAAAATATAATAATAATAATAATCCGTTTTAAACGGTCCCTGATGGCTCATTAATAAGTTAACCCGACTAACACAATCCGAAAATTCTAAATATTTATGTAGCTATATAGGGAATTATTGTTGCCTGCAAACCGAGCCACCTTTATAAAAGAGTCATAAGATTCCGTAATTTTTTATCGTGCGCTTTATATAGAGGAAACACATTTTGTTCTTTTGTTTTCAAATACATTTTCGTAAATGAAAACTTAAATGTGTAATTTCATCTATTAGAAATTTTCTTATAAACGAATTTCCTGGATCATTGTATTTTAAATTATATTCCAATTTTAACAAACCTCGACGCACTTACAAAAACAACATAACTTTGATGAGCTTTCTGCAATTACTGAAACCAACCAATAAATATCTCTTTATAAAACCAAGAGAAAAAATTTGTATACGCCCGAATAACGCTCAAAAATAAAATGAAAACAAAAATATTGGAAATTCGAAAACTAAAAACGTTGTGATTTTGTTTGAAAGCCTTTTTTCATGAAACGTTAATCGCGCTAAACAAAACAGGAAATTCTAAAAACTATATTACAGGCCATTGCTAAGAATTAAGTTATTAAATTAAATTAAGTTATGCATCAACATTTCGTTAAACCTCAAAATCTCTACAACATCTTACGAACATTACAGCCATATATAGTGCATAAAAGAAACTGTGAACATAAATTTGATGACGTATCAACCAGTACATTTGGATCTTTCAATGCTTTGTCGTTTTTTATAAATGGTATACTTTTCGACATCATTGTAAAAATTGAAAATTTTTCCGCCGCCACGTCCGGTACACAAATTTCTATCACATTTCGTAACGATCACCCAATTTATGGAAAAACTTTAAGCATGAAGTTTCATCTCGATCAATCAATCCGTCTGGCCTGGCCGAATTTTTCTTGAAAAATATATTTTTTGTCAAAAAGTCGTCATTTCCGCTTAAATTATGAAAACTGGTCTGGACCGGTATTGTTATTGTCATTTTTATCGTATATGATATAATTTTCAAAATATTTGTTGGTGGACCGATTACTTCCAAAAATCTTCCAATTTGTGGAAAAGCTTAAATATAAATGTTTCATTGATTCGCAACCAAACTTTCATCGTCTTGATAACCTCACCTTGATGTAAAAAATACCACCTGGCTATCAATCCAGAATAACCCTAAATTTCATACTTAAATATAAAGTTGTATCCCCATAAATCAAACCATCTGGGCAGAAGTCAAACTTTTGTTGAAAAACGGAATTTTGGCAAACATCCTTATTTCCCCTTAAAATTTCGACAGTCCTCCAGTCAATTTTTGGTCATTTTTCTCGTAAATGATACACTTTTCAAAATAACTGCAAATAAAGAAAACGGTCAGATATAAGATGTCAGTTCCGGTGGACCGATTTCGACTAAACATCACTGGGACCTTTCAATTTTTGGAAAAGCTTAAGAATGCAGATACATCCCGATCAATCATTCTGTCTGGGCTGTGCAGAGGTCGAATTTTTGTTAAGCAGTTTTTTGCCAAAAAACGTAATTTACACTTAAATATCGGAAAACTGATATTGTAGCAAATTCAATTTAGAATCGTTTAGTTCAGAGTCATTTTCATGAAAAAGCTCATACAGAGACTGTCACTTCTGTTTGACCGATTTTGTCCAAACATGACCGAGGCCTCCCAATTTTTGGAAAAATTTAAAAATAAAATTTCACCCCGATCTGTCAATCCGTCTGGACTGTACAGAGGCCAAAAACAGATTTTTATCAAAAAGCGTCATTTCCGCTTAAGAGTGTTCTTTACTCAAGTTTTTTTTTGTATTTATTTAAATAGTACAATCTTATCAAATGATAATTTATTACTAAAGATAATAACGCACTTATTTGAAACTAATAAGTGGAACTTTACTCAAGTAAAGGTAAGTTGTGTAGGTTCGATAAGCATCTGTGCAACATTTTCTTCTATAGTTTTTTGATATTCAATGCTATCATGAAAAACTCATGCTTGTTATTAGCTCTCAAACATGAAAGAGCTCGATCTGAATATACAACAACAGACTCAATTTTTTTTTTTTTGCAATAGTGAAGTTAACTTCATAATCTCGTGCCTAGTTTTGTTTGTTTTTAATTATGTAAATTTTAAATTATCGAACAAATTTAAATAAAAAAAGATTAACCACAATTTCCCCAAACAAAGGAAAACTCAGAAAAATGACGATAGAGGGCCATGGAGTTTTCCTAATAAGTAGGTTCGAGTGGTAAAGAAAAATGTATAAATACACTCAAAGAGATTTAATGTTTAGGTTAGGTTAAACAACAAATTTAGTTTAGTACTGAACGCTCTTAAATTTTGAGAAACTTCTCTGAACCGGTGTTGTTGCAACATTAATTTAGAATCTGTTAGTACTTAACTGCTTGTCTCGTAAATAATGTACTTCCCAAAACATTTGCAAAAACACGAAAAAGCTTCTTTAGAAGCAGGGACTTCCAGTAGACTGATTTCGAAGGTCACTGGGAATAACGGCTTGTGCAATTTGATTTTTAATCGCCAATCTCCTTCTATATTCAATGTGGAGAGTTGAAAAGCTTGTGGGGGTCAAGAGGGTCGAGTTTCTGTTATAGGAAGACACACCAAAAACAACCCAATATTTCGTATACAACGATATTGCATTACATTATTCTCATTTAGTTGTACTACTGTATACAACAATTTTGACTATACAGGGTGTCCCAAAATTGACGGATCAAACAAAGCAGGGTGATTCACCTATCACCCTGCTTTGTTTGATCCGTCAATTTTGGGATCATTTCCAACAAAAACTGCCAAGTAAAGTTTTTTTCGAATTGTTGATGGTGCAAAAGTTATTTTTACTTTTAGTGTTTTTTAGTGAAATCGCATGCGCACCCACCAAAAAATTAATTTAAAAGAAACCAAGAGTTTTTTAGTTTAACTTTCTGTTTTAATACGATCTAGAAAAGTGTACTTTTCCAATAAAATCATTTTTATAAGCTGTATTATCTTCTGTCAAATAAAAACTTGGTTTTTGAAAACCTTTGTTTCTCAAAAAATTTTGTTGATGTTTAAGTGAAGCCAGCGGGAAATGAATGTACTACAGAAAGTTGACCTACTATCAGAAAAATATGCGTCACTAATGTAGATTTTAAAATGGTATCACAACCGGGCTATTTACAATAGAATGGTTTTATCAATTTTTTTTACAAAGTAAGTCGTGTTTATTAAAAAACGCACTTAACAAAATTTTGAGTTCTAAAATAGTTGATTTGTCAGAAATAAAACAAAATGATTAAAATAATTTTTGTTTATTAATTTTAAATAGTATTATACGGATTTACTTCGAATACTCCGTATTTTTCCTGGATTTCCACAAGATTTCCCGGATTGTTCCGGATTTCCGCCAGATTTACCCCGGATTTGCCGAATTTCCCCGAATTTTTCAGGATTTACCCCGGTTTTCTCAGGTTTCTTCGAAATTTAGCGCTTAGTTGATAAATCCACCGTGTTGGCGCTACACATTATTGGTCAGTCAAATTTTCAAGGTCTTGAAAATGTCACAAATTTATCTGAAGCACCATAAATTACCATTGTGGTAGTGGTAAATTTTTTTATGTTCTATGTATTTTTTATTCATGTGGTATATAGTTTTACAGGTTTTGGTCGACGAAAAATTTTGATATCAGTTATTTTTCACGCATTTCCTCCCGTTTTGGCAGTGACAGCAAATCAGCAAATTGCCTTTGGTATAGAATACATTCATGTTGCATATCATTGAAAAGATCTTCAAAAATGTCACAAATTTAGCTAAAACGGCTTTTGCATACTAAGTTGCTAACCAAAACTTATAGAGCTGGAGCGAAATACTTTTTTTTGGCATTTCATTAAAATCATGTGGCATATAGTTTGAAATGTCTTTGACCAAGTGCTTTAGTTCAAAAATTTGCAGCTTTGACGCTGGTGACAAATTAATCCTTTGGTATCATAGGAAATATAATGTTACGAGTTTCGGGCATTCGATATGGATTCGTACTCGATTTTGCGAAAAATTATGACATGAATCGAACTCACAATTTTTGAGTTGGTAACATTTTATGGGTGGGTCTTGAATGACTTTGGTTGGTGTCTTGAGTCAAGACTACTTTTGTGAAAATTTTTAATTTTAATTTTTCTTGATTTTTCTGGGTTGGAACAATGGTAATTGTTTTCCAAGAAATGGAATATATTTATAACTATACATATATTTTCTGTCCACCAATTGCTGTCAGAAGGATGCCAAACACAATGCTCGATCCTTTTTCATGTCAGACTTTAATGAGTAAAATGCTCGATATACAGGGTTATCCAATTCGAGGTTGATAAAGTAGAAATCTGTATACCGACATCTGTCAAAGATAAACGTCAAGTACGCTGTCATTTATTTAGTTGACATTCTGCCATTTAAGAATATGGAGCATTTAACAATCGACCAACGCGTTAAAATTATTAAATCTGCTGATGCTGATTTTTCGAACAAAATTTTCTTCAGTGATGAAGCTCATTTTTCGCTTGGTGGATACGTTAATAAGCAAAACTGTAGAATTTGGGGCTCAGAAAATCCACAATTGATTGTAGAGAAGCCATTACACCCGGAAAAAGTCACTGTGTGCATTGTGGTCTGGTGGTGTGATTGGGCCGTATTTTTTTGAGAACAACCATGGACGAACCGTTACCGTCAATTCTGAGCGCTATGGCCGCATGTTAACCGATTATTTTTTTACGAAAATCGAAGATTATGATCTTGACGATATGTGGTTCCAGCAGGATGGACCAACCAGATACGTAACACGAGCAAATCGAGATCTTTTGCAAGAGAAATTTCCTGGACGTTTGATTTCGCGATTGGCTGATGTCAATTGGCCTCCAAGATCCTGTGATTTAACGCCTTTGGATTTCTTTTTGTGGGGCTACGCAAAAGATCGTGTTTACGCAAACAATCCTCAAACTCTTGACGAATTGAAAACTAATATTCGTAAGGTAATGGCCGAGATACCGCCCGAAATGTGCCAAAAAGTCATTGAAAATTACCTCAAAAGAATCAAGGCCTGTAAGAAGTCCCGTGGAGGACATTTGAATGATATCTTGTTTAACTAAAAATGGCAAGGATCAATCTGTAAAATGAAATAAAAATTACAATACATTCCGAATATTTTGTGTGTTTTTTTTAAGTTTACTTTATCAAGCTTGAATTGGATAACCCTTTAGAAGGTGAATTTTGCTCCGTTACTACCGATCCCAAATATTTAAACTCGTTTACTTTCTTATCGAAATAAATCGAAAATCGAATCTTTCGAAATAAATTCTATGCGTGTTTACTTATTTGCGGTAATCATATATTGATTTTCGTTTCGTTAATTTGTAGGCCTATTCGATATTGTTGAAGCCCCATACAGATGTCAACAGCGAACTGACTTATTTTAAAATATAGGCAGCTTCGCTGGTCTATTTTGAGCTGAGGGACGAAATATTTTAATACGTATTCTTCAAACTTCCCCTTGCATGATTAATTTGCACATAGATTGATAGCTTTGACGGGATACCAAATAGGACAGAAAGTTTCACAACATGTTTCTCTGTATACTGTCGAAAGCCTGTTGAAAGTCTTCCAATAGACTGTGAACAGCGATGTCCTGTTCATAGCATATCTCCTATATAATCCTCAGAGTGAATGTGTTATCGGTTGTTGATCTGCTGATGAGCTGAATATTTATCGATAATTTTGTTCCCAGAACGTTGGTCAAAACTTTATAACAAGTGCTGAGGAAATATTTCGCTGGTAACCGCGAACCGTTTTTTCTCGAAACTTCACTTTTCTTGCAATCTTAGTACAAACAAATCACTTTCACGTCCTCGGTGAAGTTTGACCAATTGTTGATGATGATGATTCTGTTACTGTAGTTCTTATTAGATACCATTGCTCTTCCACGAAATGGCTGCTTTTCAAGAATTCCTGATATGGTATTCTGATTATTGTTTCTGATAACGTGGTTGTTAAAAGTATAATTGTTAAAGTGCGGGGTTCATTGGACGCAACGTTTGTATGCTATTTATAAACGGAGAAATTCCTTTTGGCTATGAAGATGTGATCAACTTGTTTAATCGTGTTGAATTTTCACATATACCTTTATGAATTTCCGTGCGAAGTATGTACTGGCGACAACCAAATTATTAACAACCGTTGTTGTTTGAAATATAACGTAAGGAGTTTGGGCCGAATATCACGATATATTTTGCTAGCACTGCCAAATTGAGCATTAAAGTCATTCAAAATTATTTTGGCTCAGAATACTTTCGAGATGATCGTAGAAAGCATCTTTTGTTTGTTCGGGATTATCCTGAAGAAAGAAAACTAACTCCAAATTCGTGTTTGCTAGTATTGTTGCTTTAAGAAAGCGTGAATGCAAGGTGATTATAATCAACGATGTTATTGGCGACTAGTCATGTTTCTTCCATGTTCCGACTTTTTAAGCGTAGTCCTTAATTTGTGTTCGATGTCAAAGTTGTCGAAATTCTAGACTTAGCCATACAATATTTCATTTTAATTGTGAAGTCTTCCTGTATTGTTCAACTACTTCCTTTCTGATCACTACAAACTCGATTAGCTGTTTTTATAAAAGTAAAATTTTACGTTTCATCATACTTTATTTCAAATCAATTTTTCTAAAGACGTTCGGTTTCCCTTCAGATGCAGTTTACTTTTCCATATTGATTAGAACACGAGCCTGTCTGGTAGAAATTTTTGTAATACGTGATCAATAAAGCACTCGGGCTTATGGATGAAGAATGTTCAATTACTTTAAGGTCTTCTAATATTATCGAGGAATATTGTAGTGTAGTGTGTTTAGAGTAAGGAAAAATATCATTTTACACAAATCTTCTTATTTTGGGGTGCCATGGGCAGCTTATCGTTGTTGTTAGGTATAGTTCTCTTTAAATGATACAAATGGCTTACACTTCCTTACAATCATATTCTTTATTTATGTATAGATTCGTAGAGACTGAACCACTTAACACTCACAAATTGAACCATTACAAATATCGTGCCTTTTCTTGGGTGATATATGCTTTTAGGGCGATTTTCACCCTAATTATTCTCTTACTAAAAGAACGAGTAATCTAGCACTCAAAAATATCTAAGAATATCACGCTAGAGCTTTGAAATCTTGAAGGTCTAAAGTCGGTTTTTCTCTCTCTGCCCTATGGGATACATCCGTCACTCTCGTCTTCCAGCTTCGACATCCTATCGAAACTACTCCTAGCTACAGGCACTATAAATATGGTTATGATTTTTATCAACGTTACATCAAAAAAGCAACATAAATTTAATCGATAAATGAATTTTGCCACTCAAAACTGAAACACAATAAGATGTTAAAACAATGTATATAAAAAAAATCCTAGTTAAGTATTTTACGCTACTTTGCTATACATCGTTTGTTGCTGTAAATTGTATTTATTTAGGATTTAATGCAGAGTATATTCATCTTTATTCACACATCGTAAATTTTTATCCAAAGAACAATATTCACGCCAAACAAAATTGCTGCTAACTAAATCATAAATGTTATAGAAAATAAAATAAAAAACTACTGCCATAGTCTCTACATAGAACTAAAATAATTTTCCGAAAAATAGAACATCTCTGTCAATGGCGGTATATACACCACACACACACATACACACACAAACTATATTGTTATGAGCTTAAAAGCTATTTTCAATTGTATCATTATGTTCTTTAGTGCTATGTACCCAACCATTCCAAACGGAATCAAATAACTTTTAACCTCACCCCTTTCGATTTTGGACAGCATTCATAGAGCATTAAATATTAGATTTTGGGTTGAGTTTGAAAATCTCCCCTCCACCGCGTTTCCAAACAAAACATTTAGTTTGAAATTTTCGGGATTTTAGGCATCTTTCAAAGAAATTTATAGAATATGCCGATATGGTAAATATTTGAGTCGAATCTCTGTTGACATTACATTGAATGCTATACTGTTACGAATTGATGACAAAAAGTTATGGTAATTTTAAAATAAGCTTCATTTTAATAATATTCCTGTACATTAAAAATGTAAATTAATTTGAGAACAATTTTATTATTTCTTTTTAAATCTGAATCGGAAACAAAGCACATTGTTGAACAAAATTTTCATTTTTTTAATGTAAATTAACAAACCGTGACACAAAATATGTTTCTATTCAGATTGTATCTCAAAGACAATCATGGTTCAGTTTGAATCAATATATAGAAGGGGATGTGGAACGAATGTTTTTCCACTGTTCGTAAACAGCGTTTCGGTCCCTTAGAGAGTTTTGGGCATACGCGTGCGGTTTAAAATTGCCTTCGTTTTGATGTCAACAAAAGTGTAGATATTTTTTTTTTGTAAATGCAGTTTCGATGAAACTTGTATGTAGCCTGACTATTCGTAAATAATTTTCAAAATTGCTTTTGTTGTTGTTAGAAACATTGCTTTCTCGGTAGGCAAATAATAGATTTTTATATGGAAATTAAAATTTAACGTATACGTTGATAATTTTTAAAAGTTTTATTTAATACCCCGCTTGCAAAACGATTTCTTCTGGTTAAACTTAATTTCGTCAGTAAAATATATTTTTTGAGAGCAACATTTTTCAAACTAGTGCCAACTAGCAGCAAATATTTTTTACCCGGTAAATATCATTTTGCATAACAAAAAAACCAGATATTTGTCATATTTTTGACCAATAAGAAATTAATCGCTCCCCACCCCAGATCCCCAAAAAACTACCCGTCAGTTATAGACCATTAGCACTGACAAACACTGTGTGTAAAGTTATGGAAAAACTTGTTGCTAATTTCAAAATTTCAAATGGGGTTTCAAAAGAATAGATCTACTATTGATGGTTTGGGATACCTCGTTAATGAAATTCAAATAGGCTTTCGGAATGGGGAAAAACAATTGCCTTAATCTTTGATCAAAATGAAGCATATGATAAGACTTAAAACATCATATTTTAAATATTTTAGATCAACATGACATATCGGGAAATGTATTCCAGTTTATCATAATCTATCTAAAAACTCGACTTTTGAGAGTTCTTAGCAAATATAAATCATTTAACCTCATTGATCAGGAAAATGGTGTACCTCAAAAATTATCGTCTGGCGCATTTTCAGAAGCAGCCCAGTCGAGAGCTTCTTTTGTGATTCTGGGTCAACTTCTCTCCCTTATCTCCCTTATCGTCGTGCCATAACTGCAATAAAATTTCTTTTCCAAAATATCTTCCTACTTAGAACATCCCTTACAAATAATAGCATTTCATGCATTACGAGGGTTAACACCCCACCGATCTATCTTTAAAACCATTGTATCCAAGAAAAATACCTTCTTGGAATTTGAAGCTACCTTTTGTAATTAAAGATTTATTAGCACTTTCAAAGACTATTACAAATAATTCTATTTATCACACACAATTCATACATGTTCAAGCCCAAAATTTTCAATTTATATATACTGATCGTTCGAAGACAAACGGATTGGGAAGGAATTTATCATGAATTACATCAGGAAAACTATAAACTCTCAAATACCATGACTACCTATTCATAACTCTCTAAAATCTCCAAATACAAAATCCTATTATCCCATTACATACAACGAAAATTGCGTTCCCTCTGTGATAAGAACATCATATTCTGGTTCTTAGCCGCAAAGGAATTTACCGTAATGAGGAAGCTGACATTCTGCCAAAGTCAGCAGGAAACTAACATGAGATAATGCAGGAATATGTTCCGATTTATGATCTTAAAAAACATGTGAAGCGTAACCTAATGAAAAAATGGAATGACAGATGGGATGAATGTTTTGAAAATAAATTACGTGAGGATAAAAAAACAACAGCCCCTTGGGAAACATCAACGAGACAAACCCGATAAGAAAGCGCTATTCTTACTAGGCTCAGAATTGGACACACTCGATTCACATTTTATTTCTTAATGAAAAAATGTAATCCACCTCAATGCGATTTATGTTTCTGTCCCATAACTATTAAACATATACTTGTAAATTGGCCAAAATATAATCATCAAAGAAGAGAAATAGGAATTTTTCCATATTTGAAGAGGCATTGGAAATGATGAGAGTATCTTACAATGCATTCTGATATTCTTCAAGATTGTATGGTTTATTTCCACTGCAAAAAAAGATATCTCAGTAAAAAAAAGCGAGACCAACTATCGATTTGTCAAGTATGGGAGAGAAACAAAAATTTTATCCAGTAAAATTTTACTGACAAAATTATTGTATTAGTGGTAGTATACTGCCATAAAAAATTGGACTCAACGGAGTACTTTTTGTGACAACATTCTAACACATGTACATAAATATTGTGTTGCAGTATGAACAAAACAAACAAAAAACAAAACTAACAAAATTCTACCAAACTTTTCTTGATTATAGTTCACTTATGGTTTGATTTTATCATTCTTGTTGTGTACTCTACGGATTCAGACATCTTAAAAATAGATATACAAGTTTACAACAAAAATTAAAATACCAAAAATTAAAATCATTGATTTAAATTAAATAATAAGAAATAATATAATATAATTTTTGAAATTAAGAAAAAAATTATGCAATTTTTTGGTTAGATTGTCAATTGCTTAACCATAAAAATTTGCTATAAAAAAAATAAACGGAGTTTCTCTTTCTTTCTGGTATCGATTTAATATTACCTTTCTCTGTTTGTTTTCTCAGTATTTTTTACTGAGATAAACCCTTTCGCAATGGAAACCGTTCTATAGTCGATTTATTTATTTTTTTTTGTTATGGTATTCAAAAAACAAAATAAAATGGACTTAAGGCCTTATTCCGTGGGAATAATCTGCTGTCAGCAAAAAAAAAAGCGAGAAAAAATATAGATTGTACTGGTTGTGTACGAAACAAAAAATGCTGTCAGCAAAATTTTACTGAGAAAATAATTGTGATGGTGCTGATGTGCTGCCATAATTCTGCTACAAAAAAATGTAAACTGAAGCATTTTTTATAGTACCATTGTTGACACATCTACAGAAAGTGTATGTAAAGATAATAAATTTTTCTTACACTCATAAAATAAGTCGTTTGTCATTAGTAAAATTACCATATAAGTCAAATGATGATTTGTTTTTTTTCGAGTTTAAATTTGTTAACGTTAGTGGTTTTTTGTGTATATACTCGTATATAAAAATTAAAATATTAAAATATATTTAAAAAAAAATCGAAATGTACGAAAATGTACAAATTAAAACATTTATGAAATTATTAGGTTATGCCAAAATATAAAACCATAAAATTTTACTATAAAAATGAAATAAAAAATATTTCTTTTCTTTGTCACTCTTATGGAATTTTAAGATTTTGTTTTGTTTTGCGTTTTAAAGCATTACTCGAAAATCGTGTAGTTTGAAACCGTGTAATTCGAGGGAAGGTATCCGTGTACTTCGAAACTCGTGTTCTTCAAGTACCGTGTTCTTAGAGGGTTACCTGTAATCGATTTTCTTGAATTATCTCTTTTTAGCGTAGTTCTGATGCACATCATTTTTACATGTAGGTAAGATAAATGTGAAAGTGTGGATGAAATTGTATGTCACAAAAATTTACTGGAGTGGTTAATGCAACGAGTGAGATTATCCTGCGAAAAATACTAAGATTCTCTCTTGCCATGTTTAAAACTTGTGTTGCGTGGCAAAAATACTCCCCCGGTTAAGCAAGTTTCTTAACAATTCGATATTTAGTTTATCCAATTTTTTTGTTGTTTTTTTCAATTCTCTAGTGTTACCTTCTCTGAAGTTGTGGTGCTGATGTTGCCATTTAGAACTCTTTTGATACCCTAAACGCCATGCATTTCAAAAGCCTCTCGGCATGTTTTGAATTAGTTTCCATCTATCACATAATTTCAGTGAGATGTCGCTTGAAATTTTGTCTAGTATCTCAATGCAATGAAGAGCCAATGAAATTCCCGATCGTTATTAATTGGGGTTAATGGTCGTGAATAAACTATTGCTTCTATGTGGATGAGAAGGTTTGTAATTCCACAAATGTTAATATTGGTTTTTAAATTTATAGTGACAAGACCAGCGTATTCAACTCCAACTATGGCGAAAAAACGTGTAATCGTGACCCTCGAAACAGATAAATTCCTCCCCGATAATCTTGGACGACTTTGAACGCAATGTGCAACTATTTGAAATTTGTTGTCAAAAACCTTTGCTTCGATTATTATATATCTTGCCCTCGATATGAATGAAGTGTTACTGGGTGGGTGTCTGGTGAGATTGGAAAGGAGTAATTTACCACGAGCTTCTGGAATCTGGTCAGGTCCGATTGATCAAATTAAGTGATGGTATAGCGGAAAATAAACCATTTACAGGCCATGGAAGGTGGAAGGGGATATTGCTGCAAAAAAATCCACCAAAAAACTCATCTTCTTCTTAGGCTGGGAAGTTTTACAGCATGTGACGTATTCTCCAGCGGTTCACGAAAGTTAAAGATATGAAAAATGACTCGATGACTATTTAGCTTCAAAACCCCCAAGTTTCTATCGCGAAGGCGTTCATCTTCTATCTGTTAAATGGCAAAAGACCATAGATAGTACTGGTGAATATTTCGATGTTGAATTTAATCAAAAGAATCACATTTTGTACTTGCATACCTAATATTTGATAAACGAATTATTTGGCACCAGCGCCAGAACAGTGAATTTGTGAACTACTTAGAGATGTTTATAAAAAATATTATTATTTGGTTCAAGTTGGCGCCAGATTGGAGTTTTTGAACTTAGGTGCGGCTAACCATTTTTTTCTGATGCATTACTGTTAAACGATTTACTAATGATTTCTTTAAGTACCTTGCCCTTTTTAAGTAATGGTCCTAAACGTATTTCAATTCTCCGTAAGTAAAAACAGAAGATGGACCAAAAATAATAAAAACCGCACAATCTCTTCTCAAACAAATAATTATTTACCGAAATTTACCTTTATTTACCCAGCAAATGTAAACAATTATTATTGACGCCAAATTACACGATAAAGTTTATTATTATTATTTACAATTTTGCAACAATCCAATTCCGAAAGTATAGAATGCAGTTCTCTCGGGCAAAAGATTTTTTTTTAAAGTGCCAATGATCGGGACCAATGACCGGGATCTGTAATGGCGGTGTTTGCTGCATAGGTTTCTCGTTTAGATGTAAACATTAATTATTCCAAGGTAACATTAATTGTACCACCCACCAGTATGATTCATAATGTCTACATTCAAACATATTTTCTTATAATTTTCGCAGTAGTTAACAGTAATGATTAGAATTTTCAAAGTCGTTTAGCTATTTTATTTTAATTAAGCAAAATTATTTTATGTATTCACGAGCTAATCAACTTTTTATTGTTCATATTTCTATACATAATTTTATCCTTTTTATATAAAAATTAATTTAATCAAATATTTTATGTATACATGTTAAAATTTTTAAGACAAGATGATTTTAATTATATGATTTTAAAGGATTGAGTGAAAAGAGAATGTTGAGCCAGAAAATAGGGAAGGCGGCAGAAACGATATTGCGAATAATTCAATTAGGCAAAATGTTATATAAAATATTACATTTTGATAATATTATGTATCTGCGAGGGTGTTTTGATATATTATGTACATATTGGCGGAATATAGCTATAAAAATTATTAAACATACTTATACGCATATTAATAAATCTTCTTTAAAATATAATAATTAAATTTTCGCTATAAGATTAGCAAAACACACACACACAAACACGAAAAAATACTTTATTTATATTTAAAAGCTTATGTTGAAAATGTTGAGAAATGTGGAAAAAAATATTTTACAATTCTAATCCCTTAAAATTTTATCCTAAACATGTCTTAGTTCATAATTATCAAAAAGCTTTGAACAAAGTAAAATTTAATTACTAACTTAACCTTATCTTATTATACTTACTTGTAATAGTTAACAATTGTGTGTGTAGGTTTAGTAGATATAAACATAAAAACTACTAATTTCGATTTCTCCCGGAAATATGAAATTTACATTTTACATAGGCTTATATAAAACAGGAAATACGAGACGAAAAGCTTTTCTGTCCCAAAAAAAAAAATATCAATTTCAATCTTAAATATAAATACAAGAATACTATAAACGATAAAATAAGTTTTGTGATGCCGTAATCATATAACAATTAGGATTAGAACAACCGATTAAATATGTGTAGTAAATATTGCGATAATTTTACGGTTCAGAAAACTTCTTTAGGTACAGTTATATGGGTTCATTTCGGTTGCATATATGCTGATAACCAATCACCGCATTTTCCAAGCTCAAAGCTCGTGTTCGTTGTAATATCAAACCATTTTTTTGTCCAGAACAAAAGGCGAGAATGGCCGCAGCAATTCCTGTCATAGATGATACGAGTTTGAAATTGGTGTCAAGCAGGAGCAGGAGGACAAGAGGCCTTAAAAAATCAGAACCGTTTCTCGCGGTGTTGGGTCCGATAATTTGAAGAAAAAACGATATTGTCGATTGCGATGTAACGATTGATGGAAGTAAATTTATAATTGGAAGATTTGCTACTGAGGTTGGGACGACATCGCTGTGGGGCAAGATGAAGAGGATGGCCTGAATCACATTAGAAAAAGGCATTTTGCAGGTAAAATTTGTAATATGGGGTTAATTATGATTCCAGAAAGGGTAGTCCAGCCCAAGGTTTCGAAATGAAAATAGTTTTGTCTGAGATGAAGTTAATTTATCGGAAACCACGAAGGCAGCCACTTTTTGACAAAGAAATCGTACTATAGAAAGTGGATCAATGAATCAAAGAAGGGATTGTCCAGTCGAGCGAGTGTTTCTGGTTATGCCAGCCCGAAAGACTTTGTACTGACTTTGAGGTTCAGATCGACCAACTGCAAGGTGCCAAGTGCTTTTGTACTCTTGATTTAGGATAAGGATTTTTTCAAGTTTCTATGGCTAAGGAGTTTATTAAATACACTTTGGTAGTTATCTCTTTCAGCCAGTACAAATTCCTTCGTCTTACTTTTAGCCTCTGCAAACTCACCAGAGATGTTCCAGAGTTTTATTAATTCTGTTTTCCGTCAACTAAATATCGAACGAGTTATTTTCATCTATATGGGACCACATTGTTGCAGCATTGCCCAGGAGGCGGAGAAAAATTGGAAAAAGTGTTGGAAGTAGAGGAACAAAATAGATTACAGATCAAATGGAAGAAATGTCCGTTTCTCATAACGAGGGTAGAATATCTGTAGAAAGGCTATTATAAAATTTTCAGAATCTTAAAATACTCCACAATTACAGCGTAGGTCTGACTTAGATTTTAAGAAATTTGCATCCAATTTTTCTTTGATAGTGAAACATGTGGATCGAAGATCTGCTGGAAAAGATAGAATTAAATATTTGCAGCTGTATATACAGTGCGTTTTAGTTAGCTGGAAGGAAGAGAAACGAGACGGATTATTGAATTCTATCTCGAAATGTAACGTTGAACTGAGTACAAACAACGGCAGCTAGACGTTAGAGGTACGAAAATCAGTATTCGGTAACCAAAAAAATATTTAAAATTATTGTGCAGATGAGAGAATTAATTAGCAACTAATCACAGCTGGTTTTCCAACTGGGAACGGGCAGGTTGACAGAATTAATCGAGTCATTATAAAATTCTTTGCCAAATTATCGCTTGAGATTCCTAAAAACTGGTGAAAGCATGTGAATTCCGTTCAAAGGAACATCAATAACTCATTTAACAGGGCTATTAACCGTTCTCGGTTCGAAGTAAAGTTTGGAACGAAAATGCGAGGAAAGAAGATATTCGAGTATGTGAGATTTTGAAAGCAGAGTTCTATAAGAAACTAAGGCCGACACTCCATTATAAGATTGGAGACTTGGGAGTCGTGAAGAGAAATGCTCAATCATGAATGAATTAATTACTCAAATTAGTTGTTGGTTTACTTCACTAAGGCTGCGTACCAATCCAAGGGTAAACGTCGATTTTAAGTAAATTTTTCGGTAAATTCAATTAATTTTGAAAAACTCTATGGTAAACTGATCGAAAAATCTGTACTAAAATCGAATTTTACCATAGTAAACGATCTACCCGTAGATTGGTACGCAGCTTTAATAATAAAAATGTTACCAATATATAGCACTATCTGGGGTTGGGATTTGTGTGAAAGTTTTGAAATTACTAATTTGTAGCATATTTATTTATATACATATTAAAATTTGGGTAGTAACTTCACACCTTTATTTGAGCTTTCAAGCTCATTTTAAAAGAATGCAAGGCCCAAGCATATTCAAATTGTAAACTGTTCTGTTATTGCTTCATATGCCATACATTAAAATAATCGTTGATCTAATCACGTGGTTCAGTTAGATTTAGATTCCAATGGACCGTCTGTTTAAACCGCGTCTGTTTAAACCCAAATATTTATGCCGACGCGTCATTTTGCAATTATACTCGCATATTGATGGTCAATTGAACGGTCTCTACGCTTCGCCATAGAAATGATTGTTTTAAACATACGTTAATTTTATCGGCATAAGTAGAGCGTGGAATGACTGGCAATGTCTGTCGGAAATCACCTGTCGGATAGTAATGAGGGAGCACCACCAAATAGTTTGCTGTTGCTGTTTAAATCTTGCATAGTTCTATGCAATGCTTTGAGTAAATGTTTATGAGCCATAGTACGTTCAACCCAGACAATCATCGAACTTTTTTGCAGTACTGCAGACATTCCGCTGTTTGTTTAATGCTACACATTGCGATCGGTTTGTTATGGACGTCTAATGCCAGTTTGAGTGCTGAATGTGTGCTGTTCATCCACCATCTAACAGAGCGGCTGCAATGCCTTTTGCCAATGCTGCGAACGTATCTTTGAAAGGATAAGTGGTATTAAAAACGCTTTGCCGGTTCTGCCTGGTGCATCCATAAAAAAAGCCTCCTTGTTTAGCAGCAACAGTCAGCATAATTCGATCATAAATACTTTTTTGTGCAGCAGTCATTAATGGCTCATTGTTTGCAATAAATGTCTAGTCAACATTGTTATACTGTTATTCTCGCTGCACATCACTGTTAACTAAGTCGGCTGCCGGACAATCAGGCGATTGCATACCATAATGATTTATTGGTTAGTTTGAAATCAAAATACACAAGTCGTCGATCAACTCTAAAGCTTCATTGTACATTTTTGTGGAACGTCGGTATTTATAATTTTTTTGCAAATTGTCCGAAAACATAAGGTTTTTGGCAACTAAGAATACGCCAGACAGCTTCGTTGCTGCTGATATATCTGCCCATTTGGTATCATAATATTTCGTCGTTTTCATTTATTTTTTTTACTTCAAATACTGCCAAATCACAGCCTTTTTTACATATTTGCAAATGTACTCGATGGACTGTACATAACTGCAACACTCGACATTAATATGAGCCTTGTACGTTTTTGAAAGTATTTATTGATGGTGAGTATGGTACTCATGCAGGATGGAAAGCAAATTTTTGTCATTGATTACGATCAGTGATGTTAATAAACACAACTATGACCGTTGGACCGTTGGAGTGCTAAATTTAGCTTCGATCCACCGGCCTTGTCAGTTTACAGTTACAGGTTGACGGAGCTTGCAAGGAGCTACTAATGTGCAGGTGGTATAATATATATATATATATATATATATATATATATATATATATATATATATATATATATATATATATATATATATATATATATATATATATATATATATATATATATATATATATATATATATATTATAATTGTTTGAGTAGGTGGTGCGTGAATAAAAAAGGGGTATTAATTGACCTTAAAAGGACATTAAATCTAGGGAATCCAAGTCGGTTCTACCCGACTTCTTGTAGTTGGGCAATTACTCACCCGCAGAGACAATCGAAGCCGTCGGGCAATGCCGCAAGCAACCGAAACCGACAACCCTATTATGCATTTGAATGAAAATGGAAAACACATAAACGTATGCACTAGGGAATACAATTACCCGACTATCGAATCCAATTACCCGAATTTTGGCTACCCGACTTTTGGTTTCGATTTGTTACCATTACCCCACCGGTTTCTACAATATACGTTTATGATTTTTCAATGTCCGTTAAGATACATAAGAGGGTTGTCGATTTCGGTTGTTTGCGGCATTGAGCGAAGGCTTCGGGTGTCTATGGGTGTCTATGGAATTGCTCAACTATACGAAGTCGAGTAGAACCGAATTGGATTCCCAAATTAAATATATTGGATAAAAAACTTTCTTTTTACGGCCAATTTATGATCTTGTTAAACCTAAAATAAATAAAACTACATATATCATAACATTTAAATAAATATTAAAATCAGTTTAGAATTCAATTACTGCTTCAATTCTTCCCATAAAACGTTTTTTTTTCGTTTCCTGCTTTATTCGAGTTTAACAAATCTTCCTTCATTTAAATTAATTTTATCTTGTGCTTCAAGCTTTAGTTGTAGAGAATGCAACAGAATAAAATTTAATGCTTGCTCTTGATCAATTTTTGACGGTAAATTGCCGGTTAAATGGTAAATTTGCTCGGGCATGAACTTCTTACTTACGATGATGTGGTCTACGATTAAATGATTACGATGATATGGACTTACTCACATTAATAATATAAAATCTCGCCCGGGAAAAGGAAATAGTATATTCCATATTTTCCTGTGCAAACTAATTTTTAGGAATAGAAAAATGAAGACTTGAATGGTATAATCTCAATCAATACAGATCAAGGTAATATATAAGCAGTTAAGCCAGTAAACAAATGAAAAGTTAATCTTTCAACAGAATTATATCAACATGTATAGTTAAAAGAGCGGGAGATGTAAATAAGATTGTGTATACCTTATAGATGGGGGAATTCTTTGAGATATGATTAAACGCAAATATTTCAAAAATCATTTTCATTCTGATAACATCTAAATTTAAACGTAAGACTATACAACGTCCATTATCTGGTAATAAGCTTATTATGTATTTAAGTAGAACAAGAAAAAGTATTTATAAAAGATTTAATTTACGGTACTATTAATGGAACACCATACATAATTTACATTCTCGGTGGCACCTCATGCAGCCGTCTTCCTACAATCGGTGTTGTGAAAAATGTTATTTTGAAAATAAGTAATCAGAAAATCACAAATCACTTTTATGGTATTAAATTGTTTGGCTAAAATACAGTTAGTTCTTTGTAGTATTATATTAACAATTCCGGATCAATGCCTTTACTGATAGAAAGCATTTCTTTTGATTTTTCTTTTATTTTTATCAATAACATAGACAAAGACAAATTGTCAGATGAACATGTTTCAAGTGTTTTCATGTTTTTCTCCTCTATTTTATACATCTGATTGAAATATTCTTTTGTACAAAAACATAATAATTTCTATGTAAGTCTGTTCATATTGATAAGAATTTTTTCTTTACATCTGATAAGAATAAAAAAAATGCTTCAGTATATTGTACAATAATATGTAACAGAAGAAAATAAAATCTAATTACTCGATGAGTGCTTTTCTACTTTACATGTACACATGTATAATGCTTATTTTCAATTGTCACAGTATTTTTCATAAACGGTTTTTTATATCCCATCTCTACTTATCTATAATACGTTTTCCTTTTAATCTTCCACGTGCATCAAACAAATTAGAGACATAAAAGCTTTTTCACTCTTTTTGATTTTAAATAAATAAAAAGAAAATTTAAAGGAAATGGAAACTTTTTGACAAAATTTAATATTAAAAGAAAATTTAATTTTAACTTGTTTATATAAAAGTTACTACTGTGTGGGTTAAAAATATAAACAGTGAGCCATCATTTATGTGTATTGGTGGTAATTTGATTTATTTTGCTTCGATATGCGAATATTTGAACTGGAATTGACAATGACAAGCACGTCAAGTTGAACAACAACGAAAAATATTATTATTTAAATAGTTTTAGCGAGATGGATGGCAAGAGTATATCGGGACAACCCCCACTCCCATTTTAGAAAATCAAGCAGAGTATAACCGAATTTGGAAACTAACCGATTATATTAAACTTTATAACGCTAAAAAGGGTAGACGATAAAACTTTAAAAGCTTTTTATTTTCAAAATGTTATATAAAGCTTTAAAAATATGATGAAGAAAATAGTTTTTGATTAAATTAGATAAGCTTTAAGATGTTATATATTATTCTGTTACATCAGCGATATAAAAAATATGTCTTGTTAGTAATGAAAAATTTATATATCTTTCTCTGTCTGTGTACATTATCATGCTTTGTTCTATACGTACATAATAAATGCGCAAGCCATAAATAAATTGTCTAATATTAAAATTTAAATGAAAAGTACGTGAAAATTTTTTAAAATTGTTGCAAAAAACATAAATGCATAATCAGGATAATGATATGAGCGATAATATATGCAAAATTTACCGAGATTGATCTCGTACTCGTGTTACATCTTGTCTCACATATTAGTATAACATAAGTAAAAATTTTATGTTTTCAAATGTATAAAAAACATTTGTGTAATTTTTGTTTTTTGGGAGGGAGGGAGGGAGGTTGGCTGGCGTGAGATAACGTTGTGTGGTAAGAATGAAAACACCTTTAAAATAAAACTTTAGATACATTACATTTTATTCAAATTTATGACATTAACCATATTGTTGACTTGTAATTAACACACGGCGTTCTTCTTGAAGCTTATTAATGATTTATGGATGTAGCATAATGTGAAAAACTTTTATTTATACGTGTACAAGACTTTAATGTGTCTAGTTATCCATGCAGACATTAAGATGAAATGTATCTGTCAATGTAACGATAAGCATATTATTTTGCGGTCCCTGCTCCGGCATTTTGTCTCGTTTTCTTGGTTTTGTAAGTATGAAATCTTGGGCGAATCTAATGAACAGAAACATCCTAAGGATTGTTGGATAGTTTCATCTATAATTAAATATACATAACATAATGAAAAATTATAAGACTATTTGTAGTATCGTCATACGAAAGAGAAGTCAGAAGCAGTATCGATTACCATTCTAATTTGAATATTTCTTAATAAATTTAGAGTTTGGAAATGTTATCAATCCAACAACTTTTTCTCAATGTCTGTGAAGTTAGCTCAGGATTTCATCACAGAAAAATAAAAAAAATATCATCGGGCAACACTGAAACTGCAATATGATCCCAGCCTATGATTGGTTTATAATTTCTGTTAAATATGGTAAACTACATCACTCCAAAAAAAATATAACGTGAATACTTATCACAGAACACAAAAAGCTACGTAAAATTGTACATTACAAAATATAATTTATATAAAACTTTAACGTACTCGTTCGTAGTAAATAATAAATAAAAGTGAAAGTTTTAAAACTTTATAATTTTCGTATCCTTATTGCGCAAACCTCATACAGATAATAGCATATAGCGTCAATCTCAACAAACGGATCAACTTGATATTTTTATTGTGATTAGTGGTCATCATTACAAGTCGATGCCGCTTGCTTTGGTTTACGGAACTCGCTTTTCTTGGGAACCATAAATTGAAATCTGTGTTACGTCAAATCACCTAAAGTTTCATCAAACGACCGATCGCACATATTTGGTGCGGTAGCCGTGTTTGAGGTAAAAGCCAGCCAAAGCTACTGAGCGCCAATAAAATTTCATAGATTTTTTTTTTTAGTATTATTTATTTTTTATATAATAAATAATTTTATACATATAAATTGTTGGATGCAGTTTGCAGTGGATTCAGAATCCCTTAAAGAGAATTGCATACAACATTATTCAATTCTATACTCTAATCTTGGCATCGATATTTATTTATATAATATATTTATTTATAATTGGTCGGCGATCGATCGTCGTACAAGAAAGACGCGTTTTTGTCTTTCTCTGTATAGAAAAATTAAAACTTAACATTTTTGTGATTTAAATAAATAAATAATACGTTATATATAAAAGTTATTAATTAAATTAAATTAAATATATAATATAAAGTGTTAATAAATAAATATTGTGAATTAAAATTAAAATTAACGTGAAAATGTGTAAATATAAATAAAATAATTTGTGTGACGCAGCAATGGTGAACGCATCACAAGCTAAGTGTTTTTTGTGTTTCATATTTTTTATTTATATTTTGTTGAATTTATATTGAATTTATATTTTTTTATACAAATCCATATAAATTTTAATTTTATTAATATAAATATGTTTTAATTTACGCTTTTTTAATATGTGTCGTAGTAGTGTTGTGGTATGGTTTACGTGTGTATGTGTATGTGTGTGGAAGCGGAGCTATATGTATTGCGTTACATTTAGAAGCAAAATATTAAAATGAGAAAAATGTTTTCAGCAACATTGTGTTTTATATCCCTTTTCCTGCATGCCCACACAACTGTGTGGGTAAGGCAAAAAAAAAAAAAATCATGTCATAAATTTATTTTGTATGTGGTTTGAACCAACCTACACATTTGTGCATTACTTTTAAACTTATTTTCGTCCGAAAAAAACACTATAACTAAACACACAATTGTGTTGGTTGTACTTCAACACAAGCGAGATTTTTTGTTTTTTTTTTATCAAAACGCCATTACATTCTATGGTTTCTTAGTCACACATTTATGTGGTTTGGACTTAAATTGAGCCAAAAGTTTTTTTTTTTCGGTAGAGAAAGGGATATATGTACATACATTCACGCAGTCTAGTTTAAAGCCAAATAAGACAAAAATGATAAATATAAAAATATAAATACTCTTCAGTTGCTTATCATTCATTTTCCGTTCATTTTTATATGAATTTTTTTATGTTCATTTCTCTTCGCTCTTGAATAGTAAAATGAATTTTCAGAAATGTTATGTAGTAAAAAACGAATAGTGTCTAGTGAGCGAATAATGAGAAACTAAAGAAGTTGATCTTATTTTTTGTGTTAGCGAACGGGATCTACTGCTCTTTTGGTTTTACTTTGCTGTTCTAATAAGAAAGCGAAAATTCATTGTAGTACTGATTGGATAAAATGTATTGTTGCCTGTATTGAACGATCGAATAGAGAATACATATCATTTCTTTCTGCATTATTCTTGATAAGTGAATATTAAAACAAAATATTTTTTATTTCTTTACATTATTCTTGTTGATCAGTATTACAAATAGTGCTTTAATTTCATGGAAAGATTTGCTGACAGCAATTTTTTACTGATAATACGCAAAAAACAAAACCTTTAAAATTTCATAAGAGTGACAAAGAACAGAAATATTTTTTATTTCATTTTCTAGTAAAATTTTATGGTTTTACATTTTCGCATAACCTACCAATTTCATAAAATTTTTAATTTGTACATTTTCGTACAATTCGATTTTTTTATATATTTTAATTTTAATACCACAAAAAACCTCTAACGTTAACAAATTTCAAAAAAAGAAAAAAAAATCAAATCGACATTTGTGTATAAAAATGGCAAATGACTTATTTTGTATAAGTGTGAGAAAAATTTCTTATCTTCTCATACATTTTTTGTACATGTGTGAAAAATACTACCATAAAAAATACTCCAATTTACATTTTTTATGGTAGTATTATGGCAGTAAACTACCACCATCACAACTATTCTCTCAGTAAAATTTTACTGACAACATGTGTTGTTTCGTACATAACCAGTAAAATCTATATTTTTTTCTCGCTTTTATTTTTTACTGACAGCAGATTTTTCCCATGGAATGGGGACATGACACTGTTCGATCGGCGTAGAGTGAATAATACATTTTGACGAGCGACTTTTTTAAACCCTGATATATGCGTATGTGTGGATATGTGTGCATGTGCATGTATGTATGTTTATGCGTGTGTGTGTGTAGGTTCATATGTATTTATACATATGTATATGTTTAGTTATATATACGCATGTGTATATTTATATATGATTGATTGTTTTTACCTTTCATAATCATTTTAATGTTTTAAAAATTAATTTGATATATTATTATATTAATATTTTTTTAATGTATAAATGTTTCAGATTAATTCTTTTAATTTGTAATAAATATATATATATGTAAATATTCATGACTTTTTTGTAGATTGATTTAAAGGGATGAGACCTCATATGTGTTACGGCATGGCAAAGGGAAAATGGTTTTTAATTTTTTATTTCCATTTGTAATGACAATTAAATCTTTGATGTGATATCCTTCGGCCTTTTAATGTTGACTTTTATTTTTTTTAATTTTTTTTTTAAATTTTTTTTAATTGCTTACTGCTGGCACTATTTTATCTAAAAGAATTTATGGCTCAATAATATTTCTCGAAACAGGTTCGTCTTTCCATGGGAATGACATTATACGAATATCGATTGATTTGCGTTCTAAATCCTAATCAATGACCTGCTCATACACCAATGTAAAAACCCTTCCGCGTGGTTCTATCTTCCGTTCGTGTCATCACCTCATGTAAATCATGATCGTTTTTGTTTGATTGAGACAGTATACTGCGGAAGATGCATAAAATCATTTTTTGGCTGAATTGGAATTCTAGCAAATCGCAATTCTAGCAATTAGCATTAATTTTGGAGAGGCTTAGGTCGGCTGGGTCATCTCTCAACGAGTTGTCTTGACGAGTAAGTGGAGGAATAAAAAAATTCCTTGCCCGATTATTTTCGGATTTATTTTTGTTGAAAAACCCAGTACTTCATCTGGGATTTATGTTGGAATTCCGGTTCAGCTCAACATACCAGATCCGAACATGATTAGTTAAGAAATTGCTTAGCACGGCCAAACTCCAGAACTTCTCTAAAATCCATTTTTAAATTCACATGTAATTCTGCTTACCTAATTTGAAAATAATTGGTCTGGATATGGCCAAGTTCCATTCAGAATGATCGAATTTTAGAACTTTATCAAAAAGACACGTTAAAATCCCAATACAAGTTGATCCTAGTTTATTAGAATCCTAGCCGAGCTCTACAAGCTAAACTGTTGGAAAATTTCGGTTGAAAACGGCCTGATTCATTCATTATAGCTGAATCTAAAAATTTCGTCAAATTCGGCTTTGCACCCCGAATTTGATCATCATTTGTTTAGAGTTGGCTTAGTTCCATTGAACATGCTAGAGTGCCAATCCAATTCTGCGTACCATATTTAACAGTTATTGGTTGAGGAATGGTAAAGTTCCATTGAGCATGATATAAATATCCTGTGTACTATAATTATACTTGGTAATTAATCGAATATTCTTTTCTTTGGTTAACAAATTTAATAAAATATTTGAAATTTTTGCGAATTAAATTTATTTGGAATATCTAGTTAATCTGGAATTGAATAACATTGATATTTTTCCGGGAACCATTGCCTTTGAGATGCCTTACATATGATTTTTTTTTTTTTTTTTTTTGCTATCTTGTGGTTGCCCGGTTCAAGGGTTAAATACTAATGGTTTTTAGAGTAATTTTAATATAATTTAAATAATTAAGCTATGGAATTGCAGGAGGATTAAATTAATAAATGTTTATATTATTTAAGAAGCCGGAAAATATTAATTTAGAATTAAATTTCAGAAAATCTACAGGTTGACGTGAAAAATATTTCTTTGGAATATTAATTGTTGATTGTGTAGATTAGAATGGTGTTGTCATTGCATTAATAACTATCGACTTTATTTAGGGGTCTGCAACTGGGCTGATTTAATCAATTAAATTTTGCATTAATTTGTAATTACATTTCAGGAAATTTCCAGATGTACGTGAAATAATACAAATTTTTCCTCAGGTTGCTGATTTAGAGAAGCAATTGTTGAAGACCAATACCATCGTTATCCATTAAACCTATTAAACCTTTATCCTTCCTTAGTAGATTAGTATTGTGCTGTCTTTGTGTTACTAACTATCGGCTATACCTAGGTGTCTGTAACCGGGCCGATTCTGTCCCACTTAACTAACCTATCCAATCCTTCGGTTTTGTTATATGTAAAAAAGAGTGTACGGTGGGCCCGGCGTCACCCGGGAGCTCCTGTGTAAGAACTTGGTCGTACATTCAGAATCAATCAATCAATCAATCAATATAATATATTTATTTATAATTGCTTTTAAAAAGTCAACTAAGCCTTTGTTTTAGAATTAACATAATTTTCACTCATTAATAATAGTACAAGCACAGACAATCAAATTAGATTTTTCATTTGACCTAAAAAAAGAAAACAAAACAAACTACTGATAATTCCAATGTCATCGTTGTATCTGTGATTTTTCGTATACGTATACGCAAAAAAACAAAATATTTTTGATTGTATGCGGCTAGTTACAGAAAATGAAATCGCAGTTTAAATTTTTACGTTTACATAGGACGAAATATCTCTTTTAGGTTGTCTCAGGTACAAGGTTTTAGTTTATTTCTATTACGCGTGAGATATTGGTGATTATACGGTTCTGCAAAATTTGTAGCTTCGTCAAACGCGATTGGGATGAGTTACCAAAAACAACGAGGTCATAAGTAATTCTAGAGTGAATGAAGGCAAAGTGAATGCACCTTTTGTAGGTATATAATGAGAGGCCTTACGTGTAAAACCAATTACTGGAGAAACTTTTGAGCACACCGTATCAATATGATGCTGCCAATTAAGATGCGAGTCTAAAATCATTCCAAAATACCTATAAGTTTCGACCACCTCAATATTGACATTTGCTACAGCAAGGATAGGTAATGTAGGAAGAGGTTTGCTGATTGAACGGAATATAATGTATTTAGTTTTAGCCAAGTTTCAAGATAACATATTCTCATTAAAAAAATCAAGCAAAATATCAAGATCATGCAACATAAACTGCAGTCCATCAATCGGGTCCCTAACTTCATAAAACAGTGCTAAGTCATTAGCAAATAACCTAAGTTTTCATTTTAATGGGAGATTACCCATGTAATTTATAAATAATTAAAATAATAGTAGCTCCATTAACAAAAACGAATTGTTTTCTATTCGATAGATAGCTTTTCATTATGTCATGAGATTTCCCTCTAAATCCATACCAATTCAATTTATCTAATAACAATCCATGATCCACAGTATCAAACGCTTTCTTTACATCTAAAAACAAAGCACATACATAGAACTTATCATTTATGGACTTATTAATCATATCAACTGTTTCAACTAAAGCCACATCACTCCCTGAACATTTTCGGAAACCATACTGAAAATGATATAGTAAATTGTAGGTCTCTAAAAACGAATTGACCCGTAATGCTAACAATTTTTCTAACAATTTATCTATAACAGATATTGGTCTGTAATTCGTTAATTTAGTTTTATCGCCACTTTTGAAAACTGGAATAACTTTTGATAATTTTAAACAATTTGGATATATTCCAGTTTCAAAAATTTTATTAAAAACATTTGAAAAATCTCTGAAAAATTATTGATGTGTAATTTTAGGACATTATACTATCGAGCAAATATGATTCCCTTCCTTTCTTGGGTTCCAAATCAATAATGAAGTTAAACATTTCCACAATTGACGTAGGCTTTATAAATATAGTTTAATTAATAACGTTATAAGTATTAAATTTAAAAATATTTTTGGAACTATTAATCTGACCAGCCAAAACTTCCCCAGCATTCGCAAAGTAATTGTTGAATTGAGATGCAATTCTGTATCCGTCAGCACATATAATTTCCCCACTACTATTAATAACAAGGTTATGATTGTTGCTATTAGTTCTACCCAGAAAAGCATTTAAATTGAGCCACAAGTCACGTTGGTTAGGAACACCCTTAAAAACGTTTTCAAAATATCTCTTTTTAGCATAATATTTTTCACGTTTAATTATCTTATCCATTTCTAGAAGTCTTTGGTTATAATCGCTTACAATTAGGTTTGCTGTTGAACTATTACGGAGTTGCCGGTTGCATTTCTTTAGAATTGATTCATTTTTATTAATTAATTGCCATAAATCGTACGTGATCTGAGGGCAATACGAATTTTTTAATTTAACTGTTTTTTTAATAATGCTTGTGTATTTGGTAATAAGTTCTTCATATTTCTCTGTAATGTGAGACAAAATTATATCCGATTCAAAACAATTTACAACCAGACTTGTCAAATAGTTGTCAAAATCAGCATTTACTCGATTATAATCAATTATTTTCATTTCTAAATATTTATTAACTCGATGTTATACAAACAATAAAGGTGTAATCGCTAATATCAGAGAATAAAGTTGAATTTACAACCTTCTGTAATCCATTAAACCCACAGAGAACATGGTCAACTATATTTCCTGATTTAGACCGAGTTTCAAAATTATTCGTTGCAACTATTCCAAAACTTAACAATAAAAGTTAGTATAGTCTGTCACTACAGGAGTTGACTTATTTAAAGGTATATTAATATCGCCTAAATGTTGTTACACTTTTTATGAATAACTAATTCTAAATCTCTAAAGAAAATATCAATACTCGAGTCAGGTGAGCGATAAAACGCAGTGACATAATTTCGTGAAAACCCGTTAAGTTTCATTTGTACAAATTGAAATTCAAAATTTGATTCGTCGGTTCTGATTATATCGAAGTTTACATCATTCCTAATATACATCACAATACCACCGCCGATTCTATAATCTCTGTACGAAAAAACACTTATGAAACCATTTATATTATAAAAATTTACATATTGGGTTTTAAGCCAAGTCTCACTAACAATAATTACATATATGAAAATTGGAATTAAGATTTTCAATAAATTCGAGAATCGAGTGAAATTTATCAAAGTTCATACTACAGACATTAAACTGTATAATGCGTAAATCCAAGTCAGAGCTTTTGATCGAATTGATATGTCTATTATAGTCGGATCCGCAAAGGAAATATTTATTTATACAATTATCACTAAATATTTTATCTAGGTTGTAGCTAGCCATTACAATAAATAAAAATAATAATATTACACTCAAATATTGAAGGAATATTCATCAACTAATCTCAAATAAATTGTAAAGATATACAAAAAAAATATTGTAGTAGAGAACAAAACCAATTATCAATTCACTGAACATTTGTAAGGTTCTATTTATAATAATATAAATAAAGTACAGTGACTCACAGCTTATTTGATCCAGTCGCATTTTATGAACACAATTGTAAATATTTTGCGATATCTTATTTTGATGGTTTTTTTTCTTGTTTTTTGTTTTTTGTTACACGGAACTAATCAACAAATACAAATTTAGAAAATATAGCAACTTCGATTGCAGGGTGTAATCGCATTAGAGTGTAATCGCATTATTGTGTTACCTCGCAAGATCTTTGTAGCATCAAAGTCGTTTGTGTATGACTAGGAATATGATGGAGGTTCGCACAACAATTTCGATAAATTGGAAGCATCGACTACCTATATCACCATTAGTACATTTAGCGACGGATGCTCAGAAACTTTCCTTGCACACTGCATGCAATTTGTTTAACTGTATCGTGAAACCAAAATTTGTTATTTTTGTTGTACTCGTAGTGGAAATATTTTTCTTGGTTTTTATTTTTGTTTTGTTTTACTACGTTTTGTTTCCTATGCATTATATCGATACCAACAACAATAATGCCAAATGCCATAAAAACGCAATCCTAACAAAAGTAATTTGACGATATTTGATGGTATTAGTATGTTTGTGGTAGTGGATCATTTAAGCTGTGAGTTGGTTTTGGGTTGAAATAATGAAATTTTTAATGTAATTTTGATATGCATTAGAATTTTTAATTTATTTTTTGTGTTTTATAATAAAAATAAATATATTACTTTCATATTACATTTAGTTTTTTTCAAAAAAATAAGACATCGCGAGATATTTACAATTTTGTTCATAAAATGCGACTGGATCAAATAAGCTGTGAGTCACTGTATATATATTTTAGCGCATAAAGTATTTCTATTTTTACTTAAAAAAATATAAACTAAAAAATCCGAATGAAACCAAAAGTTTGACGTTATACGTCATGTAGCTAAATGACACAATTTTAGAAAATTTGTAATGTTCTGAAGTATAAATAAATGTTAATTGCAGTAAAAGAGACAATAAAATTGTACTACGGAAAAATACAGTAATTTGTGAGACGAAAAGATAAACAAAATAAACAAAAAAAAATATACATACATATATAAATTTTGATACAGGTAAGTAATAATATAATAATTATATACAATAATTTAAAGTTTTTTAGATAATTATAAACAATAAGAATAGGCATACAGTACGTATTAATCCAAAGAAGATGATGTGTTCCCAGAAGTACGAAATCCATTCTGCAGACGAACAATATCATTCATTGAGTAAATATGATGTACTTCCGAACTCCTTGACTTGCGAAGAAACATCTTTCCACTTTTACACCACAAGAACTGGAATTTGTGATATATTTGAAATTTTTTAGCTTCTTTGTGTAGTCGTGATTGGAATTTCGTGAAGTGCTGGATAATGTTGAAGCCGTTAACCTAATTTGGTGTGGATTTTTTTTATCATTATATTTAGTCATGATTTTTTTATAATTTCGATTTGAGTTCAACAATAAATGAGTTTTATAAAGTTCATCGGCTGGTGGGCTCCCTGAATTAAAAAAGGCTTAAATTAAAAAGGTTGACTTAAAAATGGTGTTTTTATATGAAAAAATGGGACCTTTTTAAGTCATGTCAATTTGCAAATTTAAGTTTGTATTATATTTTCATTAATGAAAGCATTAGTTGCAATAATTGAATGGTTTGGACTTACATGTCCAATAGGGAGTACAATTAGTCAATTTTAAAGTTAAAAAAAAATTTAATAAAAACGCCATTTTTAAGTCAGCCTTTTTTAATTCGGGGAGCCCTGTTTTTGTTGTGAAACATTTTTTTAATTGAAACTGTTTCATCAGTTTTTAGGTCAACGTCAACTTTAGTTAGAGTCTCGAGCACTAAGTTACAGGCTTCTTGACCAAGAACATCAGCATTCAGAATTGGATCAATAGGCAAGCCATAAAATGGCAATATTGATTTTAATTTCCCCTTGATTGTATTGGTCTAATTGAGCTTCCATCAGGTTTAATTTAGCCTCTTGTCGCGAATTTTTGTATTCAAGCTTCATCAGCATTTGCTTGTCATTTGCTTCTGTATAAGCCTTTGTAAGATCTTTTATAGTTGCGTTTAAATCATCTAAGCTTCTTTCTCCAGATCATCCAATTTATTGAACTTCTTATTCATGGATCTCAAAATAGAGATAATGTCATTTAAATTTGCGTTCACCGACAACTTTATCAGGTCAGTATCCTCATCACACACAATGATTGGTTTGCGTACACTCGATTGACACTTATTGCACAGCCATGCTGAAGAACCATTGGAAAGACTCTTGTACTGCCCATCAGATATATTGCCACAGTTAATGTGATAAGCCTGATCACACTTAACATAATTAAAACCAGCTTTTTGTTTCCTACCTTCTGGTTTGTTACACAATGTACACGGTACAACGGGCATTATCACGGGCTTAATAATTGTATAAATAAAGTTAGGCGCCAAAATTATTAACACTACAGGAACCAAATAATAATTTTAATTTAATTCAAGCACCCCAGAATCGTAAACTAAACAAATAGTGCGTAGTGATGTAGATAAATATTTAATTAAACTTCCACAATTTGTTATTTATATTGGATGTAATATGAAAATGCAGTTTTTATTTGTCGCAAATAAATTAACATAACTTGACACCGTGGTAGTTTGACAGAGTGTGGATATTTAATTATTTGCCGCTATAAATTCAATCGAAGATTCTTGCAGTGGTCGAGTTCATGATAAAAGCATGTCAAATCTATCGAGCGCCAGTAAAATTTCATTCAATTTATTTGCCGCGATAAATTCAATTGAAGATTCTCAATCACCAAAAGTTCTCACTCACGTGAGCTTGACCTTGTAATTGTTGATGAAATTTTGTTCCGGTTAGCATTTTAAATGCATGTTCGACCTCCATTTTTGATGAACCCGTCGAAAGTGTTGGCGACCATGTGTGTTGGCTGGGAACAAGCGGGTAGTTGAAGAGACATTTGGCGGATCTGTTCTTATGACACCCACTGTGTGATGATGTTGTTGAACACCTTGCACCAGAACGATAGTCGGGCAGCTCATATGTCACAACTTCTTCGAATCTAGCAATTCTTTCCGGTGAAATCCCTGTTCGGGAATTCGATGTGAATGACCAACTTCTTCCGAGGATCGATTCCTTCAATTTCAACAAAACCAGTAATGCGCGTTGACTCGAATCGAGAAGCGACGGCTCACAACCATTGGATACTTCTCAACGAGTTTCTGTGTATTGTATGTTCCTACAGTTTTCGTGTCCTTGTTGGCATCTCCATTGGCGATCAACATTGCGCGAATAAAGTCTTCCCAGTGAAGATCATTGTAGCTGTAGATAATGAAATAGTGAAGTGACCCCAAGCATCTGATACAGTGATAAATAGTGAAATATAGAATTGTTAAAGAAGTCATAAGCTGTTGGTGTAAATAAAATTTGTAACTTAAAATGCTGATTGTCTTATTTGCAAAATCTAGAACGAATCCTTAAGTCCATTAAAAAATATTACGACGACACAGCATTAAAAATTGTATCCAATTTTATACTTTTCGTTTCGCTGAAAAAATCGAGTTCGAAAAACTAACAAATTTAACAGTTTAATTTTTTAACAATTTTTAAACACAAATTTCGTTATCATCTAAAATCAACATTCCAACTTAATGAGTGTATCAATTCGATAGTTTATTATTTTACTTTAAATTTAAACTGTTTATTTGTACTTTATGAGTTACTTGAACTACTAACAAGAACCATATGTCAACTTCAAAAGTTTTGTCACACGTCTATGTACAAACCGTAAAATGTAAACACATGTCTGACATAGTGTTATACTACTATACCAAACACATACAATTACAAGTTCGTCCAACTCTTTGCTCCACAAAAAATAAAACTATATCGATTAAGATTTATAATACATGATTAATGACTAATCTGTTGACTTGCTTTTCACACCATATTTCCATTCATCTACACAATGTACGAGTATAACAGTAATTCAGCAGAAAAACTCGTTAAATCAAGCACACATACATATACATATACAGATCTTCCAAAATGTTTGGATAAACAAAATAACGAAGTTTTCCATCTCGATTATTGAACCAAATTACATAAAAATCCTTTTATTTTGATAGTATCGTAAAAATTTTCTAAATTTTCTTTTAATAAACCGATTGATCGTAATCAAAATCTGAAACCAATATCTCTAGTACAAATACATACACATACGTATCTCGTGTTCATCAACATTTACTTGGCCTTAATTATTTTTTTATCTCGATATATAGATTAAATAAATATTGTCTGGAAGATAAATCGATTAATCTCGTTCGATTGTTACGATAAATAAATTTTTTATCGAAACGTGGTTTTTATTTTTTTGGAATCTTCTATTTGAAAAGGATAAAAAAAAGTTTTTATCTTAATTATCTATTTAAGAATAAAACAAATATCAAGACGAAACGAAATAACATTTTTTATCGTATCCATTGGAGGTGGTTGGTGTACATATGGATTTAATTTTCTCACTTCAACTCGATCCAATTAAATTTTTTTCCGAATTCTTCATTTGAATTCTACGCACAAAAATAAATAAAACTCTAGGCCCTTAATACCTAACTGTCTTATTGTTCTAATTATTTTAATTACAAGATTTAATTGGAACATAAAAAGTTTTAATTGGTCACAATAATTCACAGCTCTTGTATGTCTCGTACTCGTATATATGATTTGTACGGAAATAAATTAGTTTGTCCTTTGAATAAAGTTTAGCGGACTTGAAACTAAATAGTTTGGGTGATTAAAACAACAAGTAAATAGACTTTATTGGTTAATGATAACTTATTGTGTCCCATTAATGTTTGGCGACAATAAAGTGGACAATGACGTAGGCAAACTAAATAAAATCTTCAAATTCCAGCTGGTTGACAAAAAGGATATTCGATAAAAATTGATAAGTACTCTTGAACGATATACAGGATGCGACAACTTTTAGTTCGTTTTAAAAATGTCGATGAAAACGTCGATTGTATCGTTGGCTGTCTGCAGTGGCGCCGTTTTGTTAAAAGTGAAACCAATTATCGGACAAGTTTTCTTCTTCAATCGTAGGGAACAAATGTCAGTTACGTGGCACGATAACGGTCACCATTAACTGTTAATGCAATTTTTTGCTCATTTTCGAGATGACCCGATGATGCCTGTTTGACCATATTCCACATTAAACTGTCACTCGTTTTGGGTGTATTGGTTTCTCAACTGCCACGGCTTGATTTTCTCTGCCCCAAATACGCCAAATTTGCTTGTTGACGTAATCGTCGAGGTTAAAATGAGCTTCGTCAAAAAGATGGTTTTCTGGTAAAGACTGGCTCATTACTTTTAAAATAAGTTTTTCCCTACGTTTATCAAGCGTACTCATATCATTCATCGGGAATATAATACTGAATTTCTGTCGCTTGACAGATTACATGAGAGATGTGCGGCGTAATAACCGCTAGTTCAAACACGAACCAAAAGATGTCGCGCCCTTTATTTCTCTTCATACAAACGACCATTTTCTCAAAATTCCCTAATTGATGGCCCATATTGAAATAATTTCCTATAATTTTAGGCAAAAGTGATTTTTTACGTAATTGCTCAGCTTGGCACATAGAATACCCGTGTGAATTTCCTTGACGATTGGAGTATAAATGTATGGAAAAATATATTATTTAAGAGTAATTTTCGATTTTGGGGCTTCACATATCTCAGCTCCTAGTTTAAATATCATAAAGAGGTTTACTGTTATAGAGGAAGTTGTTGAGTTGCATATTTATGTGAATTATCTGGAACTTACACTGATTTTATAAAAATGGGCGACCGAACTGACGCTTAACAGATAGTTTGAATTTACAGAGATTTAACACAGATTTAAAATATTTTGTTATGTATAGTGTCTGTCATAAAATTATTTTCAATTTTCAAGATTTTATTGTTTTTCCAAAACTTTCAATTTTTGTTATTAAATATAATCTGTAATCGAGCACCGAATAACGGTTGTGGTGCGCGTGACCGGAGTGCACGTTGGTCTCTACCCAGAATTTTGAAGCGGTTATTTTCTTTTTATTTTTATTTTTCTTATTTTTATTTTTTTTATTTCTACGGCTGTTTCTCTTCATTTTATATCAGCCATTTTTGATCAGTATTTTCTTCTTTTCTCTCTTTCTTCTTCCCTCCTTTGTTATAAATTATTTAAATAAACGATAACATAGCAAATTTTCTCCGGCATTTCGTTTATTTCTTTCCTCCTCGATCGGCCTTTTTCTTTCCTTTATGATTTCGTCATTACTCCTAACTTCTATGTTATCTTTCTGAATAATAAAATGAAGTACTAATTTCTTTTGGAGTCGGTATGCTGTGAGGGGAATTTTTATTCCGTGTCGGCTCCATAGTTGCAGGCTGGACTTGTCACTTCCCGTCATCAATTTGGCAAGATATCCACAGGGTCGGAGTGGTGATTCCAGCATATTTGTCGTCCATTCGTGGGCGACCGTAAAATCTGCATGGTCTCCCCGTCGCACTCCGGCTGTCTAAAGCTGTCGGAGTGTGAATTGTGGGGGATCACCTAGAGGTCCTTGTGAAGAGAGGCTTTCTCTGTTGGAGAAACATTCCTACCCTATTATGCTTCTTTGTTGTGGCTGGGCGTCGACCTCTAGCAGTTGATGGGTTATTCGGGTTTCTTCAGCAGACATTGTACTTGATACTTGGGAAGATTCGGTCGTTTCTAGAGGGGGGGGGGGGCACACCAGGTTATTATTATATTTATTCACGTTCCTCAAATTTCGTTCGACGGATTCTGGTGAATTTAAGTTAATTTCATTTTTTTTAGTTTGATTTTTATTTTTATTCTGTTCCACGGTTTAGGCCAAGAGCACGCAAGCCTCAACTTCCTCACGACCCAAAACCCCGAGATCTAGTCAGCAAAATCACCGTGAGAGAAGCTTCTGTGTGTTTAGATGAAATCTGCAGGTTGGCTTTATGCCACCTGTAACCACCTTTTGACTATTTGACTTTTGTTGTCTGGTGTTGTTGTGTGGGTTGCGAGTGTCATTATTGGATTTTGGTTGCTTTTTGGCTTCTAACTATTTAAATCTTTAAAATTAGTTTCTTAATAAACTATTAGCATAAAATTTGTAAGATCAATTTTAGAGACCTTTCGATTCTTGACTTGAATGATTTTGACTGGGATCCCCATTCCCGGACGAGGTTCAGCAAAAGATGCTAGGTGGTTTTAAGGAGCAATCAGTACAGTGTTCTTCGCTGTGGCACTTGTAACTGGAAATCTTGAGTTCGAATCCGAGAAAGAATAGTTTGCGACACTTTTTACGTGTTAAGAGGCTTTCTGCAAACAGAGAAGGATGTATGCGAAAATAGTAAACTGTATTTATGTGTGTGAATGAAAGAGGAACATGATGGAGGAAAACAAAGTTTAGACTTTTTCAAAGGATAATAAATTCAGTAAAGTCAATTCGTTAGTTTAGGCAGCAGTGCCATATTGGTCACGTAGTAGTCTTATATAAACATATTTGGAAAATTTTAATCTGAATTTAAATTAAATTTGCTAATCAAATTTGTATAGTTTCCACTTCTACTATACTACATAAGCTTTTCATGTCTTTAGTCTAATCATAGCCGCCCAATTGGATCTATTATAAAGAATATATGGAAAGAGCAACAAATTCAATTATCTACACAATTTTCTTGTCTTACTACAAGACAAGTACAACATAATAAAAGCAATAGCACAGCCTTGCATTGTCTTATATGCAAATGAAATATGTATATTGTTCACGTATGTGGCTACATATAGATAAAAAGTCGTGTTTGTTCTATTTTTACAAAACAAATTTTCGAAAATTTCTAAAAGCAACAGACAAACAAGAAACGACTATGGTTATGTTATTATAATATATATTATAATAAAATTTCTTAACGTACAAAAAACATGGAATTATATATAATATGTTAGAATGATATGCATGTTCTAAATAGCAAGTATGAAAACGGAAAATTATGGTTTGGAACCGTTCATGTCGTAGAACTGAGATCTTATCATATATTTTGTTTTTGTGACTACAGTAGAAAGGGGGAGAAAAAGACGATGACGATGCTTTACATTAAGGAATTTTGTAGAAATGCATAAGGAATTTTGACCTCTCTGTCCAGTATTTTCAAGAAATACCTAAAATCTTGAATTTTTCTCGCGCATACCTTGAAAATATTTAAATCTTGCTTCGTGAAGAAATGGAACAAAAAAAAAAAGCCTAAAAATAAAAAATGACAAAGATTCATTTTGTAAAAGGTGTTAGGTCGTCTTTTATGCCGGCGATAATTATAATAAAACTCTTAATAACGCCACGGAGGAAAACAATATCATTATATAGAGCGATGTATTTTATTGCTTGGTTACGATAATATAATGTAGCAAAATCAACGCTATTCAGTTTGAGATCGTTAAATTTTCTCTTAATTATTTCCTCATTTATCCCGAAGATTTCCTCCTTTGGAACGTCATATACAGCAGCAAATCCGACAATGACTAGAATAGCTCTATCCATTATACGAGTTTGTGTATATTTAGAATACGTGCGGGAAAACAACAAGAATTTTTCTTTCTTTTAAGATTAAATTGAAAATCCTATACAATATGCTTTTAATCGCTATTGTATAATCCACACATACACACACAAACACAGTCTTACAAAGTCACAAGTCTTTACAAGGAAAAAAAATAATTACAGGCGAAGCAAAATGGGAGAATAATTACAGTCTACATCTATAGCACATTATGCCACCACACCAGCAACAACGATGCACAAACAATGTGAGATCAAATCTGTGGCTAAATGCAAATATTGTAATTAAAATGTAAAAAAAAAAATTAAATGGATATTATTTATATACAGTAATTCTTGTCAATTTGGTTGAGGACAAACCACACGAATATCCCGTATAAACTCGTATATGTACTCGTATTTAATATAAAATCCACAAATGTTTATTTCAACCTCTAACTATTCAAATACGAAAAAATATTCTTAATTAAGATAAATGACTTGATTTTATTACGAAGGCCATTCCGAAAATCTAAATAATTAACCTTGTTCCACTCCACAATCGCCCTTCGGTTGCTGGTGCTGCAAACCAAAGCACAAAAAATGAAAAATTACTTTAATCCAAAATTGTATCCTTTTTTTAGTCCATTTGAAAATGACGACCCGATTTTTCAGATGAAAGCAGCAAACAATTTACTCTCTTGTTCTATACTACGGAGTCGGTAATACTCATGCCGTAGCGACAACAATTTTCTCTATCCTCCAACTTATTTTTTAATTGATTTATTTTATCCTTTCATTACGTTTATTTTTGCCCATTTCATACCCGACTATTTCTCGGACCGAATTATTTTCATCTACAGATATATTAATCATTTTAATTTCAAAAGTAATTTCGTTTTTTTTTTCTATATATAACTATATATATATATATAGCACTTTGTTCGCCCGAAACACCTGAGACAATTATTATTGGAGCGCATAGGAATGGAATAGCCACTATACCACCAAGTGTAACATTCTTATTAAAAATTGCGGCGAAATAGAACCGCTGGCGGAATAATAAATATATATTGTCCCGAAAAATACTGTAATCAATTATAATATTCTAATGATGTATTTTGCACAGATTTTATGTACCAAAATAAAAATAAATAAATTTTCTTGTGTATATAAGATTTTCTTGTTTCTTGTGCCACACTCGTAATTTAGAGCGAAGTAACATTTTTTTTATTCTGGTACCTCCTCTCTTAAGTATATTATGAATTATTCCCGAAATCATTTTTACTTAATTTTTACGATTTTTCTTTTTAAATTGTATGTATTTTGAGGTGGTGTTGTTGTTGTGCTTCATTTTCTTGTGTATATTACCATATTTTATTTCCTTTTTTTTGGTTTGGAAAATGGGAAACTATTGATTTTTAATTTTTCATATTCAATGTGTTGCGTCATATACTTACTTGCGTCACAGAATTGTGCACTGTAGTGAAATACTGTTGGTATAACATGAATATTACGAAAATTTCGTCTCGGGTAAATAAATGACTGTGATTTCGTTTTGGTATAGAGGACATCGAAATCAAATTATTCCCTATACAAACAAATAGATCCCAGAACTTCAATTTTTCGTTTATCAACACAAAATTTTATTTTTTGTCTTCTTTTATGCTTCTTATACACGCCGAGCCAAGGAGCTAAACACAGTTTTTTTAAATCAACGAACTCGAATAAATGAAGAAAAGTTGAACAGTGTCTAATTCAAATAGTTTGATTGAAAACATTTTTTTGGTCAAACCAGTCCCGTTATCTCGTGTCACTCACAGTACAGACATTACCCGCCTTTTAAATTCTTATATTGTACTTAATGCCATCTATTTTCGGACAGTTGAAATAAAAATAGTAAAGATAACAAAAGCTAAAAATGTTTCGCAGTTATTTCTCGAAAATTAATGAAAATTCACAGATACAGCGGTGACAGCTACATCACTCCCCTCCTGAATTGAAAGCCATATAGTATTTTAAATTCTTCATGGTTTTTGGGTTCAAATTTTGAACGTAGATAAGGAACCATAATGGGGAACTTTAATATTTTGACCATACACTTACTCTTCAGTTGAGGCCGTATACCTAATGATTCACTAGCCCATGTGTAGCACAATCCAAAGAAATAGTAATAGATTTTTTCTATAAATAATTGCAAATTTGTTACACAGTTAGAAATTTATTTAGAAGTCCCGTTAAGCTTCAATTCAAAACTATTCCAAATATGTTGTACCTATATTTGCAAAAAAGTCTATTACCATTTTCACTGGATGCAAGTGCTAGTGCAGCATTTGGGTCGGTCCTTGAGCTTTACCTTGACTGAGGTTCAAATACCCAATAGGATTGTTGGATAAGTTTTCGGACTTTCATGAAATGCTGAAAGTGTCTCATTGCTAAATATAGAGCAAAACTTTCTCTATCGAAAGTAAAGAATTTAATTTCCACAGGTCAGAACTTCTTTGAAAATAACGCTAATTGTTGCCCACATCCTTTGGTGCGTTGTTATAGGATAGCTCCAACTACTACATTGGAAACACCGGTAGTTATGATGACCTTTATGTTGTACAACGGATGTATCGAAATTCTGGCAGCGACAAGAGAACGTTAAACTTTTTCGAACGATTCAGTGTAATCTTCGGGCCCAAAGAAGTGCCTTCTGTTTTTTTTGCCTTTATTAAGTGACGTGGCTAAATGCTTGTGAATAAGGAATCGGCTAAACGTGGTTTAAAGCAATGGAAATAAAATCCTTTCAAAACGGTATGGCCTTGAGCCAAGTCTAGCGCGGTCGCCGTCGTGCAACTCGCAACGAGGATATTGTCGATATAAGGCTAGACGAAGTTGAACCCGCAACTTTGTTATGGAATCACTGGAAAACTCGGCATTCGAGTATACCTAAAAAGCCTAAAAGGAGTGGTAATCGCAATTTTATGAATTAAGCGATGGGAATTTAATGATAGGTCCGAACTAAACCTATTTTCGATGAAATATAGTGGCGCCAGCGAGTTTCACCGAGAAACTGTGTAGGATATCTACCTGGAACTGTGACAGTGTTTAGCTATCGATAGTCTCTACAAAGGCATCAGCTCTTGTCTTTCTTATGTACCATATGTAATATTGAGGAGACTGATGATGATGAGAGGCGGCAGATTCCGATGTCTGCCATAAACTGGAATTCAGTATTTGCAGATAAGTTTTGTGATGAACCACGTTATACTTCAATGAGATACAATTACTCATTCGGAGCATTAGCGAGCGCGGAATATTTTTTCAAAAGGGCGGCGAGAAGACTTTAAAATTTTGGAAGTGTGTAATTTCTTCATGAGCTACCGGTCGGAAATTACTCGGCTTATTTCTAAGGTCACCATTTTGTTAGAAACCAAAAAGCAACTCATCAAGCCTTGCTCCTCGCTAATAGCACAGCGGTTCATTAACGTTGATTTAAAATTGATGTATTTGTTACCTGGCTGAGGGTTTCTAAAACTTTCCGTTCCATCCATTCGTAATCATAAGGGCCTTAATACCTACGGACACAACAAATACGACCAAATAGGTAACGTACATATCCAAAAATCTAGAAAACTGGTCGTACGTATTCATGCCAAGTCGAAAATCATAGTCTTTGCAAAAGCGTTAAGTTCAATTTAAAATACTAGGGTTTCCGATCTAGAAAAGGAGTGGTGTAGGACGTTTAACGAGTGTCTACACGAGTTGTCATAACTGCCAGAATATTTTCATAGCATCTTCGTTTAAATTGTTTTTCTCTGACCTACTGAAAGAATAAGCTTGGTGTATATTTTGCAAATAAAATTAAATGGGAAAATATTTTTCCCTGTCAAAACTTTCCCAAATAACTTTGTTTTGAACACTTCTGCGCTAAACTTATTCCTTCAGTAGGCCAGAGAAATACAATTAAAACAAAAATGAATGAGAAAGTCAGAATAGTGCCACAGGAAATGTGCAGGTGTCAGCATCTCTAGACCTTCCAGTAGGAAACCAGAATCATTTGATGTTGTCGCCTCTATAACGGTAATATTAATGTTCGTCAGTCTCCTAAAATGGTACTTTAAAGACTTTACAGCTGCCTCCCATATTTCTTCGAAGTCAGAAGCTTGTGGTGGAATGAAATTAATTAAAATGGCTTCTGGAATAAAAAACAGGGGTCCCATTTGAAACGCGATATTTTAAAACGCGCAAGTATCAAAACGCGATATTTTAAAATGCGATATTTCAAAACACGATAGAGTACAAAACGCGATATGGTACAAAACGCGATATTTAAAAACGTGATATTTCAAAACGTGATACGGTACAAAACGCGATATTTCAAAACACGATATGGTACAAAACGCGATATGGTACAAAACGGGAATTTAGGATCGGGTTATATCAGTCGGGCGAAGAGGAAATTTAATTTCAGTTTATAGGAATTTAAAAATCGATAGGAGCGAGAGTATATAGGATCGGTATAACTCGGGTCGCTAAGCTCCCGTCGCTTCGCAATGCACATTCTGTACCATAACGCGTTTTGAAATATCTCGTTTTGTACCATATCGCGTTTTGAAATATCGCGTTGTGTACCATATCGCGTTTAGTACCGTATCACGTTTTGAAATATCATGTTTTGAAATATCGCATTTTGTACCATATCTCGTTCTGTCATATCTCGTTTCGAAATATCGCGTTTTAAAATATCGCGTTTCGGGCAGATCCAAAAAAACAGATATTAGTAGTGGATTGTTTGTTGTACGTGCCAATAGAAATTGGAACCGTTATCACACCGAATTTCGCCAGGTGTTCATTTTCATGGAATGGATCGTCTAAAGGCCGCTTAGAGCGACCCTGTGTCAAGACTGTATACGACCTCCAATTGTGCAGCTTTAACGGCTAGGCAAAGAAATACTGACAAATATTCCTTTTCTACTTGATCTGGCTTTAATATACAGTGGAGACCAAAATCTAGACAAACTTAGGAAACGGTCATCTTTGATTTACCGAACTACTATAGCTATAGCTAGTCTGCAATTTTCTAATCGACTTTCTAATCGTCTGCAATTACAATCACAGGGTGAAAGATCAAGGAAGTTTATTCAATTAATTGAAATATTATATGGTCTTTTGATAGATCGACAAGATGCTTCGCTGAACATGATAACAATTATTTCTATAGTTGACCCACTCACAGTAGTTTGCATGAATCTATAAATGGATTAAGTTTATTTTGATAATCCACGATTCGTACGGAGAATGCTATTTTTTAACATTGCGAAGTAATATTAATTCGTTTTTTGCCGGTTTTATGCTTTCTTTGGTGCACTTGCAAAAATTTCAGAAGGTAGATTAGTATGCTCGGTAATTGGTACCACAATGAAAATATTGACAGTAGTTTGCAGACAACATCGGCCTCAAATTTTAATGAAATAAACACTGGCAAGTAGTAAATTTGGCTCTTTCTTCGAGTTATTCGCTATCAGTGTTTAATTTCATTGTTCTTAACAGTGCTATTGGAATTAGTAGCTTCGTCTTTCGAAAATCGAGTCTTAAAATGAATATTACTAGACTCGGTTTCCACTATATGTATAGTTTAACGAAAAATCACAGTTTCAAGGATGACATGGGATTATCAGAAATAAATTTTATTTCATTTTTTTAGTACAAACGAAAAATCTCCTTTGAAAATTTAAATATTAAAAAAATTTAAATATTAAGTCGACCAACGAAAGCATCTCCGATTATAATAATTTCACTTATTTCTTTTAATAAAATTAATGGAAATTACGATTATTCTTCTTATATTTTGATTATGATTTATTTAATTTTTCACTGCAAGTTCGTTCTTTTATTTTTGAGCTGAAAAATTGCGCGTAATACACGCGAGTAATTTTTGTTTTATCAATTATCGTTTTTAATAAAACGCTATGTTTGCGCTTTATATTTTTGTATTTCGGGCATAATTTAATATAAGGACTTCAACAAAAGGGTCTATTTATATATTCTCGGATCCACTAAATCGTTTATGTTAGAGCAATATTTAATTAAATTCGTCAGATACGACTTTACAAAATTTGATTAAAAAAATTCCCCGCTTCGTCCCTGCGTCTCGACTTGAAATATTTATAAAAGACAAACCACAACGCGTTTCAAACTTTTCAATGCGTTTCGTTTCAGATGTCAATATTCATAAAAGTTGAGGTTATTCGAAAGTCTCTATTTAATTATTAATTAATCCAGTTTATAATTAACTTTCTTGGTACAAAGAGCTTAAACCAGCAGTAGAAGAAAAAAAACTACTCTACTTTACAAAAGTAGTAATATTTATTAACAGTGGTCATATTCTTATAGAAAATATTTTTCATTTAAAATTTTCTGAAAAATCGAGCAGCAAAACGCAAAACCACATTTCAATTTAGCAAAATATAAATTTTAGAAATGTTGGTTAAAAATCTATTAAAAATACTCATTCACCAAAATAATAATAATAATAATAATAAAATCAAAATCATTATTTCCTTGTTATCCCTTTCGAAAAGATTGTTGTTGCGAAAACCTCATTTGTGTGTCGTACAAATTGTATTCTAAAATTGGACTCTTTTTATTTGCAGTGGCGTTTTGTATAGCAAAAAAAAAAAAATATTTTTTTGAATTGAATATGAAGAGCTATATCCTTTAAACTAGAAGAGTTTAGGCAGTTTAAATCGATCGAAAACGAACAAAAAAATGTTGTAAATTCTAGCAAAATTACAAAAAAGGGATTACAGTCATTTTTGGTTTATTTGGATATTCTTCTGTTTATTTGAAATAAATAAGGATATATTTACATATAGAGATACACATACGTTTTTGTTGTTTTTAATTTAAAATTGATATAGAAGGATGTATCGTATCGTATAATATTATTATTATTATTATTATTACAAAAAATAAAAGGAATTTACAAACACCCACTAAACATTTATATATCGAATTTTATGTACTCATGGTGTACGAATTCGTCCTTACATAATATTATGTATGGCGAATAGATCCATTTTAAATACAGCACTTAAGTGGAATCCAATTTGTAATCCAATTCGTTCCTATTTCGAAACGGGGTGATAATGGCGAATATACATAATACAGTGCGCGTGTACCGAGAACAAAAAAAAAGTTAAAGACCGTAAAAAAATTAAATTAAAAATGAAGTTTTACTGTGGCTATAATTTTCCCTATAAACATCACACAGGATACAATATTATTTGTGTTCTTGTTCTATACCAAAAATGTTTGTCGGATTTGATAAGGATTTCCAAAATATTTCATTCGTTTCTCTGTTCTGGCTCCTGGATTAAAAATACTATGCACGAGAAGCGCAAATTACATTTATTTTTTGTTCCATTTGCGTTTTGATATTTTTAAGGTTAAAAGCTGATTAAATAAAATTTTATACATTTAGATGGAAATTACATTTTTCGCTTGAGTTGTTTTCTATGTAATTAAAAAATACAGCAACAACAACATCAGCGGCAATAACGAAAAACTGTGGCTTTGTTTCATGCAAAACGAAACGAAATGCGAGAATTACAGAGAACAAATTATTTGAAGAATTATGTACGAGTACTTGTTGCTTTCGGATGGTATGGTAAAAAAAACATCCTACATGCTTCAACGTAAAGTCCTCTTACTCGTATAGTATTAAAAGTTTGAAACACTCACTTCAAATTATTAAGTTTGTTGATGATGTGACGGTATAAAAGAAGGGAGTAGTTATAAAATAAAATGTATTGTTTTTCTATTTTGGACTAAACACTTACAGCGTTCGTACTTACGATCAGAGTCACTTGTTCGATATCGTATGGACGAGTAAATTGTAAGGAAAATGATTTGTAGCTGACAGACTGAACATTCGTATTAACAAAGCTGATGAGGCATAGCGTAACCCACAATCTTGCACGCATCCCGCAAAAACTACTGGAAAGATTTTGATCTGACTTTTTAAGTTCTATTCCTTTGACGCTTGGTCTTTATCTCTAATAAAAATTATCACGATATTCTTTTTTCATGTAGCGATTTCAAAAAAACTGAAAAAATAATTATAAAGTTTTAATTTGGTTTTTTGTTTAGTTTTTTTCTCTTTATTAAAAAGGGGTTGAAATCGCTGAAAAATTATGTTGAAATTCTCGAATAATATAATTCCTTAATATAACTTAACTTAAAAATCTCTCGGAAAATAAGTACTCTACCAGATAAATGTCCATTATCAAAATTTAATCGTTCAGAAGGAGATATGCATTAGTGCTAAAATTAGTACCCCTCTCTCCTCCTTGTTGCTGGGGCGAGAGGGGAGGGGGAGGGGGTAACTTTGAAATTAAAATAGGAACCACTATATTTTATTGCATATTCAGATTTTACGGCTTAAAATATGTTTGAATTAAAATTAAATATTATCGTTACCCAGGAACTTGGCTTTCAAATAAATGATTTTTTTTGTATTTTGTTTTAAAAATATCGATTTAGTTCGAAGATGATTTTGAAAATAAAAGGACAAGTTTACGTTAGGCTATTAATACAATACAAAATGGCGTATTTTACAGTACAAGAAAAATTTGAAATGGTCCTGGTTTATGGGGAAGCTGGCCGTAGTCTTAATAATGCTGTCACTCTCTATACTTCGCCGTTTTCGGATAGCAGGGCTCGATCACGTGCTTAATTTTACCGGACTGTTAAACAATTTACTACTGATGGAAGTGTTCAACCGAAAAAAGGACTCGTCGAGCAACAGTCACTGAGGAAAGTAATGAAATTGTTGTATTGGCTCATAATCCTTATATTAGTACACGAAAAATAGCCGGATTGCCCAAACCAGTTTTTGGAAAATTTAAAAACGTCATAGGTATCTTTTTTATCATGTGTCTTTACACCTAGATCTTCATGGTGTCGATTTCCAAAATCATGTAACATTTTGTCAGTGGGCACGTGAACAAATACATCAAAATAACAATTTTTTTCGCTACATATTGCTTTTACAAACCATGGAACGGTTAATCGACACAACATGCATTACTTACTGGAGTGTTGAAAATCCGCACTGGCTTCACCAAGTTGAGTGTTGTGGAATATTTGGCAACAAACTCATCGGCATATTGCAAAGTCGTATGCATAGGTTCTCAGTAGGAGAAATTGAAAAAATTTAATATGATTATTACAGCGCCATTTATGAACCGAAAAAAATGTTTCATAAAAATCCTAAGTACGAGTACTTTAAGAATCCGAATCAGCAATTAAAATAGGTTTTTATTTTAATTTCAAAGTTACCCCTCGCATCATCTACAAGAAGAGGAGGAGGGGTACTAATTTCAGCAAAAATAAATGCCCCCCTCCCTCCCAGAATGATTAAATTTTGATAATGAACATTTATTTCGTATAGTGCTTACTTTCCAAGATATTTGAAAGTTTCTGCTTAAAAACTCACCCAATATACAGTTAGTAACGAAAATGGTTGACTGAAAAAACTTTACAAAATACAGAAAAACCTCGATTTAACGGAATAATTGGGGAGTCCGTTAAATTCGAATGGAATGTTTTTAAATTTAATCGACTATAGATTTTGCACTTGTTGTGGAAAATAGCCATCTAGAACAGAAATTGGGCATTGTGGATGAAATGAGATTATCAAATAATTTTTGGAAAAGGCTCTGGAATATGGCCTTATGGATTATGCGCTCTTGTATTGCAAGTACCTCAAAAGTGTAAATTTTCGCTTGGTTCTAAAGGTTCTGAAGATCTCATAATCTTAGAAGACATCATATTCCATGTTCCCGGGGACAGTTTTCGAGGTCGTTGTTGATAAGAATAATATAAATTTATCCGAGCTCTTTGTGTAGGGTTCATAACGTGATTTTTTGTGAGAGTAAGAGACAACTTCTTACTCTGCAGATCAACCTACTATTTCCATGAGAGGGTTACGTACTGGTGAACATGTTAGCATCATGAGCCGCTTGCTTAAAAAAAAGCGCCTGCTTATTATTGAGTTTTGCCCAAGTTTAAATTACCAAGTTTCGTGGAGATATTCCACAATTTCTTAAACAAGACATTTAAGAGTTTCTTTTCCATTCGACCCCCATAATAATCGTTTAAGAATTGGTCGAGTTCCGTCCCAGATACCGTTCATTTACCGATTATAATAACAAATCCTAAGTTTGAGCATAAGGCTAAAAACTCAAACATCGAAAATGGGGCTTGAAATTTTGCTTAATGCCTAAATAAAAAAAGTTAAGCCTACTGACGATTCTCAATTTGGAAAATTAGTTGGCAGAAGTCATTCAACAGCGGCCCAAATAATATACAGATTCAACATCCCACAACCGGTTGAAAACGGACTGCGAACAGGACGAAAAGCAACATTTTCCAATCGGGACGACCGTAAGATTTTGGATTTGGTCACAGAAAATCCGAAAAAGCACTCCAAAACTAGCATCACAAATGGAGAAGATACTTAATAAAACCACCCACACCCATATTAGAAGGGTTTTGTGGAAACATGAATATCATGGCCGTGTGCCATTAATTTCGAATGTTAATTCCAAAAACGGAATTGAATTTGCAGAACAAAAGACTTCAACTTCTGGAAGACGGTTATTATTACGAATGTAAGTAAATTCAACATTTTCGGAGCCGATGGGAGTGGTTTAATTTGGAGAGAACCTGCTACAGCGCCGGAGCTAAAACCCATCATTACAACTATTAAATATGATGGTGGTTCAGTTATGCTACGAGTATGTGGTTCAATGTCAGCGAGTGTGGTAGGTATAAACTTGTTTTGATAAATAGAAATTTGGATCGCTGGAAATACCTAGGTGTTCAAAAGGACAATTTGAAACCATCCGTGGAATAATTGGAGCCCGCGTGCCATCATGTATCTTCCAGCAAGACAACGATTATACGGTGCACATTATGGAAGAATAGCTTCTGAATAATGTCCCAAACCAGTTACATTCGTCACCCCAATCGTCTGACCTGAACCATTTATGGGATCACCTGGAACGCCAAATTAGAAAATACAGGACTACCAGCAAAAAACGTTGCAAGTAATAATACGTTGCAAGTAATAATAATAATGAAAGAATGGGATAAAATGTCGCCGGAAGTTACCAAGAGGTTAGTAGAATCAAATCCTAGAAGACTGAAAGAGGTTATAAAAAATAAAAACGGACCAACTGGATATTAAAATAATTATGAAACAGAATTTATGTAAATGATTTAAAAAAAAAATCAAGGATCATGCTATAAGTGTATGATCATTTTCGTGGCAAAAGATTCTTGATTTTTTTTTTAACATCGAAGATATTTTTGGGGTCGCATTATATAGAGAAATGGAACGAAATAGTGTCCCAAGAATATGCAGCTAAATAAAAAAAATAATAATAAAGTAAATACGAGAGAACCAAAACTCGCCAAAACAAGTACTCTAGCCCAAAATAAATCAGAAGGCCTTGACCTTGTTTTCGTTATCTCCCTTGCCTCATCAGTGGAGGGTAACCGGTAAATTTTTGTTATGTTTCGCTTCAGGACATATAGTTGTTTACTTTTAAAGTCACTACTCTATCGAGTTTATCAGCACTTTGATGTGCTTGAATCATTCTGACGAGCCGTCAGTTTATCGGTGGAAATTATCTTTGATTAGGACTAGTTATGCTGCTTTGACGTAGGGTTACTCAAATATCATTATGTTGCTTGCTTCCCATACACGACTGAACTGAGGACTTCCCGGTGGAATGAAATGCCACTAGATTCTGAACTCTGTACTTCCATCGCTCTTTCTTTCTGTTGTTGTTGTTGTTGTTGTTGTTGTTGTTGTTGTTCTTGTTGTTGTTGTTGTTGTTGTTGTTGTTGTTGTTGTTGTTGTTGTTGTTGTTGTTGTTGTTGTTGTTGTTGAGCTTGAATTGTAAGCTGTTTGTTGAAAGATTTTCTTCGGGATGTGAAACGCTTGAAGGCAGCTAGAAAGGCTTCGGTTGTTAGATCGCTTACGAGTTCAAGATGAATTGCCTTTGTTACGCCAACGGCCTTTGTACTATTTTAGGTTAATGGGGCCAGCATAATCGACTCCGCATCAATTGTTGTGAGGTTTGCTGTTTGAATCTAGCACATCTTATGCACTTATACGTATTATGTGCCGAATGGAGTTCCTAGCATGTGCAGCTTTGTTTCCTTCAATGTAATGTTGTCCTATGTGCTTCTCTAATGATTAGTTTTGCTAAGTGATGCCCTCTTGGCATTATTATGGAATGCTTCTCGTCGAATATGAGGTCAGAGTCGTGTAATCTGTCTCCTACTATGTTGATGACTGTTTTTAAAGCTACCTCCTATTCATGAGGTAGAAGACGAGATGTATTACTGCTTTTGTTTTTTCACTAGACATGTTTCGATGACATTATGCTGACGAGTGCCTAAATCGTTCCAATGAGGCGAATCGGTTAAAAATCGATTACAGGATCATTATTTGTTGAAACAAGGACTTGGATAATTTAACGTTCTATCGATCTATCAGCTGAATCTGGTTCTTATTTATTAGGGTTTGAAATTGGGTATGTTGTAAGTTTTAGCCAGGTTGGACCATTCCACCAATGGTAGTGATTTAGCAGTTGTTTGGGGTTTATACCTCTCGATTCATTATCTACTGGATTTTGACTTGATTCTACATAGTGCCGTTGATTGGTATTGATTGGTATTGTTTTGTGATTGTATCGTTTCCCTTGTAACCATCCCAATGCTGTCATAGAATTATTCTAGTAGAATATTTGGCAGTTTTTATTTTGAGAAGCAATTTTGATAGTAGGACCTCAGCATTTAATTCTAGCCTCAGTATTGAGTTTGTTTGATTTACTGGTACTACTTCAGTTTTAGCAACAATAATCCGTAGCACGTCTGCAATCTTTGTATAAACCACTGCTGTATATGCTTGACTCGATGCGTCACAAAATCAATGTATTTCGACATGAAACTGTTTCTTGTAATTTCACAGCGATCAATTTTAATCTTTTCTCTATGTTTGGTAATTCACGTGTATAAATCTATTTTGGGCCTTTACCTTTATTTGGAATATGTCGTCTGATGAGTTCCAGTGCAGGCACAAAATCTTTACTGTTTCATCAAACTGGATAGCGTGTAATCTAGTCTCTTTGTAGTTCTCTGGCAAATGTTGTAGATTTGCCTTATTATTACCGTTCCATTTTCTTAAGTTGAGCCTCATTGCGATCGTTGCTTCTTGTAAGGTATCCGCAACTCGATAGTAGATCGTCCACATAAAAGCCGTTTAACTAATTCCATGTGACCGAGTTTAATGTACTCGTTCATGAGTTCGAGATAATTAGTTTTGAATTCTTCGTATCTACGTATCTATTGAATTGTATCTCCATGTGAATCAATCTGGCTGATGCTCTTCGTTTTAATTCGCCTATTCCCTAAGCCTGACATTCTTTATTAAATGGAAGTTTCGCACAAAGTAACTACCGTCCATCACATTCCAATCTTTTGAGTGTCTCTTTCAAATGCTGTCCGCAATTTATTTCTTCGGATATTATCCATCCGTTTTCTGTTTTTGGACAATATATTTGTGATGGGGAGCTTTCTTTATCCCTACCAACATTACTTCACCATATCTGTTATTGCCTATTAGTAGATCAAAGGGTCCAGGAATGTCGAAAGTATGATTAGCTAATAGTACTCCATTCTGCCTCATAGTTATGAAAAAGGCTAGTACTATGTGCTTCTTGTCTGTAAAACTTAGGCTGGCATTAATTTATTTTGTGACATTTCTGGCATCATACACATATCGTTATTGGATGTCTCTGACCGGTTGCTGTTGTAAAAGCAAGTTCTAGTGGTTGAAATCTTGAATGTTGTATTAGCATTTCTCTATTGTACCCAATTCATTCTAGTGCTTGGAAACGTTTTTTCAAAAATTTCAAAAATTCCCTTGTAGAGTTTTAACTTTAGTTCCAATTATGAATGGAACCCATGTTTCAATGTTGATCCCTGTATTTCTTGTTGCGTACAGACATTCGGTAATGGTGTCATGTAGACCTTTGATGACTGCCGTTGATTCAATGTTTATGGTTGGTTGGTTGAGCAGTCTGTTCAGAAAATTCGAGACGAGCATTCTTCTATTGTTGGTTTTAAATGATTCACTTCTGTGCTTAGCCACTTTTGTGGCTTTTTGCATAATTCATCTTGTGTGAATTTGTTAGCTGGTTGTTGTCGTGCACCACTTTTTTGAGTGTACATATCTACGAATAACATCCACTTCATATAATCTCCGTTGACGCGTTAGATTTCTGTAGCTTGTAATTGAATTTCCATGGGTTTGACACAACTCTGGCATTCTTGCATTTAGTTTGAATTTTAGAGCTGTTTTGGATGTGTTGGTATTTGTTGGATTTTTATCTGGACGTATTCCACGGTATAAGCAGTGCCTTCTATAGTTTAGAGGGCATTGGTATAAGCATCTTATTCGAATGTTTTGTTGTATCATCATTCGTTGATAATTGTTGTTCGATTGTGTTGAGTTCTGGTTGATACTCCCTTTTGTGTTAGTCCCGTTGAAAATTTGGAACTTTAGACTATCTTGAGGCGTAAGCGTGTCTTGGGGGCTCTCGTCAAACTCTGCCGCTGTGGGTGCTCTCTTGAAACGATGTCGCATATCGTCAATAAACGTGTTGATTGTGTTTATTGTAGCTCTTCTTTCGTTGAAGTACCCAAGTGCAGGGTCGAGAGGTGTTGTGGAGGACTCAAACTGATCATAAATGAGTTGATATTGATCGAAATGTCATTGAAGTTTTTCGATTTTTGGCTCAAAATACCGCATACCGCACCCACTTTAAACTGAGTTTAACACACATTTTTCAAACACCCACTATAGTTCAAAATGTTCCCGCTTTCAATATAAATTTTTTGCGTAATTACTGTAACGAACCCAACCAGTGGACACTTATTAAAATAACCATAATAAAACGTATCCCCGTAATAAATCGATACTACTTTGACAAATTTAGAATTGAGTGTAATAAAAATAAATAAACGGATTAAATTAAATTAATTAAATGTATAAATAAATACGTACGATTATTTATAAACGAATTCGTGTTTTGCTTCAACGAGCGCTTTACCATTAAACCCAAAACAAATGTTTTCACATAAATTCTATAAAAGGAAAAAAGGATTTCGTATTTTACGAAACACATAAAACAATTGAGCCTAGGTGATAAATTCAACAAATTTATTTTGCCTTTGTCCTTTTCCAATATCCAAATAACATTAATTACCTGCAATACGCTTATAATATCTGTAAATAAGTTTCTCTATACTTTTAGGCAGTGGTGTTTTTAATCGTATCACACAAAGTGTTATAATCATCAGTGAAGTTACTAACTATATTTGCTAAAGAGGTTCTAACTAACTGCGGGCACGGTTATGAACTTCCTTAGTGCCCAATATGCTTATAAAGGGGTTTCCAATGGGCGTGTCTATTAAGTGGCATGGATGCTTTTGACCCAATCTCGGTGACTTTCTCTGATTAATAATTCATAACCTCATTATTGGTGTTAGATTATATAATCTTAGGTGGAGTTCACTGGACTATTTCTCAAAATAATGGGTTCTATAAACTTTTCCTTGAATTGATTTTTTCATTAACTGTATCCTAAAAAAAGGTCCGGTGATTGCAGACCTAAACCACAACAAACAGTTAATTTTTTGGATGTATAGACAATTCTTGAAAGGGTTATTCTGTTTCACTCAGAATTCTGCAATTGCTCCCAAACAATTCAATCAGAAATGTGTTTCGACGCTAAAAACTTTTGTTCTTTTTTTTTAAAATGAGGATTCATAATTTGCCCCAGTTGTTCAACGGGTATCTATCTATACATGATGATATGCATAATGCACTCACAATAAACGACACAAACATTTTATTGATAGATTTTTAATATTGACATAGCAGAATGAAGAAGATCGAGCGACCATATTAAGAAACCTAAACATATACAGTCATAGAATATTGGGGAGAGCGAGCAAAATACGAAAAAAATATTTTAACATACACTGCGGTTCCGTAGATTCTTGAACCAATGCCTTCTAAACTACAGGCCGCTTACACCAAATAATGACGGCACGCATTATTATTGCGCTGTCTCGGTTTAGACATAAATTGACGTCATGTGCGAGAAATGAGAGTATAGTAAAAGGCCTGTAGTTTAGAAGGCATTGCTTGAACCAAGCAAATATTTGTAAAGAGAAGAGACAAAAATCCCTAATAAATAAATCCATAATCGATAATTATTCTGAGAAAGCAAATTAACTTGCATTTCAATTTTTTGAAATATGTTCTTAGGACTGTGAGGCAGTTATCTCGTCAGCCCAGGTCCCCTGGTCACTATAAGTAGTGCTTGTCAGAAATCGCCTTAGTTATGCCACCAGCTATAGTAGTATATCAGCAATCCCAAAAGTTGTTGCACCAATTGCTATTCTACCTTGTATTCCCATCTCTGCCAGCATAGTCGTAGTAAGCAAAATTTTTCAGTTTCATTAGCAGCATCCAGAAAAATATTTTTGATACATTTTGATTCACACTTTGGAAGACGGTATCACAATCGCACATCTATAGAGGCGGCCAACACGTGGTTTGCCACCTACATCAGCGGGAAACGCCCCAATATACAGTGGTCTAAGAGGAAAATATTATTTGTTCATCGGTTGTAATACGCCTCCATATTGAAGGGAAGTTGCCAAACGCCTGGGTGGCCGACATGCGGCTTCTTATTATGTATCGGTGGAAAGACATCGCAACATTTACGGGTGGCCTAACGTGGCTCATCTCAAATAACTAAACAACAGTCCGTCAACGGGGTACTCTTAAAGGGATTCGAACGAACGGTATAAGAACGCCGCAACCCAAAGGGTCACCTAAACTAATTTTAATTTAATTTGTAATTTTTTATTTTTAAATATCGTTATTAAGCTCCCTAAACAACGGGCGGGTGGCGCGTCATCGATGTGCATATTGATTTCAAGTTTATCTCAAGCTGAGTTTTTTTTTGTTTTGGATTCTATTTTTTATTTTTCACCTTCACATTTTTATTTATACATATAGAGCTCTAATCACAAAGCTCATTGGAAGATAAAAACTAAGTGCAATAAAGGTTATGGGCAGAGGCCTTCATCCAACGTGTAAGAAGGAGGATATATTAAAAGACCCAAAGGCAAAAGATCTGCAAAAAGAAGAAGCAGTAAATATCCTAAAACGAGAGAGAGGTGAGAACAATGAAGTAAAAAGAAGAGGGCTCTAACTCGTTATGCTTATTTTTAATAAAAAGGAGAAAGTATGAGGGTTAAAATAGAACCCCTAAAGAAAAATACGAGGCTAATACACAACGCGAACGAGTGTAAGTAAAGTATAAACAACCCTGCACTCTCAACCAAAGAACTGAAAGTCTAAGAAACAAACTGTATCACAGTTTCCTCAAAATTCTAAGGTTACCAGAGAGAAATTAAGTAAAAACCAACCGGAGCCAAAGTCACCAGTTATGTAAATATATAGAGTGGAAAACCTATTCGCAAATTGTACAACAATCTACTAATGCTATTACTGTTGACTATCTCGAAAGGAGATGGAGAAGCATTGAAGCCATAAATGCTAAGCTAGCAAAGCAAGAACGTGGTCTAGAAGCTTTATATAAGCGTCTAGAAAAGCAAGAAACCACGAACGGGGCAGCATGTTAGAAATTTTTGTAAAATTAGAAAAAATAGATATATGCTTTAAATCGGAAAGCCATTTGACAGAAATATCATTTATTAAAATACGTGAATATGAATGTTATCATGTCATTCACCGAGGAGGAAACGCGAGGCGAGGATCATCAGTAAAGTGAAAAAGAATGTACCGAAGAGGAAAGTATGCAAGTTAAAACCGCAAAAGTTGAAACTAATAATAATAATGAATACAGCATTTCCTCTATCTACTGCCTTCCACGCTATAATCCAAACAAAGAAGATTATAGCAGACTCTTTAGATCACTAAGACTCACAACCCGTAAAGGAAAAGAACTTTTCGAAAGCAGGTCGAGTAAACAACTGCGAGTTCTATTCTGGAGTAAATCAACATATTGGCCGGCTGATATAAATAAAATACCAGATCACATTGATTTCTTTGCAACGAAAGGGATTACCGCAAGGACTACATGTGTCTCGAAAATAGCGATGGGACATATTTTGACCATTCACAATTAGTTAGCACAATGATAATTAGCAAGGATAACTTGCCTAAGCTAACAATTAATACAACTGACTGGAACCTATTCTAAGAACTAATTGAAGAGCAAATAGACCTTCAAGTGTCAATTAAAACAACTCTACAATTGAAAGACGAACTGGACGTCAACAAGCAGCATGGGAAAGTTATCCTACTAATCATACCGATTCCCGTAGGAATCAAAATTACCCGCTTGAAGTCAGGAAATTAGAGAGAAATGGAGAGCCCGAAAGAAATGAAGAACGAAACTATTAACAAGTAGTTAAGTGGTGTCATCGAACATAACGACACTGATTACTCTCTTTGGCAAGCAACAAATGGATTAAAAAGAACCAAAATGCATGTGACACCTTCTTTATTTGCGGCTCACTTGGAAGAAAAATTTCAACCGTTACCCAGGCAAACTGCAGATGGAAACATAACAACAACTAACACAATTGATGACCATAATATACGATCTGTAACAGTACAGGAATTGAAAGATGAGAGCAAGTACAATTTAAATGCGAAAAAGCTAAAGGTTATGATCTAATTACGGGCCAAGTCGTAAAAACCATTCCCGAGAAGAGGTTACGAAAATTTGTTCAAATAATCAATGCTGCCTTCAGACTAAAATATTTAGCATGGCAGTGGAAGATTGCTGAAGTAATTATGATTCCTAAACCTGGCTAACCACCACACGACAAGAAGTCGTATACAGGCCGATTTCACTAGTTCCTGTCATTTCAAAATTATTTGAAAAATTACTGCGCAATAGGCTCTAGCCAATAATAGAACGACGAAATTTAATTCCACCACACCAATTTGGATTTAGGGAAAATTACTCTACGGTAGAACAAGTTCACAGAATAACAGACATAACAGAAGCCGCACTTGAGAAAAACAAAATATGTTCCAGTATCTCCTTAGATGTAGCACATGCTTTCGACAAAGTTTGGCACCAAGGACTTGAATTTAAATTGTATCGAGATCTACCTAAGCAGGTTCCATCAAATTCTTAAATCTTACATCGCAGATTGGCTGGATTCCAGTGGAACTTAATTCAAGGCAGGTTCCAAATGTAAATACAGCCAAATACTAATGTTAAAAAGAAAAAAGAAGAATTGAACATCAAATATAGGAAAATGTATTGGCTAATATGTAGAAATTCTGAGCTTACAATATACAACAGATTGCTATTATATCGGCAAATACTTAAACCAGTGTGGACCTATGGTATTCACCTTTAGGGTTGTACCAAGAAGACAAATACACAAATGATATAATGTTTTCAAAACTTTGTTCTTCAGTAAGAAGGCAAAAACCTTTAGAGCTGGGCAGTTGTATTTAATTAGGACAGAGAAATCTAATAAATTATGTAAATTCCAACGGGGGTAGCCAATGGGGTACTGCCCATCAAATGTGAATCTTTATTTTAAGAAAGAAAACTAAATGATTTGTAAATCAGTAGTAATATCAAAAATAAATAAATAAATAAACGGGTTGTGTAACATATTGTGCCGCTCTTGAGGGGTTCATTATCTGTTATGGTCGGATTTTTTTTTTCATCAGCGGTAAAAATATTTCTAATTTTGGAATCAAGTGGATTTATTTTCTTTCCCGTGTGTGTGGTCGGACCCTTTCGATTTCCTTGTTACATAAATGAAGTACTAGATTTTTTCCGTTTGGTATGTCGTATCCGTGGTCGATATTCCGTTTCATTATTATCTTTTATTTTTCCTCAAGTTTCGTCAACAAATTTCAGTCTCTTTTTAACTATTCGACGTTTGGTGGCTAAATTCAGATTAACGGGGTCAAAACATAATCAGCCAACACCTGTACATCATCGAAATGCAAGTTATTACAGTTAAATTCTCGTCGTTCACAAGAACGTAGCCTTTCTGTGACTTCAACTTGATGAATTTTGTGTCGGGACTTGGGTCTGCACCTGCATAAAATCCAGCTGACCCACACGTTTATTTAAAAGACCATAGACATTCACTGGTCCTCGACCAAGTCACTGGTCGGTGAGAATTTTGATCTGGTTGAATCATTGGTCTGCACTTTTAACAAAACGAACTGACTACGTGCCACACGGCGCACGCCACGAAACGTTGATTCAATCAATTATGGAATCCCTGATTACCCATAACACATTCCCTTAATAAATACAGAATCGATTATATTTTAATACGGTTTATGTCGGAAATCGATTAAATCAGCAATTTTTGTTGTTCAATCCGGAAATTATTTATCGAGCTAAAAAATGAATATTTTGCTGATCGATATTTTTATGTTTCAGGAATATTAATTGATTCGTGACGTAACAAATAAAACCTATCGAGATATTATGATTTTCCAATTCCACGATTCCGTTCTTTTGCAATTTAAATATTTCAGCATTGCCTCCACGTTTAATGTTTTTATGATTGGGGCGGGTACCGGGGCGTTAATATGGATCTTCAGATTCCCAGACGTAGCTAAATGGACATACATAGTGGTGCTTTTGTTGTTCGGCTGTTCACCATAAAAATTGTTCAACTTATGAATAAACATGATTGTTGATTGTATATAAAATACATAAAGATGCTTCTAACTAAATCATTAAAATAAAACAGCAAACCCTTAAAAGAACTCATATACTCGTCTCGTGTATATATAGCAATATTCATTGTATTCATTTAACGATATAATTATATGCTTCCTTTGTAAACAACCAAATTACTTTATTTTATGTATATATGTATGTTCAGTTCATATATGTTTTCTGCACTGAACATAAGCAGCGCATATAGTTGAAAGTCGGTATAGTATGTTACGCCACATATCCTTTTAATATGTGAAAAGGGAATTTTGTTACACTTCACATGATAAGCGGCATGATAAGGCAAAATTAATAATAAATTCATTATTATTATGAAAAACACTTTGAATTTATATTGGATTTTGGTAATTTTATTTAGTCAAAACTATCTAATTTATATACTAATCAAATACATATTAAGTAAATACGGTATACAATATTCAAAAATAATCAAAATTGCGAAATGAATATTAATTAGGGTGAGAGATGTTTTCGTGATAACGTTACCGAAATATAATCCGTGCATAATCAGGATAAATATGTACCTTGCGAAATTCATTAACGAACAAACACAAAAACAAATTCCAATTATAAATGTATAAGCTTATGTATCCCGTAATTTCTAAGGCATGCAAACAATGAAAGCTTCTTTATATCATTACCTCTATTATGATCTTTACCTTTGGCAAACAAAATATAAGAAGCAACGAAAATATATGAAATATGATTTATTATTTCGTGATTGTAACTGACAATCGAACTATGTGTAGTACACGTACATATGTATAAAGGTAGGGTTTTGTGTACATATATATAGAATGTTACACGATAAGACAAAATGAAATCATGGAATATGCCTTGCCTGTTGAATTTCTTACCAATTAGATGTATCTGTTTTTGTCTTATACACGAATCAAAGCAAAAAAAAAATTGTGTCAGTAAAATGGTAATAATGTGGTTTTGTGGTGAGGTTACCCTGGCTCAATTTTTATTTTCAAAATCTACTGAGTAAAACTAAAAGACACGATTTATGTACATACGTATGTACATACGAGTACGATGTAACACACACATTTGATAGTGACAGGTATGATTTTATGCATATTTATAGAATGGTTATGTAAGCGGAGGATGTGTGTATGCGACGAATGAAACGAAGTTGATTTGGTTGTTATTTTTAAACCATCAGGGATTCCATTTCATATTTTAAAAATATATATATTAGCATAGACATCTTAGACATATGTCTGCAGGCGTCTTATTTACTTATTGAGATAATATTAAGTAAACTGAGTGTTTTTTGGAAATTCAATATAGGAATCCGTCTATACGGGATTCTATTAAAACCGAATTTAATGTTTACGAACCATGTAGCTCTAGCTACTCATACATCTTGTTTGAATTTAAGGTAATAAATAATAAACAAAACAGGTTGATGGTATACCAGTTATAACCGGACAAGTGGTGCAGTGTTTAAAGCTTCGGCACTTGGACCGGGAGGTACTGGGTTCGAATCCCATCAGAGGCTAGATGCAAATCGAATTTTCATCATCAATTACAATCGGTGATGTTAATAAACACAACTAAGACCCTCTGATGGAGTGCAGAATTCAGCGCCGACCCACCGTCCATGTCAATGTACAGGTTGACATGGAGCTTGCAATGTGCAGGTGGTATACTGTAGTTGTGTGAGTAGGTGAATAGGTGAATGGGTTAATGATGTGGCGTGAATGCGTGGTATCACAATGGGCCAAACAAATGGCCTAAGTGTCAACCACTGAAACCTAGAACCTATACCAGTTATATATACTAACATATGCCAATCAAAATTTTTGAAAATGACGTTCGCTACTCGTTGCGGTGGAAATTAAATACTCACATTGTCGTAATATTTTATATTTTACCATTAAACCTAAAAATAATAACACATAAAATACCAAAACAGATTGTCATCATATGGGGCACGATGACATGAATTTTAAATTGGAATGAACCGCAGAATATCAGTCATCGTATCGATAAAGAAAGGCGAATCTAAAACAGTTTTATGAGACAGGCGCAGCGCTTCTTTATTGTGAGTTAAATGCTCGTTTTGACGTGACGATTTTTTTTAAATATAATGAATTAAAATGTTTTTTTAAAATTGTGTACGAATTTATTAAACAATTTAGTTTTTTATGTTTACGTCTGAAAACGTTTTTGTACGTGGGCCACACATAATCATGTATTTTTAATATTTTGATTTATATGTTCAATATATTTTATACAAATCTATCTATACCTAGCGAAATTTTTATTAGCTTGATATAATTTATGTGGTTCAATTTTTAGTACGGTCGTTGAAATACGTCATTATTGTTGTAAAACGTGGTGTAGAGATAATTTACCCATCAACAACATTTTACTAACCGTTAGCTAAATGGTTTGGTGTTGTTAACCAGAAAATGCAAAATTTAAAATCGGTATATTGAAATCAAAATCCCGAAAAATCCCGGACTCCTGAAATATAATATCCCGGAAAACCTGCAAATCAAATTTTGAAACTTGCAAATCGATCGAGTGAGAACGAGTTATAAAAACGAAGAAGGTCACTCCGCATCCCAACAAAAAGATTTGTTCAAAAATTTTACTATAAGGTGTAGGTGAGGTATAGTCTCTATAGAACTCAAGTATTATTTGTTGGCCGAACAAATGGCCTTCTTGAAATATAGTCTACATTTCAGATATGTTTAACTCAAAAAATCACAGAAATTATGTTAAATCTTTTTTATCATCGTATTGTAAGCCTATAGTCCGGCCATAATTTCCATCACATAAAAGTTTAAATTCGAGGATGAGCAATGAAATCGTGTGTATTCAATTATCGTCAAAACGCTATATTTCGCATTGAATTGCCGAAAAATCTGGTTCAATATGAGCTAAGCAAAACTATTATTTTCTTCAGCTCCAGTCGCTGGAGTACCGAGCCTTGCTTAGTCAAAGATGGTTGAATTTGAAGTTTTTTTGTGTCAAAAAGTTGTATGAACATTTCAAAAATTGTCACGTTAATTATTATTTGTAATATTTTAATAAAATCGAGAGTTTACATTACACAAAGTCGAAACAAATATGTAGTTTTTATCCCACCGAGCGACCAGTGACTAGTGCTTCATAGGATGATTTTGCGATCTAAATATCGTTTGCAGTCGTGCAAGCTCATTCAATGAATTTGCAAGAAATTAAACTTTCAGGAACTTGTTAAATTACACCCCTGCAGTCCCATCGGAGCTTCTTCACAATTTGGCTTAAGTTCACAGACATTAAGTTCTATCAAACAGCAATAATGAAGTGTCATCAGTTCGGATTTAGGGCGCCAACAATTTCAATGAATTTCAAAAAAAAATTAAACTATCGAAATTTGAGATTCCACTTTCAAAAAGAAATATTTTTTTTTTATAAAATTTTTTATATTATAAATTTGGTTTGATTGCTATTTAGGCAAACGTGTAATACAATTAGATACAAAATTGCCATTCCTTTGAAAATAATTCAATCATTCAAAGAAACGAATGAAAACTAAATTGATAGACAGGCTTATAGTAAATAGGAATATAAACTAAAATTGCTAACTCTAAACAATCCAGCCATAACTGCCAAGACAACAAATTTAATTCAGCAAAACTCTGAACACGATCAAGTTCTGAATTACCTCATAAAGACGAAATTAACGAAAACCGCACGGTTTCCGATATACATATTTCGAATTCCTGATCCGATCAATCTATCTATTCCTTCACCGGAAAGAGAAAACATGTGGTGGCATGGCTGAAAACAGCCGTGATTATTCGAACAGATAGTTCCCCAAACACAATTCAAAATATATATCTAAGCCAAAAAAAAAATCGAAGGGACAGCAAAGGATATAATATGGCTTTTAGGTAACCCTGAATCATTTCAACAAATAAAAAAAAAACTGCTCGAAGCCCTGAGCGACAAGCAGGAACTAGAATACTACATAAGTTACTTTGGGCAAATTGGCAACAAGAAACTATTACCATTCATAGCCTTTATCACAGAACTGTGAATAGTGTAAAACATTAAACCACTCGCAAAGCAAAAAGAAATCTCTAACAATTGAAAAGCCAAACTGAAAAAGCCATATCGAATCGAACTGGATTGATTACAATTAAGATAAATATTCTGAAGTTTACAATACGCGGAAGCAGTTTTCCATCTCAACTCAATCAATAAATAAGCAGAACTCACAAAATTAAATTGAGATGAAATGTACCTCTATTAATTTATTGCATCAAACAACATACGGCCAGAAGCAAAAGTGAATTAAATAAAACTGAAGTTACAATACAAATGTTAAAAAGAATAAATTACATATGGCCTTACCACCTTCAAATAGCACACATGCTGGAAATACATTTAATTGAAGATGATAAAAAAAAAGATCCCAAGTTTGAGCCTAAGTTTAAAAATTTAAACATCGCAGATGGGGCTTGAAATTTTGCATATATAGTATATATGCAATGTATATATGCAGTATATATGCTATTCACGCGACCCACAATCCAGAGGTAAGACGGCATTTACGATTTCTGGACGGCCCTTATATCGGTTCCAGGTCATGCCTATCGGGCTGTGCAATGCACCCCAAAATTTGTGTCGTCTTATGCACCGAGTGATCCCCAACCGGTTACGCGAGAAGGTCTTCGTATATTTAGTCGACCTTGTGATCACCTTGGCGACTTTTCAAGAGCATTTTACTTTATTTGAAGAAGTGGCCTTTCTCATAGCGGCAGCGGGATTAACTTGGCTTTTATATAGCCAATTCTTTTTGAGAGAAGTAAATTATCTGAGGTTTATGGAAGGAAACGGGTGCCTCCGCACTAATCCACAAAAGTGTCAGGCAATTTTGGATTTTCCAGTTCCTAAAACATTTTAGGAACTGGAAAATCAAAATCCATTGGCTTCGCCTACCGACAAGACAAAGCAGAAATGCATCCGCCTTCTCCTCACTTAAACAGGCCCTCTTCTTAGCTCCGGTCTTAACAAAACCAAGTTATGAACAACAGTTCTATATATAGTGTGACGCCAGTACTGTTGGCGTGGGAAGTGTACTTTATAAATTGGATTCGGATGGTGCCAAACATCCTATAGCGTGCATTTCCCATAAACTCAATTCAGCACAAAAAAAAATTTCAGTCACCGAATTAGAGTGTTACCCCGCGGTACTGAGTGTGAAAAAATCCGCCCTTATATGTAAGAGTACCTTTCACAATATTTACAGACCACGTAAGCTTAAAGTGTCTGATGTCCTAAAAGGATCTATCAGGACGCCTGGCACGGTGAAGCCTACAGCTGCAATCCTTAGACTTTCAAATAGGTTATGGGAAAGCGGCATTAAATGTAGTCCCCGATGCCCTATCCAGTGCTTTTTGCGATTCATTGTCGACAGTTTTACTTGATAATAAAGGCAACACTGATGTTCCAGTTCTTCATATAAACCTAAATTCACCAGCATTTCTGGAAGAAGATTGTAGAAAACAAATCAGGCAAGTGTAACAGTAAAATAAATGTCATCATAATCGTGCCGTTCGCGAAGAAAAATTATTAATTGCTCCTTTTTTTGGCTTTAGGTATCTGGACTCAGATCTTCCAGACTGAAGATTAGTGGTTCTGCAGTCTTTAACCCAATCTTTATTAAAAAAAAAGCTCTTTTACATTAAAGATTACATTTCTAACTGCATCATATGTAAAATAAACAAACCAGCCAACTTTGTTACTCGACCAGCCATGGCTAAGCAAATGAAATCTTCTAGACCGTTTCAAAAACTGTTCATTGATTTCCTAGGGCCATACCCACGATCAAAACGTGGGAATTGTTTTATAGTCACCTGAATGATCACAATCATAATGAATGGGATAAACACTTGCAGGAGAAAGCGTCGGCACTTCGAAATGTAATCCATAATACCACTCGATTTTCCCCGCATTACCTCATCTTTGGACAACACATGTCGTCGCACAGTTCCGACTACCGATTAAGAAACTTACTGTTTATTACGGGCGTGAATGAGGTTTCAGTTGTGTCGAAAGCAGAACGATTAAATTCAATTAGGAGAACATTATACATTACTTGAAAATCGCACATGAAAAAGTTTCCCGACATTATAATTTGCGCAGCTCAAGCCGCATGTTCTACCCAGGACAACCAGTATTTGTTAGGTCATTTTTACAGAGCGATGTCTCTAAGAAATTCTTGGCAAAATTTTCCCAAAATTTCTGCCAGCAACGGCAATCGTATGTAGCCATAAAAATCCACAAACGGAGTCCGAAACTCAAAAACAAAATATCTATAACATCGAAATATGGCTAAAGAAATGGAAGATAAAGGTCAATGAAGAGAAATCGACCCACGTAACATTCACTTTAAATAAGCTTACTTCTCCGCCTGTCACAATGAACGAAATACTAATCCCACAATCAAATGAAGCAAAATATCTAGGCGTCCATCTAGATCGTCGGGTAACTTGGCGAAAACATATTGAAATGAAACAACAACCTCAAATTCGAACATCGACATTGTCCAATGAACACAGTCAAAAATTCTCAGAATGATTACAAGGGCACCCTGGTTCGTAAAAAACAAAAATATACATAAGGACCTTAGCATCTTAACTATCAAAGACGAATGACAAAAGATGCGGATCACCTATGTAGGGAAACTGGTATCTCATCCGAATTTGCTGGCGTGAAATCTAAAAGATATACCTACGTATTCGCGATTGAAGAAGAAAATAATGGCTGTAATGGCTGTACATAATTTCCTTAGTTATTAAGATTTGAAAACTTATTGTTATTTTCATGTTTGAAAGATGCAATAAATAAAGAAAATTGTTTAAAAAAAAATCTTATTAAGAATTCAGTCATTTTTTGCCGGTCACTGTCAAGTTTGGATTATGGGATGTGAATTTCATATTAACATGAATTTTTGAAAAAAAAATAGAATTAGACCATGCACAATGGAACTAAGCCATTCCTCAACAAATAATTGTGAAATGCAGAATTCGATTGGGATTCTAACTCCAATTTTGAATAAAGTTTTGATTTCCAGAAACAAACCCCAGTTTTCCAAAACCTCACTTATCAAAAAAATAAAACTCCATTTTACAAACTACCATAGCATTAAAATCAAAATTTAAAATTCCAATAGAAATTTTGAAATTTAGCATTTTGTTTTTTTTTTGAATTTTTTTTTTATTTTTTTTTTTATTGAATGTATTGTTTCTTCAACTTACGAGGGCAAATCAAAAAGTCTTGCAATATCATATGAAAAAAAAGAGTGAGAGAGACAGCAATATTTTTATTTTTCGACATAATCTCCTTTAAGGTTTATACATTTGTCACATCGATCAATTAACTTACCTAAACCTTCTAAAAAAAAAGATTTCTTTTGCTCCATAAAATATTCATTTACAACAGACTGTACTTCATAGTCACTGGAAAATTTCCGGCCCCTTAGTGTTTTTTTCAAATTGGGAAAGAGAAGTAGTCACTGGGTGCCAAGTCTAGACTGTACGGTGGATGCGGAATTTCCACGAAGCCGCAGTCCTTTAATGCAGCTTGAGCAATATTAGCCTTGCGCACTGGTGTATTGTCGTGAAGAAGCAAGATTTTTTTCCTAACTTTCCTTGGCCGTTTTTCCCGGATCGCTTTTTTCAATTTTCGCAAAACCTCTGCGTAATATATGCCTGTGATTGTGGTTTTCGGTGGCATATAATCGATTATCAAAATTCCTTCAGCATCCCAAAAAATTGTTGCCAAAACCTTACCAGCAGACGGTTGAGTTTTGAATTTCTTTGGTGGTGGTTCACTACGTTTAATCCATTGCATCGATTCTTGTTTGGATTCCAGATCCCAGTGATGAAGCCATGTTTCATCGCCTGTTATTATGTTACCCAAGAAATTTTCTGGATCTGCTTTGTACATATCTAAAATCGCCTTTGAAGTTTAAACACGCATTTTTTTTTGTTCAGCATTCAACAAACGGGGAACCCATCGCGCACTTACTTTCGACATGTGAAGGTGGTCATGTAATATAGTATATGTGGTACCGTATGAAAGAGAAAGTCTCCACGCTAACCGCGGAACAGAAATACGCCGGTCCTCCAATACAATAGAATCAGCCAAAATTACGTTTTCATGGCTAATAGCATCTGCTGGCCGACACGAGCGGTTATCGTCTTATAATGACTCCCAACCACTTTTGAATAATTTTACCCACTTTGTTACTGTGGCATATGATGGTGCAGATTCGCCGTAAACTTTTGATATATAGTTGAATATATAAATTGCATTTCGTCCATCTTTATAGAAAAATTTAGTAACGGCGCGATATTCAATTTCATTCATTTTAAGAAAAATTCAAAACACATGTTACTAAATTGACAAAAACAAACGAACCGTAAAATTTACATCGAAATGTTCTTCTAGAAGTTTCATCGTGACAAAAAATGGTTTTGAAAAATATATTGTTGTCTCACTCACTCGTTTTTTTCATATGATATTGCAAGACTTTTTGATATACCCTCGTATCTTAAGAATGTTGATTTTCAAATTTCGATTTTCCAATTTTGGATTTGGCGAATCGTATACGCAACCCGTTGTGGAATTCACCCATGCTCATTTCTTAACAAATAATGTTTAAATTTGGTTTGTAGAACTAGTTTGGGATTTTAGCATGAAATTTGGAGTTGTAGAATTTGGTATTCAGTGCCAGGTTTAGATTCTAAAACGAATTTTGAATGAAGTTCTAAAATTCGGCAATACTGAATAGCACTAGGCAATGAAATTTGATTTGTGTAGCAGAATTGAAAATCTAACATAAATTTTGAACGAAGTTCTGAATTTTGGCCATGTTAAAACTAACTAATTAATGATGAAAATATCAAATTTCAAATTTCATTAAAAAAACGTTCAATAAAAAGAGAAAGAGAATACATTTCCGACTATAATCGATAAAACATTCGTATTAAACCAAAAAGAAAATCTGTAATCAAAATTTCGAGTTCGCTGCAAGATATCAGCTGTGTATTATTTAAGCCGATGGATTTTAATTTATTTAAAGTTAAATATTATCTGTTGAGAAATGACTAAGTTTTATTCACTAAAGAAGACAGTTTTACAAACCAAATTTGACGTTAATTTGTTAAGAAATGGCCTAGTTCCGTTTATTTCGACCAAAATCCAAAATTTCCTAAAAACGTTCATCTAAGAATTCCGATTCATTTTGATTCTGATCCAACAATTAATTCGAGCATTTTTTCATTGAAGTGTCTTAAAACAAACTAATAAAATCTTGTGTTTTATTATCAAAATCGAAATTTGAAAAGTTTGATGCTGAAAGGTGGGATTTTGGAAAGCGGAATTTTGAATACATAGGGACCTGAGTATTAAATTTGACATTTATTTTCGAAGGCTATCGTTTTCCTATACAGAAGCACGAACGAGGAATGTGAATATGACCCACATTTCTTTCTTTGTCTATAATGTTAATCTGTAAATCGTGCTATTGAACATCATAATAAAAACAAGTTGAATTGTTTCGATTGACAAAATAATCAAAAATATTGGAAAATGGAAATATTTTTATTATTCGATAATTAAATTCTTTTCACAAATACGTTTCAAAGCTTTGCTAAGGCGCTCGAAAAATTATTAAATTTTTTCAGTTTTAAATTGAAATTGCTACTAGCGTACAATGAATCCAATATACAGAATGTGGGGATCATCAACAAGTAGATTTTTTTGTATTTTGCGACTCACTCTATATCATATATGTACGTACATATGTTTGCAGCCGGGAAAACAACTTTAATTATTCAAACAGGGTAAATGATATATTTACTGGTTAATTGCAGTTGAAATTAAGTAAAGTTTTAAATACTTAATTTTGTTCAACGTTACACCGTTCCCATGTAAATATGTACAAAATATTAACGCGTTCCTGTATTTTATGAATACACATTGTGATAATCTTGAGAAAAGTTTATTGAAATATTTTTTAAAGAATATAAAATTGTGTGAGAAGAATTACGCCTGCAAGGAATTATGCGAAAATGAATTGTGTGAAAAGAATATTATGTATGCTTGAGGTACGGGGTGGTGTGGAACTATGTACATATTCGAGTAACCTTTATTATTTTTTTTATATATAGTATGTTCGTATAAGTTTATATGCATAAACCTAATCTAAATTTAACGTGTACAATTTTAAATGAAAATACCTTACGGGCAATTTTTGTGTGTGTGTGTGTATATATATGCGTAATGTTGTAAAACATAAAGTTGTGATATACGCGGCATGTAACAGATTAAAATTTGCCAAACATAATATAAATAATTTCCTATATAATTTTCCAACCCTAATATTATATTATTATATGTAGCTGACATTCCGCCATCATATCCTTCTCAAACCATATCATATTTTTATGTGTAGTTTAGCAACTGATCATCATCATCATCATCGGAAACAAAAGTTAACAAAAATATTAGCTCGTATCAACAGAAAATAATTTTTGATTGTCACCCCATTCCACAACACGCAGTACCAAATTTTTTTTTATTTTTGTTGCTCTCTAAATAAATTATTAATAATAAAAAAATAAAAACTCTCTAAAAATTTCCCATTTCCATATTTTTATTTTCCTGTTAAATTTTAAATATACATATCCCAATATTCATATAACATATAATTTTCAAATTTCTTTACGTCATCACAGCCATCAACATTATACATATACATAAAACAACAACAATAACTTTTTCACATCTGTTTTGGTTATTTTCATGTCGATGTTGATTTTGTTTTTGTATTTATCTATAGGCTCTGCATGTACGAGACGAGTATGTAAAAAAAAAGCTCCGAACCAAAGTTTATGTTTTGATAAGAATAAAACCTCTCTCATACACATACCACCATATCCATATATAATATTCGGCTGACATATACATGTGACACGTGTCTTCATACTTCAAAATATTAAGAAGTCTTAAATTTATTTATTTGATATTTTTTGATATTATAAAAATGTCTTAATGCTTTTCTTCTTTGTTGCCTTTCTGCGAACGTAAAAGATACGTTTAACTGCGATGAAATAGTTTGGCGTGGGGCATTTCATTATATACCGATATACATAACGTCTATACATATATTTTTATTTTTGTTGAATGAAAATACATAAAACACTTGTGAAAATAAATAAATGTCATCCGAATTAAAATTAGCGTATAAAACATCGGTACGATCAGCAAAGATATAAAAAAGAAATTACTCCAGTGTTTCTTTTATATCGTTTTTATTTGGTTGTGAATCCGAGAAAAGTTTAATCGTGATTGACACTTAGAAAAAATATATATCTAGATAAAACGACATAAATGACATAGAATATGTCCATGGCGTATTTTATTACATAGAATTTTCCTCCATCAAAGTTCAATATTTATACAATATTTTGTACATCTTTGCGTTAAGAAACGTTCAACAATTTCACCTTGACATTTATACAGTATCGATCAATAATATAGATAACATATACAACGTACGTAAAAACATACAACTCATCATAAATTGACCACAGCACACCAACCAACATGTGCTTTAGTAAATTGTGAAAAAATGCCAGAGCATTAATTAACTTGGCAACTAATTAAATCTAATATGTACGACTGTACTTTACCATAAACGTGATAGTTTTACTAATAAAGAAAAGTTTCTTCGTGCTACTAACATACAACATATCGCTCCTAATGTATAATAATGACACATTCGATTTAATATCCGGGTTTTAAAAACTTATTTATTTGCACTATGTGGGTAACTGGAGCGGGGATACTTTCGAATTTCAAAATTAGACTTTGGATACCGATAAAGCCACGGTAGGCCACGGAGCCGAAAAAAACAAGAAATTAAAATTACAAATTTCGATTAAAAGACGATAAAAGTCCCTTTCCTGAAGAATAGCAGAAGTCAGTAATCATTTAACAATAACTTTATCATTTTCAAACGGCCGCTAAACCGAGGAAAGTTGTGCTTATCATAGAAAAGTGATTTTATAAAATATACGAATAAAACCGTTGAATAATATTTGTGCTAAACAAGAAATTTCTTATTAAACCTAAAATAAATGCAAGAAAACAGCATGAATTCGTCGGTTTTAAGAACACTTTATGTCAGAAAATCTTCCATTCACCGTCTTTGTTGGTCAATATAATTGGGCTAACTCTTCGCCAAGTTTGTTGGATTCGTACATCTTTGTTGTTCAACAAAAGTATTAATGAACGATATTATTTCGTTTTTAATGGGTCCCGGTCTATATGACATATTTAAAAACGGCATTTGTCAAAATTGCATATTTCAAACGTCATAGGTACAAAACGGCATTTTCATAACGACATTTATCGTTTAATTAGATTCTCTTCGGCACTAATAATTATCAGAATTATTCTGTAGTTATAAATTAAATCATAAAATGTTTGGTCTTTTCATCTCCAACATTTTGTGTTCAATATTTCCAAGGAATAAAATTAATTTAATCTCGTTTGTGTTGATTTTTTTCTGATTGCGAAAACAGATTTCGGTTAGTCATTTTTTGACAGTTAGTCATTTTTCTGTGCAACCGGGCATAAGAAATAGACAAAGTTCCTTTTCATTGGGCTTTATTCTAGAGTTTAATCCAAGAATCTTTCAAAAATTTCATTCATGTCAAATTTCATCGTTTTCCGTTAATAAATAACCGTACCTGTTGGTTATATTCCAGAAATTAATAAAAAGATAATTCTAGATTCATAATCGATTAAAAGATTCCATTCTACCTTGTGTAGTTTTAAAAAATGTCGTTTTGAAAAATGAAGTTTTGTGCCTATTTGAATACAATTTTGTACCTTCTCCCGTTTCGTACTTTATGTCGTTTTGAAATATGATGTTTTGAAAAATGCTGCTTTGCACCTTATACACAGTTTTTGAATATGCCGTTTTGAAAAATGCAATTCTGAACGGATCCCGTTTTTAGTATATGAAGTATCTTTCACTTGGATTTAAAAGTAACATGGATGTGAACTCGTTGCTATCAAATGCCTACCAGTGAAGCTCAATTCATGAAAAATATCCCGCAAGTAGATCGGAATTTTTATCAAGATATCAAATAACTAGAGAGGCCGTTCACCGTATATTCCGTTTACCCGGTTTATGATAAACCTGTAAAACATATAAAACTTCGGGGCAACGATTGTCCGACAATGTTGTATAAAATTGCGACGGTTACCTGGAACAGTAAACGGCAGGTTGGAATTGGAACCATTAGACCCGAACGAAGAAGTAAAGAAAATATCTCATTCCACTGCTTAAAACTAAAATACATAATATCCGATTGACGCGAGGAAAAAACGAAACTTAACCGATACTTGTAAAGTCCCCTTTAAAATTGGCCCAATTTGAGACAGAAATTTGCCAAAATGAAATGTGGAAGATTATGCGTTAAATGCTTGATATATTTCACTGTTCCCGAGAAATACAGATTCACTTCAAATTTAGTGATAGGCATGCCCATCTACTTGCCGCACTAGAAAAGGAATGCCAGAAACCTGACCGACATAGTAGTTCAAAACATGAAGTGGAAATTAAAATTCAATATAAACGACATATTCGGAAATGAATCGATTCGTGCCGAAAGGCACGATCACTTATAGAATATAAGATAAGATAAGATTCGATATAAGATAAGAGAAGATTCGATATAAGATAAGATTCGATATAGGATCACTTATATCGAAGTTTTTACAGATGATTCCACGATATTATGTTCAAGCTATAGTGAATATACTGCACTGTAAGAATAACGGGTTACTAAGCACCTAACGGGGTAAAATCCTAAACCACATTAATAAGCTGAAGAAAGTGATACCAGCCCATATTCACACCAATCAGTTGAGTGGTGGACTCGGTCAAATACCTAGGTGTAACATTTGATAAATTACTGAGTATGTAACAACATATCTTGTCGATAAGCCACCTAACCACTAGTATTCAAATTATGTTCCGTCCTAAATGGAAATAGTCGCGTGCATATGCCGCCCCTACTTGGTACGACTAAACAATTGACTCGCAAAAAAGGCAATCAAATCCTCCAAAACTAAGGCCCTATGGTTTGCATATATAAATGACAATGATCTTCTGATTTAAAGCATTGTAGAATTGACCACCGCCATTCACCAGGTAATGTTTCAACAATCAATGAGTTTAATGTAGAAATTACTTTCTAATTAAATTATTTGTGTCACCTAATAAAATGCTATAAGCTGCTTATAAATGCTAATAAAATGCTCATATAGCATTTGAGGATATCGATAAAACTTGGAGAGTGATATTCCCGATAAGATGAAAGAAATCCTAATTCATCTTGCACAGAAAAAACTGTAAAAAGGAATTTCCAAATGATTTCCGAGAGCAAGAAACTCTTACAAATTTACACGGATACCCTAAATATCAGAAGCACCGAGGACAAACCTACAATGTTGGTGCTAAAACCATTGACAATTCATGGATCATATAACCCCTACATATTACAAAAGTACAATTGTCATTTTTGCGTGGATATCTTCTATACAAGTATGTTTTCCAAAGTTATGACTGCGCCAGTGTGGAAATTTATTTGCCAAAAGAACAATCTGTTGTTTACCTAGAAGAAATTGATGGTCAAAGACTCAACTCTTTTATCTTGGTTCAAATTGAATGAAAATCCCAGTCCAAGTACTGTGTTACGGTACTATTTGGAGCCATTACACGATTTAAGATTTAGGGTAGACCTCAGTAGAAAATGGTGGGTTCTTTTACTCCAAACTAACTAATACACCGTAGACACATATGTGTAATGTATAACATAACTTTTTTTTCGTAAAATAGCACTTGAACGAACGCATCATCACCCGTACAATTTCGAACTAATTAAAACATATTATCTTTAGTAATTCCCATTAGATAGGCTTAGATATTTTTAAAAACATGAATAATTTATTTAAATTACTAGAAAATACAAGACACTTTATGAATCTATAGTTAAGATAATTAAGTAAACAATTAAGAAAAATAGAAAGATTATAAAAAAAATACTAAATATCAAAGTTATGCGATGTTACTACGATGAAATAAAATACATCAAGAAAAAAAATCAAGAAAAAAAAATATAGTAAATGAGATTTAACGAAACAAAATTTACCACAATCTCCCTTGAAGCGCTTCAGTAAGATGATGGATGTACCTGAAACCCGGAACATCCTGACTTTTGGTTGTAGGAATTTTCACCACAAGTTATAATTTTTTTTTATACGCGATGATCGCGGCATATACCTTTCATATTATTATAGGCACTAATTTTATGTAAATGAAGCGATATAAAACACTTAATTGCTCAAAAATATTGAATTAATACTAGATATTACATGCACTAAAAAATCAATTGATATTAATAAAGTAAAAACTAATTAACGCAGATTCAAAACTGCAGAAATTAAATTTCTTTTGTATAGTTTAAGAAATGAGCACATGTATTGCGAATACAGTGATTAACAAAAACTGTTAGTCAGCAAAAAATATATAAAGTTAGCAAAGAAAAAATAAATAACACTTGTTAAAAGAAAAGTCCGTGGCCTCTATGCTCTGTTTGAGGGACCGTTACCACGGTGTTGGTATTTCGCCTTTTAAAACCCTCGTTTGTGATATTTCAGAAATGCAAGACGTAACACTAATTCAGTTGGCTTACGTTAAACCGAATATCCCGCCTAGTAGGATGTTTACTACTTTTGTCACTAAATAAAACACGGAATTCTTGAATTAGATTTCATCTAATTGCACTCAATTTATCACACGGAAATATAGAATACCTACGTTTACCACCACTAGAAAAAGCACTGATATTGGTATCCAATATTTTAGAAATAATATGGCCACGGCACTTAATAAATTCGTTATTATATTTCTACTTTGTTTTGTTAACCGAGAAAGGTTATAACTAGTTTGAGCTTGCTTTGTATACTGGCTGAGGTAGCAATCGAACTCTTATATTTTCATGTTTTGGTACTCGAATGTTATTGTAGATACAAAAGATGGTATATAGCACAATAAACATGCATAACATATAAGTAATGGTCGATTACAATTATCACCAAACAAATACCAACCAGTGTGCCTTACTTTTATGAGCGATGACTTTTTAGATATATAGCGAAAATATCTGTGTTTAGGGAACATACAAACGCAAATATATCACTTATATATAATCCTCGACCATCAATTATTGCAAATAAGTATGATCGCACTTGACTATACAGATAGATATTAAACTCTTATCAGTGGTAGTATCTTGTAGATACTATTAGAATTAAAAATACCTTTTCCGAATATCTATCTCTTATATACTACTACCAGTAAATGCATTCACATTTATATAAATGTTACCCGTCGTTAACACATAGACTGCGTGTGCCTTTGATTGCCGTATGCCTTAACATCATTTGTTACAACTGTCAATACAGCGGACGACACCTTTGTAAATAATCACATTGCAAATGGTGATGTATTTGATGATAATGATGAAATCGTGGAAGAAATAAATAAGAATGTTACTAATGGCCTAAATGATCTTTTGTACACTGAAATCCCTCAGCAATTTGTATTGCCAAAGACAGAATGGAAGCGCAGACAACGTCATGGAGACAAAGCAATCAGTACAATGTATACTGTTGGGATTATTAATCCTGATTGATTTTTTTTTGTGAATAGTAGTAATACATGTAAGTGGAGCAGGTATTTTGAATATTTGTAGCGCACGAGATTGCTTGCAGACGCGTTAAATCACGTTCGTGTTCATTTCAGCATATAAAGTGCCTAACACAAAACATAAAAACTGCGGAAAATAAAAAATTTGCTAATTGGCTTTTTCAGTTAAGTGATGGTAATCTCACCAACTCAGATGGTTTTGAATATGTCATGATTAAAGTATCATACCAATTTTTAAACAATTTTTCACTATTAGATGAGATATTTACCGAATATTTTACTACTTCTGAAGCATAACAGCGTATTAATAGTGTCATAGTGTGTCCTGTGAATAAAGAAGGATACACTAAAAATGAACGATGAAGTTTTAAATTGCCTAGAAGTTGAAGAAAATTTTTAACACTGCGTTGATTCCATTGCCACTGATGACGAAAAGAAAGGAAATCACCCCAACTGGCATGCCTTTTCATGCTTTAAAGCTTAACTGCTTGCAAAAAAGAGCTCTATGTAAAGGATTTTAGCCATAAAATTGATGGCGAATATTTTAATTTGCTAAGCTACATAAAGAGTAAACTGCAAAATTTGCTCAGAAGCTCAGAAGCTCAGAAGCTTTAAATAGAAAAGAGCTTTCAGAAAAAATAAAAAATTGAAGCAAAAATTTAAAAATTTATTCAAAGCACTAGAAGATAGAATTGAGGAATATACAGCACACACCGAGATTTGTTACTCACACAACGATAAGGGAGCTCAACAGATTATGACGAAAGTTATTGTCGGAAACTCAAGAAAGTTTTGCATACTTCGACAATCATTGAAATGAATAAGACTGAGTTAGGGAACTTCATGATTTAAGAGGCAGTACGGTTATAGAGACAATGCAGCAGATGAGAAAGAAAGAGTTGAAACTGCGATACGATAGGTGGCATCTGTCCCGAAGAAATTACACCGATCATGTTCAGAGCCAGGTGACGTTAAAAGACGAACTATCTGCTTCAGATGTAGGCAATTATGCCACTACACCCGAGAATGTTGGCAGCGATGGAATGATGAACTTATGAAACAGCCTGATTCCTGAGTGAGAGAACTTCAAAACGAGAAGAAACAACCAAAACCACAGACTAAGGATTATTCCAATACCGAAATGTGAAATATAATGTAAAGAGTTCATGGCCAGAGTGAGTGTAAGGACCTCTTCCCAGTTGGCTTACCAAAAATAAGAAATACCCGCAGGGTCGCTCTGCAGAAGATTCCAGTACGATTGTTTAGGGTGCGTTCGACAGTAGAGATGATCTCTAGAGAGATGCTATATGGGACACACATTAGATTTATTAAGAAGAAATCCTGGAATGTGACGAAATAGATAAAGGATCAAAAATAGGACGAGTTGGTATCGAGGGATAGACGAGAGGCCATAAATGCAACCTAACAGATCTATGGCGAAGGCTGTACAGCATGCGATCCACAGAAGAGAGCAACATCACGTGCACTAGGGTCAAATCAAAGACGCTGCAAGACCACCGTGGAGGATGTATTAATTTTCGACGAGGTGATTTGGTGTATATACAAAGTGAAAAGGGAGATCTCAAGATGCAAAACACATTTGGAAGGATCCATACAAAATTGTTAAGAGAATCAACGTGTGAGTATCATAATGTGTATACAATTGTGCGGATACGAGAATACTTCAGATGTCAAAGAGAGTCGAGGTGGGCGATAGACTGAAACAGTGTGTGTTAGGGTTAGTTCTACGAAATCGATCAAATGGTTAGTGTGCGTACACCACCAAGTATTATCATCTAGTCGGAGTCTATAACTTTATTGAGTCGTAGAGGAATGCTGGAATAACGAAAGCAATTGTAATCGACGGCGATAATCATCACGGAAAATAATGGAATTATGAAAGACGTTAATCATCAAGACAGGAGAACTCATGATTTGAGATGAATGCAAATGCAATTATATGCAAGTGATTTACAGCGATTAATACGTATATAGGTTTTGCACTTCGAATTCACAATTTTGCAATTTTTTTTTTAGTTCAGTCACAACTTTTTAAAATTCAACCACAATTTTTTGCAAAGTAAATTCGTGTTTTTTCAAAGTAACTTCAATCAAATGGTTTTAAATTCAAATATTTTTAAAACAAATTCAAGTTTTAATATTTCAAGTTCGTAAATTTTTACAATTCAAAATCAACTTTTTGCAAAACAAATTCAGTGCTTTTAATTCTTAACCGATTATGTAGGGATTGGGTATGTTGGATGGAAATAGGATTCTTAAATGATTTGTGGAAGAAATTCTGGAATATAGCCATGTGAGCTAGAACTAAAGTATTTTTTAGCCGATTATGACGCGATTTTGTATATTGGATGGAAAGGTTCTCAAATGATTTTTAGAAGAAGTTGTGGAATATGGCCACCTGGGACGGAACTGGACGATTTAAGCTAAGATAAAACTCGCTAATAAGCAGGCGTCTTTCTTGAAGCAAGCGTTTCGCGATGTTAACATGTTGCTGGTAAAGCTGGATGCCAAAACATTTATCACCAGTACGTGACCCTCTCATGTAGTTGGATTGAGCGGCAGGCCAAATGCCCACTCCCACAAAAATCATTTTATGAACCCTACACAAAGGGCTCGGTTTACAGTATTCTTATCAACAACGACTTCGAAGATTGTTCATGGGAACATGGAATATAATGTCTTCTAAGACCTTGAGATCTCCAGAACCTTTCGAACCACGCAAAAATTTACACTTTTGAGGTACTTGCAATACAAGAGCATCGATGGTTTGAGAGTGAATTCCAAAAAACAACCAATAATTATACTCCCCACTAGTGAAATAATCAGAAAATAGGAAAATTAAGAGTCGGTCTCTCATCCTCTGGTGAGTACAGCAGTTTATCGTTTTGTAATCCCATATTTATTCAACGTGTCGAATTCCATCATTATCGGTTAAGTAATAGCCGTGTCCCGTTCTAGGTGGCCATATTAAAAAACTTCTTTTATAAATCATTGAAGAATCCCATTTTTATCGAACAAACCCAATTACATTAAAAGGATAAAGAATGAAATATTAAAACTTGAATTTGTTTTAAAAATATTTGAATTTAAAACCATTTGATTGAAGTTACTTTGAAAAAACACGAATTTGCTTTGCAAAAAATTGAGGTTGAAAAATTGACAATGAAGCATAAAAAATTGTGGTTGAATTGTAAAAAGTTGTAAATGAACTAAAAAAAATTGAATATCATTTGCAAAATTGTGAAATTGAAGTGCAAAACCAATATGTGTGTACAAACAGACCCAGTTGTAATTTAACATTGAACAGCAGCAGTCGACCAGAAAAAATTGAATGTGTGAAGTAAAAGCGAACAGTGATTCAAAGTGATAAATACCGGAATTCTGGTTTTGTTGCAGAAGTTAACGGTGTTGGTAAATAAAGTTTGTAACTATAAACGATGGGTGCTTTTTCTACAAAATCCATTAGGATCAATATGGAACGCCAGAAATTCGTAACAATATTTTAGATATATTCTATGATAAACAGCTGTATCCAAATGGTTCGTTGTGTATGGTGCTTATCTGGCAATAGATATACATTTCAAGAGTCGCCCATATAATGGGATTTGTGTAATGGACCAGTTTGAATATTGTTATTATACTGAGTTGGTCCGAGATGGTCAAAAATTCAAATACTAGGATAACTTCTTACACTTCTATAATCACCTTTCTTACCAGATATGAATGATTGGTTGATTGACTCGTTGATTTTGAAAGTTTGATTGTGCCTTACGCTCGTTTAAAATTTTTGATTTTTAAATTGTGTCACTTTTCCCCTTTATGAGCGATATACAGCAAACATAAATAAAAGGAACAGAGAAATTAGTCAGTGATTATTTCTTGTATTTTTATAACTTATAGAAAAATCATTAAAATTTTTATGGCAACAAAATGATTTAGATTTAATCAAAACAAAGAACAAAAAATTGGGCATTAAAATCCTTAAACAATAAAATATCCGAAGAACAGACAGCCGTAACAAAAGAAAAATTAATTGGTTTGACTATGTAATCCTTTTTAATTGGATACTTGTGCTGCTTAAGAAAATGGTTCCGTCCGTTTAGTTCTCTCTGCTATTGTCGTACATTGTAAGATGAAATCTTAAGTGCTATTTTTATATAAAAGCATAATTAAATTATAAATTATCGGAATACATTAATCAAATGCGGTATACGGCACGTCTATCACAAAGGTTTATATTTTTATCAACGATGTGATAATAATTTGAAGTGTTTAACAGTTTTATGGCGACACGCATATACAAAAAAAATAAAAAAATCTTGAATTTGTCAAAATGTCACATCATTTCCACTTCAATTGCTTGCAATTTAAACAAAAAAATCACATAGAATGTTATAAACTGTCACTGGTAGTATTATTTTAAGCTTTTAAGTAATAAAACAAGCACACAAAATTTTAATTAAACTTTATCGATTTTCAATTAATCAGTTTTATATATGTATATAAAAAAAAATCATTAATGAACTCATCAAAAACTTTTTCCAAAATTGAATAAATTATTACAGAATGGATTAAAAATACCAAAAAAAAAAAAGTTTTACAGTTTCTAAATCTGACATGTGAAACACCTTAGAACTTCAATATCGTAAATCAATTTGAGGGAAATCTGTTTGGTATGTGTGTGTGTGTGTGTTGTATATGTATACATAGTTTATATTTATTTTATTTTTATGTACATAATATGTGTTAATATGTAACGTAAATTTTATTAATTAAATTTGTTAGGTGTTATTTTGATTAATTTTTATTGGCTTTAGTGCGGTGAAAATATGTTACTCCATTTTTCCATTAGCTAATGATATAATATGATCAATATAAAAAGGATAACGTACGTAATATTATAATGGCTGCTGTCTAGAATAATATTGTATAATTACAATGGTTAACCATTTCATTAATGTTTAATTATCTTTCATCGTTGTGTTTTACAACGAGAACACGAATATCGGAAATTTATTGAGTTGCTTGCTACAATATTATTCTGGTGCCTCCTGGGGATTGGAAATAAGGGACAACCGAACAGAATTTACTAAGTTTGTAAATCTATTTCTAGATCTATTTCTTCAATAAATCGAGTATTAAATGATTGCTGCTCCATTTCTGAGCAGCGTAGAGTTGAGACAATAATCAGCAAAATTAAGAGAAGTGGTCTCGAAACCATCGGACGCATCAAATTTAATGGCGGCACAACAAGCTCAGATTTACACGCACCAAGCACTAGCACCAACAATTTTTAAAAGTTGTTCAAATTTAACGGTAGGCCAGGAAGGCTGAAAATCTTTCACACATCCAACGATGACTCTCATGTCTCACAATCGCAACGGAGACGATACCTTCTCTTTCGAGAAAACTGTAATTTCCGTCGATTCAAGGAAGTTCGAATAACAAAGAGATATCAACAACCACAAAACTGTTGTTGATGTCACGCAAGATCTGGAAACAAAACACCCAAATGCATCAAACTATGCAAATTTGTTACCTAGCAAAAGTGAACCACAAATACCGATTCCTCATATCAATAAATGTTTGAAATGTTGTTTCATACCTGACAGATATCGGTGCTGATTTAAGCGTAATTTCGTGTCACAAATATTATAGCTTTGGAACAAATCGCAATTGCGATTTAAATTCGGTTTGTTAGTGGACCTTAAAAATTGAAAATTGATTGTTCCATTCACTACTCTCAACGCAACATCGGCAAGCTTTAGTACGGCTTCATCATTGCTATACCTGATCGTAAATGAGCATTGTTAAAGAAATACAACAACAAAAGTACACTACAACTCACTGGTAATGCACAATATTACAAACCACATTGTAACAATAGGCCATTTACCATTTTCGAGACCACGTAGACTTGATTAAATTCGCCATAAAGCAACTTTTCTAGATTTCCAATACATGATGAAAGTGGGAATTTGCCACCCTGTTTCACCGGCACATTGAAAAGCATACCAGCATACCATCTCATTCTAGTAGCACTCGACGATATTCATAAAACCGAAATTACCCAACCTGCTTATTCGAATTCATTCGAATACCATTTGGTCTCTGAAATGCTGCGCAAACATCCAGAGTATTTGGGACAAGCAATCTTGATTATCTCAATCACAAAATTACACCTAATGACATTCTGGCGTCCGAAAAATGAATTAATGCAATTAGAGTACTCCGAGGATTCATCCCAAAACACGCAGAGATACTTGCCCAAATTCATACAAAAATGGCAACACTTCTCACGAAACTCAAGAAAACTTTAGAAAACATAACTCTTTTAGCGCATCTGGTAAATCGTACACAATGTAGGCGCAATCTTACAACAACTAAGTCAAGAGACTAGGGAACCACTAAGATTTTTCTCGATGAAACTATCAGATGTTGAAGAGAATTATTTCGTATTTGAAAGAGAATTGATTGCAATATTCCAAGCAATTAAGCACTTCCGCTATTTTGTCGAAGGTCAGGAAACCACTATTTTCATCTTTAAACAGGAATGCAACCCTAGTCAATCACGCCACTTAGATTTTGTGTCTCAACTTTCCACAACCCTCCAGGCACATAAAAGACAAGGATCATGTGGTTCCCGACATACAATCTCGGTTTTCTCTCGGTCCTTCTCTACCACGAGATTTCCCCTGCTGAAACTTGTTTCAAAATTGAAACGATCGCAAAAGCATGAACATGCGATCTAGAACTGCAAGAATTACTGTCTAGTTCTACAAATCGGCGAACTACTAATTAGTCGATTTATCAATTTCCAGTAAAATTTTTACAGACAACAATATCCCGTACCCTCCAGATACATAGTGCGACCTATATTTGTAACACTGCGTAATATTTTTCAACCAAGTGCAGCAACTTGAAAATTCGTCACTTCGAGATTACTTTTGATCAGAATTAATAAAAATTTAACCCAATGGGACAAAAATTGATATAACACTACATGTGCGAAAACAAATCTGAAGTCTACAAAGTGCATTTATATATTTCATAGTAGTGTTTTTTTTATTAAAATCATTGTGTTGTAATTTTAAATTCGCTTAAATGCACTTAAGTGATTTTTTCAAATTGCCTTTCCACATCATTTGAATGAATAGGATTTTAAGCGATATGTTCGTGCATAAAGCTTAAGTTGATTGTGTCCGTATTTTTCTTATAATCAATTAAATGTTTCTTTTGTTTATTGGAGTTTAAGAACTTAAAATTTAAGTGATTTTAGGTGATTTTATCGTGTGCGAAATATTTTATATTGTATGTGTATATTTTGCTAATTGAAATTTATTAAAGAAATTAAAAATAAAATCGTCCAGAAGTCTAAAAATACTTCAAATAGCATTAAAAAGTGCTGAACATAGTAGATCAAAGAAAAAAAGCTGATTTTGTTGAAGACTGTAAGTGTTTCTATCCGAAAATTGTCTATCATTTGCAGTCACATCGCCCGATTAAAACTAAAAATAGCCTGTAGAAACAATGCAAGTACACGCAGAGAACACCGTGATAAAAATAAATGTTCTTAATGAAGCTCTATTTTATTCTAAAGATGCAAAACTGTATAGAAGTAGAATTATTGAACCGCCCACATAAACTGCCAAATGAATTAGAAACCACTCAGTCTTTACTGCCCGAAATGGCTGAATTGATTAACAAGACGATCCAGATTTGCAATGAATGGCTATAGAAATAGAACACAATATTGCTCTCCAATCTAAAATATTGGCTAACTGCAATAAATCAACGTCTATTTGCAACGAAACAGAATCCGCTGCACTCTGTACGTCTGCAAATAAAATGATTCCATCCAAGTATAAGAAGGGAAGAGCTAAAGTCTAGAAAAATTATCAAACTTGAGTCATGCAAATTGCAGCGCCGATCAAAACTAACATATGACCATCAGCTTAATATGTGCAATAAGTACAATAAATATTGGTACTTGCCATCATACCCAAACGAAAGCGTTGTTTGTGGCTGGTTTGATTAAAAAAAAGTAGAAGAATAGAATAGAACCTACTCTTATGTGTACAGATTGGAAAGTGATGGAGTAAAACTAAGAGTTTGGTAGAAATTCAAACAAGCTAAGAGTTTGTCAATTTTTTGCCGAACTTGAGGTGAAACTGAAATTTTTTGAAAGAAATATTTCCAGTCAAATTCAAGTCTGTCATTGCTTTACAAAATGTATTTCTACACGCTAAACTCGTCTCAATTACAAAATATTCGGAAATTTTTAAAGGTATCTGTTTTGATGATTATTTTAATCAATTCAATTATTTTAATTAATTTAAGGTAAAATATAGAGATAGAGCCAAAGGAAATCCTGGACTTTTCGTTAACCGTCAAACAAAAATGCCTGTGGCGTAATACAAACACAAGTACGGATAGATTTGAATGGGATAAGGTTAAACGGCAACGATTTACTCCAGAATTCGGAAAAATTCAATACAAAACACCCTTCAAAAAGACGAGCCATTTAAGGTACTACATATTTTTCACCAAGAATTTAATAAAACCTCACTTGCATAAGTGTGAAAATGCTACCAAGGTGTTTTACCCATAAACCATCTAAAAAGATGGATGTTATAGATCAGCTACCTCTAATAAACTCAGTTTATCACAATTTTTTAAGCGCGATGGACAAAATATACCGGATATATAGATCCTGATTTGGAACATGAAAAAATGATGCTGTATGAGATAGCAGAAATTTCCAGCAGAAAAATGTGTTTTTGCTATTCACCGCTAGAGGCATCAGTATCACAAAAATGAACTTTTTTCTGCTGATATTTTTTGAAACCAGCAGAAATTTTTGAAACTTTAAAGCAAATTTATAATTCTCAGCAGAAAATTTTATAAAAAATCGAAAAATTTATGAAAAGAAGCGAAAATAAATGTTTACACATTGAAGAGAGCAACATATGAATCTTATGTTGCTCATGTATATAGATTATGATCTAAGCTACCATAAAAACATATACTCATCAGGGTAGTTACAGAGGGTTTTTCTAACACTTTTGTTTAAAAACTGAAAACATTTCACATTAAAATTACTTCGGAAATGTAAGGAGTGCTATCAACGATGGCGATTTTTTTGATGTTGCCCTGTATTTGCATAATAATGATTATGGTAATTTTAGTATATTTTGAGAGTCCATACACTATACTTAACAAATCGGTTTTTAAAGACAATTAACTTTCTTCTCTTGAAAACGTTTAAACATATATTTTCTCTTCTTTTCATAAATTCTTCGATTTTTTCATAAAACTTTCTGCTAGTTTGCTTAAAAGTTTCACAAATTTTCTGCTGGTTTCAAAATATATAAGCAGAAAAAATTTCTTTTTTAGTATGCCTCTAGCGGTGAATAGCAAAAACACATTTTTTCCGTTGGAAATTTCTGCTATCTTATACAGCAGCATAAAAAATGAAGCAGAGTGATGTAGATCCTGAAAAACTTTGAAGATTTAACCTAAAATTTTGATATAATGAAAAATTTTGATTATTTTTACTATTTTTTACTCATATTTTTTATTTTTAAATTCACTTAAAATGTTGACAATAGTAGCAAAGATTGCATAAAAATGAATTGAAATATTAAATAGGATTTCATTGAATTTTGCAAAAAAAGATTTGGAAAATGACTTAACATAGGTGGCTTTTATTAGAAAATTGTAAAATATCAGAATCGCTTGTGTGCAACAAAATCAATTTTTGCAACAATTTGAGCGATTTTCAATTTTTGGTAGAGATATCTAGACCTGCGTTAATAGCTATACGGGGTAACCAGAAACATACTGGATAAAAAGCATCTAGATTGACCGATCAAATCACACTGGAGCCCAAAGATCTTAGTAAACATTGGGCTCCGAACAACATTCAAAGAGGACCTAACACGTTTACTCGATGAAGTGGTATACGGGACGGCCAAACAATTGAATTACCCGAAAAATTATTTGTAGAACAGCCACTTACACCTCAAGTTACCATTGATACAGTGATAAATCAAGTACGCTCCACGATGGACAAGCTCATCCCGATGAAAATGCGAAAATTCAATCAAAACGATATATTCGTACTAAAGACACTGCAATCTTGTGACTACGTTTTCGTACAAATAGACTAAGTAAGGGCCATACAAAGTGATATAACGACTTCGTAAGCTCTATGTATTGCAAATTAGAGCAAACAACGTCTCTATTGATAAACTCAAACCAGTATATGGAATACTGAGTTCACCCGATAAAATATCGGGGGTGAAGAGAATTGTCCACATTTTCGGATAACACACACCTTCCACACAACCAAGAAAAACTCACTCTCAAACTCTCAACTCTCTCAAACATAGGACGAATTCCCAAAATTAAGTTTAAAAACGTGGCCTAAACGAAAAAGGCTTTTCGGGTGGCATCACCATAAAAAACCCTCACTGAGAGGGGAGTGATCTGAGGATGGGTTTCTTTCACTAAAAGAAATACCGCACAATACTTTTAATTATGAAATGCTTCTTCAAATAACTAATAACAACTAAACAAACATAAGAAATAATACCGCGAATTTTAAAATTTTTAAAACCGTGCCCTGAACCTATTTTACCTCATTTTGCACCCTCATATATTGTTACATTCCAATCAACTTAAAACAAAAAAAAACTTTAATTAAACGATTCAGATCGAGATTTCCAAATGTATTCTATATGTATAAAAAGAATCAGCCGGCGGTAAACTTTATACATAACGGCAAAGTGGCGTCATCTACGAGTAACTCGATTAATTTCATTTAAGTCAAAAAAAAACTTATAATTTCATTAGTAAGTTTTTATTATGCTGTCGTGTCAATGGAAATTTTTTTCTTCCGAGGAAATGCAAAACAGCACAGACAAAAAAAAATTATAAAATAAACTGGAAAATAGTAAAATTGTTTATCTAGGTCTCGTTTTCAATTTAAAAGCTGAAGTTGAATGAACAAAACAAAAGATTTAACACAATTAAATTTTATTTTTCGTCATCATTATTATTATTATTTTTTTCGTCGATGAGCCTTTTTTCCAGTTTTTCGGGTTATTTCCTATACTAAATACATATATAATTCATATACATACATATACACTTCCGCCGCCATCTTGACTTCATTATTATTCTCTATCATTATTATATCTCTTTTTTATATTTTATTTTATTTTAATTAAATTAAATGATTTTTCATTCTTTGGAACTAAATAATACAGCCAATTCTTTGAATTTAATATAATTTTATTATCGGTTGAATAAATTTGTCCGCTTTATACAGGAAGCTTCAGTTTTTTTTTTTTTTTTTTTTGATTTGGTTTGTTTTTTAACACAGCATACAATGGTACATAGAACAGAATATATTATTATATAAAACAAAACGGTTCAGATAAGAATTAATTTATGAAATAAAAAAAAAAGTTATGTATTTGCAAGCTATAAAATGTCAAACGATTTATTGTGGATAATTAAAAATAAAATTCATTAAAGTAGCAAAGTTCTGTTTAAAAAGGAACGATTGGTACACAGTTAAATATTAGAATAAAATGTTGGTAAAAGCTTTCCAAAGAATTTCACTTCACCCATAAAATTAACCTAAACGCAAACAAACCAAATCGAATCAAATCTAACGAGATTATCATCCATTTATCTAGAATGGTACGATGAATACAAAGTATCAATTATTGGTTTCAATTGAATTTGTGTATCAAGCACTCCAACTCACACCACTTGTGGATGCTATTTTTTATATGCTTCTAAATCATTTAACACATTGCCATACATAATCTGGTTCACACATGTTTTGGTAATGAAATAAATATAAATTAATTTATATCCTATATCAACAATCAACCTCGTACATGCATGCATATAACCGCCTATGTGCAGTGAATATTAATTGTACATAATTAGATGTTTTAGATCACGTGACATAATTTATTTATTTATTTTTTTTTTTAGTGTATACAAAATATTACGTTAACGCCAAAAATAAATTTGTTGAATAATATTAAAAAACAAAAAAATCCTAATAGATTCCTCGGCCAATACTTTTCCTTTAATCTTTCCTTTAATACCAAGCTGGGCGCATCAAACTTAAAATAATCCATACCACTCGACACCCGTATACGTTCACACCAAGTCTGGACTTTTGTTTCATTAATTTTTATTATTAATAAATAATATGAATGTTGACATGAATGACGAATGCGAAATGTTATTTTAGGTTATGTTCAATGACGATGGGCGACTGTTTTTTTTCTATTAAAAACTCAAAATTTGTAATGTTTTTTCAAAAATAATTTAAATTGGTGTAAATAATTTCTTTATAATGTGGTTTGGCCCCCTGAATTAAAAAAGGCTGAAATTAAAAAAGGTTGACTTAAAAATGGTGTTTTTTTTTTTTGAAAAAATGGGACCTTTTTAAGTCATATTTTTAACAAAGGTATTTTACAAAAACAAATTTAATTTCAAAATAACACAAGAAAGACATATTCCGGATAACAAGGCAATTTCTAGTTTTAATGAAACATTCAATTATCCTTGATTTTAAATTATCGTGAATGCTTTCATCCCGAGCATTCCGGATAACAGGACTTTTACTGTAGTGTATATTACAGTAAAATCCCTGTGATCCGAAATGGTTGGGGATGAGAGCATTCTGGATATTTGAATGTTTCATTAAAACTAGAAATTGTACGAGATTTTGCTTGATTTCATTATTTTTTAAGATTTTTGTTTTTTTATTTTCAAATTATGTACCAGAAAACAATTTTCAATGAATTTATTACAAATAATAAATACATACATATTATGTATATGAGTACACCTCCATACGAGTACCCAAAATTTAATAATACATATATTCAATATTTCACTAACCTAACTATGTAATACGACTTTACACATTCAATTCAAATAGAATAATGCATAAAACAGAACAAAAGTAAAGGAAAGTATATTTTCTGTGAATCCTCTCTGTGAATAATAAAAAATTAAATTTTCCTTATGAAAAAGAAAAAGGCAAAAAGAAAATTCTTAAAAATTAAAATTCCATTCGAACATTTTTCTTCTGCAAATTTTTGTAGGTAAATAAGAAGCATCCGCTATATAAAAATATTTAATGTGGAAGAAAGAAAGAAATATATATGTATAGTAATGCCATAATTTTTTTAAAGCATTATTATTAATTTATTTTTAATTAATTCAAATGAGAAATTTACAATTTTAACTATAGCGTCTGTTTTTATTATGAATCCTTAACATTTATAAATATAAAACAATTTTGTTTTCAATTTTAAAATTGTTGCCATAAAAATACTAGGATCTAATATATTTTATGGCAACATTTTATAGTGGTTTAGGCAGTATGGTTTAAAAATCTTCTGCAAAATTTTGTTGGGATATATTTCTTCTTATCTCTCATATACTGTTAAAGTTAGCCGACTCGCTCCAGCCGAAAAATGTCGATAATGCAGAATCGGTCGTAACAACTAAAATGTATCAGCCAAAATGTCGGTAATGTAGATTCGGTTTTATTAACAAAATGTCAGCAGAAAAAAGGCGATAATGCAGATACCAAAGCAGCGTGTATTATTCGCCAATAGAGGTCGGTAATGCAGATTCGTAATTTTGGTGTTAAACAGACCTTGTTAAAGTTAGCTGAAATTTGCCAGCCGAAAGATAATGCAGATAGTGTCTTGACTATTTCAATCGAAAGTTAATCTCTCTTTATACTCTCGCTCCTATCGATTTTCAAATTCCTATAAACTGAAATAATTTCCCCTTCACCCGAATGATATAACCCGATCCTTAATTTGAGTTCATGACTGTTTTTTGCTGTGTTCAAGCACTATCTGCATTATCTTTCGGCTGGAAACTTGCGGCTAACTTTAACAGTATCTACGTAAAAGCTCTCAGGTAGGGCAAATTATATTCACTAATCCGACGGTAACTATTTCTAACGTGTCATTAAAAATTTCTTATTTAAATAAATTGATCTACTCATTGTAGAGACTCGGTTAATGATTTCAATATAACGGTTTGGACTTAACATTCATATGTCAAATTTTATTCACGACTCTAAATTTAAATTTCCCACGATTACTTAAAAAATAAAATCACTCAAAGCGCCGTTACACCGTGTATACGCCCGACATACATTCTAGTAAATGGGCCGCCCCGGAATCGGTCTAATTTCATTCACTGGTCTTATTTTAAATTCACCATTGTTACTTATTAAGAAGAAAATAAAATGACTAAAAGTACGTAGCCCTAAAACAAATTTCAATCCAAAATGAATCATAGGACGTGAAGGTCGGAACAGTATTTTCATTTGGCAGGTACTATTTTAACATTGACATCGTGTTTTATATACACCTATAGGTGTCTTACAGATTCGATAGTAATATAAGTAAAAAGGCGGGAACATTATATTCACCACTCACCAACCGGATAGGTTTAATTAGCTTCGCCAGTTGTATTTAAAGCTTTCCAAAGCACATAGCTTTATAGTATAATAAATTTTTGAGTGAAATGGACCGAACTTGAAAGCTTACAGACTAGTCCAATTTTATTCACCACTCTTATTTAAAACTCAACGCATATAATTAAAAGAGTTAACAGATTTTGCGAAAAATTTCATCCATAAGTGTTGCATACTTGCAACAGCACGCCTCCAGAGATTACGAATATTATGCATCAAACATGAAAGCGCTGATGCGTTTTAGCGACTTTCGCTGAGTAAAGGTGTCGAAACAAATGACGAAATAAAGAAGTAAAGAGAGGTGAGGTACTGTGCAAAGTTCATGTTTATTAATTTAATGGCCGAATCAAATTGTTGTAATAAATATATAGAACTTTACAATAAATGTTAGGTAGTGAATCTGAGTAAATATTCATGGGCTCCTCTGCCTTGGTTTACTTTCCGTTTATATGATAATTCAATTTTGAAACAACTCTTTCAAAACCACGTTGCTATTATCAATATGAAAATACAATTTTTTTTTAATTATATTAGTCGAATAAAATTTTTATTTATTTATCGCAGTAACTATTCACAATTAACACCATTCAGGTAACATTCATCAAACTGGTCGATAAACCTTGCTTGATTGAATTCTAAGTGTCCTGTAGACTTGAAAAATCAGTGTTGATGACATGAAAGCTCTCAAATAGTCAAATTTTATTCCCCAATCTTTGTCTAAATTCTCCACAGCTATTTATTTTGAACAGAACCAAATCACTCGTATTATTGAAAAACAAAATACTTCGATTTGTCGTCGCCTTGTTGAAAACGGCGTATCTGGTTAAATGTATTAAGAAAGATTATATTTCAACTTGTGAAAGAATTTCGCCCACCCTATGAATGGAGTTAACATATTTACGCAAATTTTTAAGTGAAAGCAAGCTTACGAAAGTTTGTAAAGCACTATTAATTGTAATTTTAAGTAAATGAGCTACCTTTTAGAATAAAATTGTTCACATATTTACGAATTATCCGGATTAAACTTGGCTAATTTTGCATTTGGTCTCTGTGACGTTTCCCAACATTGAAATTTCCAGCAATTTTTTGTTCCGTCAGAGAAAATTTTGTGCTTGTGTAGAAGGTCTAGGCCTTCGAAGTTAACCCCAATTTGTGTATGATAGAAGAACGATGCGTTTGGTTATTTTTTAATATAAAAACTAAAAGCTTTTAAGTTTTAAATCGAAAGAGTTTTATGAAATATGTTTTTTCATTTTCCAGAAATTGTTTATGCGTAAAATGATTTTGTTTAGTTGATTTGATGAACATGACCTGATACATTACCATAGTTATTAAAAGCTGAAAATAATTAAAAAATATGCCTTGTGGCCAACATTTTGGAATCAAAATATTTTTAATATTATTTTCGACGAATCAGAGTGATAGAAAAAAAACTAGTAAAATGTTCCCATTTTAATCCACGTAAATTTTAATTTTTTGCTCAATAGGAAATCACCCGATTCCCCATTATTACAGTTATTTGTCTTTTCTTCAAATAAATTGTAATTAAATTCTATTGTTTCAAACTTCTATCTGAAGTTGTATTTTTTATCTAATAATCTAAATCGAGATTTTAAAAGTCCTACACTTTACATAACTTTTCTTCCAAAATCGTAAATTTCAATTTACTAAACTTGAACTTTTATCTCGACAAGACTTGAAACCATATATTCAGATAATTAAATCAATCAAAACTGGTATAATTAACTTTATATAGGTCCGTGCTCGTATCTGATGCTGGCACATAAAAGATTTTTTTAGTATAAAATAAAGTTTTGTTTAAACAAATACTTTTTTGGCTTTCCCATAAAATAAAAGTTTCCCTACTTTACAAATTTTTTTGTTGTGTTTTTATTTTTGAAACGTGATAAAATTCCATTTTGAACGGTTTGGTACTGATCGTCGTGTAATACATAATATTACTCAAGATAAAGTCAAATGTATATCCATCCTTATATATGTGTAGAAATACAAGAGGGCATACGCACATTATTAATGATTCTTCTTAGATTTAACATCTACGTATAATGTGGATGCAGTGACAAATAAACCAGCTTATCTCCCAATGTGCCAAACAAATATCTGTTATATTTATACAAATGAATTGTAAATGCTAATTCATATTCCATTCAAATATTATATAATACTAAGATATAATTTAATTTCTTCTCGTCATCTTGTTGTATACACGTTCAATATTCAAAGACGATATTAGTCAAATAATCATAATAACTATAATACACTTACTGGAAAATTTAATAACAACGAGAGAAAAGATGTAACACGAGGAGGAAAAAAATATTGAAAAAATAATTTTCTTCACTCCTTTCCTAATGCCTAACCGACTGTTATCGAAGATATAAAGAATTAAAGCAAGAAATTTTTCTTAGACATAACGGAAAATGGAGAATCTGCAGAATATAACGCGACTGTTTTATTCCGAATATCTCGTGAATTCTACAGTAGCAGAAAAGAAAATTTCTTATTTTTTTTTATATATATTTTCTTGTAACTCTCTGTTTCGTACATGTTTCTTATTTTTTCCAATTTCATGTTTTGAATATAAAAAATAACAAAAATAAAAATAAAAATTGTTTCAGTCAAAATAATAATGGAATTGGTGTGTATGGATGGGGTGGTTCAGGGAAAGGTTGCAAAAAGCATTGTTAAGGAAAATAAAATTGATAAGAATGGCACGTGGAATGTTTCATGAATTGTAACAGTTTGCGAAAAAAATCGTAACTGTTTGTGATACGAGTATATGATGATAGGTTAAATACATCATTGATTTTATTTCTCTAAACTATATCTAACCGCACCATCGTACCAGATTTTGGTTTATAAATATTTTTGTAATATTCAACAAATTCTTCTTCTATTTTCAATAAAAATGTATTTTTACTTTTCTCACAATAACGATTTTACAAAAAGAATAAGTATTTTAATGCTACAAAATAGTATAGTCCTAGTCCTATTAGGATCACCTACTTTAATAAATTAGTAAGACACTTTATTAGACACTTAACCAACAAAAATACGAGAGGAAAGCCAAACGTTTTCGATTCCAAAATCGAGTATCAGCTGCATCACCATAGACTACACCGATCCCCATTGCAACTAAAACGATAGGTTCTGCTCGCTTTAGAAAAAGTAAGCAGAGTTTAGGCACATTATAGTCGAATTTGGGTGTGGGTAACTGCAGCAGAGAAACTTTCGAATTTCAAAATGAAACTTTGCATACCGATTAAGCCCAATTTGTGCTAATTACTATTCACAGGGAAAAATTAGTGCTAGCCCAGGAGCCGAATAATCGGACAAAAAAAATTCAAATTTTGCCTAAAAGATGAAACAATTAAAACCCAAATTTCTAGAATAAACCAGAAATACTTTAAGCCTAATTCTGAAACTTTCCAAGGGCGAATTATACTGACGAAATTTGTGCTTATCATAGAAATATGATTTTCATAAATTTTCATTCATAAATTGAACAGAAACAATCTAGCGCCTAAAAGATACTATATTAAACAAACAAAACACAGAGGTATAAAGTTCAATAATATTTTTGTTGAACAACAAATTAAAAAATAGAAATAAAATATTATAAAATCCGAGAATAAACAATTCAGATAGCATATTCCAGTTAGACATGTTCACTGCCATCCGAAAAATATAGTGGCGTTGAATAACAGATACCATTGAACAAACAATTTTCTGGCATAATTGTTTTAGAAACCAATAAAGTTTGAACATCTTATTGCATATGTCTATCAGGCAGAACATTTTTTACCAGAAATTCGTCCATTCAATGGTCTTTGTTGTTCAATGGAATTGGACCAATTCTGGATTAGCACAAATTCAGCCAATATATTTTTCGGATGACAATGAATACCTGACAGGAATATGCTATCTGAACTGCTTATTCTTGGATTTTATAATCCAAGATCCTAATAACAAGAATATTATTGAACAATGAAAATCATATTTCTATGATAAGCACAAATTTTGTCAGTGTAGCAGCCTTTCGAAAGTTTTAAAATTAGGCTTAAAGTATTTCTGGTTTATTCTAGGAATTGGGTTTAATTTGTTTCGTCTTTCAGGCGAAATTCGAAATTTTTTTTCCCCGTTTTCTAGCTCCTGGACTAGTACTAATTTTTTCCCTTGAGCACTAATTAGCACAAATTGGCCTTGATCGGTATGCAAAGTTTCATTTTGAAATTCGAACGTTTCCCTGCTGCAGTTACCCCCGCTAAAATAAGCTATGATGAAGACCGTTACGTCTTCTATAAAAGATCAAAACTTTATATTTAGAAACATTGGACAATGCTTATTCAAGGTACACCATTCACAGAAAATATTTAATTACTGTTGTAGATTAAACGGATCGCCGCATAATTTCGAATCTTGCAAAAGATTTTAACATCATGACTACCTTGTGAGACATCAGACAAAACATTTATATCTCTACATAAAACGTTACTTAAAAATACTGTTCTAATGCTACAAAACAAAACTTGTTACGGTTGGCCGGCCTGGGTTTAATTGGGACCAACGATTCAAATAGTTTAGGAATAGTCGATAAGATACTGCAGTAATTTTTGATATTCTTTCTCCGTCCGCTCTTGAAAATTGGCTTAATGAAACTTGATTTCCAAATTGAAGGAAATATTCCACTTGCCAAACGCAAATTAAAGAGGTACGTCAGCGGTTGTTCCAAGACATAAGCACACCCTCGGGCCACAACTCATAATCACATTAAAGTTACATTCAACAGAGCTGCAGAACGTCACCAAACTGAAATTGAATGTTTGGGATTTTACTAAAATCAAAATCGTGATTCTCTCTCGAAGAAAGAACATCGAATCAATATAGCTCCGGAAACATTTAGGGTTGTTTCTAAACCCGATCCGAAACGTTTTAAAATTTTAATTTAAGATCTGAGAGCACTAAATATCTCATAAATTACAATGGATGGATTCACTTTATATTTTTTAGGAGCGGTAAATTTCTGATTTTTAGGCCGGACAGGCGACGGTGCCACAAGCGAACGAAATCAATGAGTGAACTGCCAATTTCATGATTTTATAAAATTGATCAATATAACCGTCCAAACTACATGTTTTATACCAATCCCAATTATTATTGTCCAGAAACTAAGTTAAAGTATCATAGTCTCTCTTTTTAAAGTTGAAAGACTCACTATAATTAAACTTTTCGTTAACATTAATATAATTTTCAAAAATTAATTGGATGTCCAGTGGTGTATTAAAAATACTCGAAGCAATGATTGTACCATATAATTCCACTGGTATGAATACCAGATCGAGGATATTCCTGCTCTGGTTGTAGATGTTGTTAATACGTCTTAGTCCGAGTAAACAGATTGATTTCATCAAGAGATCTGAGTGTAATCGCTATTGAATGGCAGAAGATCGTCTTCAACAGAAAGCCATTTTACTTTAGACAAGTTAAGATCTCGAAAAATTATCGCATAATCCAAATGAGCAGCCGCAACAGCTATAGCTGATTTGAGAAAACGCTGATAGCTTTCCGTATATACACTGCGCGGTTCACTTGATTAGACGCACTTGCAATTTTACTTTTAAATGTAAATTTTACTGTAATTTCGCGCAGAACCAAGAATATATTTTAATAACCGGCCAAATTTCCAAAAACCTAGATCCCATTCTAGAAACGGTCGAGTTCTTGATTATAATCTGCCCATGTGTTTGTACCATTATAGATTCGGGGAGAGAGCAAAGAAATGAGGAAAACCGAAAAAAAACAATAACTTGACATTCCTGAGACACTGGTGCTGGCATATCTGTACCTGCGTACACAAAAAACTTTAATTCAAAACAACGATCTACCGGCAGCAAAAGGTTTGCTAATAAAAACGTATGGCTCGAAATTATTACTCTTAAATCATTCGTAGTAGAATATGCCAGTAAATCCATCATTGGTACGGATTTCCTAGCTAAATTTGGTTTACCGATTGATTTAAAGAATAAGCGCTTGATCAATACCACAATAACCTTATCTAACGTAGGAAAAATCTCAGACGTTAGTTCACTGTCACCCAGAATATTCAACGTCGAAGGCATTTATGGTTCATTTTGAAAGGAATTTCTCGAGCTTACTCAATCGCCAAGATATGTATGACGTACCAGTAGAGCATAATGTAGTTCATATAATTGTGACAGAAGCCCAACTTCAATTAACCAACTTCAACCATGTCGTCTAGCTCTAGACCATGAGAATTTCTCATTAATTAACAAAAGACACTTTCCAGCATATGCAAAATCTCGGTCTTTGCAAAAAATTTGTTTATCGACAAGCTCGTCACCCCACATGGTACCTAAAGAGGGCCATAATAGTTGGATACCATGTGGAGATTACAGGCGATTAAAAGCTGTTGTTACTGTTCCAGTTAGATACCCATTACCTTACATTCATTATTTTACAAGACTTCATGGATGCACCATTTTCTTCAAAATTTGTCTGTGTCGAGCTTATCATCAAATTCTGGTGCCGCAGGACCGACCCCTCGAAACAGTGATAAATGAGACCAACTAAATTTCTTTTCAAAAAAATTCTCCCGACGGAACAAAAATACTCAATTTTTGATCGTGAACTTCTAGCCATCTTTGTAGGAATAAAGAGATTCCGGTATTTCATTGAATGCGCGATTAAGTCCATATCGCCCTGTTTACATCCGATGTATGCAACGTGAGCGGCCATGTTAAAACACTAGCCCAATCACAGGAATCAGACTTTGAATTGAAAGAATACCTCGAATGGGTCGAAAACATTAAACCAAAGGCTAAAATTATGGCAAAGGACATACTGATGGTAATGCAGATGGCAATGTACAGATGGTAATGCAGATAGCGTCATTACTATCCCAGCCGAACGATGGTAATGCAAATATTAATTTTGCTATCCCAGCCGAAAATATTTTTAAATGCCGATAATGCAGATTACATCGATAAAAAAAATTATCTTCAATGTTCAAAACGAAAAATGCCAGCAATACAGATTTAAAAGTTACAAAGTAAATCATCAATTTTCTAAAAGAAAATGTCAATAACACGCATCTATATACAATAGCCATGAGACGCAGTCACGGTATATCAAGATTTTGACAGATGAACGACTATCTGACTGTATCAATTGGATAAACCATGACCCTAAGTAGAATTTGATAATATGTTTGGAGTAGGTTTTATTCGGTTATATTGGTGAAATGTTCCATTTTCCGTTGTTCCGACGATAAAATTGTCTATAATTCGAGATTTTACCAGATTCCAGCCGGCCTAGTCAGATTGGTGTCCATCTGACTAGGCCGGCTCAATAGCCGATGACCATAGGTAGATTTTGATTATAGGTTAGGGGAGGGTCTGATAGGATTATAGTGATGAAATGGCATATCTGCTTCATACAGCCGAACGTAGTGTATAAAGAAGATTGAAAATTATTAAGCATCGTCAAGAATTGTTCGTAATTCGAGATTTTGGCATATAAACACCAATCAGACTATGCTGATCTGATAGCCTATTATCATAGGTAGATTCTGAGTATAGGTTAAGGATATTTCTGATGATTTTGATTTTCCGCATTTTTCATCGATAAAATCGTTCGTCATTCGTGATTTTGGCATTAAGACGCACCAATCTGACTATGCCGGTTCGATTGCGTATGACCATAGGTAGATTCTGAGTATAGGTTAGGGGTGGGTCTGATGGGCTCACCAGACTCGCTCATAGTTTTCGGATTCATCTAAATTATTCGGCTCTGATCGAAGATGGCTGTCTAAAATAGCCGTCATAGCGAAACTTATGATGCAAGCGGCATGGACAATTGGATGATTGGCATACTGTTACATTAGCCAGCTCGCTTCAGCCGAAAAATGTCGCTAATGCAGCCTGTAACAACTAAAATGCGTCAGCCTAAAATGTCGATAATGCAGATTCGCCTGCAATGATTAAAAAACAACATGCAGTATTCGCCTGAAACGGTCGGTAGTGTAGAATCGTATAAATAGCCAATCGGAAAATTTATTAACGTATATTATGCTAAATTAAACTTTTTTATTAAATGCATTAAAACTATAATAAAAAACGATTTTATTACTAAGAAAACTCGATGGCTTGATATATGCCAAAACTTCAAAAATTTCAGGATAATTTTCATGTGAAAAGTCTGGGAAAATTTGTATAAAACATCACACACGCAAAACATGAAAATTTTTAAAAACGACCGTTTAAAGTGTCATGGCTGGAAAGAGATTCAAATGGAAGGTCTTATTGATGCTCACATCTGGTAAAAATTACAGGTCAATTTTCATGTTGGGAGTCCGCAATAATTCGGTTGGAAATAGACCTGAAATTTTTTCCAAGTGTGAGCATTATTAAGATCTTTCATTTGAATCTATTTAAAGCCATGACACTTTAAACGGTCAATTTTTAGAAATTTTCAAATTTCGTGTGTGCGATAAATTCAATCGAGTTTTCTCGTACTCTCCACATGCAAATTGACCTGAAATAGATGCATTTCACGTCTTACCTCCCCAAACATCTAGCACAGCACTTAATTTGGTTTGGTATATTAATTTTAATTGTTTCGAATGAAATTTTCTTATTTTAAATTTTTTAGTTTGTTTTTAGGTAGAACAAAATAAAAATTTCTAATATAAATAATTACTTTCCGGTATAAAATTTGTATCTGCATTATCGACCTTTTTCGACTATCATTTTCGTTTGATTAGTTTCATTCTATATTATCGACATTTTTTCTGCTGGCTTACTTTAATAGCGGGTGAATTTTCTTACATTGATATGTCCAAAGTGGCAAATTTTTATGAAATGTCATAATTTCAATATTCTAATATTTAAAAATGAATAAAAATTTTAAATATTTTATATTTTTTTCTATTTTTAGACAACTTCCGTAGGGCGGACCAACTTTTTCAAGCTCTCGATATTTTTACATCGATTTCAATACCCATTTGATGTTACATCTTCCTTGAACAATGTAAAAAATAGTAAAAGCTACAACCGGAATACCATAATGGAGATTTTTAAATCATTGTTAATTAAACAAAATATCACTATATGAATAAATAAAGGTTATTTTCGAATAAATTATATCAAGAACAGTTAAAAACAGACTTACCAATCACAGTAGCGAGAATAATAACTGCCAATACGACTGCCGTTGAAATCATAGAAATGAGCTGTATCGTAGTTTCAAGTTCTAATGTCATATTATCATTATTGCTACTATCGTTAAATATTAAACCATCACCATATAAACCACTATTATAATTTTTGCTACCCTCATTCATAATAACAACACTTTGATTTATAAAAAAACTATCATTTACACCAAATAATATTGAATTATCACTAATATCACTACCATTTAAATTACTATTATTATTATTATTATTACTATATATCATGATAGTACTATCATTACCACTATTTATATTCAATATTAATTCACTTAAATTATATTTATTATAAAAACTATTTAAACATTTTTGCAAATTTATTGTGTTATTATAACATTTTAATATGTCATAACTGTTGCTACTATTATTATAATAGTTATTACTATATGGATCACGGTTATCGCTAGTACGTTTTGATGAGGGGGCCGATGCATCGAAAATTGTTTCGTTAAAATTAAAAAATTCATCGTATATGTAATCGGTGAACGATGATAAGAATGACGATGAAGATGATGATGATGATGAAGCTGATGATGTTTTTGTTGCGACCGCGGATGATGATTCGGTCACAATTGTGGATGATATTGAGTGTTGCACGTCATCTGAACCATTTAATGACGTACCACCAACCGTTGTATTTGCATTTGTTGTTGATGATGCGGTCGATGTTGTTACTGTTGTTGTACGTGTTATCGCTTTTTTTAATGGAATTTTTATTGTTATATTTTCTGTTTTATTACTATCATTACTACTATTATTATTATTATTATGATTATTATTATTATTGCTATTACTATTTGTTATTTTACTTTTATTCCATGGCCACCACCATGCATCAAATAAATTTTCCATTTTCTCCACAAACTTTTCCTCGTCTTCGTCGAACGCGCTCTGTGTATGTATGTTTGCGTTTTGGCTCGAGACGCTAAAATTATACTTGTCTGTGTTCTTTTCAGCGTTTTCCTCCTGCCGCTCACACACTTATTTGGTGTTGGTTGTTAATTTTTCTTCATTTTACATCTAAAATGTACATAAGAAAAGAAAAATAATATTAAATTATTATTTCGACTGATTATGATCACCATCAAGGTAATGATGCTGTTTAAATTTATGAGACAATAAAAGCTTTTTGTAATTTTAAAAATAATTTTTGTTTTAGTTGTCTTACGTAATATCCACAAAAAATAATAAATGGAACAGGAAAAGGTCTTTAGCATCGTTAACGGCATATTGAAATTATGTAGTTAATTGAAATTAGTTAAGTAAAATATTTAGTGCGTTAATTAAAAACTACAAATATGTATATAATATTTAGTACACTAATGACATAAATTTTATAGGTAATCAACATCTTTTATTGTGGTTATAACTCCTTACAGTGTTTATCTGAAGAGAGCCAATTCGGTAGCCAACAAAAAGTTTATAGAAATTTTCCACAAAATAAGGCAGACAAGACAAATACTTGTTGCAATATAAATCAATTTATTCAAACATCCACCTCTTATCTCATCATTCTCTGGATACACGCAGCATTAAAGATGAGGAATTTTTTCTGTTTTTTTGATGTTTTCCTCCCATTTCCTCCTTGCTATTGTTTTCGATTTTATTTATTTTTTGGAAAATGTTTATTTTTTATTATTGAAATTTAGATGTAATCAAAAGATAAATAAAAGTTTTGTAAAGAAAATAATAACAGTTTATCCATCATCAATCTTATTTTTATTCTTAATACCATTGTCATTCTATTATAATTTATTATTATTATTATTATTTGGAAAAACATTTTTTCTGATGTTTTTTTTCGGTTTTATTATTGTTATTATTATGACAAACCAAGAAACAGGAATATACAAACAACAACAACAAAATGTTGTTGGTATAGCCGAGCAACAGAATAATGAAAAGTTTTGTTTGATTTTTAGTGGAAATTTTTGTTATTCATCGTTTATCCAAAAATGAAATAGATTAAAGCTACACTAACGCTAAGATAATAGGGCGGGCTTTATATAATATTATTGCTAATCGTTTAAATTACACTCAACTTTATTTTTATAGTCAAAGACATAACAGTGTAATATTTAAGTTTATGTCTTTTAAATCTCAGTCGACGAGTTAAAGCCGATTTAAATAGAGTATGTTTCCTTTAAGAATTTTTTGGATACAAAATTTAAAAGCTTTTTTACGATTGTGAATTAAAATGTGTTTCAGGGCATTTCTACAAAAAAGAAATATAATAAATAAAGTAATTCGAAACACATATTTAGTATGTACAGGGTTTCATCAAAATTTATAAAGGTTGTTGGCACCCAACACGTAATAGGACGTTACCCGGTGATTACGAAACATTTAGTCCCCAACTTCCAATGAACCCCCGGTCATTTATCCCCGATCACTATTAATTAACCCCACCCCTACATTATGCAAATCCAGAAGAAGTTTTGGAATATTTTCGAGTGTGAAACATGTCCCAAAAAAATCCTAAATTTGTTGCATGCAATAAATGTTGCAAAGAAATTTCAAAAAATACAAGGATCTATTTAAAATAAAAATACATGATAGATATTGACAAAAAATCATTATTGTTGTAATTTCATTATTGTGCAGACCAGAATATATTAAATCATGACTTATAAATGATGACTTATAGGTAATTGTATACATAAGGATTAAGGAATGATCACATGTGTGTGCTATATCGGTGTTGTGCCGTTCCTTAACATCACAATATCCCATCAAACAGTACACCGACTTTGTTGTTTATATTGCATTTTAATTTACATTTCATGTTTCGAACTATCATATCCGAACTCACAAAATTCGTAATGGATTTGTATTGCTTGGGAACTGCGAAATATCAAGCATGTAACGCATAATCTCCCACATTTCATTAACTTTTATATCGTTGATTTCTGATGCAACTTTGACAAATTTCTGTATTAAATTGGGTCGATCAACGTGTTTAGAAGTTTTATTTTTTCTTCACGCTAATCAGATATAAAGTATTCCCATTTTTGGTTTTGTACAGTGAAATGCAATTTTGAAATGCTGATTGTATACTACGAAAAACAAAATCAACCAACATCCATCCAGAAGGAAGAGCCAATAAGATTGATATCATTTTCAATTTCTAGTCTATGCAGTCGGGGTCAAGCTCTCGCCCTCACTAAGGTAAACATTATCAACAAAAATCACTCCTGAACGAAGTTACCATTACTGTGTTTAAAAGAGTAGATTGTACAGGTAAGCGAAATCTCGCTATTATCATTTGTTCATTCACTGCATCGGTTATCTAAAAATTACCTTATTTTACTGGCATTTTTTCATCCATTCCGCGTAATATTTCTGGAAACACGTTTTTTTAATATCGTGATATAAAATTTAACTTTATTAAATTCTTTAAACACCGACCAAATGGCACAGTGGTTAAAGCATTGGTGTTTGGATCGGGAGGTACCGGGTTCGAATCCCGATAGAGGCAGGATGCAAAGTGAAATTTCATTAACAGATTTCGATCTGTGGTGAAATGTAACACATCTATGACCCCCTGTCGGTGTACAAAACCCATGGGCCAACCCATCTTCCATGCCGGTATAGGCTGGCATGGAGCTTGCAATGTGCAGATGGTCTTAAATCGGTCCTATAGACATACGTCCTCGAGTTGGCCGATAGGCGTAAAGTAAGGACGTAAAATGCATAACCGCGGAAGAGCAGGGTGAGCCTTGAGCCCCAAAACAGATCGCATAGTTACCAATAAAAAAAAAAAAAAAAAAAAAAATTTTAAACAAATTTGTGATATCGTTGAAACACCACAATATCTGACTCCGGTAGTGAAGACGAAAATGTATACAAGGTTTCTATTAAATATGCACCCTTTAATCGATAGAACCCTGAAATATAGTTTACTCAACTTGAAGCACAATTTATCACTTCCGATCCCACTAAATACGGTCATTTAATCGCGGCACTTGACTCTCAAACGGTCAAATGCATTCGTGATCAAACACTTAGACCACCAAATAATAACAAATATGATACATTAAAGGCCTCAATTATCGAAAGAATGAGTGAATCAGCCAAAATAAAGCTCGATCACCTTCTTACGAAAACGCCATCTCAATTATTATGATAGATGGAGTGTTTATTATCCACCTGATCAGGTTACATATATTATCAAGTATGGATGAATCCAATTTGGTTCAATTAGCAAAGACGGCCGGCAAAATTGTGGAAATACAAAAACCAATTAACTTATACAGTGTAAATACTCTCAAAAACATTGAAAATAAGCAACAAAGCGATGTACATTTTCAAATCCAAACACTAACTCAAAAAATTGAAGAACCATTCAAACAAGTTAATAGAGGTTAGTTAGTTAGAGGGATTCGCGATCAATAAACCACCGATAACCATCCCCACGGTCAAAGAGTAACAAACGACATCGCAATTTATCGCGATGCAAGGAACAAGTCAACAAATTACCAAATTGCTGGTATCTTTTTAGATATGGGATTCATTGAAAGAAGTGTATAAACCCGTGTAATTTCGATTGGTTAAATACGGCAGTTTCGAATTCGAAAAACCTTTAGACTCAACGCTCTTTACGACGGGTGTCCGGAGTCTAAATTCTAACAGTCGTTTCGTAATAACCGATCATCAAAATAAATTACAATTCTTAGTCGATACCGGTGCCGAAGTTTCAGTAATTCCTCCAACAAGTTCACAAGTAATTAAACCAGTAGAATTTAAATTATTTGCAGCAAATGCATCAATCATCAATACTTTTGGACAAAGAAATTTAACTCTTGATTTAGGTTTTCGAAGACCATTCAACTGGAAATTCGTAGTAGCTAAAGTTGACAGATGCATTTTAGGTGCTGACTTTTTAGCTCATTTTGGTTTGGTGTTTGATGTTAAATGCATAAAGTTAATTGATACCTGTGTTAACTTTATTACAACGGGAGAACCAATACAAATCAATTCGTACGGTATTACAACTATCAAAACCGACGAATACCATCCGCACATTTTAAAACTTCTACAAAAATTCAAATCAGTGAGCTAAACTATCAGTGAGCTGCCCTAAATAAATCGAATTAGACATCTTGTTATTGGACTGATACACGTAAAAATCCGAAGAACCGAATATAATATTATTTAAAAAGATGGTACTGACCATGTCTATAGCTGCACAGACCAATTGAGGTTATTCTTTTTGGTTCAAGCCATATTTAATCAGTTCGAATGGCGTTTAATAGACAAGACCCGTAAGAGTTGCTTCTACATAATTTCGTTATAGTACAATCTCTAAGATGCCTTGTTAATGGGCGAAATGGGATTCAGTCGCAAACGTCAACAGCAGCCGTTAAGAGTTTTGTTAAAAAATCTAACTGGATAACTCTATAATGAAATGGTACTGTAGCTGTTTGATAACGAATGCACTCTATATGATGTTTTGTTATTGGCCATAATGAGATTCCCTCCAAACTAAAAAAGAACAAATGAAAGTTTTACTAAAAAAAAGCTGCTGCGTAAGTTTATATTGAAATGATTTACACGTCGTTTGATAGATAAGGCGCTAAGAAATTATTTCTATATGTTTGCTCCAATACCTGGGATGTCTAGTTTTGTTAAACAAAACTCGAACTGAGCAAGTCTGTAATGAAACGGTACAATTGTTGTTTGATGGGCTAAACACGTAGGAGTAATTCCTTTATCGTTTCACTGTGGTGCAATATCCGTGATGTCTTGTTATTAAAATTCTTATTACAAAAATACAAAAATCTGATAACTGTTTTACTTAAAAGAAAATATTTGGCAATTCCATTGTGATATGATTCCTCGCCATTTGATAAGTCAGGCCCTAAAAAACAACTGATATGATTGATTTTTGGTGTAGTCTCCGTGATGTCCTGTCATTTGCCAGAATTGGATGCATACTGAAAATCAAAAGGAGCAATAACATTTCTGAGCAATGTGAGTGTTTCCCACAAAATTCTATTTTTAAATTTCATATGAAATTTAATTTTTCACTCAAAATTCCTAAAAAAATATTTTAACGGTGTAATTTCAAATACATGCGTATTGTTGTTAATTGGTTAAAACTTCACACTCATATTTAAAAATGATTCTTGCATACTTGAAGTACAGCTTTCTCTTCATTTTCCCGGTTACGACGCTATCAATCTTAGTTTTGTTGCTTCCTAGCAATCGAATAGTACTGCTATCAATCCCCCCGGTTGGAACTTAGTTGTAGGCTTGTCATTCGTGATACTTTTCGTTGAATTTTATTCTCCTTCCCACCTTATAAATCAGGTGGTCCAAATAGAGTTTTCCCGCTGAACTACAGAATGGGATTTATCTCAATCGGTATCACTTACTGCTACTCTTGCAAGCAGCAATTGGAATTATTATGATTGGTTAGTCATTTTGGTGACGGGTGAGTACCTTAATGTACTGTATGACTTAATGCAACGTGTTCTTCAAGTTTTCTGTTTTCAAGAAAACGACCGCCAGATCCAACATAGTAAAACATCTTCTGTGTTGCCTTAAAAAGTTAACTTACTTAAATCAAACTCCATTATTGCGAAACTCAAAGTCTACTAGATATGGTTTGCTGCGCTATTATCGGTGGTCTTAGGGGTATATCCTCTATCCGGTCGCAAATTAATTATTTGCAATCAAAAATATGGTTACTAGATTTATTTTGCTATGCCAATTCTCACATTTTTTTAAATTTAATTTTTTTTTGCGATTGTTAAGTAGAAATACATAAAAATATTGCGACCTCTGAAAAGGCGTAGCAGTCTTTTCGTAGATTTCAACTCTACAATCGCAAAATAAATTTAAACTTTAAAAAAATATGTCAATTGGCATGGCAAATTAAATCTAGTAACCATATTTCTGGTCGCAAATAATTAATTTGCGACCGGATGGAGGATATACCTCTTAGACTGCTATATTTACATTGATAACAATCTTTTCGCTGTCCTCACTGCGGTCGTCAACTTAGACATGGCTTGTTCGGCTGCTTTTCAAATACAGTGTATCGACGCTTGGAACACTTTCGGCTTGGCTGCAGAGCAGCTCCTGGATGTGGCTTATCGCAAGCACCAATGACTCGCAACCAATAGCAACCATTCGTATAATCAACGCCTTGTACACATAAACTGATTTTTATTTTACTATACTAACATCGCAAATATATGGTGGTCCATGAAGACGGCAACACTTTATTTATCCCTGTAAAAAATCGAGCATGTTGTGCCCAAACTATCATAAATGTTTAAAAGACACACAAACAGCATTAAAATAAATTCTCTATATTTTTACCATCTTATGGGGTAACTCATAACTACATATATATAGTAAATCGACACATTCGATACTTATCATCTGAATCATTCTAGACATTAACACGTGCAATAAACCATATAAACAAACACTATAATATAGCGAATGTGTTCTAGAAATTTGTTTGATTGTATCTGTCGAAATTACCAAAACTAAAGAAATTTTAGAAGCGAGAATCGAAAGAACCATGTTTGGGACCTTATGAACGTTGACTTATATTACAACGATTTCTAAACAATACTATTAACATAGAAATTATTTGGCCTAAGAAGACAAATTTTACTAAAGTTTTAGCAGATAGATGAGGCGGCTCATCAGATTTTAGGTGTCCGAGAGGAAATTGTAAGACGTAAAATAGGAAGTGAAAAATATACCGTGCCATATTGTCCTTATGAAATTGTGCGATTTCGAAGTAATTATTCAACAATCTGATGGGTTTTACAACGGTGAAGATGAAATTTCTATTATTGAAACTCAATTTTAATTTTACTATAAAAACCTTGTTATAAGCAAAAAAGACCAAATTGTATGTGATTTTACCAACACTATATAGAAATCACCCAAACCACATAACTTCTGCGAAATAAAATCATTGTTTAGGGGATTCATAAAATTTTTAATAAATTTTGCAATTTTAATTATAGTTCCATTATTCTGTAGTGTGTAAGTGATTTGTATAAAATTTTAATTAATAAATTTATGGTACAATTAAAAAAAACATAAAATATACATTAAGCAATGCACATTAAAATTGGCATAATTCATAAATGCCGGCGATATATCGACAAAATTGGCACCATACGGTAACGCGATTTATATTGTATGAGATGGGTAGCAAATTTCGTATAATCTGAATTTATGACACACTGTTTAAACACTATTTACTGTAATGGATTAAATTTCATAAATTGCTAATTGCTGAAACTGTTTAGTGCGGATTTGATCTGGTGGAATCATCGTTCCGTACTTCTTCCAAAACAAAACTGGCAGTGACATAACCATCAACAGCGAGCGAGATCATGTGATTTAACGCCTTTAGACTTCTTAAACAATGGATGCCCTCAAAGTCAACATAATGAACGCCATCCGGCAAATTCAGCCAGATTTATGCGACATAGTCATTGAACCTTCCGAATACGAGTCACAAGGCTGCAGCAAACATTTGAACGAAGTTAAATCCCATACTTAATGCCATAAAGTATTCTTTCAAATAAAAAAACTTGAGTGGATATCTCACATACAACTTGTTTTACCCTTTATATCCTCAAATTTAATAAATAAAAAGTTAGTATGTAAGAAACTTGAATTTTTTGTCAAAATAACAAAATATACACTGTGATCTAAAAGTACTTGGAATTCAAAAACTACTCAAAAATCGAACTAAAAATTTAATAAACGCGAATAACTTACCGTACAAGTGGCGCAGTGGTTAAAGCTTCGGCACTTGGACCGGGAGGTACTGGGTTCGAATCCCATCAGAGGCAGGATGTAAAGCGAATTTTCTTAATCGATTACGATCGGTGATGATAATAAACACAACTTAGACCCTCTGTTGGAGTGCAGAATTCAGCGCCGACCCACCGTCCATGTCAATGTGCAGGTTGACATGGAGCTTGCAACGTGCAGGTGGTATACTGTAAAAATGTGTGAGTAGGTGAATGGGTGGGTGAGTGCGTGAATGAAAAGGGGAGTATTAATTGACCTTAAAAGGACATTAAATCCATTGGATGATTAATACTTTCTTTATCTTAAAAAAAAAAAAAAAAAAAAAAAAAAAAAAAAAAACTATATGTAAGTAGAAAACATTTAATTTTTGTGAATAGTTTTGAGTGAATTTTATAAAATGAAATTTTTTAAAACAAGACACACTCCGAGGCGACAGAGGCGATTGAGGTGGTTCTAAACTACTATTTTATGTACAAATCTTATTTATCCATATGAGCAGAAATCTCTGAGATTTTTGTTATTTGAGAGAGAACATCATTGAGTGTAATACGGAAATTGTTAACATTTGAAATTATTTAACTCGGCCCATACGGATCGCACAGAGGTGGTCGAAGTGGTTCTGAACTAGTATTTGGTGTAGTTAAGGTTTCAGTGGTTGCTATCGTACACTTAGACCAATTTTGGCTCATTGTGATACCACTCGTTCACGTCATATCATTAACCCATTCACCTACTCACACAACTACAGTATACCAGCTGCACATTGCAAGCTCCATGTCAACCTGTACATTGACGTGGACGGTGGGTTGGCGCTGAATTCTGCACTCCATCAGAAGATCTTAGTTGTATTTATTAACATCACCGATCGTAATCGATGGCGAAAATTCGGTTTGCATCTATAGCCTCTGATGGGATTCGAACCCAGTACCTCCTGGTCCAAGTGTCGAAACGTTAAGCAAGGCACCACTTTTCCGGTAGTATTTGATGTAAAAAACAAATCTTTCATTCACATGCACAGAAATCTCTGAGATTTTTTTTATTTGAGAGAGAACATCATTGAGTGTAATACGAAAATTCTTAAACATATTTTGAAATTAATTAACTCGGCCCAGTCGGATCACACTGAAGCAATCGAAGTAGTGTTTAACTAGTATTTGATGTAAGAAACAAATCTTATTTATCCACGTGCTCGGAAATTTCTGAGATTTTTGTTATTCGAGAGAGAATATCGCTGAGGGAAATACAATAACTGATCATTGTGAACCGAGTTAAATAATTTCAAATATTTTAGAATTGTACATTACACTCAATGATATTCTCTCTCGAATTAAAAAATACTTCAGAGATTTTCGAGAATTTCAGTTTGAGTTTGACCCGCGCAGGTGTGTGTAGGGAATGACAGGTTGTGGTGTCTTCCGGATTTTAACTATTTAATTATTTTAAAACATTGTAATTTGATAACATTTAAATTGTGTAACATGTCAATTGTTTGTTTTTGATAACATATTGGTTGTTTTACCTTTGTTGTAGTTGTGGTGTTGTTTTTCGGGGGGCGTGCAGAGATGGATTTTTGACAAGATTCTTTTTCGTTGCCCGCGCGATTGTGATGGCGGGCAGGAGGAGAGGTGTTAGCTGTATTTTGTTGGCACAATTACAACAACACCACCTAGCTAAAGCAGAAATTGAAGAGTAAAGATGCTTTATTTCTCAACAAAGTACAGCTACAGTTTATTGTTTCTTGTTGCTATTATTATTGTTATTATTATTTAATGATAATATTTTCCGGTTTTACTCAAAAAAAAGAACTTGTCACAGCTTTGGGTAATTGATTAAGCATTAAGGATGTTTTCTAAACACCGACTTATTGACTTATTTGACTCCTTCTTGAATAAGTCGGTCAAGCTGTTCCGATTGCTTTTATTGACTTGTTTTGACAACCACAAAATGAAGGTTAAATTTCATATCATGTCTACTTTAACATTATTTAACCCTTTCGAGGACACGTCGGTATATACGTTTCAATTGATCGACCGTAGGACACGTCAGTATATACCGATACAAAATAAAACGCGGCGGTAATTACAGACGTTGTTTTCATATGATTAATATTGAATGTGGTTTTTTGTGTCCCAGAGGAAGCGTTACTGTTTTCATTGTACCCTGTAACAAGTATTTTAAATAATTGTGCGTCCGCGATAGGGTTAATTACCTAAATTAACTAATCAAGATTTTGGGTGGAGGTCTTCATAGTATTTTGCCAATGGTTTTGATTATGGTTCGAATGAAAAATTTGTTTTGTTGAGGAAGATAATTCTGGTTTAAATCTTAATTATGCCGAGATCTAAGTTTACTTATATTTAACACAATTTATTTAAAAGTTGTACTAATTATTACTGAATTATATTATATACTTATGGACAAAAAAATGCACAATCTGTATTTTTGAAATTACGAGTAGCTTAATAATTGTTTTTGTAATTATTATGATAAAATCTATATAGTATCTAGTTCTCACTAAAATACACATGCATTAAAAAAATACTACCAATAATTTTGTCGAATTCGAGTTTGGCAAAAATTTGAGCATTTTGGCTATTCAGTCTAAAAGTTTATTTACAGTGAATTGTTATTTAAATTATACAATTAAGTGTAAGAGTAAGGTTTTTCATTAAAACCAAATAAAAATGAATAACTTGTCGGCCGAAAGGATTCATTTGAGTGTTGAGGATTGCGTGAGGGCCATTACATTGGTTGAAGAAGGAATAACTCAGTCTTACGTTGCACAACTGTTAAGAGTGGACCAATCCACAATGTCCAGAGTGATCAAGCGATTCCAGGATAATGGACAATATCATCGTCGTCCTGGTAGTGGGAGAAATCGATGTACAACACTCGCTGAGGATAGGTATATTAAATTAATTTGCTTGAGAAAACAGTTTGTAACTGGACGTAGCATCAAATCAGACCTAATCGAATCCCGAGATGCACCCATTAGTGAAAGGACCGTGCGTCGATAAATCAAGGAATCCAATATGACTGCAAGAAGGCCAGCCATATGTCCAGAATTGTCTACAGCACACCGCAGAGCTCGTTTATCATTTGCTCTCGAACATGAAAACTGAACAATGGGGCAATGTTTCGTTCTCCGACGAGTCCAGATTCCCTTATAAATGAAGCAAAAAAAAAATGATGCGTTATTTTTGTCCATAAGTATATTTTAACAGGTTTTAATCGGTAAAAGTGAAATGTATTTGCTACTTATTAATAATTCTAAATATATGCTTTAAAATTTACTTTGTTTCGTATTTAGAAGAGTTGAAGTTCCTGAAATTATAATTTTGATTCTATTTAGTATTTTTATTTAGATTTTAGCTGAATTTTCAGATGACGCCAGTGACGAGTACTATTATATAGTATTGTACTAATTATTTGGTGATTGGAATTCAATTAATTTTAATACATGGAATACAGATTATATAAATCCATATTGTTTTTGGTTCAGTGTACTATCTCACTTTAACTATTACTGTTATATTTTAGAATAATAAATATTTTTATTTATTTTTTAAAAAACAGTTTTTTTTAATATTTATTATGTTGAAATATAACAGCAATAATTAATTTTATTTCATATTTCTTTGAAGAATTGATTTGGATTAATTAATACTAATCATTACATTTAAGTCATTTAACTGCTTTAATTTTATTATTTAATACTTCAATATTTATCATTTTTATTAGTATTCCTCATAGTAAAAACGACCACTGGAAATAGTATAAGTTATATTGCAGATAATTTAAGATATTTTTAGGAATCTGATTGCTGGGTATTATTCCATAATATATTAAATAATTATGTTGTTTTGTGCTAAACGTGTTACATTACAGTTCAACTAACAATTTACTAACTATTGACTACTAAGGTGTCTGAAACCGGGTCAATTTCCGTAATAATTAATTCACCTATCCTGTCCCTCCATCTTTTATATGTAAAAGAGCGTGTGGATGGGTCTGGCGTCAACTGGCAATCTTACTTAGGTTTGTCACACATTCTAATCAATTAATCAATTAGTCAAAATAACATGATCTCCAACTAACACTCCATATATCTAAGGATGTATTTGAATTTCTAGGGATATCTTAATTGGTCAAGAAGAATTCTATTAATATATTTGGTTAGAATACAAAATCCTATAAATTGTCCCCACCCTTCGATGGGAAGCCTTGATTAGTTTTTCTGACATGGTCCTCAACAAATGCACCAAAAAAATTTTAAACCGCCCATTTTTGCCAGAGTTGAATTTTGACCACTGCGGGTGGGTATCTCATTTGATTTCAATAATTCATCCTAATTAAGAATTCCATCTTTTCAAAATTTATAAACTGGCACCCACGTAAAAATTATAAACGCGTCGTTTCCTTTAATTATTATTATTATTATTTTTTTTTTTTAATTAAATTAATAAATGTTCATTTTATTTACGTAAGCAGCAATATATTAATTTAGTATTAATTTTCAGGAATCTATACATATTGCTTGTGAAATAACATTTATTTATAAAATTAATTGCTGATTGTGTAGTTTAGAGTTGTATTGTCTTTACTAACTATAACGTCTCTACCTAGATGTATGTAATCGGGCCGATTCAATAAACCAGTTTTGTTTAGGAAGTCGAAAAGTATTAATATAGTATTCATTTTCAGGTGATTTCCAGATTAACCCTTTATCCTTCCCCAAGTAGATTAGTTTTGTGCTGTCTTTGTGTTACTAACTATCGGCTATGCCTAGGTGTCTGTAACCGAGCCGATTCTGTCCCAATTAACTTACCTATCCAATCCCCCGGTTTTGTTATATGTAAAAAAGAGTGTACGGTGGGCCCGGCGTCACCCGGGAGCTCCTGTGTAAGAACTTGGTCGTACATTCAGAATCAATCAATCAATCAACTTCAGAGATTTTCGAGAATGTAGCTTAACAAAATTTGTTTCTTACATCAAATACTAATTCAGAACCACTTCGATCACATCTGTGTCATTCGGAGTGTGTCTTGTTTTAAAAAATTTCGTGTTATAAAATTCACTCAAATAGTTTTTTTCTCAGAAATTAAATAACTATATTAACTTATAGTGTAGAAATATGTTTATTAAAAAATTTCAAATATTATTATGAAAGTTCAAATTTTGAGTGTTTTTAATTCTAAATACTAATAGGCTACAGGGTATATTTTGTTATTTTGACATAAACTTCACTCAGATTATTCATACAGCATTTTGGTATTAGGCGCCACCAGTGGTTAGCTCGGAATAAAGGAAAAATAATTTCCTAGATCAACCAAAGGCTGATCTAATAGGCACTGAGGTAGAATATTCGAAACTATTTTAATTCAAGGACAGATTTTAGCACGCTACTCCTAATATATAAACCAAATACTAAACATGCGTATTATTTATGCATGGATGGTTGACTTGTTAAAATACCGGAAATGTGAATACATCCTGCAATTGCTATTCCGTCATACCGTTTATATCTAAATGCTGAAAAAATACTCCGGATAACAGGGTTCCAATTAATTTGCAATTAACCTAAATTAGAGGCATCACTAACATTATGGGAAACGTTTTCAAACACGGCACATTCACCTCAATAAAAAAGAAACAAACCCCAAAAACCTCAATAGCTTATTTTTTTTCTCTGTGCTTCCAGTAATTGTATCAACTATACAAACTGTACATCCCTATTGATTAAAATAACAATTGTGGAAATTCATTTTCCTTATTTTTCGCTCATCTTTCTCAATTGTTCTAATGTTATTAAATTACAAAAGTGCTTTTTGTGCTATCAATTTAACTATTGTGTTGTGATTGTATTGTGTGTGTGTGTGTGTGTTTTATATATGGGTATATATTGGAGTAGGTACCCATATACTCACATACAACCATGTATAATAATACGCTATACATGGATGGATGTACAAAGCATTAGTTGCTGGTAAAATGGGAAAACTAAATACTCGAAATGTACTGAAATCGATTTTTTGTTATATTTAGTTGCTTTCTTTAGAATTAATTTCCAACTTTTATCTATTGATGATTTGTATTTATCTAAAATTGAAGTGGTAGCTATATACGAGTAGAACTGAAAGGAACGGAGAAATAGTAAACCTTGAATAATACATATTTGATATATTGTATATCGATAGTGTCGAGATGTTTTTTCGGGGTTATTTATGGCAAATAGTTATATATCGAATATAAATACGTTTATATCTATAAGGCGAAGGATGGAATAACACTGTCGTATATTGGAGATTTTGTCTTATAGTGAAAAATTATTGACTAAAAATATATATATATATAAAGAGACGATGTCATCTTATCTAGAACGGATAGAAAATATCTAGAACATCTATCAAAATATATAACATTAACTATATTATATATAGGGTACCATAAAAATGGCTTAAATTTGATCAATTTTACTGAATTTGAAGAATTACGTACTTAAAATAAAAATTATACGAAAGTTCATGCACTTAGCTCTGCCAATTGTTTTTTTTTTTTTTTTTTTAATTTTAATACGAAAAGCTTCTTATTTAATTTCGAAAATTAAACATTTTCCATTTTCGCATATAAATTATTTATCTTGGTAAAATTATTCTGATTAATCGCTTTTATGATTTCTATAGAATTTTCTACGAAATATTTCTTTTTGTATACAAAACACTTTATTTAAAAATAAAATCTTACGACAAAAATTACGAGTACAAAGCATTTTTATGTGACGTCGTTTTGTTATTTAAATAGAAAATTACTTTGTATTTGTTTCGTTCTAATTTAATAATAGAAAATCCAAATGAACATGGAAAATTTATTCAACACTTTTCCATATACTCATGTTTAAACACTCAGGTGCATAAAAAACGGGCCTTGAACAACAATTTAGTTTAACCACAGACAATCAAAAGAGATTTTTCATTTGAACTAAAAAATTAGAACAAAATTTATTTCTGATAACTCCAATGTCATCGTTGTATCTGCGATGTTTCGTTAAACTGTGTATACGTATACGTAAAAAAACAAAATATATTTGATTGTATGCGGCTATTTACAGAAAATAAATTCGCAATTTTAATTTTTACGTTTACATAGAATGAAATATCTATTTTAGGTTGTCTCAGGTTTAACTATTAAGAACTTTTGATATTAACGGGATATTGGAAGGGCGCACAATGTTTGGATTGGCCGTTTGATTCTGTTTTGCCTTGTTTTTAGGACATTTTCGAGATCCTTGATCAACACTTTGTCATAAATTTCTATGGATCGTGATTTGGTTTTCCATTTCAACCTCTTACCATCGAATAAGATGCGAAATTTTAAGATGAGTTTGATCTGAGTCCGTAATCTTGGATCTTTTTGTCGCCCTTGTCGTGTTCGGAGTGTATCGGAGTTATTGGGTCGACTTCTGTCCCATTTCTATATAAAGCTTCGACAGTTAATATGTATCTGCCTTTCATGAATATGGTGCCATAATTGTTATGTAGATCAGTACAAATTGAAAGTCAGGCCTCGCATTGTGGTGTCATTATTACATTTCAGATTTGTGAGATTATTATTCCCAAGTTTTACAACAACATGGCGGGGGTTTTTCTCGCAAGCAGTTAATGCCGTTCAAATCTAAGAATGCAGTTGATCTCGTTCAACCAGTGAATTGCGGACAAACCTATATGTTTATGCCTGGTTAAAGCTATTATAATGTGTGGAAGACTCTCAAAATATTTGATTGATTTATTTGACAGGCGGACACACTACTAATGTTAAGCCGTGTGCCTCGTGCACTATCAGTATTTTAATCGAGCCAGGTAAATGAAGTTTACTTCATTGTTTTTTTCGATTTCTTGTAGGTCAAATATAGAGTACATATTTGGCTTTACTAGAATGTCACTAACGGAATGGCATTACATGAAGTAACAGTCCTTGTAATATGGTTTGTAGTGCGAAGTAGTTGATTGGTGACTGTAACGAATGTACTCCAACAGCAGGACATATTGTAGGATATTTATAAGCTATTTATAAGCATCATCCATGTTGACATATTTAAGTCCATCAATGTCTGGTGGTATTTGATTTTGGTCTTCTAGAATAACCATTTTTCGACATTCACCAGACCCAGTAAACCACACTTTTATTGTTGTATTAGTTCAACACTGTTAAATTAAAATCTAATTAGGAAACACTGGTTCCCATACGAAAATTAGTACTAAAACCAATTACGTCAGTGTGTACTAAAATTGTACCCAATTGAATGTAATGTAATAAAATAAAGAAATAAAAAAAAATATTTCGATTCAGAGAAATTTAGCAAAATAAACTAAACTAAATTTTTGTTCATTGCATCAGCCCTTTATTGAACAATTTAAAATCATATTCTGATTTATCAAAAAATATTTAGCCACTATCGAGTAGAATAAATAAAGGACACTTTATAGCTTTTATTCTAGCTGAAATTTTTCATACTATAGCACCTAACTATTCTTGACTTAAGAAACGCACTAGGAAAAATTAAGTGTTTATTTCTCATAAATCATTAAGAAAAAGAAAAATGGTTTCCACTTTATACCTCATGTGAAAATCTAGCATTACGTATAGCATTCTAACTCGAGGAATTTAACAAGTTGTTAGACCTCTAGAACACTTTGAGATCCGGGTTGGGGAATGATATATAGACTCATCAGATGAGAAATTTAATTATCTATTAGATGCACTATCGGAACCTGAGTGAAGAAGAAGATCTGAAGATCTTTGGTAAGGAGTGATAATGGCCATTTTCAAGTCAAGATCTCAAGTAAGGTGTCAAGTAAGGAGTTCCAAAGTGTTCACGATTTTTTTTTCGAAAAAAATCAAGTTTGTCCTGGAACTGAAAATAGTCATTAACACTCCTTACCGGAGATCTTGACTCAGGTTCCTATAAAGCGCCTAAAAGCTAATTAAATTCCTCATCTGATCAGCTCTTATATCATCCTCCAACCCAAGTCCCAAAGTGTTACCGATTTGTTCTGAAGAAAATCAAATTTGTCTCCATTTGAAAATGAAGATTAACACTCGAAGTAAATTGGCTTACCATTTTACTATTAACCCACAATAAATAAATTTCGATATTAAATGGTTTTAGTACTAACCAAAGTACTCGGAACTTTTAAAGTTTGCACCTTTCGTTTACGTATACTATTAGATTAGTACACCTAACAAATATCCGAAAACCAAGCAAATATCCGAATCCGACACGATACAAATTGTATAATATTAACATAGGCTGCAGGCCAATACTCGGGTAAATTGTACAGTAAGGTAAATTGAAATTTTAGTACACATTTAAGTAATATAGCGGGCCAATTATGTAGTAAATAAAATATGGTAATAATGGCTTAAAGGGTAAATTTATTTAAGAGACTCTCTTGAATTGGCTCATAGGTAATTAAGTAAATGTCAAAAATTGTGTTTAGTCTGTTTAGTTTTGGAGCTTTACAATTATTGCGATAAATAAATTATAATTACCTCGACGAGATTGGAAAACTTGCATACAAAGCTCGGTCGCCAGTTTTTACTAAAGCAGTTGGAGCTATAGATGGATGAATGTCAAAATTAAATGTCCACCTAATCAACGAGATCAATACATAAATCGCAAATTGGATTATTCAATCCAACTGCAAGCTGTATGTGATCAAAATTATAAAATATACAATATGTGTGTGGGCTACCCGGGATCAGTGCACGACCAACGCGTGCTTATTAATCGTGCACTATAAAGATTATTATTTATTATTATTATTATTATTTTTTTCCATCGTCACCGTCAGGTTGGGAAAATAAAAATTATTTTATTAATCTAAAAATTCTTCATATGTCGTATATAATTTAACACGAAACGTCAAAATAAAACAACATCAAATCAAATTACCTATTTTTTATATGGTTTACCCAGCTTTTTAGTACAGTATTTTAATTTACTCAATACACTGCTAAAAATTTGGTAAATGCCCACAGCCATAGTTAATAAATATTATCAATTTACATAAACTAAATAATGCCGTTAGCAACCGTTTAACAACCTCTGAAATGCTTGTTTTGACAGTTATGTTGCTCAACTCTACCAAATTCTAAGTAAATTTATATTTAAATTTTACTTAAAAATCCTTAGTTAATTTAATTGACATTTTTCTGAAAAAATAATTAATTTCATAACAGTGTACACATGCACCAACACATTAATAAATCAATTAGAATTCAATTGGATTTTACGTAATCCAATATGATTCGTATTCCTATACGTGTGAAATAAAGTGTGAAAACCTTCACACGCATCAATCGTACAGTAATTGGTTTTGATGTTTTCATATGAAATGTTAGGGTCTTTACATCGAGATTCTAACCTTTATTTTAATGTCATGAATGCCATGTTTGGTAGCACTGAGGACATTTTTTCTGTTTGAATGTGAATTTAGAATCCATCTTGTTTTAACGCAGTCTGGTACTCCTTGTATTGATATTATCTTTGATTTTGGTTTATCTAACAACGGCAATGAAAGGTTATGTATTCTTTCAAAAATTATGTTGTCCAGCATTACTTCAGTGACATTGTTGTATCACCACTTACCGAACTGAACTTCTAAGTCAAAGTCTCAGTAGCCATTCAACTACATCAAAAAAAAATCGATATATACAAACCAAAGCACAAGGTCAAGTCTTACTGATTGTCATCGTTATACAAGTATTAATCATAACGGAAAATTTGACCCACCAATTACGAGCTAAGCGCGTCAGAATGATAAGCCTGATAATTCACTGGAATTGGTATAGTTGGCAACAAAAAACGAAGCATATATATTGCCAAGATTGACTGAAAATCATTCAAGCAACTTGATTGACATCCATAATTGGCCTGTTTCAAGTAACAAAGAACTAACGGACCCAACTTTAATTGTCCTCAACCAATAGATATGTTAATCGTCGCTATGTGTCCCCGTCACTCAATAGCCCGTCGCTATTCCAAAAATTCTGCGAAGTGGTCTGCGAAGTTAATCGATCTCCAAATGAAACACAGCTGAAGAACTGAGATGTGAAATATTATGCCAATTTTTTACAAAACACTGTGTCGCGTGATGAGGCAGGACGAGATATCATTCGGCTACTGTTCCGAGTAGAGCCATCAATTTAAGAAAACTCTCCGAACACAGTCATTATTACGTGATCTACAATATCCACATTATAGTTATTTTTCTAGCATTATTCCCTGCAGTCCTAAAAATGTGTTCCAGAAGATTTTACTTCTCTCAAAAGGGAAGGAATGTTGTGTAATACCGAGAAAAATCGATCTATTTATTTGTTTTCCGCATTGCTAAGTAACGTCATTAAATTTTAACAAAATAAAAACAAATGCGTTCAAAACATGAAAATGCAACCTTGCAACCTCAGAAAATGTACATTTGTTTTCCGTAGTGCTTGTACATTTTTATTTCCTCTAAATTTTAGTTCGTATTATAGAACGTAACGAACAATGATCAGTAATTATTAAGTAATGTGTAATCAAAATCAGTCATTAGAAATTAATTAAAAATGTAAAATGAATAAAAACAGTAAAGTTTAAAATATCCAATCCCCAAACCGCCCCGCACAACAGTTCGATCAAAAAACTAAAAGTCAATTGATGTTGAATGGACATAAAATGTAGCCACTTTCGGTTTCTTCATGCTGTTTTTAGCAGCAATTTTAGGTGGAGCACATGTCATAATTTATATTTTAAGCGTCCCGTCTTTGCTGCGAAGGAGTGTCATTTTCATATTCATAATATTACACGATTTATTTATAAGAATAATAATTTATATTTTGAAAGGTAATCTCAATGAAAAATTTATTGTTCGATTTTGAAAACGAAAAATATAAATTTTAAATCGATAAAGTTTGATAAGAATCTACATTCACAAGTAACAGTCGGTGCCACTGATTACAATTTCATATATATTGATTCCTGCGTTATATTTGATTTTATATCAATCACCTTTGGATGACATGCACAGTTTCACACTAAATTGCGTATAGACAAACTAAATTAAATTGACAGTGCAAATTGATTTCAATTTACTTTATAAACGAAATCCGTTAAATTCGCACATTATTAAGTTTCATCATAATAAATACGAGTAATATAACAAACGAAATGAAAAAAAAAATAAAATCTTTTGTTGAATAACTATTATCGTCGACGGAAAACTGCTTACTCACCATGAACCTCAAAACCAAAACATATCAATAAAAATAAAAAAAAATCGGATCAAAAAAATGTATAAGCATTTTTGTTTCAACAGGTGGCCCCTTATTCAAGTATGGGAGGAAAACACTCAAAAATCTAATTAAATATCTTAAGTCGAAAAAATGTTGTACTCGTCTCGTATAATACGAGTATAGATATTTTTCCACTTAGTTAAGTCAAAATTATAACCTACAAATACTCCAAAAATAAGTTAATAAAACATTTCCATTATATTTTCGACAGGAAAAGAACAAAAAAAACTCTAGTCGAAAAGTTAAAATGTATAACAAAAAGAAAATATTATAATATAATTTGTTTTTTATATATAAATAAATAACTTTGTATAGATTTTACTTTTCTTTCAATTTTCAAATTTATTATTTTATTTTTCAAATGCCGAATGTATTAAAAAAAGTTACAAAGTTACACAGGCAAACAGGTATGAAAATTTGATTATGGGAAAAGTTTTTTTCTCCCCCTTTGTTTTTGGGGAAAAATCACATTTATAACTTCCTTCGTTCTATTTTTAGTTTTAATAGTTTCTCTTCTAATTAAAATTTAATTTATAATTTTAAAGGAATTAATACAAGTGAGGAGCTGTAAGGACATGTTTTTTTTACGTATAGACACCATATACCAAATTATTAATTCGATTAGCATTAGCACAAAAATTTCATGCTTCTAAAATTGTATATGCGGGGTGTATGGTGTTGGACCATTTTTGAGTGTTAAATTTTGACTTAGTACATAGCTGTTTCAACGTTTGACATTTCGTACAAAAATACGTATTCAATACTCAATCAATTTCATTGTTTTATTAATATTTTGTTATTGAAGTTTTTGTGGTAATATTCCACAATTCCCAATATCACACGAAATGTGTGACAGTTGAAACGAAACGATTTGACTCCTACCATTCAAAAAATTTATCGTTTTTGAAATATACAGAGGAAATAATTTTATAATGGTGTGCAAATATTTGAAATAGGGTGATGAAAAAGCGTTCAACATTATTTATAACCTGTATGTAAATGTACGTACGCAGGTCAATTTCAACAAAAATACAATTAACTATAAAATATTTTTTTTGTGAATGCCTGATATTGTTTTATTAATTAAATTAATAAAAGGTTATAAAACAATTTTAAAAGCATATGTGGAGGATATTGGTTTAGTTATGTAACATATTTGACACATATATAGTGTAGGTGTTGATGACATTTTCAGCACGATGAAAATCGTGATAAATCACAATGTATACAATTTTTGTTTTAATTCTAATAAAATGTTTTTTTGAGATATTTGGAAGTTCTGTAGTGGGTGGTTTTATTCTCATTATCAACAAATTGCAATTTAATGCACCTAGTAATAAATTTGAGGCGTGATGATGTGGTTTTTATTGCTGCAATTATTAATTTGGGGACAAGTAGGAAGAAAATATATTACGTTAATATCTGTTTTCACTTTTTTTTACTAAAGAAATTATTGATTACAAATACAAAAGCAGTGGTTGATTTGAATGTTTCACGAAGATAAGGGCAAGTCACGGCTGGAACTGATCAATCAGGATCACTTTATTCATTAAGAAATGGTTAAGAACCGTGAGAGCTGTGAACATAAATCTTAGGTGAGCTATCTCTCTCTATCTACAACGATGACCACAGCATGCGTTTGAAGTTTGACCTAACTAGAGTAGAACTAATATTAGGAAAAATACAGTTGTTAAATGTTGCGTTAAAATGTCACGTAAAATGTTAAACAGAAAAAACCACGAACAGACTAGTTGGGGAGTCCGATAAATCCGATTGTCCGCTAAATCTGAATGTTTTTAAATTTAATCGACTCGATCAACCGATTATGATGGGATAACCAATTAACCGATTATGATGGGATTGCGTATGTTGGATGAAAAAGGATTCATAAATGATTTTGGGATGGAATTTTTGAATATGGCTACATTGGACGGAACTCGATTAATTCTTAACCGATTTTGTTGGGATTGGGTATGTTGGTTGGATATTGGATTCTTAAATGATTTTGGAAAAAATTCTGGAATATGGTCAAATAGGACAGATAATTTAACGCTCTCGTTAAATCGGGGTCCGTTAAATCGAAGGTTTACTGTATATCGCTAAAAACAATTTCAAACTTTTTTCTGAACTGAAGTGCTTGGAAAATCATCGACTTCTTGTAATTAGCGAAAACATACGTGATTTTTAATTTTTGACCTAAGGTTTTAACAAATATTTGCGGTTCAGGTTGTGCTTGAACCCCTTTCTTTTTTTTAGTGTAGAATTATTCTGAAAAGACTTCGTTTGCATACACATCAATAAAATTAAAAGGAATACTTTTATTAATAAACTGGATATCTCTATCACATAATACTGTATGATTTTCTGAAAGGTTAAGATTAGGGCTACCGAACCTCTAAACCATTTTAAAAGCTAATGGGATTCACGTGGTTAAATAAATACTTTAATAACTTGTGTTATAGTAATTGAATATCTCGAGAATTCATATGTTTTTCACCGAGTTCTGAAGTAAGTGATAAGCATATTTATTCTCTAGATGTTCAATTTCATAAGAAAATTTTAAATGCTTACTATATAGCGCAGACTTTGAAAGCATTTATTTGACCACGTGAATCCCATTGGCTTTTTAAATGGTTTAGAGGTTCGGAAGTTCTAATATTAACCTTTCAGAAAATCATACAGAACTAGGTGATAGTCACATTAATTGTCGAGATATTCAATTTGATCAGATACGCAATTTGAAAAATGTTTTTTTGTAAATAATAATTTCAATTGGAAAACTAATCAAATATTTCTTTATCTCTCCTTAATGTCATTTTTATTTAATTTTTACCAATACAATCACACTTTCGTTTGTTTTTGTTGGTTTAGGACTAGTTTAGGTCTAACTTCAAAAGCGTGACCACAACCTGTTCTATATAATATCAATGATCACTGGGAAACTTCACAGTCATCCGGAATCAACAAACTGAAACTATATGCTCTGAACACTAGAATTTTCAAATGGAATAATTCCGTGCTAAAGAGGAAAAAACCAAAATGAATTTCAATAAAAAAGAAACTTTCGAAGAATAAGAATTGTGTTTAAAACATTACCTTTTCATACTATCGAGATTTTTTTTGCCAAAGGGAGACACTTAACAAAAGATTTTAACCATCGATTCCTCTTGTCGCAGCATGAGAAAAGCCGTCCCGGATATTTGGCCGGAGCCAAACAATATGAAATTAAAAAATAAAAGCGGAAATCGGAACGTATGGAACCAGAAAAAATCGTAAACGAAGATATCTTGAAGAAAAACGTAAATCAATCCCAATAGAGTCACAAGCATGATTTTCGTCATCGGAGAGTGACAGCAAAAGAATATCTGATAACAACATGAGCGTCGAAAATATTAATTTACCCATGCTAAGCGCAGAAGGAGCCTCTAGAGAAAGCAAATGATTACTCCTAGAATATTGTCAGCTTTTGATAAGTGGGAGATTAGTGATTGTGCAGCAATGCATTTAATCAGTGCCATTGTCGAAATTCCTGGACATTCTATTGATGAACTCGTTTTAAACCGAACAACAATGAGGAATCTTCGTGAAACAAATATAGTTGAAATAGCAGCATTAGTTAAATCGACTTTCAAGTTTACGTTTATCGCTTGTCGGTGATTATTTTCCATATAGATGGAGAACAATTGTTGGGCGTTCCCAAAATATCAAGATCAACTGGTTCGGAAATGGCGGAGGCCATTTTCCAAAGCTTAATCGATTGGAGAGTAGCTGATGAAGTCGTGGTGAGTTGCTTCGATACAACATATTCAAATACTGGAAGAATAAATGGTCGAGTAGCTATTATTTAGAGCAGAAACTGGATCGAAGATTATTTTATCTTCCTTGACATCTCGACAGATTTTGTTAAACAAAGATCCGGATATGTGGCCTCAGGATGATAATTTTAAGAACGAAATGAACATTATCAGTCAAAGAAAAGTCATAAATGATATCGCAGAACATGATGTTAAGTTAATACAAGATTAAAATGAAAAATTAACAAGAAGTTACTTTACAAGAAGTCGTAAAAGACTACACACAGAAGTTTTCAACATATACCAAAACATTTTTATGGGTAGAAGATCATCTTAGATTGATTATTTTCATCAAAAAAATTGGTGCTGTAGAGACCAGACGGAATGAATGATCGGGATGAAACTTCATACTTAAAATTTTTCCGCAAAGTGAAAGAACCAAGCAGTGTTTGGCTGACATCGATTCACCAAAAGTGGCAGCTTCCATATAGCATATTTTCGAGAAAAGAAACGTCTAAAAACAAAAAGATTGTAAATTAATAGCAAATTCTTTCACAAAAAAATTTTGATCTTAGATCAAAAAAAATGACTGACAATGCAATAAATTTCATCGAAATGTCATTGAAATGCATTGCATTGCCAGTCATTTTTTTGATCTAAGATCAAACTTTTGTTTCGAAAGAATTTGCTATAAACTTCAATGAAAATTAGTTTAGATCATCTATAAAATAATAGCCTAACCTGACTGCCTTTGTCAGTGACGCTATGTGAGTTTTCCATGAGTTTGCTTTATTAAAACCCTGTGTGGCGATTTTCATCGAATGTAGATAACGTTGGTTTCTACGTCTACAAGGGGGACGCGAATTGTCAAATTCATTGTTATGACAGTTCTAATCCCCCTTGCTTCATTGCAAACAAAGAGTTTCATTTTGTTCACCAGTGGCACTATTCCGGCTTTTCCTGGGAATACGGAATTGGGAAAAATATTTTCATAGCATTTTTGTTTAAATTATATTTTTCTGGCCTACTGTTGGAATTAGTTTGGTGTAAATATTTTTTAAACAAAGTTGATTGGGAAAATTTTGTTCCACAAAATTTTTATAGGGAAAAAAAATTCCCAATATATATGTGTTTCTAAAATATTTACACCCAACTAATTCCAACAGTACGCCAGAAAAATATAATTTAGACAAAAATGCTATGAAAATATTTTTCCCAATTCCCTATTTTCAGTAGGGAAAACCAGAATAGTACCAGAATATATGTCAGCTACTTTGTTTCAAACCGCGAATATATCAAATTATTTTGTCTCGAGTCGAAAATGCACGATGATCTTATGCCGTGATGCGTCTTTCTGTGCACCTACCAAACCAACAAATAATTACATTTGAAGCAGGTAATGAAGATGAAGCGTTGGTTGCATCACAAACTGGCCGAACGAAGTCATGGTTTCAGCTCAACTTCAACGATCAAAACGCACGTGATTTCCTATGTACTGACACTCCCCACCATTACGTTTACGTACGCGGAAAATGGTGACTTCGTCAAAGAGGTGGATAGAAGGTTGTTGCACGAATGTATACAGTAAACTTGGAAGATGAGGAGCGTTTCTTCCTGCAGTTGCATTTGCTACATATTAGAGGTGCCACCAGCTTTGAATTTGTATACGAACATTCAATGGTGTTATTTACAAAACCTTCAAAGAAGCTGCAACTGCACGGGGCCTTGCGCTAAACGACGATGAATGGGGTCAGTGCTTAACAGAAGCAGCAGTCTTTAAAATGCCAAGACAGCTTCGAGAGACTTTCGTTTACATTTGTTACTTTTGTCAACCTTCAAAACCTCTTGATCTCTGGATGAAGTATCCAGACGTAGCAAAAAAATGTAGCAAAAAAGAATTATGTTAATAACGATATCAACATAATTCTTATACAGCACGGACTTTCTTGCGCTATGATCGGCGCACCAACTCCATCGGGAAGTCCCGTAGATGCACAAGTCTTCGATGCAGTTCGAGAAGCCGAAAAAGCTAAATTACGAATTCAACTGCAAACGAAAAGCAGTTGATGCATTTTATAAAATAACTGCTGCAATGGATAATGAAAATGTCTCCAGCCATAGTTTCTATCCTGATGGACCAGGAGGATCTGGCAAAACGTTCCTATACGCAACACTGATGACCTTCATCCGGGGGAAAGAAAAAAATGTGCTTCTATTTGAAACAGCGGGAATCGCAGCTACTTTGCTGAAGGGTGGTCTAACAGTTCACAGCTGATTTAAATTACCAGTACCGCAGGTTGACACTTCTGTCTCCTCGATGCAATTGGCATCACCTGAAGCGAGAAGCTTCATTTATTATTGTCGATGAGATTTCAATGCTGGCAAAGCACGGTCTTCGCTGCATTGACAAGCTGTTGCTTGACAAGCGGTCTTCGCTGCATTGACAAGCTGTTGCTTGAAATAATGGGTTACAAAATGCCTTTCGGCGGAAACGTTTTCGTTGTTGGTGGAGACTTTTGACAGACACTTCAAGTTGTTGTGAAAGGAATGCAAGCTGACCTCATCGAGTGCTATATAAAATCGAGCAATGTGTGGAGAAACTTTCTTCAAAGACTATATGACTTTACAATTACTTATCACTAACCTACCACTCACCTACCCAGCACCCACCGACCTAACCACAACCACCTACCATCAAATTAAAACTATCTACTCTCCACTATTCACTATTATTATTTTTTTCCAAGAGTTCTTTAATTTTGACGGCGGTTTAGCCAATCCCGAAGCAATTAGTTTTTTAAATAATAAAATAATTTTAAACAATAAAAAGTTTATTTCTCCAAAATTCAGCATTTCTACAGTTTCTCGCGATTGACTATTTGGAATAAAACTTCATGTTTGAACTTTTTAGATATAAATGTGTACCGGAAGAGTTGACCTTGTTGGTTTTCTGATATTTAAGCAGAGATAATGCTTTTTGTTTGTACCATAATAAGACAGTTTTACCAAAAGTTCGGTTAGAAATCAAGAGTGATGTATTCGAAATCTATGTATACTATACATTCGTGGTAAAAGAGTCATAATAGAATGTTTTACTTTTATATTTTAATGTAATGTGTGGAAAGTGTTCGATTCCCAAACATGGGCCACAAAATGTCTTTTGTGATCCTGCAATCTGAAAACTGGTTCCTAAATAACCTGTTATACCATAATACCATTGTAACTAAATGTGTACTGGGGCCTGTGCTGTTCCGAGGCAATAATAACTACATTCTTACGAAAAAAATTATCGATCGATTTTATTAAACGAGATGGGATATTCCGCATCAATTAACATCGTATTTTACATACCAAATTCCCGGAACGAGTATTAGCATAAAATGTACAAAACGTTTGGAAACATAAAAAAATATAAAATGTATAGTAAATCTGCAGACAGTTGTTTTACTTTACATTATTTTGTTACAATGTATATGTACATTCGTAATATAATTTACATTTAAATATAATTTTATTTTTACATAAAAAATATTCGTATATTTCCATAGTATAATATATTTACGTTTAATTAAGGAATTTATTTAAAAAAAAGGAAAATAACATTTCTGGTTTCTTATATATTTAGTTACCCCAAATAGCAAAAACTTATTTATAAAATATTCAGTTTCTTCTTGTTTGGATTCATTATAAATATAAATTGATGAAGTTATCTAGATCTAGAACACAAAGCAGAAATCTTAGAAAACGCAAATAAATTATCTAAATTAAAAATTTTTAGTTACCTTTTCTTTAAATTGGATAAAATAAAATCATTCTTATTGAATGAAAACAGTAAAACACTATGGACGAGAATGACTTAGTTGTTAAATTAAAGCTAATTATCGAATCTGTAAAATATATGTATAAATGATTTACGGGGGTGTAATAATTTTTTTGGGGATGATAATCGAAAAATCCGTATTAATTTAAAAATTGGCTGAACAAACCCTAATTTCACTCAAACCAACATATCGCATTACCAACCGAACAAGAAAAGGATAAAAATATATAAATCAATACTGAAAAGCTTATTAATTAAAGTTATATAGAAGTTAATCGAATTGCGGGTGGCATGATAAAGTAGAAGGAACAATAATATTAAAAATACAATTAAATTTCTACTTTATGTACATAAAAATCGTTAATCAATTGAAAGGATTGTAAATGAATCGGATTATGATTTATAAATATTTAAGTAAGATGATTTTTGATTTATACAAATTATTTTTAATGTCGCATTAATAATAAAAATGTTCCATTCAATTAAATCCGATAAAACCTTAAATCCCCTAAAACCCCAACCCAACGATGTTCTTATAAAAATATTCTTCAAAAAGAATTGTTAGTCGACATTGCGTTTTGAGATTTTGATCAATTTAAATATTTTTTTTTTTTTTGGTTTGCGTGTAAAATAATAATTTTTAAGTTTTTTGGTAATAAACGTTTGAACTTTGGTTTGGATCAACAAGGGAGACAATATGCTTTCGCGTTTATATAACAGTAAGTGGTTTAGAACAAACATTTTTTTTTCGGATTTGTTTGACCATAAATTTTTTCACGCAAACATTTAAGCCCTAAACTCTAAGTATAAACAATTATTTTATTGATTTTGTACTTACTCATAGTGAACTCAACTCGTTTTCAACATGATGATGGTATTTAACATAATTCCATTGTCTTGAGCACTGAAACGAGAAGAATATCAAATTAGTAATAGTTTTGTATCTATGAAGGTTCGGCAATTAATTTTACTCTTTGAAATTGCTTCCGTCGTCAATAACAACTCAATGCAATCTGATTAAATTTCGAATATTTTTTATAAGAAAATAAGACCCAACTAACACAATTTTGGCACAACAGTAGTTTTTTAATTGTAAAACTAATTTTTTTTTACAATTATCAATAAAATTATAAATGCAATGAGGGCGACTATATTTTTTTAAATTTTTATTGTTATACGATGACGCCATGATGATTATTTTTCTTCCGTATTCTAGAACACGTCAATAATATTTGTTTTGTTTATTCTACCTGGGCTAAATATAAACAAAAATAATCCGTGACGTTGTTTTGACGTTGTTACAGGCTGGCTACTGCCAACCTGCAGATATTCACTAAGCTCCTGCAGAGGCCTCCACGGTGATGTTTTGCCGGCTACGTTCTCAGCGAGAAGTGCGAGGGTCGTGGGGTTTGAGGCATGCAGGGCTCCTGGCCTACACCGTGATTAACAGAAAGTTGGGGAAACGCAAATAATAAATAAAAACCGTAGTTCCGCCGAAATTCGTCGGCCGGAACTTGAGGAACGAACAACTCAAAAATTATAAACCGAGAACGGTGCCTTGGTGCGCGCATCCATCCGAATTCAAACGGGGCCAAGCCCTGGTTACGGAATTGGATGCGGGCACCAAGAGACCGCAAACACTAAACCGACACAGAGGGAGTCTCCGCTCCCATCACACCGACCGAAAAATAATTTAGTATTTCATTTTATTTAATAAAAAAAACAAAAAAAACAAAATAGGAAACAACTTCCCGCAAAAAGGAAAAAAAAGGAGGGAACGAGAGAGAGAGCGAGAGAGAGAACAGCAATGCGCATCGAGCGCGCACCGGCTGTGCGGCGCTCGATTACAAAACCAAAATTTAAATTTAAAAATAAAAAATGTAAAAGAAATATAAAATAAATGAATAAAAAAAAACAAAAAAAAAAATCGTACCTTAATTACTAAAATTTATGTTGCGGCCTTGCGCGGCCGTCATGCCACAGGTGACCTTGCCACACCCGGACCGTTGCGGTGCCTTTCACCGTTACCAATATGGGTTGCGGCCTTGATGCCGTCGTTGGGCGACTTCCGCCTTGCGCTCGAGCGCTTGCCTGGTTGGGCACTATGTTGCGGGGCCTTTCCCCGATACCAAATACAATTATGCGAGGTGCCGGTTGGCAACCCGTTACGTTGCGGGGCCTCTCCCCGATAACTCGTTCCGCCGTTGCGGCTCAACAGCCGGTAACTTACAAAATGTTGGGCGTGGTACCGCCGAATAAATTTGGCCGCGCCTGGCCGCCGTAAAAATTGGTTGGGTGGTATTTCCGCCTCAAAGACCACCAAAATAAATTGGGCGTTGTCTGTTTTAAATGCTACCAAAAATTATTAGGCATTGGCTTGCCAAACCGTAAACAAATTATTGGGCGTCCTTCGCCAAAACCGTAGAAATATTATGCGCCTCCTCTTTGACCGAAACTATTACGAATGGCTTCAACTGGCCACCTGTAAGCCGGATCCGAAGTAGTGGCACGTCCGCTAGTATATAACGATACTCGAAAAAAAATGTTGCGGCAGCACTCTTATCAAAACGGTTTTACACAACCAAATACAACAAAAAAATTCACTAATATGAACTCAATCTCTAACACTGTAGAACAAATTTCGCACACCAGTGTATTCACAAGAAAACCATACCAAAATGTTCGAAACACTCGTTTTTGTTTTGTTATAATAATAAAAATTATAACTTTTCACGATTGAAAATCTCATATAAAATTTCGTTTCATATTTTTATTAATTATTTAATTTATTTATTAATTAATTACAATTCGACTCTTTTAATCAAAAAACGATCTTCATTAAAAATCAGTATATACGCGACATAAAAAAAAATTACAAAACTGACCATTCTTTTTTTTATTCACAAACCAAACGAGACTTCTTATCTCCAAAATCAAACTCGACTTTTTTATTATATAATCAAAACTTGACTGACTCTATACCAAAAATTCGAGCCCCGCACAACTCGTAAAACGTTTTAGAAGAGATGAATCTCTCTTCTCTGTCTCTCCTTTATACCAAATTTTCGTTGGTACAAAAGAGAGACATATAAGAAAAAAACATTTTTTCCAAAACGTTTTACTTTGCACACACTCGATGCGCACTGTTCTCTCTCTTTCGTCTTCTCTTCACCTCCGCGCCACCACACAATGGGGAACAAAACAAAACGTCGCGGGTGCGTTCACAGACAAATACAGAGGTGAATAAAAACATAAGAGAAGATGGACGAAACGAAGACAACAACTGGTGTGAATAAAATAACAAAAAAAAATCGTCGTTGCGACCATACAGTCGTAACAAACGTGGGAACGTCCCACACCCTGAGATGTCTCATAAGCCGGGCCTAAAATACAACAATACGAAAGAAAACAGTTCAATTGAATTGTACATCCATTGTACCGCGACGAACTAATTTTTCGATCGAGGAAAACATGCGTCACGTGCGGATATCTTTTACATGATACGTGCCCAATGATTTGCCATTCAAATCTTCGACCGCGTACGCCACTTGTCCGACTTTACTGGTAATAACCGCGGGTTTGAATTTTCCGGCTAATTTCGCGGAGAATTTGTTCGTCGCATCGCTCAACGCAAAAGATCGTATAAAGACGGATTGTCCAACTCGAAAAGAGCGCTTAGTACTACGCAAGTTGTAATGCTGAGCTCCCTTCTCGTATGCCACACGCAGATAATGTATAATACGATCCTTTAACAGATTTACTCGATCTGGCTTAGCCCATGCATGGACTTCACCGGGATCATGTTCATCGAGTAATCGTCGCAGTGAGTAATCCGAACCGTGCATCGACATATGTTGACCGAACACGACATAATGAGGGGAATAATGTATCGAATCGTGTATGTCATTACGTAAAGCAGCCGCAATTTCCTGCAAATTTTTGTCCCACAAATTATGGTCGTGATCGCTCAAATATGAACGAATACTGGCAATTAATGTTCTATTAACACGCTCGGAAGCGTTACTTTGGGGCGAGTACACCGGCGTACGTAAATGGGTTACACCGTATTTAGCTAACAGGTCTTTAAATAGATTCGAGGTGAACTGCTTCCCATTATCGGAGGTAACAATTTCGGGTACGGAGAATAAAAGGAATACCTCGTTTTCCAGAAATCGACACAATAATGAGGCAGACGCTTCGCGTAAGGGTTTTACAACTACGAATTTCGAATAATGATCCAGAACGATAACGATACAGGTATTTCCGAGTTTCGAACGTGGATACGGACCCAAAAAATCTACATACAGTTTTTGAAACGGGCGAGTTGACGTAACCTGTGCTCCCATGGCTGGTTGTGTAGAGAAATTAACCGCTTTGTTCATTTTACATTTAGTGCAGCTAGCAACGTACTGTTTAACTTGCTTTGCCATTTGAGGCCAGTAAAATTGACGCTGAAGGCGTTCGAGAGTTTTGCTGCCGCCTAAATGTGCTGAAGTGGGAGGTACGTGAGCCTGTTCAATAAGCGTTGAAGTTAAGGAATTAGGAATAACAAGTTTCCAATTCGAAAGGTCGGTATCCGTATATTTAAAACCGAAGGAAGGGGATATCAACAATTTATCATCCTGGATTTTGTAGTTGTGCGAACAATCTTTTAATGAACGTATTTTCGCGATCTGATCGACGTAATCTGGATCTTGGAACGCAACCGAATTTTGATCAATGTGCAGAATGGGGACTGAAGAAGGTATTAACGCATTCACGGAACGGTCGATGTTTTTACTCGACAAGGCTGGATCTCCAAATTGAACACCAGGATCAGGCGTGCTCTTACTTTCGGAATCATCCTCACAAGGAGCGGATTCATCCGGAAAAGCTCGAGACAACGCATCAGGTACAACGTTAACTGAACCTTTTCGGTATCCAATCTGAAAATCCAGCGCTTGGAGTTTAAGACTCCATCTCGCCAATCGTCCGGAGAGGTCTTTTTGACTCATTAACCAGCGCAAACTGGAATGGTCGGTATAAATGACGAATGGATAACCTTCCACGTAGGGACGGAATTTTCGCACGCTGAGAACGGCAGCGTAGCATTCCAGCTCGGTCACCGAGTAGTTTCGCTGCGCCGCATTGAGCTTATGGGAATAAAACTCAATGGGCCGCTCCACCCCCTCGGCGTCCACCTGAAATAAGACACTACCGACCCCAACGGCACTGGCATCACACTGAATAAAAAAGGGTTTTGTATAATCAGGATGCGTTAAAACTGGGGCAGTTGACAAGGCGGTTTTGAGAGCGTTAAAGGAAGAATCAGCAGCTGCAGACCAACATACTTTAGTGTTTTTACCAGTAAGATCGGTGAGAGAAGAAGCTAAGGAGGCGAAATTTGGAATGAAGCGACGGTACCATCCGCACATTCCCAGAAAACGTCTAATCTGTTTCGTCGTTTTCGGAATAGGGTACTCCAGAATAGCTTTACATTTATCTGGGTTTGTACGGAGGCAGCCATCACCCACAATATAACCTAAATAGTCTACTTCTTTCAACACAAACTTACTTTTGGTCAAATTGATTGTTAAACCAGCGTCCTTCAGATATCCAGCAACCTGTTGTAGCAAATCGAAATGTTCCACCAGAGTGGAGGATGTGACCAGAAGGTCATCGAGGTACACAAAGACCTTATCGTGCAGTTGGTACGGGATCACGCGGTGCATTAAGCGACTAAGCGTCTGTGGTGCGTTGCATAAGCCAAACGGCATCACCTTGAACTGATACAAGGGCCGTCCAGGAACCGTAAACGCTGTTTTATCGCGGGATGCTGGGTCGAGTGGGATCTGCCAAAAGGCATCCTTCAAATCAATCGCCGAAATGAATCGGGTGTGTCCCAAACGACCCAACAATCCGTTGATTATGGGCAGCGGATACGCATCCTTGACGGTGGCCTTGTTCAGTTCTCTAGCATCCAAGCACAGACGAACTTTCCCATTGGCCTTACGCACCAACGTGACCGGTGAACACCAGGAACTTTGTGACTCCTCGATAACCCCCAAAGACAACATCCTATCCAACTCGGCATACATGAGTTTCTGAATAGCTGGGGACACGGAATAAAAACGTTGTTTGACTGGTTTTGCGGAACCGACATCGATCATATGAGTGATGAGGGATGTGCGGCCCAAACCTAAAATATCGCTGCTCGGAAAATATTCGCGAATGAGATCCAATTTACGACGATCATCAGATGTTAAAATATGGAATTTGGGTGTGTTGGTAGTTTCACCTAATTCGTCCGAATTATTCAACGCGGAGATTTTTGGGGAAATTCCAAAACGATTCCAAAAATCGATACCCAAATAAAGCGGTTGTTCCAAGGAAGGGACAACGTGAAAATTCATAAATTTAGTGACTCCGTTAAATTCGACGTTAGCTCGGATATAACCAAAAACTCGTTGGACTTGGCCACTCGCGGTAGTTATAGTGGAAGGAAAGTTATGGAATTCAACAAATGGATTTGACATAAGTTTCTCCGATCCACTCCCGAGAACACTGACACTCGCCCCGCTGTCGAGAAGACCCTTAAAAGGTATCTTATTTATAAAGACCTGGGCGTAAGGCCGAGTGTCACTACCCTCGGAGAATAGAACGGAGGAAATCACATCATTTCTCATTGCGACGCGACGGTTCCAATATTTTTTGGAACGCTTTAAACGATCTAACTTTGCCAATGATGGGGCATTATAGAAAAATTTAAGAGCGACAGGAAGGGAGGAAAGATTGGATGGGGAAGAAGGATCGGGAAAGGAATCATTACTGGCAGACGAGCTTACCTCTTCGTCGGATTCGAATAGGAGCGGATTTCCGCGTCCGTATTGCTCGCTGCATCCTCCAGAATCGGTTTGAGTGGATTTGTCCGTTGTAACATCAGTCTGGGTTGCGATTGTGGATTTATTCTCTGTAGGCTTCGTCTGAGTGGCAGTTGTGGTGACGACATTTTTACCGTAGTTCGACTGTGATTTCGAAACTGATCTCGAGTTGTCTGCTGGAATCTGTCCTCCAGGACGTCTCGCCGCTGCCGATGGAAACCTGCTCCCCGTGTGAATTGCGGATACTGAGTTATCAGATAGTACATCAGTAAAGGGGTAATTCTCATACGAGTCATACGCTCCAGCATCATCATACGGACTGCCTGATGACTCATTGATCACGCGTCGTGGATGGATTGCAGGTTCCGCTGTAGCTTTGATCCGCCTGAAAGACTCCTCCCAAGCAGAACAGCTTTTAATCAGCTCGTTAATGCTGCTAAACTGACGATCGGTAAGATGGTACTGGAGTTCTGGCTTCATGTTCGCTTGTAAAATTTCGATGAGCTCTGCGTCCGAATACGGTGTACGACATTGTAGCGTTAAACTCCACACTTGATCGTAGAAATCCGTGAAACTTTCGTCGGGTTGTTGTTTGCGCGACTCGACCATTCGTCTGATTTCGTAATTGGTTCGGCGGTCCTTAAATCGTTCGCTCATGCCGTCTCGCAACTCTGACCATGACGCATTCGGATTATGTTTGCGGAATGTCCAATACCACTGCAATGCCATATCTTTCAAGATGGTGTGTAACTCAAATAATAATGTTTGATTGGATAAACCACGGGACGAAGCGATGGTGTCTACTTGAAACAGGAACATGTCGATGGAGATGTCCGATGGGGATCCTGTGTAATTTAGGCCACTGTCAGATAATGATGGTTCGTCGATAAAGCCTCGCTCCAAATCGTCTTGCTCGAATGATGTTAGGTACATTTTTAATGATGGAAGGATAGAGGGATAAACTTGCTCGATTTAAATTGGCAAAGAAAATGACGTAGTTTTTATTAAATTTATTAGAAATACAAAAAAAATTTAATTCAAAATACAGGAATTTATAATTATTTATACCACACCCACAATAACTATATATGTATATAAAAAAAAATATAAACACGAAATATAATAGATGAATAATAATAAAAGGAATGGTTACCTTATAAATGGGTTGTGGGGCCCGTATTCCCACAATTTGTTTAACGACGGATATAAACGAGATACCCCCGAAAGTGGCGCTGTTCGATGAGAACCTATTTTGGGGGGGCTCGTTAAAATCATTTTAATACACGAACAAAAAAATAATAAAAATAAGAAGAATGATACGAAAATCAAACTACCAACACACCCAATAGTAAGCTGATAGTGAAATTATACAACTTAATAATGCAAGATTACAAAGGAAAAATCCAATAAGAAAATAAAGTAAGGAAAAAAAATAGGAACCGAAACTACCAACACACCCAGCGGTATGCAGGCAGAACAGAAACAGCAAAATACAACCAAAAGAAAAGTATAATAAATTGAAGTACTAAATACCCGAGGGTTTTCAATACAACCCAAAATTAACCAAAATCAAAAATATCAGAATATCAAAAAAATCAAATAAACATATCGGATAAAAATTTAAATTAATACAACGAAACGGATGGTATGATGAAAGTGGAAATCCCACTCCATGTCAGCTAAATAATAAACAAAATAAAGAAAAATAATAATAATAATAAATTTGTTGTTCCTCAAATTTCGGTCGAGAAATTTCGGGGTAAGGATAAAATGAAGCTAAGCTAAACCCCAGACAAATGACATCCGAGCTCCACCACAATCAGACACAACATAGTGGAAATGGGAAAGAGCTCGGAAGTCGGATGTCCGAAGAATAGGGGTATGACATCCCCATCTACGCGCAATCAAACAGCCCGAGCTGGTTGCTATCGCAGATGGGAAGTGCCACCCGGGAGACTGGCTTTGGTGTGCGCGTCCATGCGAATTCAAACAGTGTGAAACACCGGTTTCGACACTGGACGCGCACGCCAAAGGGAGTGAAGCTACAAATCAAAAAAAATTATAAAAATTAAAATTCGCGACAAATTTGGGCGCCACTGTTACAAGCTGGCTACTGCCAACCTGCAGATATTCACTAAGCTCCTGCAGAGGCCTCCACGGTGATGTTTTGCCGGCTACGTTCTCAGCGAGAAGTGCGAGGGTCGTGGGGTTTGAGGCATGCAGGGCTCCTGGCCTACACCGTGATTAACAGAAAGTTGGGGAAACGCAAATAATAAATAAAAACCGTAGTTCCGCCGAAATTCGTCGGCCGGAACTTGAGGAACGAACAACTCAAAATTTTCCCCACGTTGGGCGCCACTGTTACAAGCTGGCTACTGCCAACCTGCAGATATTCACTAAGCTCCTGCAGAGGCCTCCACGGTGATGTTTTGCCGGCTACGTTCTCAGCGAGAAGTGCGAGGGTCGTGGGGTTTGAGGCATGCAGGGCTCCTGGCCTACACCGTGATTAACAGAAAGTTGGGGAAACGCAAATAATAAATAAAAACCGTAGTTCCGCCGAAATTCGTCGGCCGGAACTTGAGGAACGAACAACTCAAAAATTATAAACCGAGAACGGTGCCTTGGTGCGCGCATCCATCCGAATTCAAACGGGGCCAAGCCCTGGTTACGGAATTGGATGCGGGCACCAAGAGACCGCAAACACTAAACCGACACAGAGGGAGTCTCCGCTCCCATCACACCGACCGAAAAATAATTTAGTATTTCATTTTATTTAATAAAAAAAACAAAAAAAACAAAATAGGAAACAACTTCCCGCAAAAAGGAAAAAAAAGGAGGGAACGAGAGAGAGAGAGCGAGAGAGAGAACAGCAATGCGCATCGAGCGCGCACCCGCTGTGCGGCGCTCGATTACAAAACCAAAATTTAAATTTAAAAATAAAAAATGTAAAAGAAATATAAAATAAATGAATAAAAAAAAAACAAAAAAAAAATCGTACCTTAATTACTAAAATTTATGTTGCGGCCTTGCACGGCCATCATGCCACAGGTGACCTTGCCACACCCGGACCGTTGCGGTGCCTTTCACCGTTACCAATATGGGTTGCGGCCTTGATGCCGTCGTTGGGCGACTTCCGCCTTGCGCTCGAGCGCTTGCCTGGTTGGGCACTATGTTGCGGGGCCTTTCCCCGATACCAAATACAATTATGCGAGGTGCCGGTTGGCAACCCGTTACGTTGCGGGGCCTCTCCCCGATAACTCGTTCCGCCGTTGCGGCTCAACAGCCGGTAACTTACAAAATGTTGGGCGTGGTACCGCCGAATAAATTTGACGCGCCTGGCCGCCGTAAAAATTGGTTGGGTGGTATTTCCGCCTCAAAGACCACCAAAATAAATTGGGCGTTGTCTGTTTTAAATGCTACCAAAAATTATTAGGCATTGGCTTGCCAAACCGTAAACAAATTATTGGGCGTCCTTCGCCAAAACCGTAGAAATATTATGCGCCTCCTCTTTGACCGAAACTATTACGAATGGCTTCAACTGGCCACCTGTAAGCCGGATCCGAAGTAGTGGCACGTCCGCTAGTATATAACGATACTCGAAAAAAAATGTTGCGGCAGCACTCTTATCAAAACGGTTTTACACAACCAAATACAACAAAAAAATTCACTAATATGAACTCAATCTCTAACACTGTAGAACAAATTTCGCACACCAGTGTATTCACAAGAAAACCATACCAAAATGTTCGAAACACTCGTTTTTATTTTGTTATAATAATAAAAATTATAACTTTTCACGATTGAAAATCTCATATAAAATTTCGTTTCATATTTTTATTAATTATTTAATTTATTTATTAATTAATTACAATTCGACTCTTTTAATCAAAAAACGATCTTCATTAAAAATCAGTATATACGCGACATAAAAAAAAAATTACAAAACTGACCATTCTTTTTTTTATTCACAAACCAAACGAGACTTCTTATCTCCAAAATCAAACTCGACTTTTTTATTATATAATCAAAACTTGACTGACTCTATACCAAAAATTCGAGCCCCGCACAACTCGTAAAACGTTTTAGAAGAGATGAATCTCTCTTCTCTGTCTCTCCTTTATACCAAATTTTCATTGGTACAAAAGAGAGACATATAAGAAAAAAACATTTTTTCCAAAACGTTTTACTTTGCACACACTCGATGCGCACTGTTCTCTCTCTTTCGTCTTCTCTTCACCTCCGCGCCACCACACAATGGGGAACAAAACAAAACGTCGCGGGTGCGTTCACAGACAAATACAGAGGTGAATAAAAACATAAGAGAAGATGGACGAAACGAAGACAACAACTGGTGTGAATAAAATAACAAAAAAAAATCGTCGTTGCGACCATACAGTCGTAACAACGTCAACAAAATATAAAATTTTTAAATATTTGTGAGTTACATGTTATGTTTACAATATATGTATGTGGAGATTTCACATTACAAAAAAAATATTCATACTTTATCTCCCTTAAGTACACATCAGAGAAAAACAAATTGTGTAATTTATAATTCAAAGCTTGATTTTTGTTTATTTTACGATATGTTCGACAGGGAATTCAGTACGTATCAAAACCGTAACTAATGAGGGTGCTCCTTGTGAAATCAGATTATTTTTCGTTGGTGTCAATTTTTGCTATTTTAATAATATTTTTATTTTAAGTTGGACTTGGTTATACCAGCTCAGCGTTTGCTGATTCTAATGGCAACTTTGATAGACACAACCAATGAAAATTACTTGTCGGCTTATGAACGAAATGAATACGTCAAAAGCGAAATCGGGTAAACAAAACAACTGCGGGAATTTTATCTATATTTTTGTTTTCTCCCATTTAAATTTTAAGTTTATGAACCGCAACATTTAGTTTTCTTTAAACTACAGTTACTCGTTTGTTTTTTAGTGTCACAAAATATACGCAGCGAAATGCTCACCAGACCAATTTGTTCGAGGTAATAAATTTAACCCGGTAAGTAGCTCTCGATCAGAGATGGGCGTTTACGCGTCATCTACTATTTTAACCGTGATTAGGTAGACAACTCGTCGACCACGTCGACTAGTCGTCGAAAACATCGACTACTCATAAAATGGATTATTAATAATCTAAAATATTAAAAAATTGAAAGTTACTTCTTAACAACTACATAAGGCATCTCTATTGTTTTAACAGTGTATCAATGATATATTTGTTATTTGTTAAAAATTTCACTCCCGTTCAAATTGTCGAAATTGATAAATCTTATATTAAATTTAGAAACGGGTATATTAGCGACATCTATGAACGACTAGTGTGAACTAATTTTGTTAATTAGTAGTTTACATAAATCAACATTTATTTTATGCTCTGTGCCTCAGGTCGATTTTTTCGGCTAAATTATGAACAAAATTTTTGATGTGACCTTACGCTATGCGCCGCCAGGTTACAAACGAAAAGTTTCCTTGCGAGGTAACTTTTCAATGTAGTTGTCAAATGTCATTATTTGGTATTTAATGCAAATGTGTTATTGTGTACAAATTTGACAAATTTTTACATGACACTTTTTTTATTTTTAAATATTTCGTAGTTTATATTTTAATTTAATTTAATATTTCCTTTATTCACGAAAAGTCGACAATTTAGTATTTCGAATAGTCAGGCACATCTTCTTTTGTTGATGTTACTGCCACCTATGAATGTTTATTGTGAATTACTGAGCAAGTTTAGTTCATAATTTTGTCGATATTCAGTTTTAAACTAAAACATTAATTCAGATTAATCAATATACAATTAGAAATATTTGGAGATTTATAATTAATTTAACAAATTTAAAATAAAAATTAGGACCATCTCTATAAAAATGGTAAAAAATATTCTAATCATAAATATTTTGCTAACCTATTTACACTTGGCCAATTTAAAAAAAAAATGAAGTTGAAATAAACTATAAATGTTTTGTTCACTGAACTTACAAATATTACTTCCATGCATAAATTAAATTTGCACTTAAGTGGCAAAACATTATAGAAATGACTGCTGAAGTATTTACTCCTTAAATATAGTGAGTTAATGAAATATGAACCAGGTTCATTCGGGATGAGACCAAATTGGATGATGGAAAGGGATGATGAAATCGTAAGTAGTTTTTAAAAAAAATTTGAATTTGTGGTTTTTCCACAACCTGTAAGATTCCAGTGAATTTTGATCAACTACGAACTAAAAGATTCTAAATTAATTTTGGAACAATGTCGGTTCAAATCAGTTTGCCAAAATTTAAGCGGAAATGACGATTTTTCAAAAAAAAATATGTTTTTGTATTGCAATCATGGACAATTTTGACCATGTGCGTGTGTGGTATCGTGCAGACTAAAAATGTTGTTGGTTCGCTAAAGCCAAGACGGATCGGAAGTGAAATTTCATACCTAAGCTTTCCATAAATTTGGAAGTTTAGCCGAAATCGGTATTGAAAGTGGCAGCTCATATTTGGAAAAGAATATAGCATTTACGATTAAATCAAAAAAATGTGAAAATTAATGTTCACATAAAATTTGTTCAGATTAATTTTTTAAATTTTACCGGAAATGACGAGTTATGATCAAAAAACTTTATTTCATCAAAACTCGGTATCTCTATACAGTTCAGGCATATTAACTATTTGGAATCAAACTTTTACTAAAGTTTTTTCCATAAATTGGGAGATCCATGCAAAATATGGCAGACACCTGTATACCGGAAGTGGTAGCTTCCCTATGAGCTTTTCAATTTCTGTAGTGAAGATTAAATTTTCAATAATGGTTGACTTTTTTATTTTAATAAACAAAGTGAAAGGAAGAGTTCTCCTCATTATAATCATCAGCCGTTTGATATCCTAAAAACTGATAAAATCAATTTTTATGAAAATCTGAAATTCGCTCTTAGGTTTTATATTGGAAGATAAATTAGTTTCAAATCAGACTGAGTTGTATACCGAGTCAATGAATACTTTAATACTATGGGATCGTGAACCCATGAATTGAGATTAAATTAATCGTTATCCATGTAACTTGTACTGGCCCACTTCTTCCGGCTAGGATTCCTTAAAAACCATGCTTACCTTACAAATATGATTTCACTTAATAATTATATTTTCAGTTACACCTATTAAATATATCAAGACGGTTTGAATATTTTTTCACAGTAATGAACATTAATTACTCTGAAAATTACCCAATGCAAAAGTTAATTTATTGTTAATCCCGAATATACCGAGCAAATTGTACCCTGATATACCTAATTACCCTTTGTGATTGTACACCACGTAGTAATATTTCCAGTTGGATAATTTGTATGATGTTAAGGTTGTTTTTCTACCCTATATTATGTTTATGTAGGTCTTGTGAATACTGTTACTACTGAACTACTCTGTTTATTACTACACTGTCGGGTATTTTGTAGCACAAGCTAATTAAAATTAGTTATGTATATATATATATATATATTTGTACTGTAATATAAATTATATTTTAATTTATCACCCTGAATTTTTTAATTAAACAATTTTTAATTATAAATCACAATGTGCGATTCACGAAGAAATGCAATTTTTATATTTCTTATCGCTCTTTTGTGTTCTTTTAAAAACTAAAATTTCATGAAAACAATCAAATAAATAACAAAAAAATAAACAAATTAAATCGTAACAAAATAAACATTTCATTAAATAAAAAATAAACTACTCATATATAACAGCAATACAAAAACAAAAAAAAAATAAGTAAAATAATTTAATTAAATTTTTTTATTTTATTGTAATAATAAATAAAACATTTCGAGAACAGATTTTTTTATGGTGTTCGGGGTTACAAAGTAGTTTTTCTTACTTTTTATGCGCAATTTACTCGGTTTTTTGTTATCACAACCTTTTATGTTTTATCACTTAATATCCTGAGATTTGCGTATATGTACCATATACACGAGTAGATGAAATTTATAGAAAATGACACTTTTATGGTTTTTTGGCTATGGTTACCCTTCTTCTCCTTACCCTTCCTTTTAAATTCCCATATAGTAAATAAATGTAAAGCCTTAAACTACTAAAAGCTAATCGCAACACCATTTACTCTACTATAACACTAATCCCTTAGAAAATAAATTAATCTCAAAACATGAAATCATTAAGCTCTTATGTCTCTTCTATTTCTTTCGTCTAATTTTTTATTTTGTTTTATTCAGATAATTAAATTTCCACATCGCACTTTATCCTACCATTAACAGTAAAACTAAAAATTACAAAAAAGTTTTGTTTTTGGTATTTTCATTAGACTTTAATTTATTTTTTATAATTTAAAAATTTTATTTTTGCTTAAAAATATACAAATTAATTAAAAAAGTTTTATCAAAAAAATTGAAAACTTTTTAAAAATAGAGAAAGCTTAGAACTATTACATTTATAGCGTTAATATAATATCACAAAGTAATTAATAAATTTATAATTTTATTTTTTTAATTTTTTATGTCTACCATGCATGTACTACATAAACTTTTGGGAAGCTTTTTAAATCTATTTTTTTTTTTATTTAAATATAACTATTCTTAACATACACATCATCTTCAAATAGTACAGATAACAATTTCTAGAGAGTATACTACTTGAAAACGACTTGAAATGACTAAAATTAAAAAATTTAATTTTGCTATATACAAACTTAGGATGTGGTTACAAATTGGATTTAAAACTTAACATTTACAGTTTTTTTTTGTAATATGCAGGCAGTATAACTTTAATATTTAATTTTATCTAGATTTCATTCAACATTATACAAGTCGTTATAGATTTTCATATAAAGTTTGTTTAGTAGAAAATAGAGTTTGTAAAGTGTATAACAGAAAAATCACGTATTCGTGCTCAGTTCTAATAAGAATACAGAAAAGGTGATAATTGGAATTTCATCGGATTGAACAAATTGAATTAATATTTAACATCAAAGATTTAAGTTTGATTTAGATTATAGCCCCATATGCAATATAGCACACAAATTTTTATTTCTCATTGAAAATACTGAAAACGACTGATTTTATTTGTTAAGTTAGGTCTATTTGAACAATGAGCTTTTGTAATATTATTCCATAGAAATTTAGAGAAAAGATGAAACTTTAATGCGTTCAAAATAGGATTCGTATAAAACCTTCAAAACTGTGTGAGAATCGACTTGGAAAATTAATAAATTGTGAGCTTTTATAATTGTTGTTATTGTAATACATCATTGTTTCAAATTACATATATTAAGAACCCCTCCCCATTCTCTTTTTAAAAACATGGTAGCTGTGAAAACAAACGGGAACACACGGGTAGCGAACTTTCTTACTCACACATACAAATATGTGTTCCATCAGAGCCTCCTAAATATAAGAGCCGTAAGATTCCGCCATTTTTTTCATGTGCTTTTCATAGAGGGGAAGCTTTTTGTACTTTTTCATATCAACCAGTGTATTTTAGTATTTTTTTAAAAGCTTTTTTTTATATAAAAACATAAATTAATTTTCAATGTGAATGGTTAATTCAATATTCAAGGAAAAGCATATTTTAATATTGAGTCATATTATGTTGAGTTAACGCAAAACATTTAAATTAGGCTAACACATTTTTTTTTTTTTTTTTTTTTTTTGTAGAAACAAGAATTTGTTTATGTGTATGTACAGAAAATTAGAAATTAGTATAGAGTGTTCCATAAAAAAGTTCAGCGTTATTTTTCCAAAACAAACGTTCGTTAAAAAGGGCTTTTGGAGTAGTAATGTAATATGGGGATTATTGTGTTTTGGGCTCTATTTCAACATTGTTGATGTCAAACTTCGAAAACTGTTTTTTCGTTACTTGTTAAAAATTTGATTTTTCATCGCAACAAATTCGCAGCCTATATTGTTTCATCCTGTAGTATAAACAAAACAGAGCTTCACCAAATAAAAACATTGTTATTTTATAAAGCTTTTCGCAATTACAAAACCAATCAAAAGATGTCACTAAGTATAAATTTAGAAAACAATATAGCGACAAAAAATTGAAAATTTTAAAATCCAATTGTTTGTTTCGAAAATTTAATAATTCATTTATGTATACTGCCTGGTTCAATAGATTATGGAGATCTCCTGCAACTGAGAAACGCAACACCAGCGAATTAGATTGAAAAAAAAAAACAAAAATTTGGAAAAATTGTGACATTTTTCTATTATTGTTTTAAGGCGCACAGCGCTGGTTGTGATAGTGAATATTTTACGACGAAAAGTTTTATTTATGCGAACCGAATAATAAATAAAATTTATAATTGTTTTGAGTTTTATTAATTATGCTAAATTATTGTATTAAAGATTTCGCGCTTAACTTACAATAATAATGGTTTATTTTTGCAAATAGTTATTTAATTATTTTACGCTTTTCTGTAATTTCAAGTAAATTTATTACAGAGACCTCTGTAAACGGATTTTCAAATTACAGAAAGCTCGGTTTTGCAGTCGGATAAAATTGAAGTTTTTTTCGTTTTGTTCTGTTTTGTAATAATATTTAATTAAGAAAATAATGACATCGTTGATTTTTTGTATACAATAATAATAAAAATTCTTAGTAATTCAAAAAAAGCTTCCCATCTACTGAAAGCTCTCTTTTTAAAATCATAGATGGCTCTGGTTCCATACAATATTTCCTTTGTTTATATACAAATTGAGACTCGTATAAAATCTAAAGTTTTTTCATATAAGTTACACGTAACACAGTACCAGCCATGAAACGACATAATTTGTAAGTAATTTAAAATATTTTATTCTTAAGGCTCTATAGTACCCAGAAAACAAATTTAATTTTGGTATCGATAAATGCCCAAATAATGTGTCCAATTCAAATTATTTTATTTCTTTAATAATTAAAATTTTTAAACATTAATTTTGGACTAATGCTGTGTGCCTCAATCGACTAAACTAATTTGAACGCTTGTTGTGAAATTTTAAAGCTTCTGGTATTCCACTTAGGGGCATAGGGGCAAGTTGAAATACTTTATAGTACTGTTCATTATATGAGCTAACCTGAATAAAAATATTAATTGCATTAGGTACTGTGATATTTCATTGCGATATTTTTTTTGTAATTCTTTTTGGTTAGCACTATCATTGTTTCAACTTACCTCGTAATCGAGGGAAGTTGAAACTCATATTGGGGTAAGTTAAAGCCACATACATATTTTCATATAAAAAATTGAAAAAAATTAAATTTTTTAAACGGTTATAAATTCTTTATTAACTCAAACTTTCACATATTTGTATACCTGAATGCATTTTTCATAAGACCACTGGTCACATTTCTGGCACTTAACCCAATCCTCTCCAACTTTGTTCTCAGAATATGCATCAAGGCAAACAAAATAGGGAAAGCCCGAATTGATTCGGGTGAAAAATCTTTAAGGCATGCATCTAATACAGGCAATAAAATATAAGCATAAAATGTAAATTTATTCAAAATGTTACCTAAATCTATCACACCTTTTGTTTCAACTGGATATTGCCTACACAAAAGAATTATCGTTTAAATATTAAAATGCTATTTAACAATGCATCATATTTGAGTTCCTGCTTACCTTTTAAATTGCTATCATAAGCGGTACCTGGTGTAATACCTTCAGAAAAGACGAAATATAAAAGTATAGGCTGTGCTATAACCTGTTGAAATATGTCAACTTGTTCTTCATTACTCAAAAATGGTGTATTTGGCAATGACAATATATTTTTCTCGGTTAATTCTCCTGTAGTTGAAAGAGAATGCAATCCCGCTAACGCAAATGGTTATTGTTCGTGTTCTGGAAATCGTAACGCTTGCTCTGTTAATACTGACGTGGACAAAAATTCATTTTCCGTGAAAACATCACTATTAAACGTATAAGTACCAGTTACTTTGAACCCATTTGTTATATTATTTGGCGCTAATGCCTTTGGTAAGGCATCTGTCACAATCGATGATATGTTGTAAATCGACATTGACTTGTCCGGATTATTTCTATGCCAGTTGTTTTGTGCAGCACTCAAATATTTTAAATCGACCATATACACTACGGTCAAGCGGCTGCTGTTTATGGGAGCAATGTGGCGGAAAGGATAGCATTATGATTGAATTCGATTTTGCCAGATCGATTGTATTCACCGCCAAATATGACACGTGGTTCTCCAAAACGAGCAATATTGGACTCTTTATAGACGGACGTGTCTGTTCGATGAAATGTTTCATAAACAAATAAAACGAGTCCGATGTTTCCCATCCAGAAGCGTTACTAGTTCCTATAGAACCAATTGGGCCATCTCTTACGAAATTCTCGAAATATATTTTACGCGGACAAATAAATATTGGTGGTATGGAATTGCCAGTTGCAGAAACAGTTGTGCAAATATTAATAATGTTTTTGGTCAGTTTTTTGAACGGTTGTGACACCTGTTTCGTCTAAATTCCATATACGCGATGACCCAAAATTGTGTGTTTCCTGCAGACTAGCTTATCAAAAAAGTCTTGAACATTCTGCTTGTTTTTTGGCACACATATTTTTTGTCCAAGACTCTGGAGTATTTTTGTTGTATGCAACAGCACATTCATAAGCTAACTTTCTGGCATCTTTTGGGGTAATTCCAAAGTATATTTTTTAGGCATGTTTGATATCCCTTTTTCAACCAAAAAAAAAAAAAAAATTGGCTCAATTTATGTGTGAGTAAAAAACTATAGTAAGTAATAGCGTTTTTGATTAAAAATGTTGCTTGATTTGAAGTACAACCAACACAATTGTGTGTATCGTTATAGTGTTTTGTTTTAGGATGAAAATAAGTTTGAAAGGAGTGCACAAATGTGTTAGTTGGTTCAAAGCACATACAAAAATAAATTTTTGACATGGTATACGTTTGCCGTACCCACACAATTGTGTTACCGGGCAGGAAAAGGGATATACAACCCCAATTTATTGTTTTACTCTTCGGTAAAAATTTCATGGCCTATATTTGCAACATTATTGAAATATTTAGTTTCATTGGAACTTGACTTTTCAATATTCTTTCTTGCTTGTATTACATATTGTCTCAATGTACAATGAGCAATGTTCTACTCCCGTGCAGTTTCTCGAATTGGTTCATTCTCTTTAATAACTAAGCGGACAGCTTCATTAGTTTCTTCAGTTGAAAAATTAGCCCGCTAGGTTTGCGTTTGTAGTTTCGCATGCTTGACAAAATAAAATGTAAATAATATACAAACTTAAGGCATAAGCAAGAAATTTTAGTTCGGGGCAAGTTGAAACGGTGTTTCAATTTGCCCCGTGACAAAAGTTTCAACTAGCTCCAAATCGTTTTTCTAATAAAAATCTATTTGTTTACCTTAATATTAACTAAATTATGAAAAAGTATTATCATAAAGTTATATAAACAATTAAAACACTGACCTTTGTTTCAGCTCAATAACAGTTAAATAATAAAAAATAACACAAAACACACTTAGCTCCTGTTTTTTTTACTTTGTTATGCGCAAAACAGTTCACTCATAAAAATCACTCGAAAAAATCACGATTGTTGTTGTAAATTTCTCAAAGTAAGACCGCAAATATTTTTAATTGTTGGCAATAGAAATATAAAAGTGATTTTTGTTATTTTAACATCGCATTTTTCTAAACAAGAAATTAGTTACGATTTGTAATATTATTCAATGATGTTCTAGCACATTACAATTTAATTGAATATGTTTAGTTGCATTTTTACGTTGCTTTGAAATTCAAAATGTAATTGTCACCAACTAATAAAAATAAATTAATAAATACCTTTGGTTGTTTCTTTCAGCACAATATTAATTCCTATGCAGAATGGGAATTGCTTATACCAAAGAAATACCACATAAAATTCTATTTATAATATTTTGTGAGTTATTTGTAAAGTTTCTACTTATCCCCGATTTCAACTTGCCCCGGTCTCCCCTTCTTGCGGCAAATGAAATATCAATTCGGGATTTTTGATTTTCGATGACTTTTCGTTAAATTTGCTGTCGTGTACTAGCATCGAATGACATTAATCATTTGTCTATACATAAATTAATAAATAAAAGACACTATTACCATGTTTCCATGTACCCGATTAACTTGGGTTTAGGTTTCGTTGAGTTAATAACATGGCGGCGTTAACCCGTATCGTTTCCATGAGAAAGTATAGAGTAGAGTTAATTTGACAGCTGCGTTATATTTTTCGCATAGTACTGATGCACTCATACCTAAATGAAAAAAAAAAATGCGAAAAATGGAATGTCAAGCAAACCTAACTCAAACCAACTAGATTCGTTGAGTTTATTTGAGTTTAACGAAACTCTACCCTAATCTGCGTTTCCATGCACTTAAACCTGAGTTAACCCAGGTTAACTCTGTCATGGAAACATGGTATATGTGCCATTTTTATTAATATGTTAAAAAAACATTTAATTTTACGATGCAGTTAAAACGTTACAGAAAATGTTTATTAAATGATGTGAATCACCAGAACTATTAAAAGTATGTAATATTTTGGATGGTAGACATTCCGAATATTGGGCTTCACAATTCAGATGATGAGCTTTTCGAGGAATAATTTCTTTGAAAATATTCGTCGAGAGATTTAAGGTTCGATTCAATATTTCTATAAAATACGAAGATAGAGTAACACATTAAAGAACTGCTCAACAAATATAAATCATCACCGGCAAGTTAAATATACAGTAATCTACTGGATTACGTCTATGGCAGTTCGAGGAGCAACGGAAACTCATGGTCTCACAATAGTCACAGTTGATACCAATATCCACACGTTCTACAAAAATGAAATATTCCCGGGATTATGAGTGCAACGTCTTAACCTCAATGAATTATCAATACTAGCAGCATTTAACATTAAAGTCTATTGTAATTCACACATAAGCTACACAATTCCATAAAATTCTTATATTGTGTGATGCTGATGGTAAACTAGTTATTATTACGAAAGAACTTTTCGCCCGCCAGCAGTGATCTATTTGGCAATTTATTTGGAATAATACGAATACCAGGATCACACGAGAATGAACACGTTATGTATAATGAAAATTTTTCCACATTAAGCATCGAGACCGTACTTGTCGGTCTCTTTACCAAAATCAACAGAAATATTACAACCATTATCAAAATATCCATCGAAACCACATTTCAATCATATCTGCTTCCAACTCTTATACGGTTGGAATTAAGTCTGTCGTTCGAGGGAATCCTGTTTCCCGTTGTCCAAGAAATTCTACAGCAAGATGTATTGGAACAGACATAATGGGTTCCGTGTTTTGACAACATTCTGGTAATATAACAGGACTAATTCGGCTAATCACAGAATTTATAAAATAATCTGACAAGATTTTATCGCTACAAAAAATAAATCCAATACAAAACATGGATACAAATCCAATACAACAATCCTTGTTACAAAATGTTGACGTTTGTTTTATTTGTCCTACAATAAACAAAAATATAGTTCGAAACTATTTTCATAGTCTAGAAAATTATATTGTTCATCCATTTAAAAAAAATAATCACGGTTTGCTGTCAAAACCTTTCTAAATTTTATTGTTCTATGCAGATAAATTGCTTCGAAAACGTTTGTAGAGTTTTCACTAGTGCAGTCTATATGTATATGAGATAACTACAAACTTTACACGTCAGATGGGTATCGCATCTGCGAAATCGCAAGCTAAAAATTTTTTTGCTATTTCGCTAGCTAAATTTTACGTCAAATGTGTATGTAAAATTTATCTTAGCGCGAGCTGCATACCAATGTTTACTGCTGAAACCATTTGGTGATTGAATTACGCAGCAACTTATACATAATGGATTTATAGCATGTTGCGGCCTCAGCCCTTATTCAGTTTTAGCTCCTAAAAAGAGACTCCTAATTTAAAATTTAGTGTGGAAGTATGGAATACAGATACACATCGTAATGTAACCCCTATGTTCACTATGTAATTCCTAATACTTCTCTCGGGATGCAGAGGACATAACTACCCGAATTGAGCATGCCAAAGAAACACTGAACTTGTTTGATTTATATTAAGGAGAGAAAACATTTTATTGGTTACACCCGCAAGTTACCTGGAAGGTGCTCATCCTTAAACGGTTACTGCGTATTCACCAAGTAACAATATTGTTTGTTGTTGTATATTTTCTATATTGTTATAACTTTAGCTGTTTATACAATGACATGTTTCAAATTCCAAAAAGTACGGTAAAAAGGGATAAAACTGTCCTTTAATTTAAAACATAATAAAAAAATATTTATGTGACCTCAAATAATTTAAAACTAGGTTACCTTTTATGCGGTTTTTACCCTAAAAATTATTTCAAAGTATGTTCACCTCTAAAAATAATCCTGAGATCATAATGTATAGATAGATACGTTCAGAACAGTAAACATGTTTTTCATTTTCTTATCTACCAAAAAGACACAATTTTAACAATAAAAAAGCGTTTAGCATATCCCACAAATATACAATGAATATTGAATAACTAATAAGCTTTTTTACAGATTAACATATTTAAATACACATTTGTCCCTTTATAAATATTGACACGATTACCTCCAGCTCATTTAATTTTTATTTTCTCAGTTTTCCACCAAACGATTCTGTGTCGTATACATTACACCAACTTAAATTAGCTGCTACACCAATTTACCTATATACCGAGCACAAAGGCATCATATACCTTTCTTCTTGTGCCAATGTAAACCAAAAGAATTTTTTTCAATTATGAAAATTACTATCCCTGTTGTAGCGATTGGTACATGTTTATGGAAAATGAGTTACATAATTTTTTCAAGGTAAAAAAGAAATAAAGGAATAAAGGATAATCTCAGGTGTGATTGTATATTGTAATGGTAATAAGCGCAATAATAATAACATGCTCGTATATGCTTCAAATATAAACTTTATACTTTTATGCGACATACAAATTTATTATAGTCGTTATATTGTTTAAATTTAAAGTTCTCATTTTCATCTGTGTCATATGTGGAACTCACTGGAAGTGGATATCAAAAAGGAACACTATACCGATAGAGCGATTTTATAATTTGTTGTCCTTGCTAAATGGCTTTTTCATTGTTCCAGTAGGAAAAATCAAAATAAAATTCATAGTCTCACTTATAGGAAAATAGTTTTTTGTACATGGTGATGTGAAAACTTATAAATGAGTTTTAAAATCTAAATGTTCCTTTGAACATTTACACCCGGATTCAAAGAGCAAATATTTCCAAATTGAAAAGATCGTTAAAATGCATCGAAAGGAAGTACACCCCATGTCGAAAACCAGTTTTTATTCTTGAAATTTCGTTTTCTTTTCCAAAGAAGACTGCCCCATAGAGTCTGGAAGAAGCCAACCATTGCTAATAGAAGATAAAAAAAAGTTTTTGTCATAAACAGAGATCACTATATTTGTGGAGCATGAGCCAACCAAATATCATTGTTGCCGAACGAGTAAACAGCCAGAAAGAATATACGACGGACTCAGACGAATTGAATAGGGAAAGCGGTTGTATGCTGCAGAGAAATAAAGTAGGAAAAACGCCAAATCAGTCAATCGCCAATTGTGGCGTCTGAATACAGCTAAATTAAAAACTATCAAGATATAAGAAAGATAAAGGATTATTATCGGTTACAAAATCAACTAATATTGTTGACAGTCAACACCTCAAACTAAATATTCTAGACGTAGACAACTATAGAAAACTTACTCATTATGTTAATGAGAAGAATAATGGTGCTCATACGAGCAAAAATAGTCTCAACCAAGAACTATAAAAGATGCTAAATAACAGAGCTCTCACAATAGAAAAACTTTTACTTTTGCCTTACAAGTTTGTTTGAAAATAAAACTTGACAAAAAAAAAAAAATTCGTTTTTACCTTAAGGAAAAAGTTAGCAAACTCTAAACTTTTGCCTTAAGAAAAGACTAATGAAGTTAGCTAAATTTCAAAATCAGGGTTTTTGTTGTCATTTTCCAACCAAAACATGTTAAAATGCAAATAAGTTCTAATTTATCGGTTTAATATATCTTAACATTATAATTAATAATATAAAATACAATTTTAAAAATATTATTAGTATGAAGATAAATAAAACGAAGTTGGTTTCAATAATTTTTTTTTTCTCATTGTGAGAGACACTCTTAAGGTAAAAGTTTAAGGCAAAAGGTAAAGGCAAATTTTTTTTCTATTGTGAGAGCTCTGTAAGCCAATCAAAGGAAACAGAAATCAAACCTACATACTAAAGACATCTAGGTACGGCCTTCCAATATTCCGAGGTTGCTATATACTGGAACATAAAAATAAATAACTGCACAATGCAGTACCCTTTCAATGAAATATGAGACATTTACATGTTCACGCGCCATCCAATTCACCTGTTAGATTTTCACACAGCATCTTAAAAAAGTAAAACAAAAAGATTTTACGTAAAAAATTGCGTTGATATGTAAATGGCGACACAACTGCAAAACTCATTTTTATTACCTCTTTAGCCCAATCCGATCACAACAATTGAATAATTAAACTAAATAAAAATAATTTTACTGTAATAATTAAAAATTATTAAATTAAAACAACACGAGAAAATAAAATAAACAAAAACACACGCATGCACAGTCGTGTGCGTATTCACCCGTTGACTTGTCACATGAAACTGAGAAGAGAATAATATAACGGATTCAATATACAAACATAACTAAAAACACATATTACCGCAAAACAGAAAGAGAAAGACAATTATTTTTCTCCAAAATATAATTTATTGTGTCTTTGATATTTTGTAGTAAGGAATTCAGTATGGAATCAAAACATTTGTTACCACAAAGTGGGAAAATTGCATACTGGGAAGGCGCTTCAGTTTAATTTACTACGTTCCTCAACACCATTTCAACTATATACCAGAACTATATATTCTATAGTAAACGAATAATTTGCCAACAGCGCTGTATTGGGTGGTTTTGACATAGAACTGAGCTGTTTACGGTTATCTAAAATAAAATTTGCATTTCACGCGAGACTATATGATTTTTGAAACTGCATGCTTTGTGACTTATCATTTTACTCGTAGTAGATGAAGTTCAGGAATATGATCAGCAGGGTTGGAACTAAACCATTTCTCAACCATTCATGATGACATATTGTGGTGGTGATGGATATGGGATTCTAAAATGTTTTTTGAAAGAATAGTTCGAGAAATGAAATTCGTGATGAAATTGCGTCCTGTGGATGGAAATGGGATTATAAGCTGATGGGAATGATTTCAATAATTTCCTATACTATCATGATGAAATTTTGTTCTGTAAATGGAAATGAAATAAACTGCGTTCTGGAATATGTTCACCTGGAATAAAACTGAAATTGGGTGTTGTGGATGGAAATGGAATCCTAAAATGATTTTTGGAAAAAGTCTATGATTATGTCAGCAGCAGGGATAGAACTCAGTCATTTCCTATCCACTCATGATGAAATCATGTGTTGTGAATGGATTTCAAAATGTTTTTTGAAAGAATTCAGGAAAATAACCAAATAGGTTTGAACTCAGCCATCTCTTATCTTAAAAACTTATTATACCATGATGAAATTGGTTGCTGTGGATAAAATAGAATTTTAAAGTGATTTTTGGAAGAAGTTTTGGAATACCAACTTCAATTGAACTCAGTCATTTACCAATCGAACATGATAAAATTTTGTGTATGGAAATGGGATTCTAAAATGATTTTTGGAAGAAGTTCATGATAAAATTTTGTTTTGCGGATGGAAATAAAATTCCAAAATGATGTTTGAAAAAACTTCAGGAATTGTGACGGCTGGAACGGAACTAATCCATTTCTTAACTATTTATAATCTAATTGAGGGTTATGCATGAAAATTTAATTCTAATATGACTTTTTAAAGAAGTTCTGGAATATGGCCAGCTGGAATGGAAGTCAGCCCTTTATTATCCGAACATAATGAAATTGTATATTGTGGGTGGGAATGGGATTCTAAAATGATTTTTAGAAGAACTTCATGATTACGGCGAGCTGGGATTGAAGTCCGCCATATCCATACCGATCACTATGAAATATTGTGTTCTGGATAGAAATGGGATTCCAAAATGGTTTTTGGAAGAAGTTCAGGGATGGAAAGGGACTAAGCCATTTCTTAACTAATTATAATGAAATTGAGTGCTGTCGATGAAAAAGAAATTCTAAAATGAATTTTGTAAGGTGTTCTGAAATATCGCCAGCCGGAATGGAACTAAACCATTTTAACAGATCATGATGAAATAAGGTTGTATAGAAGGAAATAAAATTCTAAAATGATTTTTGGTGGAAGTTCAACAATATGAGCAGCTGGGATGAAACTCGGCCGTTTATTATCCAGTCATGATAAAATTGGGTAGTTTGGATGGAAATGCGATTCTAAATGATTTTTGGAAAGAGTTCTGAAATATGACGAGTTGGAATGGAACTGAACTTAGACATTGCTGAATCCATCATGATGAAATTGGGTGCAGTTGATCAAAATATATAGGATTCTAAAATGATTTTTGGAACAAGCTCAGGGATATGCCCAGCTGGGATTGAACTCAGTCATTTCCTATCTGATCATAATGCAATTTTATGTTATCGATGGAAATGGGATTCTAAAATGATTTGTGGAAGAAGTTGTGGAAAATGGCCAGCTGGGATGGACTTTCGAAATTTCTCATAAGATTATAATAAAACAGGGTATTATGGGCTTCCAATATCTTTTTGGAGGAAGTTCAGACATATGGCCAGCTGGGATGGAACTGAGCTTTTCTTAGCCGATCATGATGAAATTTTAATTGTGGATGGGAATCAGATTGTAAAATGATTTTTGGAAGAAGTTGGGTGTTTTGTATGGAAATTGGATTCTAAAAATTGCTTGGAAAAAATTCTAGAATAAGCGTCGCCGGAGCGGAACTAAAGCCATTTCTTAACCGATCGTGATTGTATTGAATATTGTGGATCTATAGGAGATTGAAAAACGATTTTTGGAAAAATTGTGGAAATTATGCCCACTCGGACGGAGCTAAGCCATTTCTTATAAAACATAATACTATAGAGATTTCAATATAAAGATCAGCAAATCGCACAACCTCTAGTTTCTCGATTATTTTTTTGTAATCAGTGTTCCACGTGAATCAGTATGTGGTTCTTGCTCAACACAACACCCGGATACAAACCAAATGATGCTATATTTACGCGTGATTTACAACAGTTTCGTACAGTCAACTGTGCCTCATACTTCTCATACCACTGATCATTAATTGCCACAATTAAGAACCGACCGCACCAGTAACAAAGACATCAGAAACCGCACCAAATATTACATGGTCACTGCGCGTATATACATATAATGAATTAAATGTGAATTAATAAAATTGAACAACATGCATTGATTTTTTCGATTTAAGTTCTTCTCCGATCAGAAGGAAAATAGTTCGATGTTTCGGGTGAATCCAATTAGCAACATCGGTTTCTTTTGTTGTGATTTCCTATGGCTAACTGACCCTCGTAGAGCTCTCTCATTCAATTTTAGAACATTAACGCTACCCTTGATTTTTAAATGAAAAAAGACTTACTTTAGTTTATGGTGAATTTTACGAATCGAAATGGCATTAAATCGTTTTAATTTCACAATGTATGTAGTCGTTTTTCAAATCAACCTACTGAATATTTTTATAAATCTGTACAATTTTCTTTAATTTAAATTCCTGTACAAAATGATTTATGTATTTGTGTTAATGTCTATAAAATTATATGATGATGTATTTTGCTATAAAAACCATTAAATATTCGTGTCGACTGAATATTGAAATCGAATATTTTGAATTTTTTCTTAGAAAATGCCACTTACTGAGTGCTGACATGCTGATATGCTAAAAATACAATAAATTATTGTTCAAAAGATTATTATAGGAATCAATTTATTTTAATTAATTGAATTTGATCAAGTTTTGAAATGCGAAGCATTGCGGGATACTTCACAAAACGAGATTTTCCTATATGAAGACGATGTTCTCTGTCAGCTCTGTTATCTCTATAGATTTTTTTTTTCTAAATATCCGTCGAACACTGTAGTGTAGTATCCAAGTATAATTACAATTTTTGATATGGTGCCACACGCTCTTTTAATTTTCGTGCTTAGTATACAACGTACGAGTACACCAAATAAAATGATAAAATATTAATGTTCTTGCAGATAACAATTTTTTTATTATCAATTGATAAGTTAATTCGATGAATAATCTAATATGTTTACAATAAACTAAATATTGGTGCTTTACTATATAACATTAGTTATATGGTAAAGCCAAATCGATTGAAATCTCTCATGACAACATCACAGGAATTTAGTGTACATCATGCTATCGAACGTGCATAACTGCAAATAATCACACGCTGTACGAGTAGTTTGTAAATAGTGTTTTTTTTTGTAATCTGGTAACAATTTACTTTTGTAAATTATAAATATGTATTTCGAAAATAATAATAATTTTTTGTGTACTAATAAAAATCGATAAATTCTAATTTTTCATATACATTTTATGGTATTTTTGAACATACTCGTACAACATCTAGTAGATGATATACATTTATTAATATGAATATGGAATGGGTTGATACAAAACCATTTTTTTTTTGTTAAAATTTTGTCATTGAAGTGTTCGATATTTTTTTGAATGAGTTCATTTTCATATCAACACCTTGCACAAAATACTAACTAAACTGAGTGTAATAAAATGGATTTTGTTATTTGGGTTGATTGAAGTATTTATAAAGTAGAAAATGCACATAAGATATTTGTGCTTATGAAGCATTAAGATTGTTGCATGACAATTTGACATTATTGCTTAACATAAAGTAAGTACTGCTAATAAATTTTCTTTCAGTTCACTTATTTTATCTAATTTTTTTATTATCGAAAATGAAGGGCACGAAGCTGTATAAATTTGAATAATACTAATTGAGCCAATGTACATATGTAAGTCGTCTTTGAATAGTTGATATTTTGCAACTCAACATTCATACAAATTGTATTTATCTAATCCATGTTATCTAAGTTTGGTAACATTACCAGAAAAATAAAGAAGTCACTATTCATACGAAGCTAATTGGTATCCGATAGTGGTAATGTAGCAAGTGTTTAAAATCATACATGAAAAAATTCCCGCTTGGATCAACTATAAATTGATTAAACATATATTATTAAGAATGATCTGGGGTTGAGTACTGAAATTATAATCTAATACTGAAGAGTCTGATGCAAGTAGTTTACAAAGAATATAAGCTAACTACTTTGCTTTTCAATTGTTACTAATCAATTGTTGCTAAAAAATTTGCTAAAAATGTTTTGATTGAAAACCATTAAAAAAAATAGCAACACAACAACAAAAAACGAAAGCGCTAACTACAAGAAACACTGCACAATTTATGATTACAAACAGACAATTCCGAAAAAATATTTTCATACGATTTTGGTCTAAACATAATTTTCTGGCCTACTGTTGGAATTAGTTTGATGTAAATATTTTCGAAAAAAAAGTTCCACAAAATTTTTATAGAAAAAATAACTCCCTATATATCTTTTGTTTCAAAAATATTTACACGCAACTGATCCCAACAGTAGGTTAAAAAAATATATTTACACAAAAATGCTATGAATTTTTCACCCCAATTCCCTATGCCTAGAGAAATCCAGAATAGGGCCATAGCTCAATTCCAGAATAGTGCAATAGTTCAATAAAATAAAATTAAATTTAAAAGGTTTGCTTTCTTTAGCCATGAAAAATTTTGACATCGAAAATTATGCAGATTTACTTTTCGTTATATCGCCGAAGTCAAAACATGTAGTTTTTAAAAAACTATCTCTGTGTGTGCATGCGTATGTATGTGCAGACTTCATATGTCTGTTCGCGCTTTACAGTTCAGACGGATTGATCGGTCGGGGTGAAACTTCATACTTAAGCGTTTTCCATAAATTGGGAGATCCCAGTATTTTTTACCGAAATCGGTCCACTGTAATTAACAGCTTCTATAGGAGCTTTTACGTTTTTTGCACAGTATGTCATTTACGAGAAAAACGATTATCAACTGAAAGAATCTAAATAAAATTTGCAATAATACCGTTCTGGTTAATTTTCCCAAAACCCGTACGGATTGTCGATCACGGGATGAACTTTATATTTAAGCTTCTTTCAGAAATTAGGAGATCCTACTGATTTTTGGGCGAGACTAGATATAAATTCCAGCTGCTAGCTTGCCAGACTAAATTTGTTTCTCTACATAACGAAACTCTGCAGATTCGGAGTACCGGTTGTACTACACTCGGAACAAGGTAGAAGCTGGTCATAACATTACTCTCTTTTAGTATTTATTTTGAATTTTTGAATTTCAGAATAGTCGTTTGATTAATGTTGATGGCACTGCCATTTGTTGTTGTGTAGACACTAAAGTTTGATTTTATGGAAATTAGCCTCCTTATCCACATCCAGTGTCATGTGAGTTTATAATAATTTTGAGAGCGAGACCAATGTGCACCTTGCGACTAATAAGATGTAGAGGACTATTTTTTTGTTTGTCTTTCTCGTTTTTATATATATGAAATCGAGGCGCGGTGTGAAAGAGTGTGCAAGTGACGCGCACGAATAAACAAGAATAAAATGCTCTTCTACATTTTTAGTGCGAGAAATTTTTTAGTCTGGTTTTGAACTTAGTCTTTAACGGTCGAGTGCCATTTTTGTATTATTGTGTTAAACATCACAAAATAGCCGAATTTTTTTTGAGAAAAAAAAGTAAAAAAATAAGTAAGTATTTATTTTCGGTTTAAGACGAAGGACGCCCAACCATATTATTTTACGGTTAAGGCGAGCCAACGCCCAACATTCAGGTAGCCAAGCGGCCAGTTGGTGAAAGACGTCTAACCCTTACGGCGGAGTAACAGTGAGAAGGCACCGCTACAGAAAAGTAAATGTACAATCTTGTTTTATTGTTAATTTAATTATTTTTTATTTTTTATTATTTTTATTCTTTTAAATTCAATTCTACTTTTTAACTTTACTAACCATATTCAAATTTTTCAATACCATTCATGAAAACAAATGCGAATATCTGTCCTCAGGGGGCCAACGTATTGGCCAACGGATGCAGGAAAAATACCAGATCTACTGGATTTCTTCATCATAAAAGGTATTCCTCTAAGTTACACTAGAGTCGAAGGAATTAACGACCTAACATCTGACCACATTCCTGTACTGTGTAATAATTGCACCTACAGTGATTGGTCTTATGGGTTTTGTTTTTTCTCGTTCGTTAAATTGTCTATTGGTGCCAACAAAAAAAAAAAAATTTAATTTTTAGAAAATTTTGGTTTTTACGTAAAAGAAGGAGATGAGTAAAAAAAACTGGTGAGGCGTGCGGATGGTTGGTGAACAACCGAACTAAAGAAAAAAAAATTAATCTAGTTGATAATAAAAAAATAAAAAATTTAAGGTTTTGTGATAAATACCAGCGTCGCACACATATCCACGAGGCGCGGTAGACATTACTGTGAAAAATACCAGCATCGCACACATATCCACGAGGCGCGGTAGAGATTGCTGCCACAAATACCAGCGTCGCAAACACATCCACGAGGCGCGATAGACATTGCTGCAACAAATACCAGCGTCGCACACATATCCACGAGGCGCGATAGACACTGCAACAAATACCAGCGTCACACACATTCACAAGGCGCGGTAGACATTGCTGCCACAAATACCAGCGTCGCACACACATCCACGAAGCGCGTAGAGATTGCCCATAAATACCAGCGTCGCACACCAGCAGGCTCGATATATCGTTACCATATAGATATAAATCTAATTCACCTAATTTCCGAGGCGCGGTAGACATTTCTGTGAAAAATATCAGCGTCGCACACATATCCACGAGGCGCGGCATACATTGTTGTGACAAATATCAGTGTCGCACCTAAGTCCACGAGGCGCGGTATATCGTTACCATATAGATATAACTACGTCATCTTATTTCCGAAGCGCGGTACAAGCGCTACCATATATACACATCAACGAGGCGCGGTAGAATCGCTACTTCGAGATTCATCCCCTATACACATTCATCATTTTTTTTACATGCAGTTGTCGATAGACACGTAAAGTATTTAGCTTAGTTTTCAGTTATTTACCACAAAAAAATTATAATGCAATTCCTAAATGCCTCCTTATAATAAGTTCATAATTTTATAAATTCATTTAGAAACATAATGAAAATATAATCACCAATAACCAACGACACTGCGAGAGCTCTTGAGGTGGATCGGCTGGGGACCTGGGGTAACTGAATTAATACTGCAATTGTTTTTTTTTTTATTATAAACGGGCAATTAGTATTTATCTTTTTTTTTCTTCACTTAAATAAAAAAAATTATAGAATTGAAATTTTTATTTAAACTTTATCCTTATTGTTACATATAATCAATAAAATGTTTTATAGTTTACAAGTGAATATGTTTAATTAAAGTGATTTGGATAAGATTTTGCAAGGTGGTTAAGATTGAACATTAAGTCAAGTCCAGGCAACTATGCTAGTGATGATAGTGTCCGCGGGAACCTCCCACGCCGATGAAGAACCCGGGAAAGTCCTGGACGTACGCGGGCGAGTCACTACAACTGTTGTCAGTAAGCACTATAGTAATAAAGAAACAGAAAAAGCAAAACCTTACTAATAAATTCACGGATTGGGACATCTTCAGAGAAAAATTGGAAGAGCTAGTTGAATTAAAAGTTAGTATTAAAAGCAATGAAGAATTGGAACAACAAATAAACAATTTCATTGAATACACTCGAATGGCTGCCAGACTAGCTACTCCTGAATTAAAGGACAAAGCGGAGATTGAAATCAAATACTCGGCTGAAATCAGGGAACAAATCAAGGCAAGAAGAAGGGCGAGGAGAATATGACATCTCACGAGAAATCCCGCTGACAAGACAACTTTTAATCGAATAAGTAACAAAGTCAATAGGCTAATCAAAAATTTCAAACAGAATTGAATCGATAACTACTTAAGCGAGCTAGGTACAGAAATGGATAAGGACTACTCGTTATGGAAAGCAACCAGAAGATTTAAACGACCTGTAGTTCGAGTACCAGCTTTAAGGAATGATCAAGGCAGTTGGGTTCGACAAGACAAAGAAAAAGCGGAACTCTTTGCTCAACACCTAGCAGCAGTATTCCAAGCCCATGACATTCAATCCAACGTTGATGTAACACCTGTTTATCAACCAAACCAGGACTTTAAAAGGATCACGCCAATGATAATTGTTGAAGAAATCGACAAAAATCTTAATCATAAAAAAGCACCAGGAATTGATGAAATATCACCGGGTCTATTCAAGGAACTTCCACGTAAAGCAATCATCTTCATCACATACTTATTTAATGCCTGTATGAGATTGAAGTATGTACCCAAATGCTTCAAAATAGCCCAAATAATTATGCTAAAGAAACCAGGTAAACCAGATGAAGAAGTAACATCATACAGACCAATCTCACTGCTTCCGATCTTATCAAAGCTGTTCGAGAAACTGCTACTAAAACGTCTAAAGCCAATGGGAAACGTTCCTGATTTTCAATTTGGATTCAGGAATAACCACTCCACAATATATCAAGTCCATCGAATAACTGCGGTAATAGAGCAAGCGTTAGAAGTAAAGAAATATTGCCCCGCCGTATTTCTGGATGTATCCCAGGCCTTTGATAGGGTTTGGCATGAGGGATTGACATTCAAGATGAGCAAAATGCTACCACAAAACTATTGCCAGCTGCTTGAATTATACCTCTCTGATCGCCATTTCAGAGTCATTCATGAAGAAACATGTTCGGACTTTTATCCAGCGATTGCAGGAGTTCCGCAGGGTAGCGTATTGGGTCCCCTCCTCTACCTTCTTTACACTGCGGACATACCTACGACGAATAAAACATTCATCGGCACGTTCGCTGACGACACTGTAATTATGTCAGTAGGCGAATTTCAACCAAGAGCAGTAGAAAATCTTCAACGAGCAATGGACAACGTTACTAAATGGACAATTGACTGGAAAATCGCACTGAGTGAGCTCAAATCAACCTATGTGACATTTACGCTCCGACATAAAAATAACACTCTTCATATATACCTCAAAGGGGTGCAAGTGCCGCAGGCTGAATCGGCAAAATACCTTGGTCTGCATTTAGATTCAAGGCTCAACTGGAAACATCACGTGAGACAAAAAGCTGAACAGATACGATTGAAACAACGTCAAATGTACTGGTTAATTGGGCATCATTCCAAAATGAACCTGTATTGCAAAAGACTGGTATACCAGACTATCTTCAAACCCATATGGATGTATGGTGCGCAGCTATGGGGTTGTACACATAAATCCAATAGAGACATTATACAACGAAGCCAAAATAAATTTCTTCGAATGATCACCAACGCCTACCAATTTGTGACTAACAAGGAAATCCACAATGATTTAGAAATACAATTGATAGACGACGTTATCCGCGAATGTGCCATAAAACATGAAAAGAGACTTCTTACTCACACCAATCTTGAGGCCGTACAACTACTGGACAGTACAAACGAAGTAAGGCGGCTCAAACGAATCAAACCACATGAGCTAACCGGATGAAAATTATAAACCAAGGGAACTGGACACTGGTCCAGCAGACCCACACAAGTTTATGCTTATCTCATATGTTCCCGTGGCGAGCTGCAGCTATCGGGGGGGTCACAGGTGGTGGATTGTGAACGGCCTATCGATAGGTAGGCTAGCGGTGAATTAAATAAGCCGTCCCCAACCGCAGCTCTGCTGGAAGGAGAGTCTCAGAGAACGGGGGAGTGGTTAACCTCTGTTCACCAAATTCTGAGTGCCTATGATACCCAGTAGGGAAAGGCGAACTGATGGCGCCATAAAACCATCGACCACAACCACGGTGAACTGAGCGTCACGTCTCTCTGCGCTCTCGAGCCTCCGGGTAGTGAGCAGGGAACCCTATAAACGGTAATCCCCTGAATGAAATGGGTCCCATTTGTTTGGGATATCCATATAGATGGGTGAATGAGTGGAGGGATGTTGGAGGGGGCGAGGGCGTGGAGGACGGAGTGCTCGGTGAGCCAATGGGCTGGATTAAGGTGTTATGCAACCCGTGCTGATGATCGACTAGACTGGGGGCCCATTTAACAAAGCCCAATCGTGAACGGAGCCCTCTGGATACCTGGCGACCTCCAGTTGTATTTAGCCTTACCTGCGTATACGGGTCTCTGCGCAGGTGGACCGTATTTCTCCGATACTCGTGGGAATAAATAGAAGATTTTGTAAAAAATAATAAAAACAAGGGGACCGGTACCCACCGAATACCGGAAAGTACTAGAGGGGAGTAACTCTAACCAGAAAGGTGGGGCTCCCTCATCTGAGGCAGGGTTAAGCAACACTATGGCATCGAAGCCAGATGGAAGCGGAACCGGCAAACAGAAGATCGGGGGACCGAGATAGATCCCGCAGCAAAGCGACGGTACAGAGAGAGACGGTCGGCGTTTAGAATTCTGGGGAAACTGGCTGCGACCCCTGAAGGGCAGCTTACAGTTGCACAGAAGGAATCTGTAGCATGGGCTAAGAAAACCGTCGGCTGCGATAGCTCGGAGAGGGTCCTTGTGTCTAAAAGACAGAGGTCTCAGAATGAGCTTGAAGCAGAAGCTTGCCAAAGTGCAAGCAGACATGACGTCGGGTGCTCCTAAGGAGCGGCAATTGAAATTATTCAGTGAAATCCTGAAGGAGCACGTGCTGTTGCTAGCCGTCATTGACAAAGTTCAGGAAGATGGGAGCATCACGTCGGAGAAGTGGAGGGTAGTGTATAATGCACTAAACTCTATTTTCTTGAGAATCCTGGGAGAAAATCCGGGATCCCCCCCGTCCTGCAGAGATGCGGGATGGCACCAAGGGCGCGTTAAACTAACTGCGTGCACGGACCAGAGATCGGTCGATGTCTATAAAAAGGCAGTGGCCGAGGTAGGCGAGGTGTGGCCAGACGCGAGGCTTGAAGCAGTCAGCAGAAGAGAAATCCCGAGCAGGCCGAGGGCACGCGTCTGGTTACCAACTGAGCCGGATAAGCCAGAGGAGATCATTCAGATTATACGGGCCAGTAATCCCGATCTTCCAACGGAAGGATGGAGGATTGTGAAGCAGGAGGAGGCCAAGGCGGGCTTTATATTGGCAATCATGCTGATCAATAAGGAATCCTTGGCTGCCCTTGCTAGATCTAAGGGAGTGATCAACTTCGGTTTCGGGTCGATTACTCTTAAAGTTTATAGGAAAGACGAGGTCGATAAGGGCGCGGAAGACCAGCCTGGGGGCGACGGCGAACGGACCCGGCAGGAAACAGTCAAGCGGGCTGAGGACGAGCAGGCTAGCCGTTCCGATATTTCGGACGAAGATAAGTTGGTGATGGGAGGCAGCCTCCTCTCTCTGAAGTCCGATGGGGCAACCCATCAAACACACGACGAGAGGGGGTTGGCGACCAAACCAACGAGCCAGATGACACTATCCTGATGCAGGGAGTGCATGAAGTGGTGAGTAAGGTAGATTACAATGGTTAGCATTGTACAAATAAACCTACATCACACGAAGGCTGCCTCGGCAGCTCTCGTGCTCAGACTGACTAAGTCAGATGAGGACTTGGTGTTAATCCAAGAACCTTGGATTAACAATAACAAGACTATTGCCGCTGGAGGTTCCTGAACTTCCGGCGACAGTAGAGGAATTAGATGGCATGGTTGATATTGTCACAAATGCATGCAATCTGTCATTTAATGCTACGTGTCCCCTGATAAAACCTAGGGGCAGGAAGAAACCTACATGGTGCACCTCGGAGTTGGGAACCTATCGGAGAGCGTGTAGGACAGCCTTTAATAAGGCTAAGAACACCAGGGAAAATCGGGATTGGGATTCCTATAAGGAAGACCTGAGAAAATACAAAAAAGAGTTGAGGAGGGCACAAAGGGGGTCTTGGAAACTTTTCTGTTGTAGAATGGAGGAGGTATCTGAGACTTCTCGCCAAATTCTATCTACTAACCCAACCAGTCCTAGTTACTTAATTACGCCGGACGGGTTATGGACAGCTTCAAGTGCGGTATCATTGGAGCTTCTCATTGAGAACCATTTTCCGGGAAACATTGATGACTCGATGGAGCCTGGAGCTCATCGAGGAACACCTTTAACAGATGTGGATGGCATCGTGGACAGGAAACGAATCCTGTGGACACTGAACGGTTTTAAGCCTTATAAATCGGCGGGCCCGGATCAGATGATACCAGCAGAGATCCAAAGGAACTCTGTAGTTATCCTCCCCTGACTGGAGGTTATCTTCAGGGGATGTCTGCAACTGGTCTATATTCCCAGGAAATGGACGGAGGTCAGAGTGGTTTTTATCCCGAAATTGGAAAAAGCTCACAGGCTTATCCAAAGGACCTGAGGCTTATAACTCGATTATCCTTTCTGTTGAAAACCTTGGAAAGATTGATAGACGTACTTATTCGAACAAAAGTTGAGCCAAGGAATTGGGCAATGTCGCAGCATGCGTACTGTAAGGGAAAGTCGGTGGACACAGCTCTGTACGATCTAGTACGCATGATTGAGCAGTCAATTTACTTTCAAGAGTTTTGTATGGTGGCATTTCTCGACATTGAGGGTGCTTTTAATAATGTAAAAACGGAGGCGATCATGGAAGGATTGTCATTTTTGAAGGTCGATTGTCCTATAAGTAGGTTGATAAATCAGATGCTGGTAAGCAGGATTATTACCTCGGAACTGGGAGAGTCCACCATTAGAAGACGGGTATTATTAGAGTATTAGAAATGGGTATTATTAGAGTATTAGTATTAGAACTCCGCAGGGAGGAGTAATGTCCCCCTTCTTTGGAGTGCAGTGGTAAATGAGTTGCTGTTGGAACTGGCGAAAGAGGGGATGGGGATTGTAGCATATGCAGATGATGTAGCGATAGCTGTCTCAGGCAAATATCTGGATACGATTAGGGATGTTATGCTTAATGCACTCCTGATCGTTACGAAATGGGCCAGCAAATGCGGATTAGGGATCAACCCGGCCATGACAGAGCTGGTACTATTTACTAAGAAATATAAAATTCCGGTAGTAGCCCTCCTACCGTGAACGGCATTAGACTGGCTTTTGCTGACAGAGCGAGATTTTTGGGCATAATCTTGGACAGTAAGCTCAGCTGGAAGCCTAACATTTTAGAAAGGTTGAATAAGGCTAATGTAGCCATTTACTCGTGTAGAGGGAAGAAATGGGGTTTAAAACTCGCCATAGGGAAGAAATGGGGTTTGAAACCAGAGCTAGTACACTGGTTCTATACCGCAGTGGTAAGGTCTGTGCTGATGAACGGGGTGGGCGTGTGGTGGCCAGCCCTGGAAAAGGTAACTTACATAAGGATGTTAGAGAAGGTGCAAAGAACGGCCTGTATGCTTATAAGCGGGGCGCTAAGGACAACACCTACACGCGATTTAGAGGTTATGTTCCATCTAAGATCACTAAGGGAAGAACTGGTAAATCTAGATTATATTAAACCAACGTTGTGCTTCGATATAGGTTTCCGGATCATCTGTCCCTCTAGGGCAGTGGTTTCCATCCAAACTTTCTGATACTGCGACCTACATAAGAAAAAAGAAAAAATTGGCGGACCCCTTATTAGATAAAACAATAAAATAATATAGGCACATTTTCAAGTTGAGACCCAAAAATGAATCAAAGTTTTACTATCAAATTCCTTTTGCAATGAAGTATCGCAAGATATTTCAATTATTTGTTTTTTTTTCGAAAATTGTCAATTCAATGCATCAAGCTGGTTATTCCAAAATGGATTCTGGATCCATGCAAACTTTGTAAAATCAATATCGTCGAAATAATGTGAAAATGTTTTAGTAAACTTTGCAAATGTTCTATAAAAAGATTTTTGTTTGCTTTAATATTGTTTCTGGTACCGGCATCATTTAAAATTGGAAACATGTCATATATATCCTTTTCTAATTTGGATATCCATAGCTCCAATTTTTTAATGAATGCCGTGACTTTGCCTTTTTGAATCAGAGCATGCATTTGTGAACCTTGCATTGATTTATTTAAATCGCTAAATTTTTAAAAATTTCAACTAAATAAGCAAGTTTAAGAATAAAGTTATCGTTGCGAAAAGAAGATGCCTTATTTTTGTGATTTTCAGCAAGAAAGATCGCAATCTCGTCTTTAAATTCGAACACTCTTTGAATAAATTTTGAACGAGATGCCAACGTACTTCACAATTATATTACAAGAGTGGGTCGCGACCCACAGTTTGGAAACCGCTGCTCTAGGGAATCCTGGAAGAACGGATCGATACTGGAAAACGAGGCACTGAAATTTTTCACGAACGGCTCTAAGCTAGACGGCAAAGTAGGAGCCGGTGTCTTCTGTGAGAAGCTCAATGTTAATATTTCTGTTCGTCTCCCTGACTACTGCAGCGTGTACCAGGCTGAAGCGGTAGCGATAGGAGAAGTCCTGACATGGTTGAAGCATAACGTGGTATCCGTTAGGGATATCAAGATTTATGTGGACAGTCAAGCGGCACTCAGGTCACTAGAGGCGGTTTCTCTGAAGTCACGGGTGGCGCTGGATTGCCGATCATCTCTTAATGAGATGAGCGAGTATTTCAGTATCCAGATAATCTGGGTCCCTGGGCACTCGGACGTCACGGGAAACTGCAGGGCAGACAAACTAGCTAGGTACGGTACGACTCTCCAGATGCAACCGGAAAGGGCAGGTCTGGGGAGGCCTATAGCAGCGCTCAAATTGGCGCTCAGTAAAAAGGCAATCGCCTTGACAGATGAGAGGTGGACCAACACTCTCACGTGCAGGGTAGCAAAACAGGTTTGGCCAAAACTGGACTTGCGGCGCTCCAAGGCACTAGTATCCCTGGGAAAACGAGATTTAGGATTGGTCGTTTTTTAACAACTTTATTGATATGGCTACTACAATCTTAAACAATGTTTAAGATTGTAGTAGCAATATCAATAAAGTTGTTAAAAAAAATAAAAAAAAATATTCAAATTTTGAAGTGTATTTAAATTTCATTTGTGTAATCGAGCACCGAATTACGGGTGCCGTGCGCGCGATCGGGGTGGGGTGCACATTGCATTCGCTTTCAAATTAATCCCGTTCCACGATCATTTTCTAAAATTTGTTTTTTTTTTTTTTTTTTTTTTGAAAATAGGAATACGCAAGCCTCAACTTCCCCCACAACCCATAACACTGAGATTTAGTCGGCAAAATCACCATGAGAGGGAAGCCGCGTGTTTAGTTAAATCTGCGGAATGGTGTTGAACCATTCCGTGACAAAGCTTCGCGTCCATCGTGTCCCATGAAGTGTGAAAAATAGTTAACATAAAGAAGACTAGTACTACACCAAAACATCCACAGCGAGACGGAATAGAGAGGTTTGACCGGACTCTAGAAGAACATCTGCAGAAAGAAGTCAATATAATCCAGGATACAGGAGGGCTACCGGAAGTAAAACAAAGAATGAACAGGATTCATAATGAAGTAAGAAGCAACATCGCAAACGCCAGCAATAGAATGAAAACGAAATATGATCTACGAGCGAGGTTTGGTTTGCTATACAATTTCAATGAAGAAAAGTATTACCACTGAACTTAAAACAAACTTGGGAAGGACTTTATAAAATCTTCAGATGAATTATCGTAGTACTAGGCACCAGAAGTAAGTTAAAAGTTATCCTCATTGATATATTACGACGTAATAGCATAAGAAATGTGAACAAGTTTGTTATGGACCAAGAAACAACACTTGGTGGTGGCGTGGTTAAGGTCTACACCACCAAGGGTTATCGCGTGTTTGAGTCCAGCCGAAGTGCATAATTTTGGTACGGAATTGGTTTTATAGTTGCATTCCATGGCAGAGGAATGTGAAAATAACGAAGGTAATTGTAAATAGCAGCGATAGTCATGATGTCATGGAAATTGATAACGTGGAATGCTCGCGAATTTATGCAACTGATTTACAATTACAATACGCATACAACAATTATATAAGTGCAAGCTAATTTCCATGCAGTTATGATCTAGCAGCGAACAGTGCTAGTTAAGAAGTAAAACTGAACAGTAATAGTGGGATAGTGCATGGCTTTGGATAAATAGTAGCATAACGAATTTGTAAAAGGAGATAAAGAGTTTGGTAAATATAGTTTCGGGTTTCTGTTGTTGGGTAATCTTACACCTCCCCCCCCCCCCCCAACCCGCGGTACAGCATAGCCATTTCGGATACCGAATCGTGTTTTGTGTGGCAGGTTTCTTTGAATAATAAGGTGATAATCTAATACCATATGCCGCGTTATTTGAAAAAATCGTTCAACTTTTGGATATGAGCATAAGTATTTAGCGTGAAGTATGCTATTCGTAAGAAGCCTAATAGCTACCGTGCGTTCTAAATATCTTGTCTTATCTTAATTTCAGTACGATATTCAAAACGGTGGGTAAATATAATCGAGATCGGGGAAAGCGTGGTGTAGCTTTTACCAATGCCAATTTAAACTAAAATTGATAGATCTTATCTGTTTATAGAATCCAACAGTAGTTTTTTTTTTAGAAAATTATATTTGGGTTACGTAGCAGCCATCCTTTCTTAAATGTTTTATTTTCCACATCCATACTGTACATATCTCGCTCTCATCCATGACGCACCCAATCCTTTATTTGTAAGGTAATTATAAATAATAATCTAATAATTATTTAAAGGAACTTGAATTAAAAGTTTTACGACCTACTGCTAGTGTAAGTTTTCATTTTGAATTACTGGATTATTAATAAGAAAATTTGTATTTTCACGTCAAGCACGGCATAAAATAAACGTGTACATAAAAATACCAAACACATATGTTCATAAATAAAATATGTACTCATGTGTACGTACATACACTTACTTACACACTGATAAGTACATAAATAGAGCACGAAAAGCATCGCGCGACGGAAGGAAGGAAGGAAATATAAGATTTCGATTTTCTCAACTTTTTTAAAAAAACATCATAAACGGTAAGACGGAGATGACTTCATGAAATTTGAGAATTCAATGAAATTTCTTTGTTCCGCATCATTTTCAAATTTACGTTCAATATATAAAAATGCAATATAATCCAAAAATATATATAATCAACATATTTTTTTTTTGCAAATTGTGGAGAATCGGAATCTTACAGCGGTGGTACATAATACACAAATGAAAAGCACATAAAAAGTTATTTTAATCGGTCGATTTTATTTTAATATATTTCCTTCGCAATAAACAATAAAACAAACGACAAATAAAAAATCGAATTTATTTAACAAATAAATAAATAAATACGCAATATGAATAAGCGAAATTTAATCAATCAATTGCAAATAAATTTTATTGATAAAAGAGCTTTTAGTGCTTTTCAGAAGGGAATAGTAGTAATGACTCTACTTTGACGTGCTCTTCGGGTTTGTACCGTAAATATATTAGACGGTTACTGTTCGGATGTTTAAGTATTCATGACACGTGTTTCACTGTGTAAAGAAGGATTTTACTCATAAAATTGAAAATAAAATGATTTTTTAATAAGCTCACAGTGCGATCCAATTACACTTAATAATATATATTACGAGTACATCAGTTTGCAAAATGTAATTGATTAACTTTTATAAATTACCTCTCTAGCGTATTACAATAATTAATTTATCTTATCAATAAAATGTTTTCAATAACACTAAATTAATTTTTATCACTTTTCATATTGTGCGAAAAAGCAATATCAATTTTCTTTCATGTGAAGTAAACAAAAATGTATGTCTATTTACGGGATTAAGATGTTCTTATACATACTCGTATACATATATACACATTATATACTCGTCGAGATATATTATATCGCAATAACAAACTGAAAATTAATTTTTCTTTATTGCGCACAGGGTGTGATTGATTTATCGTTCCTAAGCAAAAATATCTCATTATCTACAGGAGATAATTACTTTTTGTTATACTTAGAGAATGGTCGTTAAGACGATTATTTCAAAATATTGTTATTCTCTGGAGATTAGCGGATCCACTGTGGAAGGAGAATGAATGAAGCCCGATATTGGATCCAAATTGTTTTGGTGTTTAAAATAAAATTTGAAACGAGCACACAAACGTGAAAAATCCTAGTAGATTCTGCGAAAAATTAATTGAACACCATATAAAATTAAACATCCTGTATATTTATAAAGGTTGGCAGTTTCATCATTTTTACATACAAAAAATAATTCTAATAAATACATTGAAAGAATTATACATGAAAGAGATTTGCGTATGTGTGTATATGTGGGCTTTGAAAAAGATAAAATTGGTTTATCTAACGAAAATGTTAAGTTAAATACAATTAGAAAGAGCAATAGTTAATATGTCAATACAGGATTAATTCGAGCATAACATGAAATGGTATGGCAAATTAAGTTAAGAGGGGGGGGGACTATTATTTTGTGGGATTTTTTGGTGTCATTACTTTCCAAGTATTGATACTGCTTTTGGAATTTATTGGTATATAGAAAAACGGCTATTTAAGAATTAACCACCTAATTGTGTTTGTAGTGTCACTTATATTTTATGGGGCTTTGTCTAGAAAAGTAATGGCCGAAAATAAAAGTAATTTAAAATGGTGGTCCTAGCAGGGGTGAGCTATGTGTTAGAATGAAAAACGATTTGGACTCACCCTTAAGACAGGTAGGTGAAGCAGCAAAACAAAATAGGTGAGTCTACAGTTGAGTAAGTATAAACCAACGAAACCCAAACCGGTCATCAAACACGACCACATTCATAAGAGAAACCGACATACGTATGGGCAGATCAATACCTTAAACTATATTTGCTTAAACGCATTCAAGTTCACAGAAATTAAACAATAAAAGAGAAGAGTTTAAAAATAGCAGTGGTACACTATAACGAAAACAAAATTGATCGCCATATTAAAGTTAAGGTCAGGACAGATGAGCTACGTCTAACTATAGTAAAAGTAAGATTATAACTGGGGACCAGCAAAATATCTAAATTGAAAAGTGCAGCTCGCAATCAGATCGGACAAGTAAAACCTCACAAAATCAGACAAATGACGTTATCCAAACAAGACGAAAGGAAAGAAAATATGTGGACAGATAGTGAAAATCACATGTGCTTTAAATCTGCACCGACCAAATTAGTCCGCCCCACGAAAGTTATTCATCACTTTGGTAATCCCCCAATTTGATAAAAGAATGGAAGCAGCCCTAACTGTTCAAAGCCGTTCAATTTAAACGGTGATGCATTGAGCGAACATAGTTGAAGCTTCGAGTAACGGACCATATGTTTTCATATTCTACCTAGCTGACGAAAATAACAAGTTTGTTTAATTCCACATCGTGGGTAGCACTCAAGCAGTGGAAAAAAGGATTTCTAATCAGATCTATCGCTTTTACTGTTCACAAAATCGTTGCGCCGCTTTATATAACCGAAAAGTATGGAGGATGGACCATGATATTCGTATTTATCACCGCAATCCCGAAAATCCAGAGTAACAGATCTTTAATCTCAACATCTTGGGTCAAAGTTATAATCCAATGTCTTACGTAGTTTTCTCGTATATTGCACAGCAAGCACGGAACAGAAAGACATTATATTTTAATCAGTTAAGGTAAAAACAGCTAACGAGAAATCTCTTTGTGTGGAGTGAGCCTAGATTTTTATGTTTGTTTAATGATCGATCAATGCCACTAATTTTCTTGATCGACTACGATCGGTTAATAAACTGTTGGTGTTAATAAATACAACTAAAACCTTCTGTTAGAGTTCAGAACTCATCACCGATCTACCTTCTATGTCAGTACAGATTGGAAATGGTTTCAAAAAATTTGTTAAGAAGGTCCGTCGGTGGAGCCAGGTTCCTTTTTTTACTTCTTCTTTCCAAAGCTTAAGCTACTTTAATAAATATTGCTAAAAGAGGATTTCCGAGTATCAGGGTTCTGATATTGGGAAAAATCGTTTAAGATTTCCTCCGGGAGGGCCCGTGTTTCTTTACAACTATAAACTTTATTCTCAGATTAAATGACTTTAACAAAAATTGCTGAAAGCGGGTTTCAAGAACCACGAATCGATTACTGAATAGAAAATTACTTATACAAAAGTCGATTGCGTCATGCGTTCAGGAAAATTCGATTATAGAGTCCTCTGACGAGATCTGGGTTACTTTTTCTAATTATTTCAGCTCACACGATGAACAAATTGCTGACAGGTGATTGTCTTGTGTCAAGAATTTATTACGATGAGTACGCATTTAAAGATAATTCATTTAGAAGGTTCCGGAATGGGGCTCGGGCATGTTGCATAATATTGCGTCCTACCCTGCAACAGGTGAAATCATGTCTTATCATGTTACATCAAAAATTTTAAGTTAATAAAAAACCGTGTCATGTTGCGTTGTTTGTTAGTAATTTGTAACACCTCAAAATATGTATGGCGAATGGAAATGGAGTTCTAAAATTATTTTAAGAGGAAATTCTGAAATAAGGTTTACACCAAGCAATTAGAAAATGCTGAAATGCAATCGGAATTACATTTTGCATAGTGAATAGAAATAGGGTTTTGAAGTGCTGTTTGTATAAAGTTCAAAAATGTGGCTAACTAGAGTATGGTAAATGGAAGTGGGATTCTGAAGGAAATTATGAAATGGTCAACTTGGAAGGAACTATGTTATAAAAAAGAATAAAATGTCGATCAAACATAGATGAAGGGACTCTAAATACAGTACTCAAAATAGTTGTGAAATATTGTCAGTAAAAAAATAAAACACGTTGTGGTGACGAGGCTCTGTTTGTTCGTTATTCAATTCTTGTTGTCTTTGCGCGAAGTATTTGAAAATTGTCCTAACTTGTTCTAAATCAAACAACATTTCATGTTTAAAATTGAATCGTATTTTGTATACCTTGTATACCAAACCTGCCTTAGAAGTGCCTAGGATATTTCTAAGAGGTTGGAATGAGCGATTTCACATTGCAATAGACCCAATCCAAATAAAAAATATGAATTTTCCGGAAAATCTATGGGAACTCTGAGTATAATATTCTAAAGTTCTATATCTTAAAATGACATTAAAAGTGATTTGTCCTTTGATATTGCTAGGAGGTTACTACGACTAGAATGAGCATTGTACTAGACCAGTGTCTTTTATAGTACTGGCCTGTGACAACATTTATTTTTTGCTGATGGCATCAATCTAAATCGATAACTAGAGGCAACATATTTAAGTAAAAATAATACACCTTGCCTCCTTATTACGACGGCAAAGAATTTCACAAAGTTAACAAAAATCTAAATTAATTTATAATAAATTAATAAATTATGGACAATTTAAATGTAATTGATTCTTTTAATTCATGAATTGAATTTTTCCTATCCATATTCAAGAAGTTAGTACGAATTTTAAGAAATGCGGCTATTTAGATAACGCAATACGAAGTTTTAGTGTATTCCACTACAAAAATATAAATACCACCGTGAGAGACAAGAGAATATTATGGGATCATTTTGTTTATATTTTGTCATTTTTGTATTTTTTATTTAGTGTCACACAATTGATCGAATCCATTTTTCTGTATTTTACATGATATTAGTACTTTTTTGCTACTTTTATGAAATCTACGGACCAATTACTACAAATCGACTTAAGTTGGACAAAAAATGACAAAATTATGCCAATATCCTTCGGCTTCAAGAGTTTGTTCGACACTAACAAAATTACAAAACAACTGGAGAAAGAAATAATATTTATATTGTTTTGTAATTTTGTATGACAAGATTTATTTTGGTTTTAAGAGAAAGAACCGGAGACAAACATCGTCTTTCTTTGGTACAAGCAATTCTCATTCTGAATAGGAATTAAAATTGTGCTGAAAGAAAAAACCAAAGATATTTTTTAATTTATTTTTATAAGTTGGTAACAGTATTGTGCTAGAACATCATTGAATATTATTACAAATCGTAACTAATTTCTCGTCTTGTTTAGAAAACGCGATGTTAAAATAACAAAAATCACTTTTATATTTCTATTGCCAACGATAAAAAATAAAAGCATCTATTAAAACTGCCCTGCTGGTGAACATTAAAACTACAGGTAGAATAGAATTATTCTCCAGCAGACAATTTGGTTTAAAACTATTACAATTTGGAATTACATATAGGGGATTGTTGTTGTAAAATTCTCAAAGAAAGACCACAAAAAACTAGAAAAAACTCGAAAAAGAAAATAAAAAATGAATAACCTTCTACTTCGATGTAATACCCTGTTTTTCCCTTATAAGCCGCACCACTCTAACTCTACTCTCTCGCTTGCCTGACTGAAAATTTCTTAAAATCTTTACGAAAACCTCTAATTAGCCGCATTCCGTTAACAAGCCGCACCTATTAGAAGCCGCACACTAATAATGAGCCGCATCCTACTTAAAAGCCTTTAAAACTTTTACGTTTTACATCAACGTAAAATGAGCAACCATTTGTTTTTTGGGTTTCTTATGTTTTTTTATTCTTAAAAATAGTTTCAGACAAAATTGAGAAACCCAAAAAACGACAACGTCAGGCAAAGTGGCTTTCATTAGAAATGGTTGTAAAAAATGGGTTTTGATTGAACGAGCTAAGGGGCGGCAAATAACTGGTAAACGAATTTTGCAAGAAACACATTCACGTGCTATATATCGATGAAAATCGCAGTTAATGGATCACCGAAATGGGTGCACAAGTTTATGAAGCTTGTGTTTACTTTTTAAATACATTCTGTGAATTACCTAAATAAAACGTGATATCTTGAACATTTATTTTGTTTTTTTTTTATATCTTTATTAAGCCGCAGTACCATAATAAGCCGCAATCCTTTAATAAGCCTTTATTTTTTAGAAAAATAACTTTTTTTGAGCAACAAGCCGCGGCTTATAAGGGAAAAACAGGGTAATTACAACAAAATATATTTTGTAATGTAATTTTCCTTTTTAAAATGTATATGCCATCTGGATAGCATTCGTTGAACAGTCGTTTTAGCGTGTCGTCATCAGTTGGTGTAAAGGCGGATTCAGTTTTGCGTTTCGTTCCTTCCTTCGTTCTGAAATTTTTTTAAACCAATTTCATTGGTGAAAAATGTGAATTTTTTCAGCTTCTTTGATTGATTTAAAAAAGTTCAGAAGGAAAGAAGGAACGAACCAATACAACACTGCGGTTAAGCGGCCAGCAGTTTAGAAGGCATTGACTAGACCTAATCCAAACAAAAAACATGACAGGAAAGTCTAGGGGGACACTGGGTATAATATTCAAAAGGTATGTACCTCAAAATCGCAATAAAATTGGTTTGTCCTAAAATATTTTTAAGAGGTTACTGCGGCTGGAATGAGCGTTTTCACTTTTTACGTGTTTTTTACGTGTTAAAAATGTCGAGTTGTTTGTCTACATATATGGGGACATCATTGAGTTTTTGTTATCATTACGGTGAGCATGCTCTTGGTTTAATAAATTCAAAAGTGGTGATTTTGACGTGAGAAACGAAGAAGGCTACCAAAAAAGTTTGAAGGCAGTGAATTGCAAGCGTTGTTGGATGAGGATGACGCTCAAATGCAAAAACAACTCGCGGGTCAATTTAATGTGTCACGAGAAGCCGTCTCCATACGTTTAAAAGCCATGTGAAAGAACCAAAAGCTGGGCAAATGGGTTCCTCATGAACTGAATCAAAGGCCAGAAAAAAATAAAAAAACCATTTGCGCAATGTTGCTCTCCAGATACAAAAGAAAGTTATTTCTCCATTAAATTGTGACTGGCGATGAAAAATAGATCTATTTTGGGAATCCAAAGCGCAAAATGTCTTGGGTAGATCCAGGACAACTATCAACATCGATTGCAAGGCCAAATCATTTCGGACGGAAGACAATGCTCTGTATTTGGTGGGGTCAGAAGAGTGTAATTTATTTTGAGCTGCTAAAACCTCTCGAAACCGTAAAAATTGAAAGCTACCAACAATAAATGATCAATTTGAATCGATATTTGCATGAAAAACGACCAGAATATGATAAAAGACAACACTAAGTGATTTTGCTTCATGATAATGGACCATCACACAAAGCAAAACCGGTCATGGAAACGTTGGAACCTCTTAATTGGGAAACACTTTCACACGCGGCTTACTTGCCAGACTTGTCTCTGTCCGATTAACATTTATTTGCATCCATGGGGCAAGAGCTTGTTGAGGAGTACTTTACTTGCTACGAAAATGGCTCGATATCTATGGTTTGCCTCAGAAGAACAGTTTTGATAACGTGCCATCCACGCCTTGCCAGAAAAATGGGATAAATGTATAACTAATAATGAGCAATACTTTGAATAAAATACTCTTAATCATCATCAGCAGGAAAGTCGTGAGGTGTGGGTTGCTCTTATTTGCCGTTTAAAGAGGATTTTCCCACCCCATTCAAAAAAAATTTTTATTATCCGGAGGCCCTAACTGAAAAAAAGAAAATTGTCAAAAGGAAAATTACTCCTGATGCAATTACAAATAAATATTTTGAACACTTAAAGAGAATTGCAATGGATAAAGGCAATATCTGAAAAATTGGCGCGGGGCAGAAAGAGAGAGGAAAAGAAAAAACTAAAAGCAGCAAAAGAGAAAAGAACGGAACACTTTATAAAACGAAATTTCAACCAAGATCATTAAATTAATATTCAAATAGATGGCGGATCGAGTGTAAAAGAAATTAAAAAAACATGTCCGGCGATTATGTCATAGTTGCATACGAAGGAGAGTATTCCCCTGGGTCTGTACTGGAAGTAAAAGAAAATGAAACATGCATTAAAATAATGCAAATGAGTGGTCAAAATTGAAAATGGCCGGGAAAGGTCGACGCTATTTGGTATAAAGCCACTCCCAAACCCAAGCTTTTCCAGAATTTATACAATTCTTCAATTGTCAAATTTTATTTATAATTTTAAACTAAGTAAAAAAAAATTGAAAAAATTTCAAAATTCTCCTGGAAAAATTGCAAAATTTTCCCGGAAAAATTACTTGTTCTGTCGAAAAACTGTTAAGATACAATCCTAATATCAAAGTTTTTAAAAATAATACACATTTGTACGTATTTTGAATAAAATATTACGATATTTTTTTTTAAGTGAAAATTGTCCGAGGAAATAGGGTTATTTTCCGGAAAAACTTAGCTTCCTCTTGCTAAAAACTGTTGATAAACAATCCTGCATTTAAAAATTTTTAAAATTTATACTCCTTACCAGATTTTCTCTATGTATACGTAAAGTAAACTTTAGCGGAGGTGGCCAAATCCCTGGGGATATAGTGCCAGAGAGAGACAGAGAGAGAGTTGTTTTGAAAACCTAGGGGAACACTGAGTGTCTAATGTAATATAGTGTTCCCCTAGATTTTCTCCAAAATTAATGTTTTTTAGTTGAGTTTAGTAGAAATTGCAAACACGCGTTCCAGCAGTAGCAACCTCTTAAAAATATTTTAGATATAGTATCTTACAATTTTTGAATATTATACCGAGTATTCTCCAAAATTCTTCGCGATGTATGAGTGTAAAATAAATTGAATTGTTCCTGATTGTCATAATTGTAAAAAAAAAAAAATTTTAATTTTTGAAACTTTAATTTAAAATGTATTTCTTTTTACGCTATTTGCCGTAGGCACTTGGCGAAACACACTTATACTTAATAAACACATTTTTATTAATCACTTGCTTTTTGTTTCGCAGAATTATTTTGAATAATTTTCAAAAAGTTTAAAAAATCACTCGAACGATTTCGACTTGTTAGGTCATCATCATCTCTTACGGGTATTTATCCACCGGATAGTCCAACGCGGGAAAATTGGCGTCGCTTAGAGTATATAGAAAAAACGAGCCAACGGATTAGCAACATCGTGTCCAATTATACCAATATTAGTTTTGCTTTTTATAATAATAACACAATAAAGAAAATGATTTTTAACAATAAACCTAGAGTTGATCGCCTTTCCAAATCTGGTGTCTATAGGATCAATTGCAATGATTGTAGTTTCTCCTATATTGGTCAGACTGGGTGCAATTTTGGAGTTAGAGCTAAAGAACATTTATCTGGTTGCAATCAATCAACTTTCCATAACCATTTAACTTCAGAAAATCATACAGCTAGCTTGAACAATTTAGACATATTACATATACAACCCAAAGGCAGACGTTTAGATACCTTAGAATCTTACGAAATTAGAAAATCAATATTTCTTAACCAAAATATCCTTAACGAACAGAGAGAAATTCGGTTCTCACCAATTACAGACCCTGCCCTTTTCTATTCTCACGTATGCAATAATATACCTTGAATTTTGATACAATTCAGATCATATTGTCCTAAATTGAAAATAACAGAAAATTTAATCTTAATTTACACTGTTAAATTGCGTGTCAAACGAGATTTTCCGAAAACTGCAGAATTTAGAAAACAGCCAATTTGAATGATGAATGACCAAGCCATTCGACAATCAATTTAAATGAAATTTAGATTACAAAACGAGTTCCTATTTGTTTTTTGCAAAATAGCTAATTAGTACCGACCAGCCACGTGCATTATATAAAATGGAGAACTTGAATAGAACTAAGCCATTTCTAAACTGGTCAAGATAAAAATAGGATATTCGAAAATCGTGGCGATTGTGCGTAATAAAGGCTTTGACAGTAATTTGTACAGTGCCGGTATTTATTGAGGTATGTATTGCCACATTAAGTTAGGTTGTAATAAAGAGGAAACTACTTGTTACGTTTCTGTTACCTGACAACATTATGGGAATCATGCAACAATGGCTGGAGGTACAACTTCCTATGATCTTATTAATATCATAAAATATTTATGGGAAGCACAAATATGTATTTAAGACCGCTATAAAGAAGGAAACACACTTGACCCACCAGATCAGATCTGTAATGGCTAAAGCAACTATTCAATTTTAAAGGTGACTAAGTAAATAAATAAGAAGATAATAATAATTTGACTGGACTCGTAGCTCCGATAGATAGGTATTACAAATATTTTAGAACTTTTGTACCTAATACATCCAGATAATATTTGATTTATATAAGTATACGAGCACATATACAGTTATAATCTCAAAAACTCAATCCAAGCTCAAACACATAACTAATTATAACAATTTATCAAGTGATTTGTGATTTTTCTTTACTTTACGGTTGCAAAATAATCTTCAATAGCTTTATTTATTGCTTTTGTGATAAGGTAGAAAACCATCGAATCAGGCTTACCCGAATTAAAATAATAAATGGGGGTATTATGTTGTAAACATGCGGTGTTAAATGCTCGAACTGTTAACCACAAAGAATTAGAGTGCCGTATAGAAACTTAGAAAGAATTTATAATGAATGTTGCATTATTAAGTATTGATGAAGTATAGAAATATAAACTAAAGAAATTAATAATTCGAAATGGAAAAAACACTCCCTTTAGAAATTTCTAGAACTGTTTATTGTTGAGAGTACTTTACTATGAAGGTAACATAAAATTATGTTTCCCACACTCCTCCCAAAAAGGAGATAATTTTTGAAATTTTTATTTATGTAGCAAAAAATTATGTTTATGAATATGAAATTAACAGCATAAAATATTTATTAAATTCTTTATCGAGGTAGTTTCAGAAATTATGTGCATAATTATAAAAAGTTTTAAACATACATCGTTTATTATTTCACATAATAATAATTTTAATATCACATTCATACGTTTAGTTAGTCGGCAGGATTTATGCAAAGTCATTCTCTGTTGTTGGGGAAATTATATGGTATAGCAGCATATGGTATCGTCTATTGTTTATGACTAAAGTGTTAAGGCACTAGGCGAACGCCGCTAGCATCAATTAAAAACTTTAGCAGAGCCAAAGAATATTACAAAAATTTGCAAAAATATTCTCATACCACTGGTTAGTTTTTCAATCGATGAAATTTCATCGAATTGTGGTTATTTATTAACTATAAAACTCTTTCAGACCAAGTAGAAAACTAAAAAGTTATTTATGAGCCAAGGGGCAAAAATATTCACCAAAATTTCATTTATAAGAATAAATTATAAAAGTTTCACACAACTATCGAAACAACATCTTTTCAAAAAATTACAAAGCCACAAACAATTTTTTATTTTCACAACTCTATAAAACAACAAGCTGTAATAAACTTGGACGAACACAAATAAATACATGATAAAAAATTCATTTTGTTTTTAATAATAAAAGTGTAATTTTATTAAAATTATTTATTTAGAAAAAAAATATCCAAAATTTTTATTCTTTATTTCTAATAAACAGGGGTAACGCTGTCGCAAGTGCAAATAATTTGGGAGGTAATAAAACAAACTAAGCCCTACTACTTTTCTCAGGTTCGGATCACATCGCAGATATTCACTTCGCTGACGCCAACATAGCCGCCCATACCCAAATACAAATCATTCCTTGAAAGTTCTGAATAGTTTTAAAGAGATGATTCTCACCATCTAACCTAGTCTACATTGCACATAACCTTATAGTCGACTTGATTTTCACTTAAATCACAGAAGTCGCACCTTTATCGCCGGTATTTCACAGAATCTGAAAACCGTTGAAAACCAATGTTTACTTCATCTCACTATTTCCGATACTATAAAACATTGAAAATTTATGGAAAATTAGTGATTTTAACTGAACGTAAATTTGACTGTTTACGTAAATTTGCAGGAAAATTACGATGATAAGAGATACATATTTGAATAATTCAGGAACCATATTTCTTGTTGGTGCTATTTCCGGATTGAATACTAACATTGATAAAATTTGATACCTAAACTCTGCCATAAAAAGCAGTGTATGCATTTTATATCTAATAATTTCAAATCCTCTCTTATTCAGGCGTGCAGTTCTGCAGCTGATTGGTACTCTTTAGATCTACTGCATGACCCTGCCGACCCTGCTCAATCAGAGGAAATTTTACCTGTTGTAAATTCTTGTAATTGGGTGTCATGTTAATGCACATCACTTCATTTGGGAGAACTCCGATAATAACCGTGGCTGTGAACCAACGTTTGTAAATTCCGCTCGTCGCGAACTTGTTGATATCAGTTTGTGATGCGAGGGCTGCTGTAAGAGTTTTTAGAAAAAGTAATAAAAAATTAAAATTGTTCATCAAAAATTGCTTTACACAAAAGTGTAATACGCTCAAACCAATTATCGAAACTAGTTTGCCAGTCCGAAGATGATAGCTCCAAAACATAGTTTTTGAACGCTTTAATCGCTTCTTCAAGCGATAAAAATCGATGTTGACGCATCTTTTCTTTGATTGTTGGGAACAGGAAGAAGTCATTGAGTGCCAAGTCGGGGCTGTAAGGAGGATGACCCATCAATTTGATCGTTTGACTGCTCAAATACTTGCTTGTTTGATGTGATGTGTGTAAGCTCACATTATCGTGATGCAAAATGATTCTCCGTTTTTGGTTGTTTTTTCTCAATTTGGGGAAAACCTCAGGCAAACAAATGATCGTATACCAAGCTGAATTGACTGTTTTTTGATTTTCAAGAGCCACAGTAGCCACATGAGCGGTTTTCGTGAAGAAACACGCTACAATTTGCTTCCCAACGCTCCGATCTCGCACAACTTTTGTTGGTTTTTCTTCGAATTGGAAGAGCCAAATAGTCGATGGCTTTTTTCTTTCAGACTCATAACGCATATATTCATGACTCGTTACCTGTCACGATCTTGTATACGTTTTTAAGAAGTACGTCCAATAAATTTTTCAACCATTTGGCGGCACCTAACGACACGAACCTTTTTTTGTGCGTCTGTCAACAAATGTGGAATTCAACGTGCAGCTTCCGCACCTTTAAATGTTCATGTAAGATCGTATGTACGCTAGTCTTACTAATGCCTATAGACAGGCACCTTCACGTGGCCCGTCTTTGAGTGAACGTGGTTCGCGTTAAAATTCATTGTACCAATTATAAACACTAGCAAAGGATGGTGCTTCAGCACCAAAAGTCGAATGAAGTGATTCAAAGCATTTTTGTTGAGTTAGCCCCTTTCGAAAATCGTAAAAAATCATCACACGAAAATTATCACGCGATAATTCCTTTTTTTAACTGATTTAAATTTTTCAAGTAAATAAAAAACAGTGTTACGATGCGAACTGACAGATGACTTCTGAGAAACATAACCTCCAAAAATGTTACACTCTTTGACTAACATAGATTTACATCGGAAAACACTAGTATTACCATTTTGTAAAAACTTTTACGGCGGCCCTCGTTCATATGTCTATTATTGATTTAATTCTCAATTGGAGGATAAAGAATGATATTCTGACCGCTGATCACAGAAGTGCCTCATTTAATCTTATTTGGAGAGGCGACCGATTATGTCGTTCCGAAATGGAAAATTGATAAAATGAGAAATTTTATTTACCTCCATTTCTCCTCCAAGTCTACTTCACTGCTACAGTGATGATATAAAGTCTCTGGCATTTTTGCTTTCGAATGCAATATTGCCTTTGAAAATGCCTGCTCTCTTATTACCAATCAAAATATTCTTTTATGATACTCTGATCTGAAAAGGCTAAGGAAACCTGCTACGAAATTAAAAAACTTGGCAAGGAGAACAAACCTTCTGGTAGACTGGAACAACTTCCTATCATCTTAATCTGCTCGAAGATCTTCTTGGAATAAAGTTTGTGGCGGTTACTTCGTCATTAAATAGTTCATGCTAACTGGAATTTGGCCAAAATTTTGGCAGGCCTAATTGAATTTTTCCTGCTTTGCTACAGCCTAGTTATCCTATATTATTATCTATTATCCTTATTAAATCATCTGTTTGTCCTGTTGCAAGCCTGCGTGGCTTTCAATTTTACTCCGAGTTCTTGGAGCAGGAGCAGAATCGTATTTATTCCCAAAGGCGGTAAGTCTCACTATACCGATCCCCCTGTTCTATAGCGGACTGTCCAATGGATCTGGGAGTTATCTTAGATGCTAAGCTATCATTGCAAAGAAACCTCGATTATAAACCTCATAAAGCTACCATTATTTTCTGGCAATATCGGAGAGCCCTTTAAAAATCATGGAAGTTATAACCCAAAATATTATATTTTAACTTATGCGTCTGTCGACTGGTGGCCAGTTAAAGGTTATCCTTAAAGGTACAATGCAAAACTCAATCCCTTACTAAATTTTCCCTCGAGTTCACTTAATGAAGTCAAATATGTACCTTCCTCACCTGAAGCAGTGGAATAACCATGGTACTCGTTTGGGACATCGACAAATTCTTTACAAGTACAATTCAGTAATACCCGAAGTTGTGGTATGATTAACGATAGCCTTATCCCAGAATTCCCTCTAGAACTTCTCTAACTCAATTCTCATAGTCTTTCCATTTTGACATTTTTAGAAATTTGTTAAATGTCTCAGGCCTTACGAAATGACCTTCCAAATCGGTATTTCTCTATTCTGTGGGCTCGCAGTCAAACCGTGGTGCAGGTTTTGGAATCTACTGTTCCACGATTGATCTCAGATCAAATTAGAGCTTAAGCCTGTTCTGATCGGTGTTCGAAGCTGAGCTAACATCAATGTATGTAGTGACTGTAAGGCGTAGCTCAATTCATTTATTAACGTTAGTTTGAAACTTTTTATAAGGTTAGGTTTCAGTGGTTGATACTTAGACCAATTTTGGCTCATTGTGATACCACGATAACCCATTCACCTACTCGCACAACTACAGTATACCACCTGCACATTGGAAGCTTCATGTCAACCTGTACATTGACGTGGATGGTGGGTCGAATTCTACAATCCATCAGATGGTCTTAGTTGTGTTTATTAACATCATCCGATTGTAATCGATGATGAAAATTCGATTTGCATCTAGCCTCTGGTGGGATTCAAACCCAGTACCTCCCGATCCAAGTGCCGAAGCTTTAACCACTGCACCACTTATCCGGTAACTTGCTATAAGGAGTGTAAACATTTTTTTTAGGCTTCTCTATCTTCTTAACCTAATGTTCCATTATCTTTTAAAATGAGTAAGGCAGCACTAAATACTTACTATTTGGATATGCTGAGTCAAGAGTTCTCCACCTCTACCTATCGCATCGCTAAGCAGATTTATCACTGAGGGTTCAGAGTTTTCCATAAAGGGGTTTCCTTCACCTATCCAATGATACCACGTGTGTGGATTATCTGTTTAAAACCATGACAATACCATCAATAAAACACAAAATCCTAAAAACCCTCGTTCAAGGTAACACCGGTCGCGAAACTTATGGCAGATATAAAAGTGTACGTTTTAAGGGAATTGTCATTATTCGCATATAAAGCGTTGATATGGCCTGAATGGCCTTCGATCGATTACGTCTTAATAAAATTATTTGTTTGCAGATGTCCAAATTTTAATTCGACTTTTACCACTCAAAAAACGCCTACTTCAGATGTTGACACCAAAAATCACTTTGTTGGCACGGTATAAGTACAAAAAAGGTGCCACTGGATAGATTTTGAAATAAACTTTGAATCTGCATGCCAGAAAATTAAACAAACATAGGATTTTTTGATATTTTGGAACTTTCGGAAAATTGATCTATGTGCGAATTTGAGGCACCCAAGTGTAATTTTAAAATTCGGTCATGCTGAGTGCAACTAAGCCATGTTTAAAGAAATTCAAGACATCCCTCTTATTAACTGACAGATTGTTAAGGACATCTACGCTTATTAGTACCTCTTAAAGCATGAATTGCATCTTTTATTTTCTTTTGCGTATAGTAACATAAAGCATATTCTGTCAGAAAAGTATATCGGGAAATTTTCAATAAAACATAAAATATTTAGCTTTCATTCAAATTTATTGTATCGCCTTCAAAAGGCTCTTTATGAAATAAAACACTGGTGTCAACGAATCATCCAATCATCAAAATATTTTTCAAACACATTTTCCGGAAACGACTTCAGTTCTCGCCGCAAATTCTCTTGTATGTCTTCTATCGATTGAAAACTGGTGCCTCGAAGCAGTAATTTGAGTTTTGGAAAGAGAAAAAAGTCAGCCGGAGCCAGGTGAATACGGTGATTGTTCGATGATATTTGTTGAGTTTTGTTTCCAGAAATTCTTGTGAACGTATTCATCTGATATGGCTCCGGCTGATAGCCATGTGAGATGATGTGTTCACGTGGTAAGAAATCCATGACGAATTTGCTTTATCGACGAATTTGCTCTCTCAAATGCCACATAATGCCCTGACCTTCAGGCAAGAATTCTGAGTGCACAAAAGAAAATAGTCAACATTACCTTGACTTTTGATCGACTTTGACTTGGTTTTTTTGGTTTCGGTTCAGTTGGAAGGCACCATTCCGAAGCTTGTTGACTGATTAACATCTCAAACTCGTAAACCCATGTCTCATCACCAGCTATAAAGCATTTTGTGGGGTCGGAATTGACTCGTTCTAGCATGTCATAAGCGACCATTACGCGATTGAGTTTTTGAAGAAAATTCAGATCTTTTGGAACTAGTCGAGCGACAATGCATTCATGCCCATACAATAGTGTACGAATTCATTGATGAGACACGGAAAGTTCAGCTACTATCTCTCTCAAACCTAGACGACGATTTTCCGTCACCATTTCCTTCACTTTATTGATGTTAACTTTAGTTGAGGCCGACCAGAGTGAGGCAAATCGTAAACCACAACTCGACCGCTACAACTACCATGTACTACCGAGTCGATACAAGCGCAAACGATCGTTCGATGGAATGTTGATATGTACATGAAAATATCCAGGATCACTGCAGAGCTACCAATCAGCTGTCACTGACTATCTAGACATGCACAGTAATAACGAAGAAGCTCCCCTTAATATTCAGGCACAGTGACCCACTATACAGTCAGTAATAAGCACCGAGACGCAAAATACTATCGGTAGAAGACCACCGAGATCCCGGAATAGTTGGTTTGATGATCAGTGTCACCTTGTAAAATAAAAAAGCTACAAGCAAAATGGTTAACTAGTAACAATAGACGCACTCTAGCAGAATTTATCCATGCTTGGAAACTATCGCCGAAAATGTCATTGGCGACTATCAACGTGGTTTTCGGCACAACCGGATTAACAGCTGACCAGTGCTTCACCATGAGGATTTTTCTGGAAAAAAGTTGGGAGTACAATATAACCATACACTAAAAATAGATTTTAGGCAGACAGACATCCTTATGACAGTATTTAAAACTACCGCTATGGCGCTATAGAAAAAATTTATTTGTTTTGAATCCCAATTTTCACGAATTTTTCTCCATTATTATAAACGAGTCTTGAGAAATGCTGGGAAATACGTCGCACTTCCTTCCACATTTGGCTTTAACTACAAAAATCACCTCCTTAAACCATTTAGTGACAATAAAATATTAAAACTAACCTGAATTTCCGGAAGATTGGTAATATGTATAAAATACATGTATGGTAATCAACATATTTTTCTCGTTTTGTGGAAAAAATTTTCGAAGTTGCAACCGTAAGCATTTTTATCTTCGAAGAATTCTCTTAACAACCGCATCTTAACTAGAACCAGTGTAAGAGTAGGACCACTTGTGGATGAGAAGCATCTACCAATCTACGTGCCCGAAAACTTTGTCATTATAACGTTTATAATACGAAATTTCCAATACAAAATTTTTAACGCAATACAATATTTAAATTTTTTAATAAAATATTTTTGTTATGCATACTGAACTTTTGTTTGGGTATAAAAGCGAGCAAAAGCTTGTTTACTGATATAAATAACATTTTCGAAATAACAAAAACATCCCCAACCATAAATTTGTAACTCCTCTATGTCAATAAGGCACATATTTAATTTATATTCATAATTTGGCTCTTTAATTTATATATTTTTCTGAATATTTTATCAATATTGATTTTAACTAATTTGTATATTCAAAATATCTCTCTAGCTACACAGTAATTTACTGTTCCGTTTGTTTAGAACTTTAGACTAAGAGCCGAACCCAAAAATATATTGGGAAGTTTTTTTTTTTATGTGAGTATATCATAATATTACGGTTATCTTCTATTCCGACATAAAGTATTGGGATTTACCAAAAAAAAAAAAAAAATCAAGGACCAAAGCAATAAACGAATAAATGCAGATTATCAATTTCAAATAACCCCGCATAAAGCTTATTCGAAATGGAAATAAAATAAAAAAACGTTTAGTATTTATTAAACCCATTTCTATCAAATATTCACAGTCGTATCTTTGTAGCAAAAGGCGATCACAAAATGTGGTATATAATTAATGTTTGGATAAAATCAAAGTATCCCATAAATGCTGTGGGTTACGTCAAACTGACCGATAAATGTTAGAACAATATTTATGTTTTTTTTCGTGTACTACCTGCGGTCGAATGGTAATTAGGAAGCGTGGGCGCGATTTTTCTTCGATTTTTATCGCGAAATAATACTTGTCCAAATTTTAATAAATTTTGGATGTTCTTTATTTTATCGTATCCTCTTCAAATATACGCGCACGCATTATACAAAAAAAGATCAAACAATCAACAACAAAAACCTTCCTATCTTTAAAACACAAAAAAAATTTGTTCTTGTTGTCTGTATCTCGTGTCCTTTACAAATTTAATAATTCGTTACTGGTTATGTATAGAGTAGTCCTTAATGAATTATTCAAGGATACATTATTATTTTATGTTCCTATATATTCGTTTTTTTTTAATATGGATAGGTTTTTTTTTGGCGGGAGATTCAAATAAGAATGAGGGTATATGGAAATACTGGAAAAAGGTTAATATCTATTATCCTTAGTGCTTTTTTATTGTTCTGTGAGGATAAAGATTAATTTTGCTATACGTACATGTATATGATCGTATGTGTGTGTATCATATGATGAATATTAAAATTTATGTACTGTTCAAACCAAGCTTATGTGGTTTCTACAACAGCGTATACACTTTATGATTTTCATATTCACAATAAAAAGTTGAATTAAAAAAGCCCGACAAAAAAACAATTTTCTATGTTTAGGTTTAGGCAAAAAACAATATTTTTTTACAAATAGCCATACTGTTGAAGATAGTACGGACGTCTATGATTTCTGTTACAGGCAATATGAACATGATGATAATAAGGCTGTAAGAATGACCGAAAGAACCAAAATCTTAACTGACCTGTCTGTAAAACCAGACTAATCAATTATTTCTAAAGTAAATTTGAATTTAATATTTGTAAACTTGCTAGGACTTTACTAAACTTTAATTATAACAATAATCTTAGCCACGGTGAATTATAATGAAGTAAAACACAATTTAATAAAACTTAACATTTACTTATGCTACTCAAGTTATTCCAAAATTTCAGCCGAAAAAAAACCTGCTATATCGACATATTTTGCATCAAGTGGTAGTACAAAGTTCTGTTTAGCAGAAAATTACACGTTATTGAAGTTAACAGTAAATTTTCACCGAAAAAAAATTTTGAAAAATCAATATCACAAAATTCGAATGTTTAAAGGTAATATGAACTGGGTAAATTTAGGGCAATTCGTAAACTGATGGATAAAATATTTATAATTTGTCATATTAGGGGGCAATGAGTTTGAGTTGTGACACTAACAGTGAACACCTGTGCCAAAAATCAGGAAATGTTTTATGTAGCATCATGGTGAAATAAATTAAAAGTTGAACGAGTAAACACATGCTTAGTGGTAATTTGGGCTGGGTGAAGTAAGACAGATTCGTAAATCGCTGGACCTCATACGACCAGCTTTTTATTTATTTCACTATGATGCTACATAAAATATGCCATGATTTTTGGCACAGATGTTCACTGTTTGTGTCACAACTCAAACTCATTTAGGGAGCAATCAGATACGAAAAATTATAAATATTTTATCCAGCAGTTTACGAATTGGTCTAATTTCACCCAGTTCATTCCCTTCAAACACACGAATTATGTGATATTAATTTTTCAAAAAACATTTCGGTGAAAATTTACTGCCCACTTCAATAACATATGTAATTGTTGGCTAATATAAACAGAATTTTGTACTACCACCTGATACAAAATATGGCGATAATGCATGTTTTTTCGGCTGTAATTGTTGGCTAACTTCAGTAGAATCATTTACTTTCTATTATATTTCCTCTTCTTTTTACACTACCATAAAAATTACTGTACAGCGGCGCTCACATAAAGAACTACTATACTCCGGTACCCAAAATTACTTAACCAAATCAACAGATGGCTACCACATACAAAAACAAACTAATTCAAACGTTGTAACGATATAAAATTAAAAATATAAAAATAATAACGGCTTTTGTTTTAACCGATACATAAACTCAATTGAATCTTCTCCTACCTTGTTCTGGATTTTGATCTGTCAAAAGATATCGATTTCCCGGTAATATTTTTATAATAGTTTAGTGACTTTGAAAACGTCGTTGAAGTGTCTTAATTTCACCAGTTGGACCTGGCTCTCGAAATACAAATACTAAGTCTCCTTCACAGAATTCCTCTAGGGCTGTATGTCGAATCGAATCTTTTGTGGCTTCTGGTTTTACTTTACACGAGTAGACACGTTAGTAGTAGTAGTTAGCTTTGGTAAATCAATCTCCGTCAATTTAAATTTTCGCGAGCTACGGACGTAAAATCGATGAGTGCAGTAAAAATAAATAAAATATTAATAATTAGAAGTGACTTCAAAATAATTGTTTTTTTTCTGTGTGTTAAATTACATGTGAAAATTTAAAAAAAAAAATTAAAAAAACTTTAGGTGCAGAATGTGTGGTATATGATAATGGGTTTATTTAACCGTTTGAGGCCCCGAGGGTATTGAAAAAACACTGTCGAAGAATCCCAAACAGCGCAACCGCGCTTTCTCTAAATGAGAGAGGAACATGAAATGAATGAGATGAAAAGGCAATCTATTGAGACAAACCTATTGTAAAATGCATTATTTACATTCAACGAAGCTGTGTGATGTACTTGTTTCAGTAAATCTAAGCGCGTGACTTTGACAATCGATAACGCTCCGTCAGTAATGTTCGAAATGGGCTGGGTTTTCTTGACATAAAATCTCAACAGTGCGATTGCTGCTCGGGACTCAAACGATTAATCCAAGCAAAATAAAACAACGTACCTATCGCAATCCGTCACAAATTTAAGTGCAATAAATTGCGCTAATTCTCTAGTGCCATCGACCTCTGGCATAAATCAAAATGTAATACAAAAAAGTGTAAGCGGTTCACAAACATTAAAAAGTGCTACAACATCAAATATTGTGGTAGGTAACAATATTGTACCAAGTGACATCATCTCAAGTCTCCAGTGCAAACTGCAACAAAAACTCAAAAACTAGGAGCAGGAATACTGGAAAAGTATAATAACGAAGAGGAAACTCGGAAAGAGGCAAGAGCACCAAAAGGGTGACCACTATCAATATATATTCGAGAAGCGCCGTCTCAACAATTTTTAGTCGATCTTAAACAAGAAACAGGTGGGGAGTTTTTCATTGCTCCAATTAAACAAGGAAATATACGTGAGACGAGAATTCAAGTTTTGAGTATCGAAGCATATCGCAAAATTCTTGCCATCTTAGAAGCAGATAATAAATACTTGTATACATACAGATTGAAAAATTCGAGAGGACTAATAGTAGTAATAAAAGGAATCAAGTCATCTTCATCGCCACAAGAGATACGCGCGGAACTCACTGCTAAGGGCTTCAATATACAAGCGTTATCAACTATATTAATCGTGAGAAAATCCCTCAACCAATGTTAAAAGTGGAGCTGGAACCTGAAGCACCAAAAACCAAAGGGGCACACACGAAATCTACAACATGAGGTATCTGTTGTGGTAGTAGAAGAGCGACACAAACGTTAGTCGTCCAATATATCTGAGGAACATTAAACCATATCTCAATCAAATGGTGGTTAGAAATTCTTAGGTCCAAAGCCAACGCTGTAATACTTGAAAGGTCTATGCAGGTTGACGAAAAAGCAGTAACCCTCGAAGGAACACCAATCAATGATTCAAGCCCAAAACAAGACATAAGATTTATATAACCGATGCTGCTGTTTAGAAAATCAAGAATGTCTCATCATGTTTATGCCTCCAAAAACAAACAGATTTTTGGACGTAATACTGCCCAAGACATCGGCCACTTCCCGAACAAAAACATTTGCAGCTGTAGACTGAAGCCAATAAATGCATAAAAATACAAACAAATCAGAAGCAAAATTCTATTCAACTTCTATTCATTTGTGGTAGCAACGCTTTGCAGATAAACATACTAAAAACTTACTAACACAATTGGGCTTAATGGTAGGTTCAGCCAATAAAATCGTTGGAAACATATACAAATTTTTCCGCCTGAGATGTAATAATTTTAACTTTGGGCAAATTTTGATTGCAAGCATCCAACATAAAATAACAAAAAACAAATTATGAGCAATAATGGGTGCTCAGTATATCCCTTTTTCTACCAAAAAAAAAAAAACAAAAATAAAATTGGTTCAATTTAAGTCAAAACCACACAAATGATTGAGTAAAAAACATAGTATGTAATGGCGTTTTTGGTAAAAAATTTCGCTTGATTTGAAGTACAACCAACACAATTGTGTGTATTATAGTTACAGTGTTTTTTTTTTCGGACGAGAATAAGTTTGAAAGGAATTCACAAATGTGCAAGTTGGTTCAAAACATACAGAAAAATAAATTTTTGACATGATTTTTTTGCCTCTCTCACACAATTGTGTGGGCAGGTGGGAAAAGGGATATAAATATTATTTTGCTGTTTTCTGACATTACTATTTGACTCAAGTCAATGTCAAAAACAAACAAGCAAAAGACGAGCTATTTTCTTTACCCGGTCTCTCCACCTACCATTAACATCGAGTTATACCATTAATTTTAGACCAGTTGCAGGTGGAGACACTAAATGTCAAGGACTTGCCAGATGTGTTGACATCAACTTATACTTTAATGTTAGAACTTTATGTTAATCAAAATGTTAGTATATTTTTGACATTTTTGTAATTTTCAAAATGGCTATTTGTGGTAAATACGCTTCATTATGGTTTGTTTGTGGCTTTTAATGTGATAGAATTGAAAACAAATTTTAAAATAATTTCGTTTTGTGTGATTCGTGTAATTATATTTAAAATGAACCAAAAACAAGATACTTTAAAATTAATTAATTTATATAAAAATAAAGAATGCCTATGGAATATTAATTCTAAATTATTCCAAAGAATTGATATAAAAAACAACACATATAGGCAAATAGCGGCTGAAATGGAATGATTTTTAAACGTCAAATGTATGGTACGTTTACCGCACACGACGCCATTTTTATTATTTTGTATACCAGTTATGTAAATGTTATGGCAGACAATTATGTCAGGTGGAAAGGCCGGGTTATCGGCATAAATAATTAGGTGTTTATATTTTATCGTGCGCTTACATAAGATAATTGTGTAAAAGTAAAACAGCTTAATATTTAGAGCAATAGCTTTTGTTACTAACTTCATAGTGTGATCAAACGTTTTTGGTTGCATACGTGAACTTGCCATTAGGTTTACTAAAATAACGATGTACTTTCTTTTATTATTATTATGCTCTTTCATTTAGGATAACTATGATGTCTTAAATTTGTAATTAAGCAACCACGGGAGTGAGCCAAAAATCACGAGGCAATAAACCTCCCAAATTGCTCGGCATTTTCGCAATCTCCCTTGTGACTTGTTTGACGATATATTCTTTGCCGTTTTCTCTTACTCTAATTACTGTGTGGTAATCTTTAGATTACTACTCGTGCACCCCATCAACCACAACCAACATACCTCCATCGGCTTGAACTGCAGTAATCTAAACGTACGGGGTGCATATACGAGCGGTGCGGTAAAAATCTAAGAGGCAGGTCTGGTTCTGCGTAAGTAGAGGCCTACCTGTTTCACCAGTAAGATGGTTGCGAAGAAACCACTTGGTCTACTAGATTCAATCTGCAGCGACTAAAAATATAAAGGACGACTAAAAAATTAAGTAAAGAAGACTAGCCAAAGGACTACAACCCTCCAAACAAGAATATACAGAAACAAATAATTATTTCATTACGAAACATTATAAAAATTTTCAAAATCTTTATTATTAATCAATTATTTTTAAATGAAAATTAATTATATCGAATTCATTCAACTTTTGATTAAAATTAAGAGTTACTAATATTCCATATTGAATTTTGCGGTTTTGAAAAATATTGTCTTGTGATGGCTTTAGCTAAACCAATTCCTTTTGAGTATAAATTTGCTCGTTTGGTTTAATGTACATCAATTTTTATTTAAAACAAATTTAATAAATTTGAGGTATACCCTTAAATCTTTTAATACAAAACAAATTTTGGGGTTTGATTAAAATTTCGTAAAGTTTAGGGGAAAAAAATAAAATTTGATTGTAATTCTTTTGAAATCAAAATTTGCTTAATTGTCAAGTATTTCTTGATTGTCAAATTATTGATCCATCCTATTGTTGCACACAAGAAAAGTTGAATACAAATTCTGAGTTTTGTTAACATCAAATTTTGTTTTGGTCTAAAAATTTTTTTATTTTTTTAACAAGCACATGAAAAATCATTTACCAAAATCTGTGGGTTTGTAATAAACCAATTTTGTTTGGCCCAATATTATTTTGTTTTGATAACACTGTGCTTGAATCGCAAACTTTTTTTTGTAACAAGCTGAGCACCCAGGGGATAAACGTAATTCGAGTACGCTGATTTCAATGGTGCTAGTCCCATTTCAAAGTTAGTTCCCATTTTTGAGATATCGCTTTCGACATGTTTTGGCTCTGAGTCAAAATATACCCTCATTTTCACGTTGATAGCTCTTGAACCATTAAGATTTTGCTTTATTCAGCACAGCTTTATTCAGCAAGGTTGTTGCGCAAGTCAAGACAAACATTGTTGCCGAACATATCAAGACCGAAAAACCACATCTACATTTTTTTTTTTTTTTTTTTTTTTTTTTATTTATTTCGACGAAAAACACTTTTTTTATCATTTTTTATCATTTTGTTGAATTTAAATCGAGTAGAATCGATCGAATAAACATCGCATCGACAAATATAGATACAATAGAAACTATTTAAAAGAAAATTAAATCGATTCAGTTGATTTTATGGTGATTTTCCCTAAAAAAATCCTAAAAAATTAACATTTTTCTTCTCTTGGACAAAAGAATGGCTTACCGCTGCGAAAGTTTCAAGTCATATTCATACGACGGATAAAAATCCGGGATTTTTCGTTTTAACCAATTACATGACGTAAATTATACATCATACACGCCTCTTTTCATACAAAAAAGTTGAAAAAATGAACCATAATATCCAAAAGATTTTGCGAGATTTCAATGTGATTGAATGGCGCAGTGACATTTGATGGTTGATATATTCATGCAGATGTTTCTACGGTTTCAGCAGAATTAATTGTTGGTGGTAAATATTCTTCAGTTGGGTTTGATCATTCCGGAACAGGAATTTCATCTGAATGCGGCAGTGGTAGTTGAGCATTTGTCGTTGCAGTGTATGTCAAAGAACCATTTTTTTCTGTTTGTACCGAGAATATAATTCATGCACACATAATATTGAACTGCATCTGTCTTTGTGGATCAATTTATATTATCGGGACACCAAATGACATTGCGACTCCAGTGTTTTGCCATCTATGCAGATGTAAAATGCATGCCGTACAAACAAAAGACGGCGTCCAATTTAAACCACTAATAACATGTTGTGAAAAGTATTTTCGATATAAATCAGCAGTTTCAACACTTATTTTGCGGCGATTGCTCATAAATGTAAATTTTCCACACACGTAACAAAAGCACTTGAGTTTAAAATACCTATCCATATTATTTATTTCACCAGTGCTGGGATGTTCTAACATCGCGTTTTGCGATATTATATCGACGTCTCTTTCACACGGCTTCTATTGCAATCTACTTTCTCTTTCTATCAAAATTTGCCAAAATGGAGTCTGGTGTGGTAAACTTGCTATAATTTGACGTTTTGAAATCATTCATTTGTCAATAGTCTTGACTACTAGTCATTTGAATAAATACTTAAAATGTCAGTAGACACAATATTGAAATATAAGAAACGTCAAAATATGCCTGCCATATACATGCTATCAAGTTCTACCGACATAGCATGTATTCATAGCATACAGATAGCATATAAATATTATTGCGAGACTCCACTTGCCATTTGATAGAAATTTTCTAGCATAATTAGAGAGCAATAGCAGGTGAAGAGTTCATGTCAGCTAGAATTAATTTGACTTCTGTTTCAATTATCAATTATTTCTTCTTTATTGCTATCACAGCCTACTAGAATATATTTGAACAATATCTATTACAGTAATAAGTATATAAGTATAGTAATATATAATTATACTAATCTACAGTAGAAACATCACAATGTTGCAATCTAGCAGGCTGGTAAATGATATAAAAATGGAAACAGAGATAAATTTTATTCTACAGAAACGAGAAATAAACTTCGATAAATTATCGAAACATGGTGATGTTAGAACATCCCAGTCCAAATTTCACAAGCTGATTTTCACTTTATTTTTTGTGTTTTTTTCACTTTATATATTTAAATGAAAAACTTTTTATTTTTAATTTTATATTGTAGTTTTTAGTTCTTACTTATTGTGCCAATTTTTTAACTTTTTTAGAAATATCGATTTCGAGAATAATCTCTTCTTCGGTTTATTTTTTACTACTACATATTACAAAATTTATTTTGAAGCTTTTTATATACTGTTGCTACTAGTCGCTGCTGTTTGGCACCTCCTTTATTTTAAGTTATGGATAATAAGTCGTAAATTTTATTAAGTTGATTTTATCGTTAAGTAAATTGTTGGTGTTTTTTGTATATTTTCAGGATGTGAATTTTGGCCGCAATTTGACTCATGACTCATGAGAAATTTGTGTACGTACATACCAAGATCTTCTAACCTGTCTAATTAAGGCCCTTTTTGATCCTGTGCAAAATGATTACATTTTTATTGATGTTATAGTGTACTATGATTTTCAGTTTTTATGTGTGGTGCGAAATTTGATTTTATGTACATTTTTTTAAATTTGGTTATGTCATTGATGTGTTCTTTGTATCTTATTTGAAATGAGCGTCCTGTTTTGCCTAAGTATGCCGACCACAAGTTGTATTTAGCCTTACCTGTGTATGCGGATCTCTGCACAGGTGGACCCATGTTTCTTTAGACGGCAAGGTAGGAACCGGAGTCTTCTGTGTGGAAGCTTTTGCCAAAACTGACAAGACCCTGCCTTTTTAGGGAACATGCGACAAGGCTGGGTCTATACAGACGAATGACTTTGTACAACTTTCATGGACGAAGAAGAGGAAAAGACTTTAGATAACTTCCTATGCTCATTTTCGGCACTATCATACAGAAGGCATAGGTACGGCATGTACAGTATGGTCAACCGTTCTGATCTTGCAACAGTACAAGATATTTTGCGTTACGTACGTAGCTCCAAATGGTTTTGAACAGGGGTAGGGTAAAAGGGAAATAGGTTCCTTTGGTATCACAACGGGCGGAAGCAGCTACTTCAACCTAACCATGGCCTAAGTAAAACACACATACTAATATGGTGGATGTGGTTTTTCGGCCTTGATAAGTTTGGCAAAGTTGTTTTTTGACTTGACTTGCGCAACAACTTTGCTGAAGAAAGCATAACGAAATTTCTTAATGGTTCTTTTAAATTCATGTCGACATGCAAGTTTTGCAAAAAACTGTATTATCATTTATACAACGGAGTAAAGGATAAGATTGTACAAGAATCTGATAGAAAATTCAACAGTGTTATCTAAATAAATGTCATTTTAATTTAAATAAAAATGAATTTGACTAATCTTGTTTGTATTAAGAATATTAAAACTGTTTTCATAAAATTTATGGCTTATATTACAATAAAAGGTTTGCGTTAAGACAAGGACGTTTAGCAACCAAACCAAGTAGCGTTTTCACAAAAGCGAAACTGGTTTTAATTCTAACCAACAACATTTAGCGAAAACCTTATATTTTTCTTAATTCAAATGACTCAGGCTTATTATAAATGCAATTTTGGTAGTTTCTTGTTTAAAAACAAAACCGAAAATATAATATTCGAAACATTTAAATTGCATGTGAAACATTATTATTACTTACTATAAAAAATTACAAAATTTCAAAAATAGCTTATGAGTTTTTCTTAAATAATAATTTTTGATTGTAACCCATATTTTGTATGACGAATAATCGAGATCGCGCTTGATTTAAATGAAACCTATTTCGCTTGATATTAAACATTTCTTTTTTTCTGTGTATAAATTATGAAAGATTGTAAATCAGTTGTAATAAATAAATATGATTAAAAAAAAAACTCTCGATAAGACCAAACTAAAGCACGGTATAAACGTCCTCAAAGAAAATCATTTACGAAATGAATAAAGGAACAAGCATAAAAATAGGCACAATCAACCGAATCATTCGGTTTATCTCCTATTACAGCTCCAAATCTTCTATGGCAAAATTGCCAGCGTTTCGGCAAAATTAACCACCAGCGGTCACAGCTCGGAATAAATAGGAAATAATTTTCTGGTTCAAGCTCAAGCGGAACTAACCTCAATGGAACATTTAAATACTTCGATGTACCAGAGAACCGATTTTGAAAATCGAGGTAGACTTTATGGGAAATAAGAAAATGTAATTGAAAAGAATATCAGCGATTTGAAAACGGATCAAATTCGAAGACAACCCAATTTTTTGAATTAAAGTGTTTTGAACCCGAGGCCGAGTCCTATTGGTTCAAAATTTTCAAGAAGTTAAGTTTATATAACGTACATTTCTAGTGCAGTAAATAATGTAAAAAAAAGTCTTTAAATACTGTTTATTATGTTTTTCAATCAATCTTAATTTATACGAGATAGCAAAATTAAATATCTCTAGTGGTTGCTAATATATTTACGAAAAGAGCAAAGCTTCTGTTTTCGCATTCCGCCTTTTTTTATACAAAAAATTCACCCCAACTTCAACCAGGCCTGGAATTTTTAATAAATACGAAAGTTACGCAAAGTTCGTAATTTCACTATCCTGTCAAGTCATTTCGACCCAAAATATATCCGAATTAACATAAATATACTCCGTCCGTATATACCAGCAGTACATTATATTTTGATAAACAAAAAAGAAAACATTTTGTGCGGTTTATCATTACATTTGGATTATAAATTATGTAAACATATTTTATCTTTTTCTTATCGTGTATAATTTATTGAACATAATTATTTTGATAAATGAATATACAGAACGTAAACATTGAATAATACATTTGATGGTTTGGTTGTATCTTTATGCAACTTATCAGTTGTCTGAAATGAATTTTGATTGAAAGCTGCCAGATTTAATTGAGACAGAAGTGTGTTGTTAAATGGCAAATTTTAATATTGATTAAACAAATTAGCTGATTTATACTCTCGTATATTATACATATCCCGATTTTTATATCCACCCCATTTAGCAAACTACACTAGGTAGTATGTATAACGCACAAGTAGATGATACAAAAGGCAATTTTTTTGTGTAACTTGGTATACAACAAAAAATGTATAAAATAAATTCCAGTATCCCTCCAGTCCCATTAAAAATAAAATTTTCGCTTAAAGCCATAAGTTAACCAAAAAGTTTTACAAATAGCTGAAAGCTATTTAAATTATTCTATTTTCCGGCTAAAAAAATAAATATACATTTGTAAAAAAGAATATTCACTAACTTTTTTCATTTGAAAATTTCTTTCAAAGCTTCCTTTTAACTGGGATGACATGAAATTCCTGGTTTTAGTACCAACAAGAACAAAAAAATTACATAGAAAAGCACAAATCAAAAGTTTCACTTATTTTTCTGCTTAATCTTATTTTTCTTTATTTCTTTAATATTTTTTTATACTCATGTAACAAATTTAAATTAAAGAAAACACAATTTTTTTCTCAATTCACTTCACAAAGTTTTCTTTTTTACTTATTTTATTTTCTTGTTATAAATATTTTCACAAGCAACAATAACAACAACAGTAACATAAAAACGGTAAAAAGCACAAATTTTTTTTCTTTCGTTTTGACATTGTTGATGTTATGTGATGCAAAAACTTTTTTATTTTGATTAAAATTAAATTAAACTATTTTTTTTACTATATATACTTCGATTTAGAAAGCGCGCACACACAAAACACACTTTTCCAACTAAACAATCGAAAAAAAAACAGAAATCCTCTTTTCGTTTATACAGAGCTATCTATTTGTAAATCAAAAACTAAAGGAAAAAATTAACACAAAAAAATAACATAAAACACCTCCACTTTACGAAACGCGATGTACTTGAATCAAATATCAAATTTGAACTGAATGCGAATACAGAAAATCTGAATTTTATTATTTTTGTGATGATGGAAATTTTATTATGATGAGAAAATATAAAATCGAAATTTGGGAAAACAAAACAAAATCACGCGTGAGAATATTAAACAACTGTATTTCCCCATTTTGGTACGTATAAAACCCTCTCTCGCGCTCTCACCAAAAATTTCATTGAATCGTAAAAGAGCGCATGTTTGTTTTTTTGTTTTTTGTTTGAGAGGTTTCGGGACTCATCGGCATTTTATTTACTAGGTGTTCTTTTATTTTTGTATTTAACCGCCAAATAAATTGTGAAGCAGAAGAGTTACAACTTATACTAGAGATATGTTTTCATCTTGTGTGTGTGTCGTGTTTTGTTTTCCCCGAAATTTTAAATACACAAAAGTTTATCATCTTCTCACCTTTTTGTTTTTTTTTTTATTTTATGTTGACGATAAGCTTTTCGAACATATTTTTTTTTGGTAAACGGCAGAATATTGAAGGTGCACAAATTTATTTATCAAACAACTAAATTTATGGAAAAAGTTACATTTTCCGGAGGACAAAAGATGATCATAAATAATATTTTCTGATTTCGGTGTGTAAGGAAGGATAAAACTAGTCAGCGCTAACATCATAAACATACATTACATATATATTCTCAGAGCGTACATTAGAGGTAGGAATCATATTATTGTTATGTTGCGGTGTAATAACCCAAATCCTAAGTGTAAAATAATTTATATTGGTTACACACATTTGGTTTTATATAGTTACAGCGTATTGTTTTCAAATTGTGTAATATATAAAAAAAAAATTATAATTATTTTAATCTAGAAAAGAAATTAATTTTGCATAATTACCCATTGATTTTTATGTTGGCAACATTTGGAAATGAATGTCAAATGTTAATTATTAAAGAATAAATAATTTGCAAATCTGTATGCTTTTATTCACTAAAGCTACATTTTATTTATTAAAAAAATTGGGGCTCCGCCCTTAGGCGGCAATACGCCCAAACACAAAGTTAGACTTGTGCTTAAACAAAAATAATGTTCTATTGTTAAATAAAGGAATTGAAGGGTCGATTAATACGGGAGGGGTGATCGAATATTACTATACAGAGTAAAATGGATATCGTAAATTAAAACTAATTAACGGCTAGTTTTAAAAAACCATTTAATGGTAGTCTATTAAGCTTTTAAATATTTAAAAAAATATTCTTCAGGACTTTTTTTTATTTCCGGGCTGGGCTGTCAATTTTGCAAATTAAATTATAAAGAATCTATGATTTGATTACAAAGATTCATGCATTGTGTCGGCGTAGAGCAATCTATAATGAGGTGATATCCATTTTCTCATAATTAGTTGGTACGTTACTACTCTGTCACAAATGTGCTCGGATGTTCAAGTGAGAGCAGCGTAAATAATTTGAAGATGGCATAATGCATATGTATTCTTGCTCATGAAGAGTTGGGATTGGCAAATCGTAGTATTTATTATATTGAGTCCTCTGAACTAATGAAATTTTGATTTCAAATATGACCAATTCCAAAACCGTAAAAAGGTTTAGACAGTGGCTTTCTTGTATCTAGCGGCTGTATCGTGTGATGACGCTGTTTATAGCGGTTTGAAAGTCTCATAGTTTCATAATTTCTAACATAGTGGGTAAAGCAATGTCTGTAAACTCTTCATGGAACAGAATGGTTGTTAGAACTAAATTTTTCTTTGTTACATTTTTTTAAAAGGAAACTATTAATCATCCAATGTGTAATCGATGAGGAAAATTTTGAGTTTTGCATCGTGCCTCTGGTGGCATTCGAACCCAGTACCTCCCGGTCTAAGTCTCGAAGCTTTATTTATCCAACTCGTAACTTGTTCGGTAAGGACAACTTGATTGTATGCTTCAAATGCTTGGGTTGTTTGTTCCTGGCTGTTCTCGAGAATTCCTTTTGTCGAGAAGTCACGGCCAATAAACATTTCCCGATTCTCGAGAACTAAAATGCCCATTTCTCGAGAAAATCGAGAAAAAAAAATTCCAACTTTAAATCCGAAAAATATCAAATGTTCAATTTACTACATTTTTTTGTAAGTTTTTTATTGCATTCTACTACATTTTCTCAAAATTTACTCTCACTTTATGTTTATTATTTACATTCATCGCACAAAACATGACATAAACATAACCTCTTAAATGAGTCGCGACTCACCATTCAAACGAAGCAAATTAAAAAAATATTATATTAGAAATTTTTTTTTTGTGTGAGCTGTTGGTATATAATTTCGTCATTATTTAATGAAGAATATGAAAATGTCATAACACAAAAATACTTATAGGCATCAAAAACGAACAAGGAATACTACAGTGATTGCTGAAAATATTTTAAAAGAGAAAATAGAGACATAACAATTTGTAATTTTTGAACAAAACACATATCATGCAAAGCATCATCTACCACAGGTTTGGAGTCGTAAATGTAGCCAACATTCTACCAAGCGATTAAAAACTGAGACGGAAGCGAAATCTACCTTAAGTCAAATAGTAGCTGAGCTTGTTGTAAAAGATGGATAATCCATATCTCAAATATGTGAAAGCAATTACATTCGGAGCAGTACAGAAGCACAAGGTTCCAAATTGTCGACGCAGCCAAAAGACGTTATGAAACTAATTTGTGAATTTTACGGACAAATTAAATTAGAAACTATCTAGAAAATTAACACAAGGAAGTTGGCAAATAAAAAGGAGAGTATTTCTATTGACGAATAGACAAGCGTAAAGAACAGAAGATTTCTAAATATACATATTTACCAAAGTGATAATGATTCTGATAACTTAGGATTATCGGTAGCTGAACGACGTACGAGTTTTAATGAGAAAATGAATTTTGTTCAACAGAAAAAAAGAAGAAGAGAAAACTTGCCAAAATACAAACGACGGATGCGAGTAATTTTAAGGGCGAGACCAATGTATTCAGCACGCATGCCAAACAACAGTTTTGGCGCTCGATTACAATATACAAAGTTAATAAATATGGAATAATAAAAAAAAAGAATAGAAATTTGAATTTTAAGTGGAAAAATAAAAAATAAAAAAAATTTAAATAAAAACAATAAAAAAAAGTTCTTTTTACCTTCCGCCCTTCAGTTGGGCTCCCCCTGTAAGGTTTGGCACCTACCGCCTTTGGGTAATAAAACAAATGGCCTCTACTGGCCAACCGTACATAAATCCAACGGGGTGGCTTGTCCGCCGGTAAATATATTTGGCCTCGACTGGCCGTCGTAAATACTGTTCGGCGTTGTCTCGACAAAAAAAAATTGCACCTCGCCTCGATAGGCCGTCAAAACAATTGTGCGTCGTCTCGCCAAAACCATGATGTAGATTGGGTATTGTCTCACCAAAGAAAAAAACTGCATCGCGCCTTGATAGGCCGTCAAAACGGTTGGGCGTCCTCTCGCCGAAACCGTAAAATTGGACCGTGACCAGCCGCCAAAAATGTTGGACGTTGTCTCGCCAATATCCGCAAACCCGTTGATATATAGTGTGGCTTGTAACCGTACACGCGCGGCAAACGTGGATATACGGTGCCTGTAAAATTGTGGTGACAACCGTTGAGTATCTCGTACTCGAAAATGTCGTATCCACAAAACGATTTGAAATATTTATACGTGGCACTTTTAACAATATATGTTCGATGATATCTCAGAATTCAACTGAATAATATTATAAAATGCACTCACAATTTAAAGATGGACACACGAAGTATCAAATAAACACCCATTACGATTGTGAGAAACCAAACAAATTTATGATTGGAGTCGTTCTATTAATTTCATTAAATATTTAGGCTTTAGGCACTATTCATAATAAAAATAAAAAAAAATCAGCGATAAAATTATCGAACCACCGCACTTAGTCGAAGTTGAGAAAAAAAATGTTTATACTCGACCGTGTTTGTTGTTTGTTGTTTCAATTAAGTAAATTAATAAAATGTTCTGTAACTTTTGAGTAACCCACTTCTCCATCGATCCCACTATGTTTATTAGAAAAGTCGTAAAAAAAATTATAATTGCTTTGCGGTATTATGCTACAGGCTGTTATCAAACAGTGTCGGGAGATTTTATGGGTGTTACGCAGTCTACCGCTTGCATCACCATACACGAGGTATCAAGAGTGTTCCCATCAGGAATTTTATAAAATCAAAATTCCAAGGTGCATAGGGTGTATAGATGGGTGCCACATTCCCATAAAATCACCAGGAGGAGCATTCATCACTTAGTTGCTAGGTAGGTTTACATTTACTAAATAATAAAACCGTTTTTAATGCTAAGCTTAAGTATTAAACAAATTTCAGATGGCATGGATCAGCGCACGACCAAACGGTGTTTAATGTTTCAAAATTAAAACATCGTTTTGAGACAGGGAATATGGGAATAGCATATTAATTGGAGATTGTGGATATAGCTGCACCGAATATTTAATTACGCCTTACAGAACACCCCAAACAAGGCAACAGTTGGCTTACAATAAAGCATTATGCTCTACTCGTGCCTGCTTCGAAAGGACGTTCGGGATGTGGAAACGAAGGTTTTCAGTTTCAGCCAAGTGTTAGTCAATTATACAAATTTAATTACTGTTTTTGGTAATGAAAACTTATTTTATAGCATCACAAATTAACTTGAATAACTTATTGGTCGTAATTGTTGCCACAGCAGTACTACATAACATTGCAATAGATCTGGGCGATGAAATTTTGGATGATGATGATGAGTACTTGCCGCTCCAAAATATTCCGACAATTACAGCTAATCCTGTGGAATGTAATTTCAATGATGTGGGAGGAAAGATAACACAATCTTTATAAAATCAAATAATTCACATTTTATTTCTTACCTACACACTATAGTTTACAAGTATTTTAATCACTTTCGTTACTATCGCTCACTGGTGGTCCCAAATTTTTATAATAACGGTACATTGGTCTTGCAGCTTTCTGCTTAATTTTTGTTAATTTAATTTTTTCATCGATTGTTTGTAACTGATTTGCTTGTAACTGCTTCGCTTGGGATGTGTTTGGATTTTGTGAAGTGGTTGGGTTTTGTGATGTGGTTCGCTCTGATAATGAGGTAGACTTTAGTGATGTGTCAGAATTGTGTGAGACGTTGAGTGCAGTGTCAGTGGAAAGTGGTGTTGCATTTTTGTCGTCCAAATATTCCACTTCATATTCACATTCAGACCACATAATTTCCTAAGTTATTTAAACAGTTAGCATTAACGTATTTTTTATATTTAAAAACATATAGCTTAGATCGCCACTCCTATCATCATCAAAGCGATTGAGGCAGGATAGGATTGTAGGAGCAATCAGGTCATACAGCACCCCGTTGGTTTCATCAAGAGGTCCTAAAGATGGACCACCACCTGTACCTGAGGTATAATGGTTCTTATTTGCTATAGCTTTTCGTAATTTCACCTTCATGTTTCGATATGCAGCTTTCAATTGTTGGGTTGTTTTTTCTCCTGACAGGGTCTGCGCATTAAACTCCCTGAATGCAGTGTTCCAACATTCATTTATCTCACGATTTGAGACCGAATCAGTTTTTTATTTTCTATCACTTTTTTATATTTTGTGATGATTTTTAAAAGATTATTTCTATCGTCCTTGTTGAGTCTGCTCATTTTTCACATAAATAAAATGCCGTACTTTCAAAATATTAATTGATTATAATTTTTTATTGACATGAACGATTTTCAAATTCTTTTCGATTTCCAAAAAAAAATCAATTTTATTGTGCGGTAAAGAATATGACAAACAGCGTAAATATTTTTCAGTTACGAGCTGATTGACGAGCTGATAAAAACTACGATATTTGATTATATTTTGGTTTAATTTGACATACTAGGTGTGCAACTAAACAATTCGTTGCAGGAGGCCCTTTCTTACATGCCGTGAAAGCAAATGAAAGCAATCAACAGCAAATTTTTTTGATCGAAAATCATTTTCTGTGTTGAAATGCATTTGCCATGTTTTTAGTTTTCAAATTTATCAGATTTTTTTTTTATGTTGGTAGTTTCTTTTCGAATTAATAGTCACTTTTATTGTTGTTCAAAATATCACAAAAGCGTGACTAAAGTTGCAGTTTTAGTTACGTCTAAAATATGGTTTTCGAAAATCGATTTCGAAAAATCAGCGACTATGACTAAAAGTTGTAGTTACGTCTGTCGATTTGGGCCTTAATCAGTATATGAATTTGTGTTAAAATAGAACCCAACGAACAATTTGTAGGGGATTTGTAAAGGATTTTCTTTATTATCAAAATGGTGTAAAGTATTATTGTAAACTTATTTACATCATTTTATATAAATTATAATTTACACGTTTATTCGAAATTTTACGCATACATTGAAACAAAAATGGCTGATTTAGATTTTTAGGAAAATTTAGGAAATACTTCACTATCATAAAAATTGTGCATTAGAACATCGGATGAAAGTTCTTCTAATAATGCCTGAAAAATCCATATAGTTTAGTCTTTTCTTTTCCACTCACTAAACACTCGAATGAACGGAAAAGAAAAAACTAAGCTTCAAATATAATTAACGACTTCCGTTAAAGATCCACAAACATTAAGACTAGAGACACAAGCAGAATAGCAAATGTGGTTGACTTTCTTTCAGTTTGACCGAAAACCTTACTACTATTAAGGCAATGGCTTGGGTGAGAATGAAGAGATCTTTGTTTTTTATCTAACAATAGAGGAAGTACTCGTAGATTCTGCATACTTAAGGATAAAGAGGAAATAATAACAGTCCCAACCGGCCAACAACCAATCATTTCTTAACAATGACAAAATATCAGGATTACAATTTCAACCATCACAAAAGAGATAGAGAAAAGACGTATAACATCAACGAACTACATTGGTGTGCAAAAAGTCAGTCCAAATTCGTGAACCAAACCGCGAGACAACTTTGTTTAAGAAACAAAACAAAACAGATGTTACACAGAGACTGGAACAAAATGAAGACGAGACAAACATTTTCGCATTTCCAACGATATCCAAGTATTATATAAAAGCTCGTATCCTGGCCGGAATTTTTAGAGTCAACATTTAGAAAACGAAATGATATAGCGTCCACAACCCAGTCTTTATAAATTCAACCACCGAAAATGTTCTCGGCAATGCCGCACCACTGTCTTTGAACCAAGATTAACACCAACGTATGTAAACCGTTTTCGGGTGATACTAAGTACAAATTATAACTATCAACCCACAAATGCTTTAAAATAAAAAGGATAATTCCTATTATATTAATAAATCAACTAAATTGTTATTTACTAGTGGCGGCTCTACAGAACCTAACGATCATAAAGGACTAAAAATATAAAATTAATTTTTTGTTACCAGTATGTATACGCACTTGATTGGAGACATAATAGAAAATTTTCCTTTTTCCTTTTTTATTTTACTATACATTTCTTATCTTAACAACAGTAAAGATGTTAATTTGCAATCATAATAACAGATTAGACATATTTTTATATTTCTTGTCTAAAAATATCATCTTGGTTGATTGATACAGTTGTATTAAATAACATAAGGATGGATGTAAATGTTATTTCAGTTTTGCCTCTCTCTATCTAAATAGTTTTTCATGATTTCCGCTCGTCGAGCCACTCACTATACAAACACTTAAATTCTAATTATAGATTTATGGGCCATGATTAAGAAGGATAATAACGATATTTTTATGATACTCTGCGTATGTATGTGTATACCCTTTTCCCGTATATAGAGGCTTGGTGTAACTTTAAGAACGAAAATATATTGTGGTGCTCTTGTCAGATGGAAAAAATTTAATGGAAAACATGGTTTATGGATTTAGACCTTCGAACCTCAATAACAATAACTGGTATAATGCGTGTACCGAAACAAATTTTTTGGAATCAAATACGAACTCGTATACGTACGCCGTCATTGTTTGACGCAATCGTATATTGTGTTATAGTATGTGTAATTTGTATTATATACATTTTTGTATTGTGTGTGTGTAAAGTATTCAATTTATTGTACAAATTTAATTTTTGATATTTGGTTAGGTATTTCTCAAGATTTGTTTTATCAGTACGTAAGAAAATCAAACAAACATATAAAAACTAAACCCTGAAGGAATATAACAAGAAAACTGGAAAATCTAATGAAATATTTACACGATGTAACACTGTGTTGTTTTGCTTTATATTAACGGCTAAATTTGATTATTTATTCAGAATGTTATTTCTTATGCGAACCAACATTGTTGTCGTCTACGTAGGTACATAACACGTATGTATAGCGATATTTCGGGTTCGGGTTGTAAATGGGGAAACAACACAAATTTATTGTTGAACGTGTTATCGTTGCCGAACCAATCGAATTGACGAATTTTAATCAATTACCTACGTGTTTTCAATTTCTAAATTATACTTGTCACAAAATTCGTTTATATTAAGATTAATTTAATGTTTTTCGTGTAAAACACGAAAAGCATTACTGGACTTAGTAATGGGCTTAGGCGTGTGCCTACATACATATTCTTCTTTGCTACTATTTATATTTATCACATGCATCTGTAACTAGGTATATTGAATCTGCCATCCTACATGAATAATTAAAATTTATTATTATACGCCTTGTGTTCTAGGTTTTGTTATTCTTCCTTTTTGTAACACCATACAAAACACCATTTTTTTATTTCACACTTTGACACTTGCGAACAGCTTTATGAAATAATTTCAAATTTAACTAATTCAAGACTTTGAGATTATTAAATGGACTGTCATCTGTGGCTACAGGACTACCAGTCAAAAACATGTCATGTCATTTAGTAATTGCCTTATGTCAAACATAAGGCAACTAAATCAGAAATATTTTAATTGGGATTCATTTTGGGATTTTGACTGAAATTTCTTTGGAAATAGAGATACAGTCCGCAATTTAAAATGTAACTTCAGAAAAAATATTACAAAAAGTTAAAAGTTCGTAGGAAACTGCTACTTCTTTAAATTAGTCCAAAAGATGAGACGCTTTTACTGGCCAAGTTTGATGAAAATCACCTGCTAGTCGTTTTTAGTATTATGGTAGCTCCTGAATTCGAGCTATGTTGCAAGAAAAATTATCTGCTTGATTCAAATTTCATTATTGACAGTTGAATGTGCTGTGTTGTACGTGTTCTGCCCCACTGTTTGTATGAATTAAGCCTAGTTTACGATATGCCGGTCGATAGTTCTCAGTATTTGCAAATATTTTAGTCCTCTTACTTGAAGAAGCAGTATTTTCAAATAGTAATAGAACCAGGTATTCCAGATGCTGTATAAGATAGCAAAAATTTGACAGAGGAAAATAAGAGATTACGCTACTCGCCGCAAATGGCACTACTAGCACTAAAGAGAATATTATTTATTATGTAATTACCAGCGGAAATTTTCACTGTAAGTTTTTGTTTTTCTGCGGCCATATAAGTTATTTTCAGTTTTTGGCCTATATCTCAAAAACTTCAACTAGTAACCAATACTTTCGGTTGTTTTTATAATAGCCTAGATTTTGAGGCTACATGGAAGATTTGGGGAAAATTTTACGAAATATAACAACAAATAGTTTCTGAGTTCAATGGGCTATATCTAGAATACTAAGCATACAAAAATTCTCAAAAAATTATTTCAAATATGTTAAATGTTCCTCTACCACCCGATGTAACCCACTAGTCCGACCAACGAATATTTGCTGAGTTTGAAGGACTATATCTCAACTCTGCCCCATAGAAAAAATCTAAAAAATCTCAAAAATTACTTCGAATCACAAGATCAAAGCTGATAGTACGATCATAAAATAGATCAAGTAAAATTTGTTCAAAACATAAACGGGGTATAAATGGGGATGGGTATAAATAATTAATATCATTTATTTGTCTTGGCCCCGACAATTTCTCTGTTTTCACATTATCATGAAAATGTATCATTTTTACTCTCAGCCCCGGAAAATTTTTGTGTCGTGATAGTTTTAGCTGTCATGACAGTAAATATTTTCGAGGTTGAGAGTAAAAATGTCGCATTTTTCGGGGCTGATAGTCAAAAATGTCATGATATGTGAAGATTTTTTGGGCTGAGAGTAAAATATGTCATGATAGCAATAACTAGTGTTACCATCGCATTTTTCCGTAATGGAATTTAGGCTATCTTCACATACATCCAAATTTTTATTGAATTTTTTTTTTTAACAAAAATCGTCATTTCCGCCTAAATTTTGGAAAATTGATCTAGACCTAGTATTGTTGCTACATTAATTTAGAATCTGTTCATAACCGTTTTTTTTTCGTAAATGTTATATTTTTCAAACCACATACAAAAAACTGAAAAGCTCGTAATGAAGCTGTCACTTCTGGTGGGAAAAATAAAAAAGTAATATGAAATCTAGTACCTCTCTAAGTATGAAGATTCACTCCGATCAAGCAAACCGTTTGGACTGAAAAAAAAGAAACGAAGACACCGAGACGTTTTAAAATATACTTTTTTTAGTACTTAATTTCGAGGCCAAAATTTTCCAATTTTACTCATAAAAAAAGCAAAAAATCTGAACGTCCAAATATCTGTTCATTCATCATGGCGTCCTGAACAAATTCGTGCATGTGTCTTGGACTTCCCGTAAACGTAGCTGGAAATATGATCGATTTCCCATTCCATCATGAGCAATTGAATCTCGCGAGTGCTTTTATTGAATCAAACGAATGGAGAATTTTTATAATTCTTCACTGATTCTGTAAAAAATTTGTTTTTAGAAATATCATGTTATATTAAAGCGTTATTATATATTCTATACCAAAGAATTAATTCGTTACCAGCGACAAAACGGTGAATTTATGAACCAGCCACCTTTGCAATTATGTGCTACATGATTATATTTAAATGAGAAAAATTGTAACTGGTTCCAGCGCTACAACAGTAATTTTCAATACTATGATTTGCTACAGAAAATGCTATACTTTAGAAAATGTGTCGGTATTCGTTATGACTTTTTCATCGATATACAACAAGTATATCAACAAATATTGTACATTTTAAGACGATTTTGGCTTTTAGAGAGCACTTGCTATAATCGTGTGTGAATTGGGGCAAGAATCTCTGCGAGTTTTAAAATGGTCCGAATTGTTGAATTTGTTTAACGTGTTGCAGTGCTGCGCCCCTATTCTTGAAATCGGTGGAAATTTCCTCATTCGAATTTAATTTGCTTTAAAATTCTTAAAAAAAATTTCGAATTTTTCGCCGGTTACATCAATCCTTTTTTCAAATTTGTTTGCAAGTTTTCAATTATTTTTTCCCCTACTAAGGGAAAAATTCCGCCTGGGTAAATCGAAGCGGAATTATTCCCTTAAGGCTGCGTACCAATAGTCGGGTAAAAGTCAATTTTAAGTAAATTTTTCAGTAAATTCAATTATTTTTGAAAAACTTTATGGTAAACTGATCATAAAATGTGTACTAAAATCTATTTTTACCGTAGTAAACGATTTACCCGACTAATGGTTCCCAGCAGGGAAATAAATTTGCAAACAAATTTGAAAAAGCCGGCGAAAATTTTGAAAAATATAAAGAATTTTAAAGCAAATTATATTCGAATGCGGAAATTTCCACCGATTTTAAGAATGTGGGCCCTGGAAATACATTAATTGCAATAATTCGTCCTTCGGACGGCAGAATGCGATTAGGTGTATCTTTGTGACTAATAAAATCAAGTAGGCTTGTTCCAAACACACATTTTGAGGTTTTGATGTTGGCGTCATAATTTGATAATTTTTGAAAGAATTGTTCCAAATGGAGTAAATGTTGCTTCTCGTTTCTTGATGCTACGAAAATTTCGTCAATATGACTCCAAACGAAATCGATATTCGGGTGAATTCGAGTAGGACAAATAGTGTGATAATTATGATTCCATGAATATCGTCCTGTGCGGCTGGAATGAGATGATATGCTATCACTGAAGAAAATCGAGCATCCATGTAATTGAATAGAGAAGTTTTGTATGTGTGGGACTGGCTCACGATCAGGAATTGTGACTGTGTTAAGACTTCTGTAGTCCCCTCATGGTCTCCAGTCTTTACCCTCGTCTTCTTCATAGACATAATACTTCAGATGTGGAAGGTCGGCAGATTCCTAGTTTCTCCGTGTCTTGGAATTCTAGGAAAGCTGTTTTGTGGCAAATAATGGATGAACCAGTCAATTAGGGATTTTTCACATCCACTAGCAAATCGAATTTCGTTGAGAAATTCGCACCAATTTTAAGACGATTAACATTAGCAGAAATGACGGCGTGTTAAGAACGTCATAATCCAATGTCAACGTCTAGTAACGTGGTACCGTAAGTATTTATTACGGTTCCGTTTGCTATACTGATAGAACTTAATCGGGGTTGCGATTGGTCCGAAGCTATAGTATCTGTGATAAGGGATTACGCGTAAATCAGCGCCAAAATCGATCAGAAATGTGATGTTGTTTACCGAAACCCGTAGAAACAAGCGGCTAAGCTGCAGATGTTTTAGGTCTGCGCTGCGACCTTAAGAGTTAGTGGTTTGGGGAACCGGTGTTTTCCGACCGCTTTCGTTGTGTAACAGAACTGCATGGTGTGATGCATTTAGATGCTTTGTTACCAAATCTTGCATGATACCAACACAAGTTTTGTGGGGGGTTTTGTGGTTTGTTTGTGTTGTTTTCCTTATTGTTCAAAGTTCCCTGTGATGTAAATATGATATAATTATGTATGGTTATTATGATGATATATATTTGATGTATAATTGTGTATATTGGTTATGCATGGATTATGGATTATGAGTTAAGATAACTATGAAAAGTTATCCTTTAATTGATATGATAATTTTACTCACCAAACTTTAATAAAACTTTAAACACTTTAATATCTTGTTAGCAATTTGATTATTATATATTTTAATAGATTTATAATATAAACTTATAATTATTCTTTACATTATTTTCTTTCACTTTTATGACTTTAATTTAAGATCAATATATCTTTTTACTCAACTACTTAATACTGACTCCTACTGATACTATTTAACTTTACATTTTAAATATTTATTCACCACTAATCTTAACATTAAAACTATTTACCTTATATACTACAATTTCCAGAAGTAAATTGCTTCCGTATTTACAATATATGAAAACATATAATGCTTAATTATATAAAATAAAATGTTTTGGTTTAAAATATAAAATGTATAATATATTTTGTGTTTATGTCTGTATGTTTCCTATTTATTGTCATTGTCATTCATATGCAAAATATATACAAGGTCGCAATTAAGAATTTTGTATTATTTACAAAATTATGGAAATGTTAATTTTGCTATGCTTCGAGATTTAGCATACTATATGTGAATTTTTAACTATTTCCTTATTTTTGGTGATGCAGTATTTTAGTTGAATTTGCCAACTTTAATTTCCGCATTCTTGCAATGATAAATGTCGTATATTTTACATGCATTTTATGAATGATGACAATGGTGAAAATTTGAACGAATGGTCCGAATATGTGAGATGAATGATCTCACAACACCTGAGTTGAGGGAAATTACTGTTTTCTCGTTGGAGAAAGTGTTCGTCTGTCTCAGCGGCTCAAGCAAGCAGTGCACACCACTTTCGCACGCCACCACCACTATGCACGCACACCACTCCGCCATTGAATATGGTAGATAATAATTAAAACTTTATCAGAGTTGATGAGTCCCGGTTACTTGAATATTCTTAAAGTCACCTTCTACATTTCATACATTTGTTGGCGTTTTATAATTGGTAATATCCCAGGACTCTATATATAGAGGATTATGTTAAGCTCAAAATTTTACAATGAAGAATTTAATGTGAATATGAGGAGAACTGAATTATGTTTAGTCTTTTTTAATTTGATAACTTGATCTAATGCTGACAGAATCCAACGTTTTAGTGAGGATGAATAGAGCCCGTCTCTAAATTCTCATAAGATTTTGTAATATTTTGCTAGAAAGTTAGATACTATAACTGACGTGATCTACGATACGACTATACTAGACGTACGAGCAGGTTCCCTACTGTCAAAAGCATTTCAATTAAAGTTTTCGAGTTGGCTTGATCTTTTCTTTAAATATTTGTCGATTTTTGAAATTATCAATTTTAGTAAAGATTTCACACAGCTATAAATCGGGCAAAATTTTATTACATAATGACTTCAGTCATTTGTATTTTACTGACCAACAACGTTACGAGTATAAGCGGGTAGAAGTTTCATTCGACATGATTCCCCAGTAAATAAAATTAAACAGATTTGATTTAATTGTATAACCAATACTGCTATGCTAGATAAAGATTAAATTGAATTTAACTTTTATTTTAAATAATATAAAAAAAAATATTAAAAGTTTTTATGATTTTGTACATCTAGAAATTGAAATATTTGAAAGAAAACTAAACATCGTTAAAGAAAAAAATTTACGGCGCCAGTGGGAAACAATTTTTTATTCCTTTTTGGGACGAAACGTTTAGGTAAGGTACACACACATAAATACAAAAAGGTACGATTACAACAACAACAATTAGAAACAAATTGGTCGTAAATTTTTTTCTTTGATAACGATTGACGATTTTTTGCAAGAAAACTTAACGACGTCAAAAATAGATGCGGGCAAAAAAAAATCCGTTTTTTAATTGTATTTGAGGAAACTTCTCTCGATTCATTCATTCATCCCCCGTTTGCCCGTGCAACACATTATACAGTTTTAATTGAATTTACATTAGCTGAGCATTAATTAAGTATAGTTACGTAATACTAATTAAATATAATAATTATTATTAATCAAAAGGCTTGTCAAAAATCAGTTAAAAACTTGCCAATACAAAACGCCTTCAATATGTCAAAACTTTGTGCTGTGCTCCATATAACTAGCTCCAGCTAAGAAAGAAAATTGAAAATAGCCCGATAAAAATATTTTCTTTTATTTTGATTGATCTAATTTTTTACTTTCAATGGATTTTCTTTCAAGTTGTTCTGCTGTTTTTCTTATAACTGATTGATGGATAATTTTCCTTCTTTTTCTTGTTTCTTTTTGTTACAGAATTCAATTGGAATTTGATTGATTTTATGATTAATGAAAGTAGCAACACACCGAAATGGTCAATGTATTTTTAGTTATGTCAAAGTTGTAACAAATAATAGTAAACATCTTGTGGATTAGTTCACTGCATAATTCAGCCTTCATATAATACATTTACATGGATATTACGTGTGCTGCGGAACAGGTTGGTAATTTAAGTGAGAAATATTCAATAGAATGTACTTACTGCCCAATCTCACGACATAAGGCGAGGGGGGCCAGAAACAATGCGATGCCTTAGATAAAAGCTCAATCCGCCTGGTGTATAGATGCCAAATTGCGATGAAATAATTTTTTTTATCAAAACTCGTCATTCCCGGTTCAATTTTAAAAAATATGACTTAATTTTCCTCCAACTTTTTTAATCGTTTTTTAAATATTCTGGCCAACCTAAAATCTTTAGTGAAAGTACAGCGAACAGATGCCTTGTGCACTAGTGGGGCCCTAAGAACACATCCACACAAGCACTGGAAATTCTCGTTCATCTCATACCACTCCTAGGGCACCGAAAAAAATAAATATAAACAGAAGTAAGGCTGCATCCAAAATTTTTACGCATATTTTCATAGTAAAATAAGGTCACGATCCGGTTTTATGTTGACGAAATTTAAAATTACCGTTATAATCTAAACGAAAAAAAATGAAACAAAAACAATATAAAAATTAAAGAAACACTTAATGTATATTCGAAGAGTTGGACATTCTAAGTTTATTATTTAAGGCGTAAAACGAGTTTGTATTTTGGGGTTACAATCTAAAAAAGTTGTTTCAAAATTTTGTATGCAGCTTTACCTCTGTTTATATTACTTTTCTCTAGGCCTAGGGGCTGATCGATCGAGCTCAGCTGTAAGGCTATATAGAATTCATTTATTTAAAGACAATATCGAAAGAGTGACTTATTAAACAAGCAATATTATATACAGTGAGCTTCCTTATTCTGTGTTTTGCCGATTTCGTTCCTAAAAAATTAAAAAAAATCAATTAGTGTAAAATAAAACTTTCCGGTTTCGGCGTTAAATAAAAAAATTCGGCAATAGCAGATTAAGATCCTTGCAAAGAAAAATAAACCACCTATAACACAAATAGAAACTTTTGCTAAAGGAAATCTCTCTCAGGCGCCCATAGAACGTATTAAAGCGCATAATAAGTCTTCTTACCGAGGAATGGGCTAATTATCAAGCTGCCGAGAAAAATTACAAAGATATTCCAGAAGTTGTCGAGTTGCAAGATACCCTTGAGAACAAATACTACGAAATCAAGGGTATACTTATGGAAGCACAATTGTTGTTTGACAAAAAGGTACCACACAATGACCTTGAAACCAGTTTGCAAGAACTAATGGCAAATCAACGATCATTTTTAAACGAGATGTCAAATTTGAACACGAAAGGCGATACCAACGTCAGCTTCCGTATAGTAAATGTAGCGTACTTTTCCGGAATATATTCTGAATATGCCTCATTTCGTGATTTATTTGAAGCTTCCATTAACAGTAACCCAAAGATATCAAAGGTACACAAACCGCAATATTTGAAAGGTTTATTGAAAGGGGAAGCTACTGCCTTAGTAAGACACGTTTCCATAACTGAAGCGAATTATGATGAGGTTTGGGAAATTATCGGAATTCGTTATGACAAGAAAAAACATGTGACGGCCATGTTGCTTAACAATTTATCGATCAACCCTCAAAAACACAGGAGCCTTACCACCGACTCCGCCAGCTTCGTTGGTTTTCGCTTTTTTAGTTTCGCTTCGCCTAGTGAAATCTATAACGCAACGCTATCGTGCACTGAACTTATAATTTATCTGTGAAGTATGTTCTGTTTGTGGTTAAATTATATCAATATAAAGATTTTATTCACTTCATTAATTCAATCTCTCAATTATAAGAAACTTAGTTATAGAAATTAAATTGTATTTGCATGTCCGTTGGGTGAATAGTTTTCATTTGGGTTATAGGGTTTGTTTTAATAAAAGACAGAGATAAATATAGGCATGGTAAACAAAAAAAAACGGGATTGATTGTGCCATTTTGTATTGTAGAAGATGGTTGTGTATTTTGTTTGAGAAAATAATTAATATTTTTTATTTGATTGATTCGCTCCCGCTCTATAAATAGAAAAATACAAAAATATACAATATTATATGACTTAAAATATTCAGATGTGGGGTTAAGTAATAAAAATTAATTTCCAGTATTAAGAAAAAGTGCTAAAAGAAAAAAACCCCGAGTGCGCCATTTTTGGTTAGAAAAAAGATTGATTCAAAAAAGATTATAGTGATCACGTTCATTACACTATAAACGTCGCGTAAAATAGTATGATACCAAGCATCCCCAGCTGCACCCTAAATTATGGTAATGATGACTAGCAAATAGCAAATGATTTTAATCGAACGATAGTCTATGAGTACATATCTAATTATTTGCGTATTGAGAGAAAAGATGATTTGTGCAATTTGTAATGCAATCATCGGTAAAATACTTGTTTCGTTTTCTATCGTAGTAATGAGTTAGTATTGTATTGCTCTTCTATTAAATTTTGGTATATATATGTATGATGATGATGATACGTTAACCGATTTTATAATTGTATTAAAAATCGATTTTTAGAATTTTGGAATGAAAATTAATTCAGAAAAATATTGGCTGTCTTTCTGGGCACATCTCAGAATACACTTTGTAATTGTATCTAATAAAAATATTTATTTATTAAAAGTATAAAGTATAAATCATACACTAATTGTATAAAAATGTATATATAAAATTAGTTTATTAAACAATCAATTTAGATATAGTAAATTAAAAATAAATATAAAAATAAATTTGTTGTGCGTTTATTGTATTTCATTAATCAAATTGGAGTCAGATAAATGATACGGTGCAGTAAGGCAATAACGTGACTCATATGGTGAAAGTGCATAGTGTTATAATCGATCTTTATAAGTGCTACCTACCGCGATAACGTGATATGCATGTGTATCTAAGATACACTAGGTATCAGCAAATTACGCATATCTACCGCGACACACCTCAACCACCACAGTGCCTTACCACCTACATTGGTGAACCCAACTACGAACAACCGCTACGCACAACACACCGGGAATAATACAGTTAAAAGTAGTTCGCCGGTTTTGATCAAACGCCAAATTACGAAGTATATCGAGACGCATTCGAATGCAGTTAAATCTTAAATAGATATAAACCATTTTCACTAACAAATAATCGAATGCGAATAAAAAACAAACTACGTGCCAGCAGTAGCAGCCGAAACGAATTTATAAAGCAAAACTGACGGAAAAACACGTGTGCTGTATTTCACAAGGACATATTGAGTGGTGCCATACTAACGGTATATATATAAAAAAAAACATCTTGAAAGGTCGTTCAATAACGTGGTCAACCAGTCAGCCTTCCAGCCAGTAATATCCAGTTTTAAACAAAAAAGTTACTGTAATCGTTCATATTAAACAATTCTCCTTAAATTTTATTACATTTCTTTAATATTATTTTTTTCTCTTAATTTTTATTTTAGTAACTTTATAAAAAAACTGTAAAGAAGAGGAAACAGGACTAGACTCATGGAAAATTGAATATTGTTGAAAATAAATCCGGTATCTCTAAACCATTGGTGAGTGTTACAATTTGTCACAAATATTTAACATTTCTCTCAATGGTTCAGTGTTTAATTAAAATAATAAAAAAATTGATTGTACATATTATACTCGATTAACGTCATTTGCTACTTCGTAATATTTTTCTCCTTTCGGTATATATTGTATATATATTTTTTTTTTACTAAGGTTGAGTAATTTCTATTTCAAATTGTAAAAAAAAAAAAAAACATTTAATTAACTAGTTCACGAATTTAGTCGAATCAAGTATGGTAAATTCAGAAGATGAAAATAATGATAATAAGCAAGAAAAAACGGAAGAAAAACATAAAGTGAATATTGCCGAAGTACCTGTACCGCAATTCTGGAAATCTTTACCAGAACTTTGGTTCAAACAACTCGAGGCATTATTTAAAGTACGTCGAATCACGAGTGATGAGAACAAATTTAACTACGCTGTTGCTCATCTACCGATAGATGTAATATCTACTGTATCAGGAATAATCCGTAAGCCTCCCTTACAAAATAAGTACGAAGCACTTCGAGATGAGATTATCAGAAGACGTACATTGTCAGAACAAAGTAGAATTGAAAACCTGCTTAAATCTACTGACATGGGTGATTTTTCACCATCCGATTTCTATCATCATCTCGAAGAAAAAGCAGGATCTTCAGCAGCTGTTAACGCTCAATTATTAAAAACTTTATGGTTAGGTCGACTACCTGACTCTATTAGATCGATAATTGCAATAAGAGAGCAAGACGAAATCAATGATTTACTTATATTTGCAGATAGAATTTTCGAAATCAATCGTCCTAATCTCAACTGCAATTCCATCGCTACTGGAGAATCATCCCAATCTAAATCAAATAAAAATCACTCAGAAATTACTCTCAATAGCCTCCAAAAATCTATAGATCTACTAACTTCCAAATTTAATAGTGAAATGGTTAACTGGAAAAGATCAAAGCAACGATCGAATAGTAGAGCTTCTAATCGATTTCGATCGCGCACTAGGTCACACCAACGTGGTGGTGACTGGATTTGTTGGTACCATAGAAAATTTAAAGAGAGAGCAAGAAAATGTGAAGGTTGCTCATTTACAAAACAAACTTTTTCACAAGCAACACCCCCGAAGGAAAACTAGATCGTCCCATTATAGATGCGACTAACAATGGGACGTATGTCAATCGTCGCTTAATTATTAGATGTTCTAAAACAAAATATCATTTTTTAATTGACACTGGTGCAGAAATCTCGGTAGTTCCAAAATTATATTTTAATAACTTAGTCAGAGATGATGAAAACTGTTTAAATGCAGCTAACGGAACCATAATTAATACATACGGTACGCGATTACTAGAGTTAGACCTTGGGTTGCGTCGAGCATTTAGACATCCATTTATTGTTGCTTCAGTAACGAGACCAATAATAGGCGCAGATTTTTTGATAAAGTTCGGTTTGGTTGTCGATCTACGAAATAAACGACTCTTAGACACAAATACGTCACTTACAGTTAACACGATGGACATTATAACCCCAACTGAATCAGTATCGCGATTATTCGCGGTTGAGGAACCTTACGCTGAAATTCTGCGCAACTACCCAAATCTAACACAAGAACATAGATATGACCTACCAGTTAAACATAATGTAGTGCATCGAATTGTTACCGAAGGTCATTTACCTTTTTCGAGACCGAGAAGATTGGATCCAGCAAAACATAAAATTGCTAAAACTGAGTTTGAACATATGTTGCAACTCGGCTTGTGTAGACAGAGTTCATCCAGCGCTGCTTCACCTTTGCATTTAGTGCCAAAGCGTGACAGCAACGACTGGCGCCCCTGCGGAGATTACCGCCGATTGAACGCTATCACGGTACCGGATAGGTATCCTTTACCACACATTCACAATTTTTCTCTTAACCTTGAAAATTGCACTGTTTTCTCGAAAATAGATCTTGTTCGAGCTTACCACCAAATACCCGTGGACTCACAAGATATTTACAAAACAGCCATTACTGTACCATTTGGACTCTTTGAGTTCACTAGGATGCCCTACGGACTTCGAAATGCCGCTCAGACCTTTCAACGTCTTATGGACGAGGTTACAAAAGGTTTAGATTTCGTTTACGTCTACATCGACGATATTTTGGTAGGTAGCAGAAACATATCAGAACATCAAGAACACCTCAATTCTTTATTCGCTAGATTAACAGAATTTGGTTTAACAATCAAGCCTTCCAAGTGTGAATTTGGCACAACATCCCTTAATTTCCTCAGCCATCAAATCACTAAAGATGGTATCAAACCATCTGCAGATCGAATTGCAGCTATACAATCTTTTCCCCAACCCACTTCAATTCGGCAAGTGCAGCGTTTCGTGGGCATGGTCAATTATTACCATCGTTTCATCCCTCACTTAGCCGAACAAATCGCACCAATACACAATCATCTAAGCAAGCTTGGCAAGGTAACTAAAAATAACCCATTCTCATGGCCACCTGAATGTGAGGCGTCTTTAAATAATACCAAAGTTGCCCTCGCTCAGGCTACTCTCCTTGCACATCCCATGGATCATGGAACACTACGCATCAACACTGATGCTTCTGGTATTGCTCTAGGTGCTGTATTAGAACAACGTAATGGTGAAAATTGGGAACCTCTTAGTTTCTTCTCTAAAAAGCTTTCTCCAACCGAACAGAAGTACTCCGCTTTTGACCGAGAGTTGCTGGCAATTTATTGTGCCATTAAACATTTCAGATGTTTTGTAGAAGGCAGGGTATTTTCGATCAATACAGACCACAAACCGCTCACTACAGCGATTGCGTCTAAATCGGAAAGAAGCCCACGTCAAAGTCGTCAGCTCGATTACATTTCACAATTTACAACTGATATAAGATATGTTAAAGGTGAAACCAACGTCGTAGCTGATACACTATCACGTACCGAAGAAACTCAAGTGTCAACTATTTGTCACACAGCTATTGATCTAAACAAATTAGTTTCATTACAAAATGCAGACGATGAACTAAAAACCTTAATAAACAAATCATCACAGTCGATGAGCTCGAAATATAAACTGGAACAAATCCCGGAATTTGCTTCAGGTTTGTCAATTTGGTGTGAATCATCGACTCCAATCAAGCGCCCTTACATTCCTAGCGCAATGCGTGAAAGTGTTTTTGAAAAATTACACGGCTTATCACATCCAGGAGTACGAGCAACACGAAAATTGATAGCATCAAAGTATTTTTGGCCAAGTATGAACGTCGATACAGGATACTGGTCCAAAACTTGCATTCCTTGCCAGAAATCTAAAGTCAATAGACATACTAGATCAGAGCACGGACGTTTTGACATTCCGCCTGGAAGGTTCAACCATATACACATTGACCTCGTCGGCCCGTTACCTCCATCTAATGGTAATACGTTCATTCTCACAATAATTGACCGGTTTACTCGATGGCCGGAAGCGATACCACTGACGGACATGAGAACATCAACGATAGTAAAAGCTTTCGTGAACACATACGTCTCAAGATTCGGTGTCCCTTCATAAATCACAACTGACCAGGGAAGTCAATTTGAAAGCAATCTTTTCAGAGATTTTCTAGGGTTATTAGGTACACTGAGGATTAGAACGACAACGTACCACCCTCAGGCAAATGGGATGGTGGAACGTTTACACCGTCAATTAAAATCGTCCTTGTATGCCAGATCAAACACTTTAAACTGGAGCGATGAACTCCCATTCATTCTCCTGGGAATAAGAACATCGATCAAAAATGATCTTAGTTGTACTCCAGCAGAACTCGTTTACGGGCAACCGCTAAGAGTACCAGGAGAATTGGTAATTCAATCTGATCCAACATCTTCAACCGATCCTACATCTTTGATAGAACAATTAAGAGAATCAATGCGTAACATCGTCCCAATGAACACACGAAATAACACTCAAGACAATATTTACATACCACAAATTTAAAGGACTGCGATAAGGTTTTTGTCAGAATAGATAAAGTAAAAACCGGATTAACGCCACCCTACGAAGGTCCTTTTACGGTCCAGCGTAGATTTCGAAAACATTTCGTTGTGGATTACAATGGAAAGAACGTATCAATCTCAATCGATAGACTTAAGCCGGCATACACGACAGACGAAATTAAAATAATGCCTCCGCCTGTTTCTTCATCTAGCCAGCGACAGGTAAAGTTCAAAAATTAGTTATGAATTGTCAAATTTTCCTTCTTTACGTCAACCATACGAAGATTTTTAAATCGATAAGACTTTATCTGCGGGGTGAGTATTATAGTGATCACGTTCATTACACTATAAACGTCGCGTAAAATAGTATGATACCAAGCATCCCCAGCTGCACCCTAAATTATGGTAATGATGACTAGCAAATAGCAAATGATTTTAATCGAACGATAGTCTATGAGTACATATCTAATTATTTGCGTATTGAGAGAAAAGATGATTTGTGCAATTTGTAATGCAATCATCGGTAAAATACTTGTTTCGTTTTCTATCGTAGTAATGAGTTAGTATTGTATTGCTCTTCTATTAAATTTTGGTATATATATGTATGATGATGATGATACGTTAACCGATTTTATAATTGTATTAAAAATCGATTTTTAGAATTTTGGAATGAAAATTAATTCAGAAAAATATTGGCTGTCTTTCTGGGCACATCTCAGAATACACTTTGTAATTGTATCTAATAAAAATATTTATTTATTAAAAGTATAAAGTATAAATCATACACTAATTGTATAAAAATGTATATATAAAATTAGTTTATTAAACAATCAATTTAGATATAGTAAATTAAAAATAAATATAAAAATAAATTTGTTGTGCGTTTATTGTATTTCATTAATCAAATTGGAGTCAGATAAATGATACGGTGCAGTAAGGCAATAACGTGACTCATATGGTGAAAGTGCATAGTGTTATAATCGATCTTTATAAGTGCTACCTACCGCGATAACGTGATATGCATGTGTATCTAAGATACACTAGGTATCAGCAAATTACGCATATCTACCGCGACACACCTCAATCACCACAGTGCCTTACCACCTACAAGATTCATATTGTGAATAGTGATTATTTTTGTGAAATTCCATTGATTGGCTAATTTTAACGTAATGTTTCAAAATTGTTTTATTATTTAAACATATAAAAATGGTGGTATTGCAAGAAATTTTAAAATTATCAGTGGACGAATTGAAAGAGAAATTGGAAGAGATTGGTGTGAGCGCGGATGGATCGAAAGTTGTATTACAACAAAAATATTTGGATTATTTGTCCGAGAAAGAAAAAAATGATTTACAGGAACAAATGCTAAAATTAAAAGAAGATATTGATCGATTAATGGCGAGTAGTTTTCATCGAGTTCCATTGCATAATGGTGATAATGATAATTCTACGAAGAAAGTAAAAAATCTAGATTTAAAAAAGCTTATCACTCCGTTTAAAGGTGATGGCGATAATTTTTGAAATGTTTGCTGCGTCTGTCCGATTGATTTTAAAAAAATATGACGTTGATGAGGAAGAACTGAAATTGGACGTTATTGGTTGTTTGGAGGGCCGCGCTCGTTAATGGTTTTCATCAAGATCTTGCCATATCCACCTGACGATTGATCACATTTTGTTTGAATTGGATAAATTATTCAACCCACGCATAAATTGCGTACAACAACAACGCAAGTTTGAGTCCAGAATTTGGAAGGATGGTGAAGATTTGTATACATATTATACTCAAAAAATGATATTGGGAAACCCCCTACACATTAAAAACGAAGAATTAGTGGAAATTTTAATCGATGGAATAAAAAATTCAAATTTACAAAACCAGGCCAGATTGCAGATGTTTCGTACACTAAACGCATTTTCTAAATTGACTAGTCGAAACAGGGGAATAACACCTCAACGCCGTGAGCCGCCTAATAAAATATTTATGTAAAATGAAAAAGTTCGTATCAAGTCCTTCGAAGACCAGATATTATAATTGTGGCGAATTGGGTAATGTCTCGCCAGATTGTACGAAACCTAAACGACCGTATGGTACTTGCATTCGTTGTGGGTCAAAATAGCATAAAATTTCTGATTGTCCAATGCCTAGATAACCGCAAAAAAATTACTTTTGGTTAACGAGAAGTTTGCAGAAGGAGTGAGTGTTGATTGTACTATCTATTTTAATTAATATCCTGTTAAAATGGTTGCGTTAATTGATTCGGTAAGCCCGATAAATTTCGTTAAGGCAAATTTTGTAAATAAGGAGTTCACTGAGTCAATTAAACTAAAAATGATTTTAGAGGTGTAAATAATACCTTGACTAAATGTTATGGAACTATCAATGCAAATATTTTAATTTTTGAAAAATTATACCAACTTAAATTTCAAGTTGTTGCTGATAATACTAAGAACAAACATTATTTTATTGGGTAGAGATTTTTAAAAAGATGCAAAGGCAGAACTAAAGATTGATGATTATGCAATTAAATATGTCAGAAAATGATATTTTAAATATTGATACTTCTTGCTTTGAAATTGATTGCAAAGAAAAATTAAATGTTAATGAATGTTTGAGGCTTGAAACAAGAAATGAATTTTTACAAATTTTCTACGATTTTTATGTTAATTCGGTAAGACCAGATAAACCAAAAATCAATTTTAAAATGTCGATTGCACTAGTGAGCAATGAAGTAATTCGATCATTGCCAAGAAGATTGTCATATGCCGAGCGCGAAGTTGTATCAAATATACTTGATGACTTAACAAAAAAGAAAACTATACAGCCAAGAGAGAACCCTTATTGTTCACCGATTGTTTTAGTAAAAATACGTAATAAGGATGAATCTAGAATGTGTGTAGACTATAGACGTCTAGATAAGATAACCGTCAAGACAATTATCCTCTTCCTGTGATCGAAGATTTGTTGGACTTCCTGTATGAGAAAAAATATTTTTCAAGTTTGGATTTCAAATCAGGATTCCATCGTGTGAGCGTAGCAGTTAATTCCGTGAAGTGTACGTTATTTATAATACCACACGGGCAATTTGAATATTTGAAGTTTCCGTTTGGATTGGAGAATGGACCTTCTGTATTTCAGAAGTTTGTTAATTAGATTTTTATTGCTGAAAGCAATCCTGAATTAATTGCTGAAAGCAAACTTGTGATCTACATCGATGATATATTGATTGCCTCCCGTAATATTGCCGAACACTTATTAATACTGACCGAAGTGTTTAGATTGTTATCAGAAAATTTATTGGAGCTGCGACTTAGCAAATGTCAGTTCTTGTGTGAAAAAATTGAGTACCTCGGATATACCGTTGACGGAGATGGAATACACGACCTAACCATGTCAACATCAAAGCGATTGAAGAAGACCCGATTCCGCGTAATATAAGAGAGTTGCAATGATTTCTGGCAATGTCACTTCTATATTCTCCTTCAAAGATTCCCTCTCCGTGATTCATTTCCGAAACTCTCACTTGTTCTAAAATACACCGCACAATCTTATCACAGATCAAAATCAACTCATTGCTGCATTTGAAATTAAAGTGACAATAATTCAATCAAACAAAGGTTTGTTAAATTCATTATTAATGTTTCGTTGTTGTAGTTTAGGTTATAATCATTAACAGAATTTGTTAATTTCTTCATTAGTTGTTCAAAGATTAAAGGGAAGATTAGGATTGAGCTTTTGTGAAGAATTAAATGTAAACCTCTCTCTTGGTCTCCCTGAGTACTGAAGCGATTTTCAAGCAGAACTAATCGTGATAGTAGGAAGCCGTTGACTGCCAGCCAGGCTTCAATTAAGATGCTCAAATAAAAACTTCTTATATCGACAGTAACCCAGAATTATCTCTGATTTCTAAACGAGATCGCAAATTATTTGGCATAGCGCCCGCTACGTGCAAAGTATGGCTTCAAGAAGAAGCTTACAGTACAACGAACGGCAGTTGGCCCAATAGTACCTCATGCGTAATCCAGGCAGCTGATATGGCTGCGGCGGCGGCATACCAGTATGGTGATAGATACTATTACGGGACACGGTCTCTTAGATGAGCATGCGAGCTGTTCTCCATTTGATTTGCACAGTTAAAAGTATCGTACGCTTCAAATGGACGTCAAAAGTATCCTACGCTTCGTGGAGAGCTCAAGATATTTCAATGAGTAGGCGAAGAGAGAAAATAATATGGCACGGCTACGAACCTGATTGTTTCTATGCCAGTCCATTAGAACAACCACCCTAACCTAACCTATACACATAAATTATTTGTTCTTAATTAATTATAATTTTATATTAAATCACTTAAAAGAAAATTAACTTTTACCCCTCAGTGTAGCCTCACCTCACTCTTGAATCCATTTATATCTGGATATCAATGACTAGTTGTGACTAAATTACATAAAACGTGATGCCACTGAATATTTCACAAAATTAATACAAAACTACTACAAAAGCTATACATTTAGTACTTCCATTGAAATATAATCTATTTAGGATGATTTGCGAAAATTCATAGTTAATCAACTTTCGTTTACCCTTAACACAACAACAACGAAAAATGTACTCGCGCGCCATTATTATTTCTCATTAAATTTTACGCGTGACACGAAACAAGAAAATAACATAAAATAAATAAAATAAGAAATGGTATAATAGATGACATAAATAATAAAAATTTATGCTGCTACTTTACCATTCCGCCTCACCAAATCCATCCGAAAGCGTTATACTCTATTAGTATATATCTCCGAATATGTTGTTGTTGTTGTCGTTTTTCCATTTTTTTTAGGGAAAATGGAAAATAAATTTTAAAATAATAATCCCATCTGTGTTTGACTTTATAGTATGTATTATTTTCTTGTTTGTGTTTTGTTTTTGTTTTAAAATTTTCCATTTTCATTACAAAAAAAAATTTTATAAAAACTTTTTTACTGTGTACAGTAGTAGTACATAGCACAGAGTATATAAACCATTTTTTTTTTTAATTATAGTTTTTATAATTTTATTAACTTTTCATCCAAAAATATTATTAAAGAACTGATTAGAATATTTTTAGCTATACAACAACAACTCCTTCCACTTAAATGACTTTTGGGGTGCTTTTCTCATATTTTGTGCTTCTTGAATAAATATATTCAAATCCAGTCCGAATTTTTGACCCGAATAAATCAAAGCTGCACAAGTTTATTAAAAATCAAAGATGTGTGATAGAAATAGTTAATTAAAAATATTTTTTAAAAATTAAATTTTAAATGTTTTAATTAATTTATTTATTATGAAACGGTCATCGATTTTAAAATATTTAATAATAAAAATCAGTAACGCACATACAAATTGGATTTAAATTACGTATACATTTACATTGAATTTTAATTTGCATAATTAAATACATAAATAAAACAAATATATGGATATTTATTTAATTTAAATCATATAAATAAATATCGGATTTTGTTTACAAATTTTTGGAATTTACAATGTATCGTTTATGCAAATATGCCATAACACCGTATACAGTAATCGTTGTAGTTGGAAGAATTTCGAATATACGAGTGAAACCCATTTGTGCATATATTCATCCTTATGTGGACATTTAATATTTTTTAAATTACGTTATTTATACTGAACACACATCGTTTAATAAAATGAAGTTTTTACAGCTTGAAACGGACTCTCTAACCGTGTAGATTCCACTATCGAATTTTATTTTATCACCGTAATACTTTACTACTGCACATTTTGCTACAACACTAACTTTGTCCGTACACGCTTATACCAACATATAGCTATGGCTTTCGTAATTAAATTAATTTTAATTTTCAATTTTATTACTCAAAATTTTTGAGATAATCGATATTGGTATAAATATGAGTTGGGATTATTTTCTATTGGTTTTCCGTAGCAGCTGCAAAAATTATTTGGCAGTAGTTTACAAAATTCAGTATATTGATTTTGTCCCAAAATGTGTGAAACGAAATGAGTGTAAACGGAAAGATATAGTAGTAGCATTTTTGTTTGTGTTGCAATTAATTTCAGCCAGTGTATGGAGGAATGCGATCGCACTCCTTGGCACTCAGAGGGTTAACCATTGTAAACGCCTTATTTTTGTGTTGTATACCTGTATCTTGTAATAAAATGCAGAAAAAAACATTCGTCTTTTTGGAGCCGGTGGCCCCGGTGGCAAAGTGGTCAGCAAAGTTGCTCCAGCGACCGGAGGTCCCGGGTTCGGTTCCCGGTAGTGACAACGAATAAGTTTCACGGCTGGCTTAGGATCAATGAATTAATCACTCATTATCCGAAATGTAAATATGATTATGAAACCTCATTTGAGGCGGCCAAATCCCGTGGTGGGATATAGTGCCAGAGAGAGAGAGAGATAGGAGCAATATAATCGAATGAAATTTAAAATTAATTTATGATAAAAATAATAATAAATATAAAATATATTCGCATATTAAATAATGACATTCCACAGCTCGAGAGCAGACGAAATGTGATGAGAAAAGGAAATAAGCATCGTAACAATTAAACTGATTCGGCCGGATCGCGCTATTTTGGTACTGTTCATCATAAAAATGACATAAATACGAACAAAAGAAAAATTCAAATACCAAGACATAATTATGTATTATAAACTGTATACGCATTCGATTTTTTTGATTTACTCATTTTAAATGAGTAACTCATGGGACAAAATCGATACCCAGAATTTATTAAATTTTTAAATGCTCTTCATTATTTTTTTATTTATTTATATATAAATAGTGCCTACAGTGATTAAAATTGGCACAACAAAACAATTGGTAAAAAATTGCGGTAAAAAAGCTCGACTACAAAAGATTATATAAAACTTTCTTAAGTGAATCTCTCGACAAGTGATAATCAAACGGTTCGTAGACCTTGTTAAATACTCGCGATACCCTCGGAATTGGATCAAAAAGACCGTAGTTCCAAAAACTATAAGAAATACAAAGACAAGCCCGTATGGTGAAAAAGCGGTAATCAGATTCAAAATGATGATTTACAGTAGAACTTGAATAATCGCTTACGATTCGAAGAGAATAAGTAAAGAAAACAAAATAATAAAACTCTCCGTTCTCATTTTCAGAGGTTTTTTGTATGTTTTTTTTATTTTCAATAAAATATAGCTGTGTGCTATTATGTGTAATGTAAATTGGAATAATAATGAAAACGAATATTTTCGTCAACTCAAAGGCATTTTGGGCCTTTGGGGTTGTTCATGTGTTTCAGTTATTGAAAATGGATTTATCGCAGTATTGATTAAAATTACATTTATCGTTAAAACTTTATCGTGTACCGAGTTTCTTAAAAATTAAACGGCATCGAATAAATCAATTAAAACCAAAAAATAAAAATTCAAAATACAATCTGAAAATAAAATGTTCATGGTAAACAAAGTTCGGAAGGATGTTTCTAACTATAAACTGTTGAAATAATTTAACAAATTTATTGTGTATTTCCTAATTGTTTATCGAAAATTACGTTTATGCCAAATCAAAATATTTTGGCTTTCCTTAGTAACGGTGTACTTGAAAAAGACTTAAGTCCATTGCACACTTGAGCTTTTTTGAGCGAAGCAAGCTATGTCGTGAGATCACAGCTTTTCATTTTACTTTGCAAAGCAGAAATAAGTGAAACCGTTATCACAGAGCTTAGCTCAACACGCTCGTAACAGTGATTTATTTAAACGCTTTATTTAAAATAGCAAGATTGAAACATCGTTTCCTATTGTTAGCGATGTAAGCTGATCATTTATCTCCTAAACGGAAATAAAACATTTAAATCTCTTGGTGTATAGAAGGCGTTGATTATTTTGCCATGTATGATATATAATGTTTGATTTATTTGAGCTTTACCTACCAAAATGGGAAGCAGTGAGAAAAAAGCTGGTATCAGCCTTGAAACTGAGCTTTTGTGTGTAAGGAGCCTTACAATGTTTACTGCTATCAAAAATTTTCTTGTAAATTTTAGTAAGAAATACCTCTGTATTAGGGTGGTCCACGTTTGTATGGGAAAAAAAGTGTTGAGATATCTAACGGGACACCCCCTAGAAATGTGAGGTTATGCTAAAAACCTAAACAGAAAAAATATTGGAGCGATCGAAGGTCGTTTAGAGGTCGCGACTTGAGCCCAAAGTTCGATAAAAACAGTATTTTTTCAATTTTTCACTTTCAAACGATCAGAAAAATTACTTAAATTTTTTCATAAAAATTATAATCAATAGAAGAGATAATTACATTTCCAAAACATCAAAGATATCGAAAATCGGTGAACAAATAGCGAGATTATTGCCAATTTTCGAAAATAAGAAAATCCTAAAAAAATTAATGGTTTTTTTTAAATCCTGGAATTTTTATTCAAAATTACAGAAAAATTAAATAAATAAATAAAAATGAGGTATAACGAATTAACAATGGAATGTTTTATGGTGTCATAACAAACCGTATGAGTCATTAGCAATTAACATAGCTATGTTTTATGATGCCATTATCATAAAACAACTATTAAGTCCTCATGATTCGTTCGTCATTAGTTATTGTATTTAAAATTTAAATCCGCCTACCGCATTAATCATGACCTGCTATGGCCAATATATTTCATTGTATCATAAAATATAAAAAACAAAATAAATGCAAATTCATTTCAGTTTAAATCCAAATCTCTCGAGAAAATGACACAAATTTGTAATAATTAAATCTAGTCCATTTAACAGTTTTATTAATATTTTTAAGAAAGTGCTACAAAAAAAAATGATAAAATGGCATCTAGGCATGAGTACTGTCAAATTATTGGTGCTAAGTTACCATCATAAAAGCAAGTGTTATGTCTCTTTTTACATTCACCGTACTGTAATATTAACTATTAGTGAAAATGCAGCTTTGACAATCCAGGAAGTGCAAGAAGTGTGTATTTTTTGGGCAAAAGCATGAATTTCAGTAAAAAAGGAACAACATTCCATTGAAAAATTGGAACAATTGCATGATGAGTGGAAAAATCTTCTAAAGAATAAAAATAAACCTTCAAAACTTAACCGTGAAAGCAAAATTGCCTTTAATAGTAAACTGGATGATATTTTCGATATCACACACACTAATGCCTTGTCCATGATGACCAGTGAAGGCGATAAGCGATTCCTCTTGTCACCGCGTGTGAAAGGGAGTTCCGGATATTTGGCTGGATTCAGTCGATATGAAATTGAAAAAAAAAACGGAAATCTGAACGTATGAAGGCAGATAAAAATCGTAAATGAAGATATCTTGCAGAAAAAGTAAATCAATGCCAATAGACTCACAAGCATTATTTTCGTCATCGGAGAGTGACAGCGAAAGGATATATAAGTCCACGACTTTGGACATTCTATTGATGAACTCGTTTTGAATCGAACAACAGCATCAGTTAAATCGACTTTCAAGTTTAAAACAGGTGTAGTACATTGGGATGGAAAATTACTTCCGGAGTTGTCTGGAACGGAGACCGTGGATCATTTGTCGGTGATTGTTTCCCATATAGATGGAGAACAGTTACTGGGCGTTCCCAAAATATCAAGATTAACTGGTTTGAAAATGGCGGAGGATGTTTTCTAATGCTTATTCGATTAGAGAGCAGCTGACAGGGGTCGTTGTGGTTTGCTTCGATACAACATATACAAATACAGGAAGATAATATGGAGCAGCTATTATTTTAGAGCAGAAACTGAATTGAAGCTTATTATATCTTCCTTGACGACATCTCGACAGATTTTGTTGCCAAACACTGGCGATTTTTTAAAACGGTTCAAGATTTCCACAGATTTTCTTATACATAATCCGAATATGTGGCCTCAAGATGATAATTTCAAGAACGGAAGGAAGATTATCAGTCAAATAAAAGTCGCAAATGATATCGCAGAACGTGGTGTTAAGTTAATCCAAGATTAAAATAAGAAATTAACAAGAAATGAAGATGGCATGCAATATTTTACAACAAGTCGTAAATGATTACACATAGAAGCTTGCAACATATAACAAAACATCATTAATGAGTAGAAGGTCATCCTAGATTGATTATTTTCATCATAAAAATTAATTTGTAATATCATTGTATAGAAGAAACATTATGCATTAATAATAAAAAAAATATAGTAAATAATTGGTCTTGTTTTTGTATTTTGGAAATTTAGCAATATTCTTGTTATTTGTTAACCGATTTTCGTTATCTCTGACGTTTTAAAAAGGTAATTATCTCCTCTATTGACCACAGTTTTTATTACGTCTGAGAAAAAATTTTAAATAATTTTTCGGTTCGTTTGAAAGTGAAAAATTGAAAAAATACCGTTTTTATCGAACTTTGCGCTCTAGTCGTGACCTCTAAACGACCTTCGATCGACCCAATATGTTTTTTGTTTAAGTTTTTAGCATAACCTCACATTTCTAGGGGGTGTCCCGTTATAAATTGGAACTTTCGAAAATTTGGTCCACTCTACTCTGTATATATTAGACAAATTAATTTCTACCTAATTATGCTTTCTAAAAAGTGGTTGCAAACATTTTACTTTATGAACCCGGACAAATAATTTTGAAATTAATCTGATTTAAAAAATTTTCTTATTTCCTTAGCTCTAGAAAATTCAGCAAAAACGCTGGAGGACTTGATGATATGAAATTTTAGTTTATGTCGCTATGAATGGAACTCACGGCCATTGCTTAATCGAATTAAATTTAAATTAAATATTCAGAAAAAAATTGAATTCAAACATGGATTTTAGATTAACGTGTTAAATAAAATTGTGCCAAATAAGCCTTTTTAGGCACAGCTTTCTTAGCAAGAACTCAATATAGAGAATGTATTTTAGAATTTCAGTTTCCTCTGACTAATTTAATTTCCTACCTGTTTATGATCAAACTTGGTTCACAATAGCTGCATTTCATTGGGAAATAAAATATTCGAGGCCAGTTTTTGATTTAGAAGTTTTGTATATGAGTTTATCATGACGAAAGAAAATTTTTCATCATAGTTGGCGTTGTTTTTCGGTAGAATAATGAAATTGGAGTCAGTTTTATATAAATCTTAATTTATTTTTATTTCAGATACAAAACTATAAATTAAAAACTCGGCTAATGTTATACGAATATTTGATAATGAAATACAGCTATTTAAAATTAAGAATTACACAAGTCATAATTAAAAAACAATTTTTTTATTTCTGATATTACTTTAGAGCAGATAAAGAAAATTTCATTATAAAAATTAATTCAGTTATGATTCACCTCGCTCCCATCTATGAAGGTTAACATCTGCAGTCTCTTGTTTGTGCTATTAAGCATTTAAAATTTTCAATTTCGGATGTTTAGTAATTGTGATCGATTTATTTTGCATTTTTATGTTGGAGTCGTTATATTTTCTCCGCTTGTTGGTGGCTATAAATTTCTTTGTACTCCATTTTGAATGTTTCCTGAGCATAATAAGTAATATGTATATAATCTAATACATCTAAATGATGCTGATAACAAGGGCTGTTTTCATTAAACCAATGTTGGTACTCCTTGTTTTTAACTGTTTGTGCCACGCAGACATCTCTCATGTAGCTCTTGATGTATTATAAACAAACTTTTGAAAATATCAATGTGGAATTTTGAAATATTAAAAAATGTATCACTCGGTGCGTGTAGGGCTCTAAAGTTACTATTGCTAGTATAATTTTTATACATTATAAAACGCACACTTTTTGCTTCTAAAATATCATTACTCTTTATCAAAATTTTGTTGCAAATGACGCATTTTGATTTTTTTAAATTTTTGAATGCAACGAAACCGATAAAATCTCTTTTGGAAGAATCATCAATATCGTCTTGGCATCCAAGTCCATCATCCACGTCTGTTTCTATCAAGATTTCCAAATCTTCATTATCTCTTGAGATGTTTTGTTTGCTAAGTTGAGATTCATGAGCTTGTGGCTCGTTAAAGTGTCTTTTAAAACTGTATTGGTATGATGATACAAAATATCCGTCATAATATCAGTGGTCAACATTTCGTCTGCATCGGTTTCACAGTTTGCAAAAGCAGAATTTTCCAAAAATTGTATAGCCATTATTTTTCCTATGGAATGATTAAATTCATAGAGCGATGGATTTGCACTATTGACGAACAAGTCCAAACAAATTTTCTATTGGATCTTGATTCAAACGAGTGTTAGAATAAAGTCAATTTTATTGTTCTTTTGTTTTAAATGATGTAACATTGATAAAATTCCACCTACAGTTTGGATTATTCCATTCAAACAATAAACAGTAGATTTATTTATGGTCTTTACTTGAGAAAAATAACTTAACATATGTTTAAGATTTTGATGAACTTGATTATCTATTTTTAGAGCACATTTTTGAGGATTCGGGTCAAAAACCAATTTGCTATTTAAATTATCAAAGAGCATATCGACATTCTGAATGAAATTATCAGTAGATGAAGCGAACGGCTTAGCATTTGTAGAAAATTTGTTAAAATTGGCCATCGTTCTTACTCCAGCTGCCACTGTACGACTAAAAATTTGAATAGCAAATTTTACACGCTTTTTTTCGAATAAATTTGGGTAAATATGCCGGTTTGTAAGCTTTGGGCACAACTTTGTAGTTCTGAGTTTTTCTGTTTCAAATAACTCTTTTACAATATTCCATGAAACGATCCCGTCAGGTGTGCTTAAATTTCCATTCATTAAAACGTTTCTCATGGATTTCATTACGTGCGGAGCGTCATATAAGGCAAATATTTTGTGTTCATTGAAATAAAAAAATGGGGAATTTTTATCAGCATTAAGTAAAGTGTAGCATTTCCGATTATTCGGTTCCTGGTCACAAACGACCGCCTCAACCTTAAATCCAAGGTTGAACAATACTCTCACATTTTCTAATAAAATATCTTTTAGATTGGAACTTTCCATGTTATATTGACTTGCGTAAAAAGATATGACATATTTAAATTGTTTCATCAGTCCGCGAATTAAAAACATTGTTACATATTTCGCAATATCTGGAGTTCGTTTATTTGTTTTTGAAAATCCAACGACTTCATCATTCACGCGATCGTACTCCAAGTCAGGTTTGATAGACATTTCATCAAATATCAATACAACATACTTTTCTTCATTACTCATCACATCAGCTTTTTCTTTTAAACCTATCAAGACCGAATCGTTTAATCCTGGCTTTAAATTTTTAATCGGAACCCAGCGAAACAGTGAACACTGGTAACATGCCAGTGATTTGAAATATATCTGTTGGGCGATATTTCGCTGATATTGTGGCCATTGCTTTTTTCAATCTATAATCATCATAGCAAATTTCTTTGCATCAGGGCTCAAACTTGTTAACCTTTCAATTTCTTTGCAAACCAATACATTTTTAGGCACTGAATGAACTTTTGATTTTTGTTTCCTTAATTTGATTTGCTTTTTGATATTTAATAATGCTTTTCGTAACAATATGTTTTTATCTCGTAATAATTCTAAACGCTTTGCCGCTTTTTCAAACTTAGCTTTTGATTATCAGTATTTGATTATCAGTTTTTAAATCTGGATACGTCAAGTAATATTCAGGAACACAATTTTTTTTAACCGCCGTTTACCTATAGATTTCGGATCAAAATGCTTTTCGCAAACCAACAGCTTTTTCGGCAAATTCCACTTCTGCAATCCACATTTATATACCCACACATCAAACATATCTTTATTCGAAGGAAAAACAAAAATATATCGTTCGGGATTTATTCTACGAGATGTTGTACAAGTTTTCACAGCACACAAAACACCAGAGTTTATTTAAGCTAGTTTGATGCGAACAGCAATGACGTCAAGGCGCAGGGATGGCAGGCGATCACTTCATTGGAGGCTGAATTCTTTACAGCAATTAAAACACCACCACCTCTACAACTGGTTAAATTATACAAATTACGCAGTTGCTCGGTAATCCCATAGTTTGGTCTAAGGTCTTACCACAGTAAGCACAAACGGAATTTGTAAATAGCTATAAATTCTCGCACGAAAACAAGCTCACCCACAATAAACTTCGTCCACCTATTCTTCGTTGAAGTTGAGCAATAATAAATGAGCGATCACAGGTCCTTGGTTGCCGACCATAAAGTTTTTCGCTCTAACTTTTCGTAACTGCTAAGGAACGTCAGATTTGCGTGATCGGGGGGTGAGATCATAATAACTGACCGGAAAATTACTTGTTCTGAAATATTTCAATGAACAAACTGAAAAATTTTCGAAAAATTATCAAATTTGGCCTAGATATTTTGTATGAAAACTCAAATAAATGAAAGTTTAACGGCAAAATTGTATTTAACAGCCAACCTATGAAACCTTTGGAAATTTAATATCAAAAATCATCTTGCAAATTACGCATTGCTCTTTAAATATTAGAGATGCAAATCTCTGCATCACGTCACATCTATTAATGCTAATTTTGACAAATTTAATCGAGTATGTTCGAAAATAGCTTTCAATCCGTTTAAATTTCCGAAAGGCGCAGTTGCTAAGTGATCAATACCATTAATGCAATCGCTGTCCCATTATCACTTACAGTTCTTTATGTCTGGCATCTTCATGGCGTATGCATATCGAACAAAGTCGACATGTAACCGTTCCCAAGGTTTCATTTTGATTGGCCAACTTTCGAACGCCTTTCTCGGATTTGGAGCAAACTCCTGGCATGCTTGACATTTCTTCACCATGGTTTCGATTTCATTGTCGTTGTTCGACCACCAGCAATGTTTATGGATTAACAGCTTCATTCGAACAATGTTCCAACAAGGATGCAGGCCTTTAACAGGAGCCATGGTGAATAGATGAACGATGTTGTATTACATACAAAAAAAACTAAAAATTAGAGCCTGATTTGATTGATTGATTTTTGATCGGGCAAACTCAAAATTTCATAGACTGGTTTGAGGCTATCAATAGAGACAAATTGTTGCTTATCTCTGATTTGTAATACAAAGTGCTTACGAAGTAAGTACAAGTAACAAAGTGCTTACGAAGTTAGTATTTGCGGGGCGCTGAGTACAATGCAAAAGCATGTTAGCGGTTATGTTCTATCTTCTTCCGGTTGATATCTTCAGAAGATAAATGTCAGCTATGCTATTGTCAGCATTAGGCCAGTGGAAATGCTTTCTGAACTTGAAACGCTGAAAAACGATAAATTCCTGGCGAAATTGAGAATTATAAGAATGCTATCATAACGTTAAGGATTCTCAAATTACACTCCCCTTTAGGGAACACGCGAGATGGCTAGATTTAGAATTGTAATACTTTCTGTTGGAGAAGGAAGAGAGAGTAGTGCATTAAGTTAGCACACAAATGACAAAAGATTATTTGGGTCAATTCGTCGTACTGGACAACAAGTCGGATTTCGGAAACAGCAAATTGTGAGACATTTGACTCCTTAAGTATCTCTGAATCACTTCAGTATTTGTAGGGAATGAATAATAGCATCTGCTATCACAACGGTCAGTCACCGGTCCAAGTGTGCGTAAGCAACTTCATCTTAACCTTAATTATATCGTTCTACATAAAAACGCATTTTAATTTTCCCCGCCCTACAAACACAAAACGGTATTCCTTTATATTGAAGGGCTTGTATTTTTTATGTACAGAATTTTTTTTATAACACAATGTTCGGGATTAGCTTCCCTACATTTTTTTTCATCACGGTAAAGTTGACAAATATAACCACAGTTTAGAAAAATAGTTTAGGATAACACTTTTACTGTTTTTTTTTAAACATCAAATAAAAATTTGTGGGAAATAGTAAAAAACAGCCATGACCTTAAAAATAGAGGAGGAACTGCCCAATGTCAAAGCTAACCCAGAAAGATGTATGTATGTCCTATTGTCCTATATATGCATAATAGAGGAAGTTTAGATTTACCGTATATAGAAAATAAAAGGAAACTGCCCACCCTATTAATTTTTTTTATTGCTACCCATAAAACATACATGCTACATATGTGTTATGTATACATTAAATCCCACAACAGAGATGATATAAAAAAACCAGGTTATGGTGATAATGTAAATAAAAAGGACATTTTATAAATAAAATACGGTGAAAACACATTGTTTTGCTGTCTACATACAAAGTAAACAAAAGAAATCAATTTTTAAATGTCTTAAAAAATTGATTATGCCTTCTATTGTGTTTTACTGGCTGGGCGAAGATAAAATATATTTTTCTTGTTGTACGCCACAAGTTTTTCCTCACGAAAAGTCTTTTAATTGTAAATAATTTTTAGGAAAATTCGATTATGAAAAAAAAAACCTTAAAAGAGGCTTAAATTAACTTTAAATAATGAAAATAAACTTTTACGGAATTTTCCTTTTTGTTTTCGCTCCCGTACTGTTTTTTTACCAACGTTGGGTTTTGTTAATGCGGTGAAAAAATATTAAATAATAACTTAAATACAGAAAGATTAGCGCACGGGTTTGGTGGCATTTACATGAAATTTACATTTAAAGACTTTTGTCCCTTTATACTCGTAATAATGTATTTACGTGTAATGCGGCGTGTCGCTATAAAATCGAATCTATAAAACATACATATGTACGTACATCTGCGTATATACATTCCGCATACAGATACAACATTTTCCAATAAACGACTTTATGAATAAAATTACAATCTCATAAAAATAAAATAAAAATGTAAATTTTCAATAAAAGCTCTCGCTTAATATACAAAGCACGTAAAACAAAAACAAAATTCACAAAAGAAAATTCCTTTGAAAAGCAAAATTTTCCAAATTGTATATCAATGAACCACTAATGGTTAGAAATTAGGTAGGAAAAATATACACAATACTGAAAATCTGTTTTAAAAGTGTAGTAGTTTTCAATTTTTTTTTTGTCTCTTACAAACTTATTTAAAATTTAAAGCACATTTGAAATATTCGAAACTCTTTTTATACTTTTACGGAGGATAAAAGCTATAACATGAAAACTCAATTTTATATCTACTTGCTCCGTGAAATATGATTATAACTAGGCAAAACTTTTCTTTATACCACCAGACGTTTAACTTTCTTATGTTTTTTTTTTATAATTCTTAAAGATATATTTTTTCTCCTCTTATATTAAAATTTGTGTACCACAAATACTTGAACTAATAATGGTACAACGCCATTTTTAATAACCAATCTTTGAACTTTAAAATAATAGAAATTAAAAATTTAAAAATTTTTTATAACGCTTAACTTGGAAGAGAAAAGTTTATGACAAAATAAAATTAACATTTCTATGGAATGTCCAAAATTATAAAAAATACTAAAGTCTTACAACTACGAAATAAGTAAAGTATTGTTAGGTTAAGTATTGGGCACATAAATCAGTTTCCGTCGATCGACAAAAGATGGTGCGACCACTAAGTTATGGTTAAAATTGACCGATGTAAAACGTCATATCCGAAGGTTGGACATCATAACAACATAACCGTAAAATTTTAACAATTTTGTATCAGAATCGTATATTTTTTTCTTGTGAAAATGTTGAGCTTTGAGCCGAATAATCGTCATTTACGGTAAACTCTTGATTTACTTCTTTAATTAGAAGAAGTGCGGTTGCCTTCAGTGAAAGAAGTTGCCGAGAGTGGTTTTAAAAGTTTCAGAACGGTGAATTTGATGTTGAAGACAAAGAAGATAGCGAAAGGCCGAAAGTGAACGAAGACGCAGAATTGGAAGCATTTTTGGATGAAGATTCGTGCCAAACGCAAGCAGTACTTGCACTTACATTAGGAGTGACCAATTGCACGACGTTTAAAATCGTTGGGAATGATTCAAAAGCATGAAAATTTAGTTCCAAATGAACTGAAGCCGAGAGGTGTTAAACGTCGATTTTTGTACGTGAAATGCTGCTTGTCAGGCATAAACTAACGGGTTTTTGTATGGCATAGTCACTGGTAATGACAAACGAATCCACAACGATAAACGAAAAAACAAAAAACATGGAAGATACCTGGGTCCCATGATTTCTTCTTTTTTGAAAATGAAACAGAGTTTCACAACGATGACTCATTTGTAGATATTTCAGCTCTCTGGATCTTGAAAGGTCTAGTCTTGACAAATATAACGCATCTGTCGATCGTTAATCTCACAGCTTCTCCTTAACACATTAAAAAACACATAGTGGCATTTCAACAACTGCTGTTCTAGGTGAGTTGAGGCAGGTGGTACGACGACGAGCGAGCTCAGTTTTGCTCATTTCAATACAAATTAAATAGATGGAAATGGATATTCTCAACACAAAACCTATATTGGAGTTAGTGGAAGGTGAAACGTTATATTATACCATCGAAGCTTAACTGGAATCGAATTCAAATTAAATCACGAACAGCTGGCAGCAATTGTAAGCAATGTAAAGCAATTGTACCGATATTTTATGGCAAGTATGACAAGCTTTTCCGATTTGTTTTGCTCAAATACTCACGATCGAACAAATCTGACTCCAAGCCAGAAATTCCAATTTCTTAACGACTACCTCAAAGATGAAGTGAGCAGTTTAATCAGACATTTGAGAATCACTGATGCAAGAAAAACTTCGCGATCGATATTATAGGAAAAAACTAATGGTGGACTCCATCACCACCTCTTTACAACAAGAATCAATACAGTCGGCTACCGTTGTTGGCATTTACAGAGTCCAAGAATGCATGAATCATCAGGTTGCTGTTTAACAAACTAGACCATGATACTCCTGAGAGATGGACTGAGAATTCTCAAGATGAAGAAAAAAAAATTTTTAATTTATCCAAGGAAGAATTGATGACCGTGAAGATCTTAAGTCGTTACACAATTAAGAAAGAACATGAACTCGAAGGTCTCTCAATTCTCGAGGAAGTACGAGCTACTATTACTAGTTTTCCTGTGTAAGAAGCTAGGCCATAAGATAGCTGAATGAGCAAATTGAAGCAATTGAGCACTACCAAGCGACGTAAACTCATCATCAACAACGGTGTTTTAATTGCCTCAATATCACCAGCCGGTGTTTGCATGCATTCCTAGTAGATACGGTACCTGTGGAAGAAAACACCATACATTGCTCCATCCAGAATTAGTAACGAAGAATACAGAAATGAACGATTACAGCCAGTGATTAGTAGGCAAAATAATTTAAGAATTGACAATTCTTCCAACTGCACTTCAGGTTTCATTTAAGTCAGAAGCGTTTAATCGACGGTTTAAGATACCCATGACAAAAAGGCGTTTATCAGTTGCTGGACCAGCTCAAACTAATGTGTCGAAAAGTAAAACCACTGTTCAATTAAATTTGATGAATGAATTCAAGGAGTCCATTCCTATATCCTACTCTAGATGCATCTACCAAAAGCCACATCGAAGCTTCCGCAAATGAGGTTTAACGCGTCTTTATGGTTCCGTTCGTTCATTCAAACAATTTTTTTTGACCAATCATAGTGCTTCAAAATGGGGATTTTTTTCTTCTGCATTTTTCCACAAGAGATGATTGGTCGAAAAAGATTGTTTGAATAAACGAACGAACGAACCATAAAGGCGAGAATCAAAAAAATGTAAAACATATTGGGAAAGCAGATCCTTCATTTAATGTGCCGTGTGAAATAGATGTGTTGATTGGAGCCGATCATTTTGCAACGTTTTGGAAAACGGAACCATCAGAAATGATTAAGACTGCAAGTATAACGGCAGTTGCTGGTATGAAACGATCGACTACATCTGACTGTAGAAGAAGGCCTCTGTGAGCCACTGTTCAAGATAACGAAAGTAAAAAATTCGGGTGTCACATTTGTCGTTTTACCGTTTAAGGAACCGCAAAGTGTATTGGGAAACTCAGTAAACTAAGCAGTATCCAGATTGTACTCGCGAAAGAACCATATTTCACAGGAAAAAGGAAATTTTATTCTGCACCATGGCATGTTGAAAGGTTCCGATGGTCAACGAAAGCTTAGAGTAGTGTTCGATGCGTCGACCAAAGATTCCTTAGGAAAGTTGCTAAATGATGTCCTGCATTTATATGTGTTCACTACTGAAATTACTAGTTGCAGAACAGGATGGAATATGGCAAAGGATTGTTTGGTGAAACAATAATAACCATTTGAAATATTATGAGCTCCTGACGGTGATATATCGTACCAAACCGACACCATTCTTAACTACTCACAAAGAAATGCAGAATGAAAAGATCACCGATGAGACCAATATAGTGAAGGTGTTGGGATTACTGTTGGCACCGTCAAGGATACGTTTACATTTGCTATTAATTTTCAAAGTAATTTAACACCAAAGAAACGAGTCATATTAAGTAAAGCCACGGAAGATTAAATTCGACCGGGATGAGGAATTACCACGGGACGTTCCGGATTAGTGGATAGCAGTAAGCAGCAGTCTGGTTGATCTACACGAATGAACCGTTTCAAGATAAGTGTGCATTGTAAAAAATAAAAGGGTAATATAAAAATTAAAAACAACACATTTCATGGTTCTTGTGACCCTATAGTCAACAAGCATATAGCACTGTCGTCTCTCTACATACCAATCGCCAATGATGATGTGAAGGTGTCACTGTTGACGAGCAAGTGGAAGGTGGCACTTGTAAAGTCAGTTCAATCGAGTGTTCGAGCTCGAAAATCGTACTTGACACATTTCAGTCGTAATTGCTGGAATCATATAAATCGTCGTCAGATAGTAACCCAGATGATTTGGTGTCAAGAGAAACGACACAAAGACTTCTGGCTCAAGCAAATTTATGATGGAAGGGACATTCTTAGTTATATGAACAAAACTCTCACTGACCACTACAAGCAGTAAAAATTGATCCAATCGTAAGAATTTGCAGTACGCCACATGCAAACTCAACAGATAAAAGTTGAAAACAAAAAATACAAATATAAATTATGAATTGCGAAAACAAATGGCTGGAGGCTATACTGTAGTAAAATAAAGAAGCCCCTCTGAGATATTTAGGCTGAGTAAAGTACTATATTTTCCCACCACTCCGAGTGACAAAAGCCTAGAGACAACAGAGTCATGAAGGTTGTAATACGGTAGGACCTATTCCTATTATTGCTCCTATCGGAAAATCTCTTAAAAATAACGAATACTCCATGATAATTTTACTGCGTATAAAGGGGGCCTTAAACAACGTCAGACCCCCTCCTCGCTGTATGCAAGCAAGTCTTTTAGGGGCTGGGTATATCAAATTCTTAAAATAAGGATCGTGAGTGCCAGTCTGGGTGGGTCCTCCAGAAGCGGATTTGTAAATATAGAAACACCGCAAGGTGTACATATGATCCCCTCTTCTTTGTAACTTAGTCATAAATGACCTATTATTAAACACGGAAGAGTACGGTTTAAAGGTGGTTGCTTATACGGATGATGTCACGATTGGTGTGTTCGGTAAATATTCTTGCACTTTAAGAGAATGCATGCAAAGGGCGCTTGGCATTATCTCCAATTGGACTCAATTGTGAATCCACACAAAACTGAATTGGTCCTTTTCTCCAGGAAATACAAACTTCCTCAGATCAACACTGCTAGCTTAATTGGTATTGGATTGACCTTTCCTAACCTTCTCGGTCTCGTTCTAGACAGCAAACTAAACTGGAAAAGTAACATATTAGAAAGAGTAAAGAAAGCTACAATGGCGCTTTACTCCTGTAAAAATTTCATTGAAAAAATAGAGTTTGGAGCCCAATATTATACATTGGCATTATATTTTTACCTCTATCCCATATTCTTTATATGGGGTTACTAATTGGTGGCCAGCTGCTTTAAATACTCTGACCAACCTAAAATCTAGTGGGATTCTTATGAGCACATCCACTCAAGCACTATGATTCTCTTGCATCTCAAACCTGTAATAATACAGGAACTGTAATAATACAGGATCTGTAATAATACAGGACACTCATCTATTTCTCGAAATATGGACAATCCAAGTAATACCTACGACACCGTCCCGTCACCATCTGTTAATTAGTGGTTTAGGACTGATAATCTCACCAGAGAGGACTAGCTAATACAATCTAGTTTGTTTACTGAAAGTATGAATTTTTTCATTTATGGTTCAAAGATACATGGGAAGGTTGGGGTGGGGTTTTAAGAATTAAATGTAAACCTCTATTTCTATCTCCCTGACGACTGCAACGTTTGACTGGTTGAGGTGTAATGTAATATCTGCAAGCGGTATTAGCATTTTTACGGACAGTCGGGCTTCAATTCAATTAAGTCACTCAAATGATATTTCCTTACAATAAAACTAATCCAGAATTGTCCCTCATCTATTAACGAGATAGCAGGTGAGGTCAACATCTGGCTGATGTGAGTTCATGGTATTACAATATTACGAGGAATGAAAAGGTGGATGAACTCACTCAACAAGGCACAGTCTACCTTGATGAAACTTTGTGTGGATTAAATTTTGATGTAAATCAAATTTGTGATAGTTAAAAAGAATACGAAAAAAATTTGATGTGTTTTTATCGTAGTGTGCGTAAACCCGAAAGGGATGCCGAAAACAATAAAAATCCATTATGAAAAAATTTCAAATGACGCGTTTGACGTATTTTTCAATATTTACGATTGACATATTATATGTATATATATGTGTATGTGGTAGTTAAAGTGGAGAAAAAACCTACATTTCCATTTTTTAATGTACGAGGGTATATCAAAAAGTCTTGCAATATCATATGAAAAAAAAGAGTGAGTGAGACAACAATATATTTTTCAAACCCATTTTTTGTCGCGATGAAACTTCTAGAAGAACATTTCGATGTAAATTTTACAGTTCGTTTGTTTTTGTCAATTTAGTAACACGTGTTTTGAATTTTTCTTAAAATGAATGAAATTGAATATCGCACCGTTATTAAATTTTTCAGTAAAGATGGATGAAATGCAATTTATATATTCAACTACATATCAAAAGTTTACGGCAAATCTGCACCATCATATGCCACAGTAACAAGGTGGGTAAAATTATTCAAAAGTGGTCGGGAGTAATTAGAAGACGACAACCGCTCGGGTCGGCCAGCAGATGCTATTAGCCATGAAAATGTAATTTTGGCCGAATCTATTGTATTGAAGGATCGGCGTATTTCTGTTCCGCGGTTAGCGTGGAGACTTTCTCTTTCATACGGTACCACATATACTATATTACATGACCACCTTCACATGTCGAAAGTAAGTGCGCGATGGGTTCCGCGTTTGTTGAATGAAGAACAAAAAAAAATGCGTATTCAAACTTCAAAGGCAATTTTAGATATGTACAAAGAAGAACCAGAAAATTTCTTGGATACCATAATAACAGGCGATGAAACATGGCTTCATCACTGGGATCCGGAATCCAAACAAGAATCGATGCAATGGATTAAACGTAGTGAACCACCACCAAAGAAATTCAAAACTCAACCGTCTGCTGGTAAGGTTTTGGCAACAATTTTTTGGGATGCTGAAGGAATTTTGATAATCGATTATATGCTACCGAAAACCACAATCACAGGCATATATTACGCAGAGGTTTTGCGAAAATTGAAAAAAGCGATCCGGGAAAAACGGCCAAGGAAAGTTAGGAAAAAAATCTTGTTTCTTCACGACAATGCACCAGTGCACAATGCTAATATTGCTCAAGCTGCATTAAAGGACTGCGGCTTCGTGGAAATTCCGCATCCACCGTACAGTCCAGACTTGGCACCCAGTGACTACTTTCTGTTTCCCAATTTGAAAAAAACACTAAGGGGCCGGAAATTTTCCAGTGACTATGAAGTACAGTCTGTTGTAAATGAATATTTTATGGAGCAAAAGAAATCTTTTTTTTTAGAGGGTTTAGGCAAGTTAATTGATCGATGTGACAAATGTATAAACCTTAAAGGAGATTATGTCGAAAAATAAAAATATTGCAGTCTCACTCACTCTTTTTTTTCATATGATATTGCAAGACTTTTTGATTTGCCCTCGTACATCAAAATTTTTTGCCAGTTTTTTGTAAAAAGAAAACGCCATTAATTTCGATCTACTAACACTAACTTTAATCAATTTAATGGAGTATGTTCGATAATAGTTTTCAATCCAATTCAGTCCAAAAGTTTGAAATGATCCAGATCGATGGGAATTACGAAACACGGCAAATGTCAAAATTATTTGAGTAATCGGATAGCAAACGAACTTATTGATAATGTGGAAGAGAACATTATACTGGGGCGGGATTTTCTAACATCACAATTTTCGATAATTTATCGAGGTTTATGTCTCGCTTCTCTAGAATAAAATGGAATACTATTTCATATTTTATATCATTTTCAAGCCTGCTAGATTAAAAAATTGTGATATATCTAACCTTTGTCGCCCTCGTTAGCTTAGTAAGTAGTGTGCTTGCTCTGTGACTCGGGGGTCCCGGGTTCGATTCCTGGTGGTAACCAGTAAAAAAGTTGCGACTGGGTGTTTTTAACGTGTCATATGTTATTTATGTATGTTCGTTCATTTTCAGATTTTCAAATTTACAGCCATAGTAGTTACGGCTTTGTCCTTAATATTTTTGTGAAGATAGCCCAAATTTCTATCCCCGAAAATCGAAAAAGTTGCTGATGGCAATACAATACATTTTATGTATACTATTGCGACATTTAATTATTATAGCAATAAATCTAAATTGGGCAATTATTCCAGGAAATTTTTGAAATATTTTGAATTTTTTTTTTTAACTTAGTTTGACACTTAAAGAATTGTAAAATTGTGGAAAAGCGGGGGGTTTGGGGTATCTTCTAAGGTATACAACGAATTGAAATTACATTAAAAAATATTTTGTATACATATTCTGATATAGTTGATTTTTTTAACATTTGAGGCACTATTTGTGATAAAAACTCTTTGATCTGTGTCTGCAAGGTTGACGAAGCAATTAATATTAATGAAAATAAAAAAAACTACTGGAAAAATATAAAAGTGAAACAATTTTCCCCTGATAAAAACTGATAGAAAACAATCCCGCATTTAAAAATTTATACTCCTTACCTGATTTTCTCGATATATACGTAACGTAAAATTACGCCAAATATACCGACAGCGAAAATCAAAAATTACTTTAAATATTCCTCCTTCACCAAAATGCAATATTTTTACTCTCAGCCCAGAAAAAAAGTTTGTGTCATGATAGTTTGAGCTCTCATGACAGTAAATTTTCGGGCTAACAGTAAAAATATCGTGATTTTTTGGGCTGAGAGTAAAAAGATGTCATGATAGCAATAATTAGTGTTGCCATCGCATTTATAGTGTTGCCAACACCAAATAATTTGTTTACGATATTTCAACGAAATTAGAGAAAGAGAAAATGCTCACATTTATTCTACTAGGTTGTGATAGCAACAGAAAAGAAATAATTTATAAACGAAAGACGTCAATTTCAGTTTAGAAAAAACAGACATAAATTTCGATAAAGTATCCAAAATGTGATGTTACAAAATCTCGTGCCTGCTGTGTCAAAATTATCACGACAAAATTATTTATTACAGAAATCGGGTACGAATTATGACTATGAGTGGTGAGGTTAACTGTCAAAATTTCAATGCTCAATAGTTTTAAACAAAATCCATTCTATCTCGACCTTCACGAATCGGGCTTTAAAATATATTTGAAACATAAGAAATATCGTTTTTGACAGGAAATTTAATATGTTCTTCCAAATGAAATGTTTAATGTCTTATGTCGCCTTAGTCCTTTGTCATAAAGTGCAAATAGGATTTTCTAGTGTGTTTATTTAAAATATATATATAACGAATAAGTTTGGGCCAAAGGACCTCCTGAAACTGTAATCTAAATAAAATGAAATTTCATTTAAATAATCTGCTGATATCTACTGTCCAGAACTGAAATGGTTTTCAATTCTTTTATATACATTATATATATATATATTGATCTGAGATATATATATTGGTCAGTGATAATAATTTTCCTACCCCAAATTCTGAATAAAAAACAAATACATTTCCGTTGCTATCTGATGGCATGACCTATTTGCACTATTTCATTGTGTTCTACGGGATTCATAAGCAACGAGGAAAGGCACCTTTCGCGTACATTTTTATGTGAAAAACGAAATATTTGATAGCTGCTAATGTCTTATGTGACGTCGTACAACAATAATTTCCACATTCTTTACTTTATCACCTAATTACGTAGTTTATGTTTAACTTTTATCTTTAAGATAAATGATTCCTTTAATTTTTATATCAGTCAAGGTAAATTTTTTATTACTTGATATTGTACCACCCTAATATTGTACAAAGACATTTCTCATATTCCGTTATATTAAAGGATAGAGAATCGTGTATCAAAATTCGGTGTAAATGGATATAGTAAAACAACAAAAGCAATAAATAATATTCGGGATTTTTAAGACGTAATAAAATCGTGAATTTAATTAGAATTTTTGGTAGGTACTTGTAACGGTAAATTTTATTACATTGGGAGTGTATTAAATAGCAAATTGTCAAATTAATGAAGTCAATATGAAAGTTACTGCCACAAGAAAAGATAAGGTTTATCCCTACCCATAATTCTCATCGTAATTTGGATTCTCTATTTACGTCATAGATGTGAGGCCGTAAAATGAAACGTAAAAATTGTACGAAGTGGAGGTTAAAAGAAAATTGTATACTTAAAATGTTATAAATTAAATTGCTACTGAGACCGTTAAGACAAATCTGACAGAGGGCGAGGTCAAACCTAGATAGTTGAAGCGTATGAAGTTATCCTAGTTTTTTTCATTCCAGGTAATTTTTTTTTTATTATTTACACGAAATTATTCTACTAACACGGTTTTATAAAAATATAACACAACAACAAAATATCCCATCCCAGTTTTTTTTTCGTTTGTTGTTTATGCAAAACAAATAAAAACAATTATATTGAAATGCTCCCTAAAACTAGCAGAACCCATTCAACAGAACATTACAAGATAGTATGGGTAATTACAGGCTATTAATAGGCTTATAAACTGCTCTATTAAACAATTGTGGGTTACATCCCTGCCAACTAAAACGATGGGTTCTGCTAGTTTTAGAAAAAGTTAGCAAAACACATATCAAAAAATGATTTAAGAACAATTGAAAAATTAAAGGTTAATTTTAGGCTAAATAAATGCCATATTAAATTTTTATTTTCGTTATAGAAAAAACATTAGCCTATATCTGTTCAAAGCGAGCAGAACCCAAATCAAAAATCGAACCAAAAACCGAAATTAAAACGCAAACCAAGATCCATTAACATATCAATAAATTTAGGCTTATTTAAATTCCCCAGTTAAAAAATTTTCGGATACGCTCGATCTTGGTGATTCTATCTTGTTATCAGCCCAAATTTGCGAGTTCGAACCCAGTTGGTGACTATAATTTTATTTACCGATTACTATTCTTAACATCATCGATGTTGTCGGATCAAGTATTTCCCTAATATTGATTGGGAATTGGATTTTAGAATGGCAATCCAAGTGGTTGGGAATATGGAGACAACGATAGCGATAATCGTCGTACTGGAAAGTGATTTACAATTGCAAAACGCATACATCTCTCTCTCTCTCTAGTATTTACATCCCATGAAGGGATTTTGCCGCCCGCACTATGGTCCTCCATCCTTCTCGGTCCATCGCTCTCGTCCTCCAATTTCGACATCCTAATACGAGTAGGTCTTGTTCGACGTCGTCACGCCAGCGCAGTCGGGGTCTTCCTCTACGACGTACTCCGGCTGGTTGTTGATGGAACACTTTGTAAATCATTCGTTGTTGTGGAGACCTTGCAACGTGGCCGAGCCATCTCACTCGATTAGATTTGATGAAGCCGATAATATCGCTACCTCCGAGAAGTTGCTTTATTTCGTGGTTCATGCGAATCCGAACGCATACATCGCCAGATGCAATAAAAAGTTGTGATTTAATTAGTGAACCAGTGCAATTAAGAATCAAAAAGTAAACAGTCTGAAAATTAAAAGTGAACAGTAAAAGTAAATTAGTGGAACAGTGAACGAGTGAAATTAGTGAAATGCAACAAAAATTGAAGGTGTTGGAAAATAAGTTTGTAACTTAAATCGCTGAGTGTTTTATTTGCAAAATCGAGTACACGCATCCATATCGAATGCCCAAACTTCGTAACAATTGGTGTCTGAAGTTCTATTTTGGGAATACCAGCAAATGGTTAAATACATAAGCACCTATACATCATAGCAATTGAACTAAATAATAGCATAAAACTAGATAAGGGCTGACTCACTGATTGAATTTCTGGCTACTCGGCACAATTCGTGAAGACGTTGATTAGGTTTCAAATCACCCAATAGCATTTTGGATATAACCGATTGAGTCGTCGCTGCTAACTCCTTGGTATACTGGCATTTCCGTAAATCTGGCGTCGCATTCATAATATTGCGCATCAGAAGGTTGTGTGCTTAGATCATCAATTTAGCCCTTCCTAAAATATACAGTAATACTTCCTACAATACTCTAGATACGTCCCTGAAAATTGAGTGTAATAGGAAACAGCGCTATAGGAGGTAAGAAATATATTGAAATTTACGGGTTACGTTACTTTTGCATTAAATAAATTAATGAGCATTTCGGTGTTGTTCATCGGTCTCACAATGATTTTCGGACAGATCTGGTTCTAGCCTTGACGAGTAAGAAGTTTCAGGAGGTTGTGATGATGGGGTTCTCATACCAAGAATGGCCTATATTCAGCCGCTTTACGAACAAACATAATATGTAATGGAAGTTGAGATTTTCAGTGTTGGTCAGCAGTCTCACTATGATTTTTGGTCAGATCTGGTTCTAGCCTTTACGAAATTTGAAGATGAATAAAAATGGCTCGTTGAGTATTTTACTTGGAAACCATCAAGTTTCTATCATGAATTAGGTATTCATCATCTACCTGATAAATAGCAAAAGACCAAAGATGACAATGGCGAATTTTTCGATTAATCTTTGTAACAATTATATTTTCAATAAAGTACAGTTTGACAAAAAAAACAGAGTTTCTACTTGCAAACCTAATATATAAAAAAAGACACCCGTACTTTCTTTTAAAACGAATGTACATATGTAAATATCTAATACACTACACTTGATTTGCAAGGTGAGAAATACAACTTACCAAAATTTTGGTAAAAACTCATTTGTTAGGCTAAAAATGTTCATTCCTACTCTTTGACCACTCTTCTGGAAAACTCTCTCTTCTGGAATCTATAAATTTATTAGATTTTTATATTTATTAGTCGGCTTTCGTAAATTCATTGTATACCTTTCAACATTGTAAAAATTAAAAAACATTCTACGAAAGGTGCCCACTAACAGAACGCTGTTTTCGCCAAAATACGGAAAAGACTGGCATACAAAGTTAAATACCGATCAGTTAATTTGTCTGAAAAACATTTTCGCTTAAATTTTGTACCAATTTCATAGCAAATTATAATTAGAATATTTTTGTTTATAATGATATTTTGAAATAATTGGCACAAACTAGAAAAGTCGAGAAAGTTTTAATTGAAAGTTGCTGCCAATTACAGTAAACAGATTTCCTCCTACATTCCATTAAATATTATGGTTGATCGTGAAGCGGTGGAATATAGGCCATTTTCGGTATTATGACCGCATCACAACCTCTTGAACCTTTTTACTCGTAAAAGTTAGAACCAGATCTGCCCGAAAATTATAGTGAGACCGATGGCCGTAAAGACTTCATCACAACCTCCTGAAACTTCTTACTCATAAAAGCTAGATCCAGATTTGTTTGAAAGTCATAGTGAGAGTGATGACCAATACCAAAAATCTCAACTTCCATCAAATAGTATGGTTGATCATAAAGTGGCTGAATATAGGTCATTCTCAGTATGATACATCCAGTATCATGTATATGTATATTAAAATGAAACTATTTATGAACGGATCGACTAATTGTATATGAGGCGTTTATTAACTAAGACCGAATAACATCATAGATTCTTAGTTATGAAAAATTACGAAAACCTCGATTTCTTTAATAGAAGTTTACATATTTCGAAAGTTAGTAAACAAAAGTAGGAAGTTCAATTTTAATTCGAAAAACGGTAATTTTGGTGTATGTCCATCTTTGAAACTTGAGGCCACATTTTATTGTATTTAAAAATAATTTTTTCATGAACCAATTGAAAATAGTAAGAATTGCTTCTTTTATACATTTTTTTTTGTAGTTATCACTGAAATCTGTTCTGGTGCCTGTTCAGTTCTCCTTACTTTTACGCTAGTCAGCCAAGTCAAGGACGTACGGCTATAGGACCGATTTTAAGACAATCTGTACATTGCAAGCTCCATGCCAGCCTATACTGACTTGGAAGATGGGTCGGCCCATGAGTTTTGCACTCCGACAGGGGGTCATAGATGTGTTACATTTCATCCCAGATCGTAATCTGTTATGAAATTTGACTTTTGCATCCCAGATTATTTGCAATATCTCTCTTTATAAAACCAGCGCGTTCAAAATCGGGATCATTGTCAGTTAGAACATTCAAAGCTTCGGCAATTATATCTAAATTTTCTACTAATATTCTTTTAGTTTTTTTGTCTGTTTTACATTTTCTTCATCTTCCCTTTCAGGGTTTGTTAGAGGGTTTCTTCATTTAAAACCCTTGCGTCATGCAAATTGATGGTTTTTTTTATATGTCTTCACTAATTAGATCATTGAACCCAACATCATGCGTAATGTGCATTGTTCCTACTTTTCATGTTCTTAAAAAGAATTTTATTCTAGACACCTGGCATGCAATCACTTAAAACTTCATTCCAGGAATCTCTGATATTTTCAATCGCATTCATTAAATTAAATTTTTCCATAATTTTTCTAAAACAACTGCATGTGAAAGTTGTTTGAATGTACACCGAAGACAATATACGCTTTAAAATTTTCTATAACTTCCTGATCCATCTGCTGATTTAACGAAGTCGAATTCAGGGGTAAAAATATAACTTCTACAAGTATGCTTTTTGAAAGCGTTGATAAATTTTTGGTGCATTTTCAATTATTAGTGGAGCTCTGGGTTCCAGTCTCCTACTCTTGTAATAAACTTGGACTGCCAGGCATAAATAATTCACAAACCACTGGTCAAAAACAGTAGCGGTTTCCCAAGCTTTACGATAACACATCCAAATCAAGGATAAATTATGCTTGAAGTATCCCTTCATTGCCTGAGGGTTTTCCGAGTAGTAACAACGGTTTCAATTTAAAATCGCCTGAAGCGTTTCCACCTAATAAAAGCGAACTATCTTTAACAGCTTAGAAATTCAGGAGATCGTTTCTCTTCTTTAGAAATTAACGTTTCGTCTCATCTACATTGAATATTAATTCGGGAGGATATTTTTTCTCAACTATTAACGAGTTTTAAAATTTTGTAAATTGTTTCGGAGCTAGTACAAGGAACAGTTCGAGAGACCATCGCAGCTGAAAGTGGTGTTTTTGATTGCACAGGTTTTTTAATTTTTTCAGCATAATCGATCTAACAGTTGATCCGTACAAAATCATCTCACGGCATACATCTACTTGACGTACCCCATTTTCTATTTTTCGAATTATTTTCAATTTTGTATACATAGCAACCGTCTCAACAAGGAACAACGATCAACTGTTTAATTCTTTGTTTGTACGTATACAATACCCAGAATAAATTAATGTTTGTGAAGGCCCGAAATTTATAATGAATGGTTGAACAAAAAATACAATAAAAAAATGAACTTCTACGTTAATAATCCTTAACTATTTGTAGTGTCGCCCTAACAAGATTAAATTCTTTATTTTGTAAATGGTGAGGGTACCACAATTCTATTAATTGTTAATGAGGAAGTCTGTTAGAAATGTTCTTGTGCTATCGCATATGTGCTTACAAAGCATTAGTTCTATATACTACCATTGCGGCAATATGTTACAGTATATTTTTTATAGCTAACAATTTACTTCATAAAAATATTTTTGTTGTAGTAAATATACGCGTATGTACTTTACATGTAGTAAATATACATATGAGAGACAGCGTAGTCATTATAAATAAAAAATAAAAAAATATTGTGTTCGAAATAAAACCGAAAGGGTGGTCTTAAATTAAGACCCCCTCCGCTGCACAACCAAAATAATTTATATATTCGTTTTTTTTATAACTTAATAAAAATTTAATGAAAATTGAATAATAAAAGCTTCAATGAACAAAACAAAATATAAATAATATTTTTTGGATATTTCATTATTTCCATGTCATTTTACAATGCAAAATTAAAAAAAAAAAAAGTTAAAATAAAGCTTAAAGAACAAAACAGAAGGCGCTTTCTTGCTTCTGCTGTACATTAATTCATTTTTCGTCTTGGAAATTTCTCCTATAATCTTATTTGGAATTTGATGACAGTATTATAAAAAAAATATGAAACCGAAAATAAAGAAGATTTTATTGGATTATTAAGGTTTTGTAATTATTTTAATTTAATTATAAAAGCTTTTTATTATACGCTTTCCAAAAATAAATTATACAAAACTTAGACCATTAGACTTATCTATATCTAAATTTTTATGTAAGCATTATAATACGCTTATGGATTTAATATTTTGTGTAATATAAATAGACATGTACTTTATCTATTCTACAGTGAATTAACCGCAATGTCTGAGCATCACAATGATGATGATGATGATGATTCAGGGAAATATTATTGATATACCGAAATTAACCTAAACTCAACATGCCATAAACCAGTCAATATAAAATTCATATGTGTCTTGTGAACGTATATCTCACTCTTGCAAACCACAAATAAAATATTTGAATCAAATTTAATCAAATTTATTCCGGTTTTCCTTTTGGCTGCTTGCTCATCAATCAACAAGTTGAAAAAATATATTTCTCGTATGAAGTACTTTTATTTTTTATCCGTTATACTTACTCGTATATGTAAATGATATACATCATCATTTTATTTTATTTTTTACCTTTTTACCATGATTTAAAAGATTCTTCCACAATCAAAAACAAACCACACCTAACCTTACAAGAAAGCACGTGGGTACATATTGTATGCATATATATGTATGTATGTATAATGTAGGTATTGAGTGGGCGATTTTTCTGAATTTTCCACCTCGATAAATAATATATTTTAAGACGGACTAAATAATAAATTAACCGGCCTTATTTCAATCAGGGCCGTAACCAGAAATTAGGTTTTTAAACTGAGCTTAAAAAGTACATAAATCATAGGTATAATCAAATTTCAGGCATTTGGTAGAACACAAATTCCAAGTAATGTCGGAGTTGTCATTGAAATCGGTCGTCCTCGTCCGTTATCGAATCTAGTTGAACGCCTGAATAAAATTCTTGCGATCCATTTACATAAATTTAAACAAAAAAATGAAGGTGACTATGTTGTCGCCCACACTTCATTTCTAAAGCGTAAAATTAACATAAACACACTTTTGGTTAAAAATGTTTTGTTTAACTTTAACGGATACTGATTTAGCTGGCGTGGGTACCGGCATTCTAACATATAAGCCCCAACACAGCCCAGAGATTCCACAGCCATTATTACTTACCTACCAATAAACTCTGAAGTGGTTATAGTCTCAGGTGCCGCAGCCCCAATTGTGATAACCTTAAACAATAATGTGGCCACAGATCGAAGATCATTTCCAGCGTGTTGGCACATTGAACATTACATCTATCTATTGCGTTCTGTTCATTCCTCAGGATTGTATAACATTGCAGAGTTATCCTACATCCCATATAAGATAATTACGGGTCTCGAGCTGTTTGACGTCATCAATCATATAGAGTTCTGCCTTCCTGGGACCGTGGTGAAAGAACTTGTGAGACACTGTCTGTCAAAAAACGCGGTGCTTCCCAGATCAACAATTACTGCTTGATTGATGAAGTTCAAGCTTAATCTTCATTACCGATGCATCGATTAAGCATCCATCCATCAACGCATCTAGCGTTTGTAAGAACAGGACATTTCGGATTGGTATTCTTACAATTGGATCGGATTGGTTACAACTACAACATTATAATCATTTTTGAAACTTGGGTCACATACAACTTATAATAATACAAAGTTGAAACGGATTTAAGGGGTGCGATGTGTTTATTGCCATGAAAAGCTTTCTGACCAGTGCTTCACTTTCTTTGTGTATATCATCGTGGTATGTATTCCTTACGGATCGAGTTTGGAAACAAAAATTATCGAATCTGCGTTGACCACGAATAGTCATGCTGAAAAACAACTTATCATTGTCGGTGACCTTAAACATCCGGAATCGGACTGGTTTGAAACTGATGGCACATTTAGCTGTTCCTCTACCGATGATAAAGTGACATTTTCCTTACTCCGGTATATATGACATTTTGCCATGAAACTGCAATTCTAATGTTAATGATTCTTTTTCTAATGGTTTTAATTTTAATTTCAGAAGTGCTGATTGTGGTCCCTTAACGAATTCCTGGCCAATTGGAGTATTCTCCAACGGCATGGCACTTTAAACGATATTGTTCTTCAACTTAATAAACGCATCGATTTTTCAATAGAAAGCATCTTCCTCTCGTACAAAAAAAAATCAACTTAGGAAGCCGTGGTATATTTCTAGACTTGACACTCTGGAGAAACGTCGCAATATTATTTATATAGATACACGGTGAACGGTTCTATTCTAGTTCCATAGTGGCTTAGGAATTTCATCGGATACTCGAACCGGCACAATAAAAAAAAGTGTCCATAAAATAAAAATGTACACTCGTTTATAGCGTTTTTAAAAACAAAATTTTAAATGGCCATCCCTTTATATCTGAAATTATCCGGATATAGTCATTTGAATTTTCTGGAAATAATTCAGTTTTCTAGTCAAAAATTAAACGAATCCGGTGGTATACATCAGGTTCTTGTGAATCGCCTTTGAGGAGATATTCAAGCGACTATATCTAGATAGGATATTTCCGGCAATATCTCAGTTTTGTAGTCAAGACTTTAACGAATCCGGTGGTATACATCAAGTGTCCGTGAATCGTTTGTGACGCGTTTTTCAAACGACTATAACCAGATAATTCCAGAAAGAATTTTTGTGAAAAAATTCCATAAACCTAAACTATATCCATAATTAAAATTTCGATCTTAAAATTCATGCTAGCTTTATGCTAACAATCGCGAATTAATTGAGTTCTGCATTGTTTTTTTCAGCTGAGGTTAAGGATTTCTAGCCTTCCCAGCAATTAAAGGATAACTTAAAAATACATAAAAGCCATTTTAAAAAATTCCGGATGAACCTTACAAACGTCATGACAGGTGTTCATGAAACATTTGAGTGTCGCGATAGTAATATTTTTCGGACTGGGTAGGAAAGTATTCCGATAGTGATAGTTTTGTATTGCCATCGGGTTTTTTCGGGCTGAATATCAGACTAGCTTCATATATATGATGAGTTTGTTAAGGTCTGACTAGGCTACCACCAAGTTATAGAATGAAAAATACGTAAAATTAACTTAAAATTTAGGGCTAAATGTTACAAATGTCATGGCAGTGTATCATGACACAGTTTACTGTCGCAATAGTGACGTTTTTTCGGGCTGGAATAGTAAACTCTCAATACAGTGATAGTTCGCTGCGGCCATCGCGATTTTCCGGGATGCATATCGGGCTAGTATCAGTTACTGATGAGGAGTGTCAACTAAGTATCAGTTACTGATGAGAACGTATACCAAATTTGTGCTTGACGATATTGTTACGTTCACAGAGTGTGAATCGGTGACGGCTGAAATCGAGGAATTTATCGACCAACAATATTAATTGACTTCTGCATTGCTAGAAGAATGCCTGTTCAAACAGGTTTTTGAGGCTCTCTGTGAGATATGCTAATGATGTTTATCCAAATTAATCCAAAAAATACAACAACAACAAACTTATTGTAAAATTGTAATGTCAATGAACAAATAAATAAATAAATAAATAAATATTGATGTAAGTAAACATTCAGGCGAGTTTAAATTGTGTAATTTAGACGGCTCCTTGAATTAAAAAAGGCTAACCTTAAAATGGTGTGTTTTCTGACTTAAAACCAGCGTTTTTATTTCATTTTAAAATTGACTTAAAATCTGTAATGAAAATGAAATAAAAAAGCTGACTTTATTAATGCATATCATAAGTCTATTTGAAAATGATATTTAAGAAGTGTGTTTGGCATAAAAGAAATGGCATAAAGAGCCCATTTATTTATGTTTTATATTTTCATTAATGGAACGCATGCATTTCTATGTGTATTAAAAACAAATGTAAATTTTATGTTTATAATGTGAAATAAAATATGCCTTTCTTGTGTCATTTTGAAATTAAATTTGTTTTTGTAAAACAACTTTGTTAAGTCTTTCATGTCCAGTATAGGCTGGCATGGAGCTATGCAATGCGCAGATGGTATCTTAAATCGGCCCTATAGCCGTACGTCTTCGATTTGGCTGAGATGCGTAAAGTAAGACGGAAAAATAAACCGCGAAAGAGCAGGGAGTGCTTAGGCCCAAAACAGATGGCATGGATTAAAAAATAAAAAAAATAAAAATATAAAAATAAAAACTTTATTAAGTCAAAAAATTTGTTGAAAATATGACTTAAAAAAGGTCCCATTTTTCCATTAAAAACACCTTTTTTAGGTTCATCTTTTTAATTTCAGCCTTTTTTAATTCAGGGAGCCAATTTAGACGAGATATGATTTTTTAATTGGCTTTAGCTACATTCCAAACTCATTTAAAGTATTTTCTAAGCATTTAGCATGAACTTCAGTGATATTGGAAGACCACTGATCGCAAACACACATTTACCTCTGGATTGTGTTGTTATTGTAATTATGATGCTTGCATAACCAGTGACAAAGCTAAATATAGACCGGATTCTAAAAATGAACAAAAATGTTAGTGATCACTTAATATCTGATCTCCGTGCACCTAAAGTGTTAGCATTTACAGTTGATGAAAGTACTGACATAAACTCCGATGCCAGGCTAGCAATTACGGTACGTTATATGGTGCAGGTGGAATTAATTGTTGAAACTTAGAACATTACCAGAACGAACAAGAGGTGTTAAAGTTAATATTCTGGAAGTTGTCGAAAAAGCTTTAATCGAATGTCAGTATTGAAAAAATGAGTTCAATTTCTAATGAAGGATGTCCAAGCATGATTCGGCAAAAAGTCTGGAATTAAAACTTTGTTGGGAAAAGAAATAGGTCATCCAGTAATGGGATTCCATTGTAGGATCCATTTGGATGTTTTATGGGCAAAATATGGATTATTTCAATTAAATCATGAAATGGAAACGCTAAAGTTGTAAAAAATGTCGTTGCTAGTAATTTATCGAAAAGACAATTTAAAAAGTTAATGAAAGATATGAATGCACCCTATTGTAAACCCTATTGTCTACTGATGTATAGTCACGTTCGTTGGCTTAGTCGAGCTTTATCATTGGAAACGTTTGTTCACTGTTTCGATAAGAAAAAGGTATTTCCGCAGATAACCAGTACCAGTTGGTTAATACTGTTAATGCTTCTAACTGACTTCAGTGTTCATTTTAATAAATTAAATCAAAAAATGTTTAAGAAATACATGGAATGTTCGTTTGGAAATTATCTACTTCTCAAGTGTTTGTAAAAGGAGAGTCACAAGAATTGTTTGCATCATTTAGAGAGGTGTTTAATACAAATACAGCACTCTCAAAACTTTATTAAATTTGTTCACTACCCTGACTAAGTTCATTCTGATGGTAACTTTCACGATTTTGCCAGGATGAGTTTTGATGAGTTGGACACTGAATTGCATGAATTTCATTGTAGCCCAATTTGGTAGTGAAAAATTTTAAAATTTAAGAACCATTATCGAAAATGGTATAGGGAACGATAATAACTCGTTAAATGTTGATGATGAGGTATTGAAAGTGTGGCAAAGTATTCCAAACAATTTCATATCTCTAAGAAAGTTGGCAATAGCGTTATTATATGTGTCTCCATCTACTTATTACTGCGAATTCCTATTTTCACAAATGAACGTCGTTCTAACAAAAACAAGGTATAGAATGACCAGAAACAATTCTGAGCATGTGTTGCATTAAAAGTAATAAAATATACTCCAAACGTAGACCACTTAGCACCCAAATATATACAAAAAATATATACCGCTCGACCGAATACTTAACCCTCATGTGAGAGAAGATAAAATATCTTAATTTGAGTGATTAGTACCTACATGCATTTTGTATGGAGTCACCAGCCGTGTTTTATTATTCGAGCACTATCCGGCGCCGAATGGGAAATTTCTACTCAAACTGCAGCTATTATTCACTGATATTACTATATCATAAAAATGAATTATAAATGCATCCATAAAACAAACATTTATCACCTGAAATATACACATATACAATTATTTTGACATGACGTTATAAACAAGAATTGATGTTGCTGCGTTTTAAATTTTTATTGTAAGATTAAGTTTTTAATGGTTTCTGGGGTTTACAAAATAAAGGCCTTTTCAAATTTTCCATTGAAATGGATAGCGCTCCCGATAGCAACTCCCGATAAAAAGGTAGGAGAGGTTTAGGGTTTAAAATGAACATGAAATGGAACATTTTTGGGTTTTCCAATTCCAACTACCAATTTTTAAGTGACAGCCAGGTGATTGACCAATTCAAAGGTATTAGGAAAAGTAATTTGGTTTTGGTCAGATATTACATGCAAAATAATATGGTACATTTTTCCCACACTCTGCCAGAAATACCTACCCCCCATAGGTACTCGTAAATATTTGGAAACCGTGAGAGTTGCCAATCCTAAAAGTCATGACACCTATCACAAAATATTTAAACATGTGTGCAAGTTCGCACTCCACCACAAATACCACACCTTACGAAAATCGATAATTTAAAGAAAAAATATACGAAACATTTATTCAATAAAACCGCTACATAAAATGATCCATTTTCAATGCACCAATAAAAACATAAAATTTAATGGGAATTTGAGTATGTGTACTACACATATAACTCTAGAATATTATATGTTATGTGCTTTTGCAATACACAATAAAATGGAGGCGATAAATTTTTTTACAAATTCATCATCATTCTAGGAGAATCTAGATTCTAGAATCTAGAGAAGAAAAGCATATAACACACCGACTACAATAATTTTCATTGCTTCTTTACCACGGTAAACAATCCATATGTACGAGTATGTATTCAAAGAACCCTTCTACATATATACATCGAGTTAAATTCGGGTCGGGGTAAAATGATAAAAGTTGAAGTCTTATAAGAATGATAACATAAATATTATTTTATCCTCATATACTCGTATTTTCTTTTATTATTTTTTTTTTATTTCAATTTTCCAATTTTTTGCGTACACAACATATTTATGTATATGTATGTACAACATTATGTGTATGTGCATACATATATTGCGTATACCGTATATATGTATATTAAGATTAAGACACAGTAATAATAATACACGTATGTATGAGTGTGTTTGTAGGTATATGTATCCATATAAACAAAAAACAACATCCATTTCCATTGTTTTCCATGATTTTGCCATAAAAAGGCAGCAAGAGACGAACGAAAGGTAATTTTATATATTTTACTTTTAACTTGGCACAAGTTGGGAATTTTTCCGTTAAAATTTTTTTTCTTTTGGAAACGATAAAATGGTTTTATATTATTTTTTATGGATTATTTTATTTATAGTTTTTATTGATATTTCCACTCATGACACGGCAAAGGGTTATACTCATTGCAAACACCAATATTTAATATGTTTATGGTAATTTAAATTTTATGTGTAGAGCCACCGAAAACTATATAGTTCTCCGGCCAATTCATCTACTCCTGCCAAGTATTTCTAACAATATCAAATTTATTTTGATACAATGATAGTTTTCATTCAATATTATTAAAATTTTATAGTTGGCATATGAAAATGTACCATTGTTCTCTCGTGTATCCTCGAAGCAAGCATTTGGTAAAAAACCAGACGAAATTATTTTGCTCGTTAATGAACATTTGATTACTGGTATCTGGGTATCCTCTGTTGCATTTAAAACAGGAACTAAAACTCCAGGCTATTTAAAAATGTTTTATTTCGCTACATTGAAAACATATTTAATATATAGATGCAGCAATTATTTTTACATTTTAAATAAATTACCCCGTAAGTGTGATGCAAAAAGAATTCAACTCAATTATTTATAGATACAGAAAACTGGGCAAATCTACAAACTGGAACATACCATATACCGACCAATTAATCGATTTTTGTACAAATGAAACATACAGTTACAATGATAGTCAAATGTTGTAATACATTTTTAATTTCCAACATTTAATTTCAACATTTGACATAATTATCTCTCAGACGTAATGTTCTTACACGATAACAGAATTACGAAAACTTTCGTTGAGCATTATATTATTTTTCAGCCAAAACCGAATTTATCCATTCCACGACATCGTGCTCTATCTATAATATCGAGAGAGACTTAAGGCTATTAATTAGGGAATTAATTAATTAATTTAGTATTAAATTTCAGAAAAAATAAATATTAAATAGAGAATTCAAAAGTGACATGCACTGGAATTGAGCCCAATGTTTTTTTTTTCTTTTATTATGGCTTGGCTCCAAACTACTTAGTAACCAATTTACTCGGTTTCAATTATTATTTAAAAAAATTCACTCATTCATCTTTCACATATTCACCCACATTCATAGTGTTATTACATTTGTTCTTTTAAATTCATACAATTCAACATTTTGGGATGGGAATCCGCAACAGTTCAGTTAAATTTCTTATGCACTCATCAGGACATCAAACAATACCGATGTGAATTTTCTAATAAAAAATGACAAAAAATCCAAATTATATATGTGTTAGTAGCATTCAATATTAAATTCTTATTGGGATAAATTGAGTAAATTTTATTACACTGTTAAATTACTCACCGAATCAAGTACATTTTCAAAAATTATAATTTTTAAAATAAAATGTATTTAAAAATATAAAATATCAGTGAAATATAATTTTAGCAAATAAATAAAAATTAAAGCTTTAACAGAAAAAATTTCAGAATTGTTTATTGAAATTTTCGATCAAAATCTTGAGTATTTTATAAATCTGAGCCAATAACAAGCCACTTTCAGACACTGGGGCAAGATACCACTATATAAGTCAAATTGGCCTATCTTTTTTCGTTTTTGTCTCTAAAGATAGGCCAATTCGACCAATATAGTGGTATCCAGCCCCAAGCTCTTGTAGTGGCTTACTATTGGCCCATGTTGAAAAAATACTCAATATTTTGAGTGAAAAATTTCAATAAAAAATTTTGATATTTTTTCTGTTAAAGTATTAATTATACTCTATTGTATTATATTTATTAAATTTTTTAAAATGTCTTATATAAATTATGGATTTATTTAATCTAATTAAAATTTATAACAAAATTTTCACTAATTTGGTATTATAAAATATTACAGTGTAAACTATCAATACATACTAAAACAATTCGACATAGCAGCAGTTATTGGAATCTATTTGAATCCAAAAAGAATCCTGTTTCCTCCATTTTTCCCAATTGGAACCGTGTAGGTCAGTGGCGTAAATACAGGGGCGCAAACCCCGCGTTGTGGGGGGGGGCCGCAACGATGAGGGGCCCGCCGCAACGCGGGTCCCATGGTCTTTGTTCTTTGTTATAGCCAAATAAAATTGTTGAAATGAATTTGGGAAAAATGAATGACGATGATCTCATGAAGTCTGCAGGAGCGATACAAGAAAAATATAAAGGCGACCTATCGGAAGAGTTTCCGCTACAAATGGTGATGGTAAAGTCAATGCTTAAGGAGGAAATTTTGGAGATATCATCAATACGAGAAATAGCTGAAGTTCTAATAATAAAATTTCCAACAATAGCTTCCAGTGTTTCGCAAGTAATAACATGTTTATTATTGTTTCTTACATTACCTGTTACGGTCGCAACAGCGGAACGATCTTTTTCTAAATTGAAAATAATAAAAAAATATTTGCGCAACTCCATCGGTGCAGATCGTTTAAGTAATTTGGCCATTATTTCTATTGAAGCAAAAGCGGCGGGCAAAAAGGAAACAAAAACTTTAATTAAGGATTTTGCCAATATGAAGTCAGGAGCAAAAAATCTAACATTCTAGTACATTTTATATTTCTATTTTTATTATTTTTTTTATTATTCTTAAAAAATGAATATATTAAATAAAACTATAATATTAACTATATTTTCGATGAGTAACATTTTTAATTACTCTGAAGGGAAAGATATGCAAGATGGAGGGAAGATAGTCTAGGGGCCTTCATTAAGTTTTGCGGGTGGGCCAACAATTTGTAGTTACGCCACTGGTGTAGGTATACGTGTTATTTTTTGTTAGAAACTTCACGAGCTCAGTTACATACATTTTCATTTTTTTCCGCGTAACCCAGAGAAGTTCTGGGCATTACACCTATATTTTGAAAAGGCTCAAAATAGATACTAAATGTGTGTAAATTGGATTTATTCTTAATGAAATTTGATATGTAATTGACAATTTGAAGCATAAAATGGAATTTGATTATTTTCGAAATTTTGTATTGTCAATTCTGGAGATGTTCATGAGTTATTTATTTATTCATTTATTTACAATAATTATAATCCACAGGATAAAAATTCCCTAATGATTATTACAATATAATTCCAAGAGCTTAAAATTACACAATAAAAATAAATGAATCACAAGATTGCATAAAATATCAAAATTTGCAAAATTTACATTTTTATATTTGTATTGCATAAAATTACGGAAATCTCATTAAAACACGGCGAAGATTAAGTCACTTCAAACATAGAAATTTTAAAGTTAACTTTCAGTTTATTTTTGAAACAAGCTTTAGTTATTCCAAAATCAAAAATATCACAGAAATCGTTAAAGTTCGCAATCATAAATTTAATTGATTCGTGTTCTGAGTAATTGGCACGATGAAAATCCGGTATCTATAAACATCTTGTTCTAAGTTGTCTTATGGGACCATAAATATTCAAACGCGAAAGTATAAAGCGACAATCAATCCTTGCTTCCAAAACATCAGCCACAAATAAAGCCGCAGCAAGACAACGTCTGATTGACAAGGGCTCTAAATTTAAAACGAAACATCTCGTATTGTAACTAGGTATATTAAGAAGATTATCCAAATAAGTCAGTCGTCTGTCCATGTTAAAGAGATTAAATTTAAAAAAGATTTGTAGAGTAATTTTTTTTGAATTTTTTCTATTCGTTCAATATGTATGTATATTATAAAAAGGAGCCCACACGACTAAAGCATATTCTAAATTTGACCAAACCATTGATGAATATAAGATTTGAAGAATCCTCTTTTCTTTAAATTCTTAAGAGAGGCGCTGTATAAAACCCAACAAAGATGACGATTTTGATATTATTTTATCAATATGCGGAATAAAACTCATATAGTGAAATGTGGTGGATAATTTGGTAGCGACTTAAAACTTTTTTTAGGTACAAGTTCATCTATGTATGCTAGCGAACAAAATTTTATAAAACATATCAATATTAATATTAACATCATCATTACCAAAAAGTACGAGTTGTGGCCTATTGTTACCCGCCTATTGTTAATCATTCGTTGCTGTGGAGACCTTGCAACGTGGCCGAGCCATCTAACTCGATTGGATTTGAGGAAGCCGATAATATTGCTACCTCCAAGAAGTTGCTTTATTTCGTGGTGCATGCGAATCCGATATTCGTTGTTCGCATCTTTAATAGGACCAAAAATTGAATGGATAACTTTCCTTCCGAAGGAAGATAACAATCTACAATCATTAGAGGTCACGATCCAGCTCTCGCTTCCGAAAACCAGCACAGATCTTATGAGTGCTTTATAATGTGCGAAAACTCATTGTCCGGCAGCGATTCGGGCATTTATTTCTGCCTGCATATCATTCGATGATGTTATAACTGCGACCCGAGGTATTCGTTGCTATCAAAGTTATGGGCGCCAATTCCGTAATTTACCATGGAGATGTTCCTGGGTGTTAATAAAAATTTTGTTTTGCTACTGTTCACCTCCAAACCAAGTTTTCTTGAGCAGCGATCGAACGGTATGAAACGGTGATATCGCAAGGTCTTCGGCCAAGAAACACGAGATCATTTGCATATCCAAAAATTTGGATGGGGTGGATATCATTTATCCGGAATACACACTGCGTTTTGCAATAAAACTCAAACATCACTTGCCTCTCCACGCAAAACTCGATTGTGTCACGTGACTATGAATGTGTAAAATTAATTTCATTTTATATTATTGGATGCTTGAGCCAAACGGATGAAAAAAATTTAAATTTAAAAAATCTAGTAGGTATTGAAACAAAATGAAAAATTCTCCATATTTTTTGAGGCGTTTATTTTTTTCCGAAATTCATTTTCATACTGATCTCGTAAAAACAAACAAAAATCAGTTTGTTCCTTACTGAGGATATAACATGAGCAGTACATAAATTATTGCTGCAAACGTGCTGCAAAATATCCCCATTTAAAATGGCGAAGAGGAAAGAGATGGAGAAAAACGCATCGTGTTACACCGCACTGGCTCCACACAGTCCGCTCGCACATTATCTAGCAATGAAACAATTTGTTAGTCGAAAATCTGAGCTCGAATTATGGAAGGTGATCAGCGATTGAAGTTTTGGGGATAGGAAAGTGATCAACTAGTGATTATGAACAAATTATAGTCACTTAAATCGGAATTTTTTAAGGTGAAATCTGAAAAATTATTATTTATAATTTTATTAATACTGTGAATTTGTCTGCAGTATAAAAATGTCAAAATTGGCAAATATAAAAGTAAATTTGCCTTTAAATTTATTAAAATTTTTGAAGTAATACCAAATGTGTTATCGCACCAAAATTGAATCATCAAACGACGATAGTCGTTTTAATATTCATTTTATATAGTATACCTTACTCGTTTAAGTGACGGATAGGTACTTCTTTTGTACTTCTACCCCTGGGTAAGTTTTTCTGTAAATTTTGATTTTGAACACAATTTTCTATATAATATGTACTCGTAATACCTAGGCCCGTTGTTTGACACCCTAACCGTCAATCTTGTTTGATTAACTCGGTTAATATGGCAAAAATTCATTGCGGATTTCGAACGGTTCGGCAAAATAGTAAATTTCGTTGAAATTAGTTGAAACCTGTTTTGATGTAACTATGATATTAAGATAAAAATTGGCCAATAATAATCTTAAAGGTGGTCCTGTAAAAAGACCAATTTGAATTCACTTAGACTAGGTTGATGGGGAGTAGGTACAATCATGAAATTTGATTTGAATGTTCATTTCCACTAGTTTAAGTCATTTCACTAATGGTGGGATTTCCAGAAATCACTCATATAAAATTTTTCATAAATCGATCTTTTGAAATTAGGGTTGAATTCAGGCATTCTATGTTCCCAATTCCGGCTGATATGGAGTATGCCACCATTGAATTCTAGCCTTAGCAAGTTATATACATCTAATCTAAATAGTGTAACTAGAAAACTATGACATTTTCTTACATAGTTGATCTACTTCAACAGACAAAATATGCAGATATAGCCATTCTAGGAAAAATCCTGACCAGTTCTGGAGGAGAACTAAATTGGTTTTGACATGCATAGTTTTGAACAATTAAACTAAAGCAAAACATATGATTTAATCATTAAACGGATCTATGAGATTTCTTGTCCCACGTTAGAAATCCCGCACGTTATCTCCCAAAGTACAATATGAACAAATTTTACCGTTAAACGCACAATTGGACAATCAAATACTACTCGACAAAATAAGAAAACCGTGGGATTTCCGCCGTGACACACCAAAATTAGTAGTAAATCTCATCAGTTTATGACCCAGCGATGGATTAACGAATTGTCGGCTATGGAATCAAAAAAAACCGTTATTATTCATTTTCTAAGAAATTACATTACATTGACCTGATAACCGCATAAAGAACAAGGCCATACTGTACTTTATTAAAACCAAACACAAATTGTTGTTTACACAATGTTCAAACATATTATTTATAATTGAATAGCGATGATTACATGTTACAACCAAATGAAAACAAGTTGTTTTCTCGTTTGGTGGAAAGTATTTAATGAAAATCCTTTAAAAACAATATACAATAAAAATTACATAATGTTCATGGTTACAACAATAAAAGGAAATAGCTGTACGTGTTTATGCATAAATTATAGCAGTTTTCCAAAATTTTCTTTTTAACATTTTCATGTGGGCAAAACGTTTTCATTCATTAACGATTAACTGAATTTGGTACACCTACGACTGTAGACAGGCAACAAGAGTGTTTTTTTGCTGTTTTTTTTTTGTTTCATCCGCATTCATGTACAAATACTTGATGATGTATCACATAATATGATTTATGATCATTTCTATGGCAAATTATGCAGGAGAATTTAATTACTCTGAGTGTATCCATTTTTCTGGAAAATTTTCATTTATACTGTCAACATGGCAAATTCTGAATTTAATTTATTCGAGCATACACCCCGCAATATGATAGTTGGGATTAGTGCGATTTAAATCATTTCTTGTATAATTAAATTAATCAGATTTTAACATTTTTATAATAAATCTAATTTATGTATAAAGTTGATGTCTTTAACATTACCATAAGAGGGTGGAAAAAGTTTAGTATAATCAAACCCGACTTAACATAGCAGGCCAGAACGACCATGTAATTTTTCGGGTAAGCAAAATTTATAAGTAATAGATTTTACATTTTACTGCGCTACTTTCCAAAGATATTGCGATGTTCTTTGAGTAGAATGCGTATACCGAAAGGTTAATTTACCACAAATAACATGAAGGTGGTCAACTTTAAGAATGTAACTTCAATTGAGGGGCTTATATTAAAAAGCATATATTAGAAAGTATCTCTCGGTAAAATAGTTTAATAAAGAGACCCGACCAACAAACACATCAAAATCGTTTGAGGCGGATCAAAATGTGAAAAAGAGACCAAAGTCCCAACACTAATTAAATAGCAAATGCATCAAATCAATATTGTTATACTCTTAACAACCGACATTTTCAAAAAAATATGGTTAGTGCAACCATATAACGACACCGCAACGCAGCGAACAAAACTTGGTGGAACATTCCGCTAAATGATGAAGCATTACGCCAGGTGACTATCGAAAAACACAAGGCGCAACACAATGCAACATAATAAATTCGCACAACACGGTGCAACATCACACAACATGGCACAATTTGGTACACATGACGCAAAAAGGTGCAATATCTAGTAACAACCCACAATATGATGCAACTTTAAGCAATATGGTGTAATATTCCACAACATGGTACAACATAATGCAGCACGGCCAACATGACGGCCCATTCGGAGGACTCCTAAATGAATTGTCCAGAAATGAGAACTCCCGGTAATCATTTACTGGAACTCAAAAAGCCCGTTTCGCCAAATTTTATCAAAATCGCTCAAGCCAAATAAAATGTTGCCAAAGAAGGCCCCAAGCCAATACGACGCAACATAGTGGGACATCACATTCCTCAACAACATGCTACATCAAGGAACATGGTGTAATATCGCGCAACATCGTGCAATATGATCAAACATGATGCAACATCCCACTTCGTAGTACAACATCCTACAGCATGGTGTAACACAACATAGTGCAACATCATGTGTCATGGTGCAGCATGGTGCAATATGACGCAACATGCTGCAGTCAACATGATGGTCTGTCCGGGGAATTCTACATTAATTCGTGATCGTTTCCTTGCATCAAATCCTGTCCAAATTCAAGAAAAAAAACCATATATATTGTTTTTATATCTTTGAAATATGTTTTGGGCAGAAGCACTCCCAACTATTACGCAGTTCTCTTTTAACCTCCTCCCTTAAACAGTAGCTAACTCGAAAACGTACTGCTATAGCTCCGATTTATGTAGTCAACTGGGCATTTTATAACTTCATAACTTCATGCAAGGATATATAGTAAAGAGAGTAGTAGTTGTATACAATTTAATCAGTGATCGTAATCCGAATTAATTCGAACCCGGTACCTCCCAATCCAAACACTAAAGCTTTAATCACTGTGCCGTTTGGTTGGTTAAAAAAAATGTTAACCGCTCGAAGCCCTCCTAGATAAATTTTTCCGATAATAATGTGTTTTTATTATCACAAAATGGAAACTAAAACAGTGTAATTCTATTTGTATATATTTATTAATCTAAGGTTAAATCCAAATTAACACGTTGTTTATTTAAAGAATACAAGAAGAGAAGTGAAGTAAAACAAATACATTATGGAGGCGTGTTGTCAATAGAACTAAGTATATGAACATGGAAGAGTGACGCTACAAAGTTGAATTAAAATTACTCTCACCAACAGAACGGAGAAGAAAAAATATATAATATGTAGCTACAAGTGTAGAGTGTTCTATTTGTACAGAGTCTGTCACAATACTATCAAACAAAATGTTGACCCTCAATTTGTTTTAATATTTTCTCGCTTGCTTTGAAAACAATTGCACCGTGTAGCAAAAACACCCCGTTTTAAAATTTTGTTTATTAGCGAAGTCATTGGCGTTTCCTTATTATTACTCAATGTAAACTTTACTTAAATAAAATAAACTCAACAAATTTGGTAGAATTGCAGCTGTCACAAAAGCGGAAGATGTATAAAACCACTTAGTTATAAAGCTGAAATTAATTATTGGCTGTGGCTATTTTATAACAAAATGTATCAAAATTACTCAAGTCACACAAAATGTATTCATGATGCTGATTATTTGAAGTTTTACTGTAAAACAAAAATTCTGACACAAAAGTTTTATATTCGATTTTCTACTGTATCTTACATATAAACACATTTAGGCGAAACACATCGATGTCTTAAGATGTAATTTTTATACACGCGCACATTTTTTATATAAATATCACATAGTCGAATTTAAGTACAAAACATTTCATATGTCAAATCGTATTTATGACGGAAGCCGTAGTAGATATTTAATCAGTGTTTGCCGAACATCATAATCGGTTACTAAAATGTTATTAATTAAAGTATTTGAAGTGGTCATGTGCTTATCTATCATACAAGTATTACAATCAGTTAAGTGCCATTCGTTTAATGAATGTCAAATTAATATCCAACGTGATTTATCAGATTTGCAACCACTTCTGTTGAACGCAAATCGCAACCAAATCATATATCCAAAATTAAGTGACCGCCGAATGTTGCGATTAAATGCAAGTGATGAAATTGAATTTTACTGCAGTGAATACGAACGGTATGCAAGTGAATGTTTGTATAATACGTACTTTGAAATAATTGGAAGTGATACCGAATTTGACATATCAAATTACACTTGTGCGCAACTGCCCGAGCACACGGCACGCCGCACCGGAAATATATGTGGTACATCAAATCACCGAGGAATCGAAATCGAAATTGGATTTCAAGTAACGAATGAAAGTTTTATTCGTTTAATGCGCGTATGCCATAACGAAGTAGAAATTGCGACGCTTTATGTTCATTACGAACAAAAACCGAATAATCTCGAATTTCAACGAAACTTTCCAAGGCCACGATTTTTTCAAGGTGATCTTCATACACATGTGAATATGGATCGTGCGTTTACGAGGCGTGAGCAACGTATAGCAATTTCACGAATACTACGAAGTCAAGATCTTGCCGATCACTATATACACCAAACTAACGATTTTTTTCTTGCACGTGGCCATCTAGCCGCAATGTCTGATTTTATTTATGGTGCTGAACAGCATGCAACATTTTATTTTTTAAATGTTGCACCGCAATGGCAAATGTTTAATGGTGGTAATTGGGCGGTCGTTGAACGGACTTTAAAACGATTTGTGGCCAATCGTAATATTAATACCGAAATATATACTGGAACCTATGGTGTACTAACCCTGGTGGATGAGCATGGTGTGCACAATGAAATTTATTTGGGCGATGAAAAACAAATACCGGTGCCAAAAATTTTTTATAAAATCGTGATTGAGCCGAAAACAAATTCGGGGATTGTTTTTATAGGTGTGAATAACGTTTATGTTACAATGGATGAAATTCAACGAGATTATATTTTATGTGACGACGTTTCCGACGGTTTTGATTGGCTTGGTGAAAATATACGAGGTGTGCAATGGGGCTACATATATGCATGCCGAGTGGATGAATTTATACGTGTTGTGACACATTTTGATGATAACGATCAATTATATCAAATATTCAATCTGCTAATTTAGCGATAAGAAATCAGTGTTAGTTTAAATATTATATAGTTTATCCAAAATTACAAGATAAGAATTTTTGTAAATGATAACATAAATCAAATCAATAAATTTAAATATATTTTCTGCGCCTAAATGTTTATTTATTTTATATTTCGTACAATTATATATTTTTTTTGTTACACTAACACGCCGGAAACTGAAAGTGCAGGTAAATGTCCAAGTTTGGCAGCGAGCTGATTAACTTCACAAGCGTACGAGTAACCTTTGTCAATATTTGTTCGATCCCAACTCAACCACGATATTCTTGAACTGATATCATCACACAATATGTACGATGCATTAATTTCGGCCAACGTGGCATGCGGATTATTTACACCCACTAGGGCAATTGCTAGTCGTGTAGAGGTTTCGATTGCGATTTTATAAAAAAGTTTTGGAACTGGAATTTTACCGGTCGTCCCGTCTAGATACAAATATAACTCTCTTTGAACTCCGTTTATATCGGGCGATGTCATAACACCGTATGTGCCGGTGTATATTTCCACCGATGTGCCGCGATTAGCCACACAATGTCTTAAACCATCCTCAACAGATTCCCAGTTAACTGCATTGAATTTTTGCCATTGTGGTGCCACGTTTACAAAATAGAAAGTAGCTCGCTGCTGTGTCCCAAATATATAATCAACTTTAGCTGCTAAGTGTCCTCGAGCCAAATATCCATCCCCAGTTGTTTGTACCAAAATATTGGCGAGTACAGCCGATCCCAAAATTTTTGTAAACATTTCAATTTGATTCACTTTAGTATATAGATTATCGACATTTTTGCCTCCAAACATTCCACCAGTAATAAAAGTTGGCCGTGGGAAGCCCGTTTGATAACCAGCATTTGCCTTGTTTTGACTGTATTTCACATAAAGCGTTGATTCTCGTACTTCATCGTGACACGCATCCATTATACTTAAAAATCGTGTTCCAGCCACAAATCCAACCTCAAACACTGCAGCTCCACCATAGCATGTACGACCAGTTCGACGTACAGTGTGTGCTGGATACGCGCTGCATACTATTTCACTGAATGGTTTAACCACACCGTCAATTAAAAATTGTCCATTCGATTGGCATGTAGTGGTCGCAAATGACGTACAAAATGTTTCAATACTTTGTCCTGCGACCAGCGTGATCACGCCGTTTGTACCTTGTGGCTCGACGAAGGTACTTGTGCCTGGCCACACGAGCAGTGGCTGTGGTTCAGTCAAATCAAGGTTCACATTTATGGTACAACCAGCTGCGTACGTAACGAACCCCGCAAAAAAAACTAGTAATTTCCACATTGTGTTATAAAACCAGATCACTCACGAAACACTTGTATCGAATTAAACAACATTCTGTCGTATTAACACAATTTATAAGAAAAGATAAGGAATTTACTGGATTTTACCGTGTGCGCTAGTGATGGAAAATGTGTCAAGATGCTATCTAGAACAAAATTTATAATCAAATACTCATTTCAAAACTAATAAAAGTTTAACCGATAAGACATAAACACCCACTAAATTTACCAATCATCATAACAAACTAATTTTAAAGCATGTGAATACCACAATAGGGAAAGATGCATGCTATCTTTTCAGATAATAAGTAAGCTACTTAATCAATCAATTAAGAGTTAACAACGCATACATGATATATTACAGCAATTAATTACAAATATAGACCGTCCAACGTGATAAGATAGTTTAAATATAGAAATTAAAATTGTTCGATTCACCCCACCCCACCGCTCAGCCAAACGCAATTAGCGTAATTTGGTGGACTTTTGGAAGAAAAGCATGCAACGAAAAGTTTCTGTTATACATTCTGACGTTTTCGCATAAATCGCAATTTCGAAATTCAAAATTTTAGTGAAATGATGCTGAGGAACTGTAGAAGATTTCGGAAGGCATGTAGGTATCATTTAGAGTTGTCGTGCGAAAGGTACCGCACTAATAATAAAATCATGTTAATACTTATCTTATCGCGGGTTTCATTTTTTGTGCAAATTTTCCTTCCTATAAATACTTGAAAGATACTTAATTTGGTTACCAGTTGAAGAGTGTCAGTTCTAGTTAAACATTATAACATAATAAACCATTTCGAAAAATGAATAGTTTTTCGTTAATTATTTTTGTTGTTCTTGCGGCAGTGGCGCACTCACACGTTCTTACCGGCACATCCGTTGTCAAACTGCTAGATACAGTTGCTGATGGTGAAGATGACGTTTCAACAAGAGCAGCGTGTACCTTAAGTGTAAAAACTAATATTGGCCAACCTGGACCGTTAATTCTAAATCCTGGTACAACCACATTTTTCCGTGCCGCGGATTCTGCAGGTACTCTATCATTTAACGCGAATCAAAATGTACTTTTGGCATGTCCTGGATCATCAAATTATTTTGTGACGCACGGAACAAGTGTACGGGAATTAACCGCATCGTGTGTAAGTGGAACGACTTTTTCTGTTGGTGGCACTTCTTACTCGTTCAATCAATTGGTGTGTAAACAAGACCCTGTTGAAGAGGATCGCACATCAGGAACCTGTTATAACGGTAAAACACTTATCAAAGTTGGATTCACAGTTTCAACCGGATTTGTAGAAGTGTATGAGGCATGCCACGATTTAGCACAACATAACACGCTTTATACCAAATTCATTTTAACGAAGGATGCAGCTGGATTCCAAACTGGTGTCGATCGTCCAGATTGGGGTAAAGGGAGTTTTTTCTCCGGACTTGATCCAACCACCTTATATAAACGTGCAACACAGCGAATAACGTTTACAACTCTTCTCGGGTCACAGTCACTTGCCGAACAACACATCGATTTAATAAACGATTATTTCCTATCGAAAGGACATTTGGTTGCGAAAAGTGATTTCTTGTATGGTGCCCAACAATTAGCCACGTTCTTGTACGTAAATGCTGCGCCACAATGGCAAACATTTAACGGTGCAAACTGGAATTCGCTTGAAAGTGATGTAAAACAATTTGCGGCACGTATCGGTCAAGATTTAGAAGTGTACACCGGTACGTGGGGCACAGCAACATTACCCAATGTAAATGGAGTACAAACGAATTTATATTTGAGTCCGACCAAGGTTATGCCTGCACCACGTATGTTCTGGAAAGTATTGTATAATCGATCAACCCAAGCTGGAATCGCGTTCATCGGACTAAATAATCCGTATCAAACGGCAGCTCAGGCGGCCGCCGATGTTCGTTGCACTAACATCTGTTCACAAGTAACATGGTTAACGTGGCAACCAACGAATTTGGTTAAAGGTTATTCGTATTGCTGTGAAGTAAACAACTTCCGTACTGCATTCCCAGAGTTACCAAGTTTCACTGTAACGAGTGTCTTGAGATAAATCAAAATTTATTAAATAAATCGATTTTTCAATTAAAATAATTTTAGTTTTTTTTGTAAGTTGGTTGGTATTTCCACCTGAGATAAGTTGGATGTGAAGTGGTGCGTGATTCATTTACACAAATTAACGAAAATTTATCATTTCATTAAATTAATTATCAGACGAAGACTAGAATGTCTTGTTGTTAAAAATGTTTGCAAAGGTGAACGTTTAAATGTATCTGTGCACACACACACAATTGTACATGTATTAATAGCGTCACTAACAAAAATTAATTGGCAACATAATAAATTCCTATTGAAATTAAATGTTTCTGATTTCTTCTTCTCAGGTATATAAATTTTGGGTCATGGACTCTTAAACGGTCGTCCGCGGAACGATTATGCTTCTTCAACTTTTAGTGTACTAAAACGATTTTAAAATGATATGCTCTTATCATGAAAAAAATAATAAGGAACGTACTTTACAAATTGGTAGGGCTGTATTGAAATTAAAATTTAGTGATAAGAAACTAATTAAAAAATGTATTCAAGGCCGTCATTATTGGGCATGTAAAAATATTGCTATACACGTTTATGATCGATAAGATTGATTGACTTTGAAGACACATGGAACTGTATAATAAGATATGAAACGTGATCAGTGTTGTGCCGTATTGTTTACACCGCGTAGGTAATTAATATTCTATTAGAAAATGTATATAGACAATTAAAAAATTTACGTCGACAATGTACAGAATGTCGAAAATGATTGTTTCTGTTTGCAATCAGGCTCCACGGAGCTTTATTTATACCTCACATTTGAAAAATGTAAATCCAAGTTTCAGTGTCAAACTGTTATGGTATTTTTGTTCAGTGTTGTTTGACATTTCATCATGGAAAGACTAAGCCCGGCACAGCGTCTACAAATTATTCAGCTGTACTACGAAAATCAACGTTTCACGCAGGAATGTGTTTCGTGCGCTTACACCAACTTTAGGTCCACATAATCGGCCTACCGAACGCACAATTCGCTATACCATCGAAAAATGTGAAACCCAATTTTCATTATTGAAGAATACCTCGCGACCAAATAGACCACATAAAGCACGTAGTGAAGTAAATATAGCGGCGGTAGCTGAGAGTGTACGCGATGACCGTGATGAATCGATTCGGCACCGTTCTCAACATCTTAACGTATTTCAATTTAAATTTTGTTCAGCGATAAAGCGCATTTCTGCGAACCCGAGGAGGGACAAGATCTACCATTATATCAAAACATGGTTTTGCGTGGTTTATGGGCTGGTGGAATCATCGGTCCATATTTTTTTCAAAAATGAGGCCGGTCGGAACGTAACTGTGAATAAGGTCCGTTATCGCACTATAATAATGGACAATTTGCTACCTGAAATTGATGAGGTTGGCCTCGTTAAAATACATCTTGATGAACTTGATTCTGACTAGAATTGAAATTTCTACATTTTTTATGCCGCTCTTGCTCAATCAGAATCTCAACGACCTTGATTATTTAACGTATCAAAAAATGTTACAGGACCGTGTCTTGTTAAAGACCTGGGATGCCAATATGGTTTGCAGTCATTCTAAACAAATGCAGTGTTAGTCTGGCTAAGCCATTCAAGGTCATTTTTCAAAAGTCACTCTAGGTAGGAATTTTTATTGTCCATCTTGAAAAACATTTTTATATTCCTATCCATAAGATGGTTTCTTCAAAGGTCGTTCCACGATTACGAACCTGACCGAGTTTACATCAACTACATTGAATATTAAGGAAGAACGGGATGCAATTACCACGAATTTTAGTAAGGAATCCAACAGGTCTTCCCGCTCGACTCTGAGATTCAGACCATCTGCTTTCATAGCCATCTAGATTGTCATAAGGTAGCCATTCGGGCCAATTCTCTTAAATAAGATTTTGACTATATCTCCGTATACGCTGACTATATTTAGATTGACCCCTCACTGATTTGAATTTATTACAAGCCGACTTGAACAGCTTTTTTATGTGACGCATGGTGTGTGGTGTTTGGTGTACCTACTCTCGTAAGCATATACGTTCCCCATTATGAAACTTTTACATCAACAACAATGCCGAAATTACTAAAATTTGGGTGCTATTTGCGATAATGAACAAAATTTTAGAGATCACATTGTTAATATTATCAATCGAGCAAACTCTACGCTTGGTATCGTTAAGCGCTGGGCTAAAGAATTTCACAATCCTTTTGTAACGAAGGATTTGTACACAACCTTTGTTCGACCCCCGCTTGATTACACCAGTCAGGTGTGTCCTTATCTTGAAACATACATAAAACGAATAGAGACGGTACAACGAAGATTTCTTCGTTTTTCTTTACGTAAGCTGCGGGTCTGTCTAAAACTAATCAATTTACCAACACTCGATTAGTGCCAAATTATTGCTGACATTGTGTGATCCTCAACTGTTATCTGGCTCTATCAATTCGTCTGTTCTGCTTGGTAAGATAAACACCTGCATTCATCAAAATCATACATCATAGATCGGAGTATGAAAAATGAATCTGTTAACCAAAACTAATCAAACCTACGACTTTTTTGACTGTAACATTCGTAAATTTTCTTAGGAAAATGTATTATGTTAGGGTCGACTTCTTTACACTACAAAGATCACCGCTTTGTCATCTTTCATCTATTTTTTTTTTTCATTGTTTAAATTTTAACTTTTGTTTTTAGAATTATGAATTCCGAATTTTTACTTATTTATTTTTTTTATTGTTTCATTTTTTCCACTATTGAGGTTTCCCATTTTCCAATCTTCCAAACGTTCTCGGATTACCATTCGTACAATACAGATACCCGATATCGAAAGTAAATGATTGCTGAACGTGATGCCACGTATAATAGCTTCTACCAAATATACTATCTAGATACACTCAGGACGCTCGAACCGTAGTTACCAGCGAGTATCTGGAAAGTCTTAACATCATTCGTGATTTTACATCGTAAAGATTACATCGAATCTGTAGACGTTCAAAGTAATCACAAAAGGCCCGATATAGTCCCTCAATTATACGTAGACGAACATTCACAGTATGATATTTCATCGAGAACAGCTGTCACTAGACCAAATACCAACGAATCACAGTCAACACCATCCCTTCCAAACCTTATCGATGACTAGGATAGATTGTGCATAGCGAGATGTAGATGATGAGCTTAAAGATCTAGACAACATCGTAAACAAGCCACTTGGATTGAAAGCTGAGGAATTCGTATAGAGGTATCTCGTCCGGAGTCAATGGATTAAAAGAAGATCGACCTGAAAGGATCAAACCACTCGAATACCAGTTCTATGCATATTCGATGTGTGAGTATTATAATCACTAACTAACGTAATTCTTGTTTGTACTATAAAAAAAAAGAATCTTATCAAAACTTTATTTTAGTTCAGAACCAAAAACAATGTTGATAGAAAAGAAGTATGTCAAGTACAATGTGATAACTGTTGATTATGGTTGTTTACCTGTCATGGTTTTATGTGTAACATGCCCATCAGTTACACTTGTGCAACTCAACATGTTAAAAATTTACTGCATAAATTTCAAGGTCATTCAAAAATAGTCATGAAAATCGTAACGGGGGGTAGGGATTATGTTGGTTTTGCCTTGAATATAAAATGGGAATGAATAGCACCAAAACTAATTAACCCATTCCCGCAAATGACGGCTATAGCCGTCAAATTTTTGTTGATATACATATGTATATGCAAATGACGGCTATAGCCGTCCTGCAAATTTTAATTAATAAAAAAAGGAACATCATTCTTACGAAGTGTACTAATGCATTATTTTGTTAATTATTCAGTAATAAATCAAAGCAAAAAAGATGTAACATTCCAGATAACATATCAATTGTTTTTTGTGTGATTTTCCATGATTAGCAATTCGATATATTTCCGCATACAGAAACAAATGACGGCTATAGCCGTCCTGTTATGTTCGCGCAAATGACGGCTATAGCCGTCATTTGTCTATATATCACCAAAACATCGGACGGCCGTAGCCGTCATTTGTTTATGTAGGCGGAAATATATAGAAAAAATGATGTGATGAGCAAATGACGGCTATAGCCGTCGAGAGTTTTCATGGGAAAACTGTGAGAAAATGTGATAATTTTCACTTCCAAACATATAAATGACACTCAATTTCATATGGCAGTCATAAACAATTGGAAAACGAAAAGTGTGTTTCTGAACACGGTCGTCAATTAAAAAGTGTGCGGCAATGGATTAATAGTGTCAACAGAGACCATACACCATTCAGGATAAGTGTTCCAGACGATATTTTCCATTCTTCCATTTCCATCCTATTTTCCACAGAAACGAAAGTTAGAAAACATTTTTTTACAACTCCTAAAATAGTTGATACGTACGCCAATAGATGGCACTAAATTTGAAAAAAAAAATCATTTTGTAAACATTAAATGTTTTTAGAAGTGTAAAAATAAATTCTCTCTCTTCGACTATTTGTCAAATTGCTCGTGATTGTTTGTCAAACAGTGAGTATTATTATTAATGAAAATGATTCGATTGAGGCTATAAATTTAGCACGAGCACAGAATGTACTATATTCTGTGGCACGGGTGTCAAATATTTTTGATCGAATATGCCCAGATCGAGTAAAACAATATTGTCGCCTTTTTCCTCTGATTACGTGGTCAGAATCTACCACACCGACAGTCCATCGTTGTTCAATTCAATCGAGACAACCCATTTATTTGATTTCGTCATCAAGCTATATCAGAATGGATCTAATTCATTGGACATCAGCATGATTACCCCTTGCAGCAAACAATGTCGCGTTCGAGTAGTCTGACATGGGAGCCCAAAAAGTTGGGTCAGCCGAAGAATTCCAGGGAATAGAAAGACAGATTATACTCATTTCAACCGTACGCTCAACGAACAATTGGTGTTTAAAGACCGGCAAAATGCTATTGGATTTGTCGATGTTATAAAGCGAATCAATGAGGCGATTTCACGAACTAGAGCATTTTCTTGTAATGTTCGGTAATCCCTCCTTATTGCACATCGACCAAAATTGACGGTACATAATCAATTATTGTGTTCAGAACAACACATATGACGGATGTAGTTTACCTGAAATTTTTAAAAATAAATCAATTCTATTGATTAATGGACATTTTCAGCTTTTTATTATAAATTTAATTTTTATAAATTCGGACTTTTCTGGATTCTCAACATTATCGGGTGACTATAAAAAGAAAAAATGTTTATGCGTTCCACAAATTGTTTAGTAGTACTTCCAATTATGTTCACCATTTGCACTTTAGCTTTATGTTGTCTTTCTAATACCAGTGCATTGATGGATTCGCTGTCTCCAAAATTTGCTCGTGTAATTCTTTTTTGTCATATATCTAAAAAAAAACTAGTTCAATGCATAACTTATAGGGTATGTTGTCATCATACATACATTCTTGTCGCACATAAATTACAATAGCGGAAAAGTTAAACGCCGATCGAGATATTAGCAAGTTTTTGCCATGAAATCGAATTTTGCCATTTTAGTTTAATTCTTTACACACTTAGCTTAATGTACATATTTGACGGCTGCAAAAAAATGATTTATAATTTCGCCATCATACAAATTACTGATTTGCTACATACTTCATGTACTTCATTTGCTACATACTTCCGTCCAAAGAACTTCATCATTTGTAGTAATTTTGTAAACCCTTTATAATATGCATATAAAATGAAGCATGCAAGTTGATTCGAAGTGATTGAGATGTATCACCATTTACTATAATCTATTCGACAATTTTCGTCAGTATATGCATACTTTAAATTGAGCGAATTAGTATCTGCACTGAATGCCAATGAATCCTGTGTTCTATTATTATTAAATATTGATCACTCAATCACTCAATTGATGCAGCCAAAGTCTAAGTGACATTTGAAATTGACAGAGCCAATTTTGAGAATGGCAATTTTAGTAGTACACTGCGAAGATTTGACAATCTATTTAAATTTTTTTGAAAACTACTAGCGCTATCTGTTATCTACCTATCTAAACTATTTTTACCACTCCTATTTTTATGTAGAAGGTCAAATATTCGAGCCAAAAGAAATTCATACAAAATCGACGTTTGTCCTTTTTGTATATTTTGTGCTAAAGGTATCCTACTCAAAGAGTGTGAATTTTACAAAACACCAGTTTTTGACTTCACCCTCAGCAACTTTCGGCAACTTTGTCTCAAAACAATTCACCTCATCTATGCAGTTATAAATATCTTACAATCCAAATACATAATACTGAGTTCCTCCCAAGCGGTTATGTAGAAATGCGACCACTCAGTCACAACCAGAGGAGTTCTTAACTCCATCTTCAATTACATAGCTTACATTCCCCTTCATTCTGGAAAACTTTATAACGATCCAAAACACGGAGGATGAAAGAATTTGTAATAACATTAAAAATATTGACGCAAATATTGATAAATTTTTTGACATCATCATTTGCGGGTTTTAAAGAACTGGTCCGTTAACAGACCTTTCTGATGATGATCGCCTAGTAAATTAAAAAAATTAAATGTAAGGCTTTCCGAAAAATAAAGAAAAGTAATTCAATATAGTTACTTTAACAGTCAATTTCTTAAATACAAATCCTAAAGAAATACCCAATATGTATGCTCAATTATTTCAATCAGTCTACAAACCTGAAGACACCACAACCACAAAAACACCGACTGAACTTAAATTGCAATAGCCCTGCTACAATTTCTATGCCAATCATCAGCCATGGCGATTTCATGCGGTGCGGGTGGTATTCGAGCGTTTAATATCGCGCTAATTTATCCTCCCACTTAATCTGTTCTTTAATTTGTCACTACGTAGAGAATTGTTCTACAGCAGATCGAAAGTTACACGCAGTTTCAAATTATATTTCATGGTACAAGGGGAATAGCTACCACAACAATGATACCGAAGTTATTTGACATTCTTGTGTGTAAAAGTGTGAAAAATATCATTCCGCGACATCAATCCAATTTCCAACTTGGGTTTAGGTCTGGTATCCACAACGATAAATTTAGTTGAATATAAAAGTAGCGTTCTTAAAGCCATTGAACAACATCAACAAGTGGACATAGTTTATACGAACTTTAATAAAGCATTTGACTCCATCAGTCATAGCAAAACGTCGGCCAGTCTGAACTCTTTTGGCTTTTCTGTGGATTTTTCAATTGGTTTTCTTTCTATTATTCTCACATTGAGAGAGTTGAAAGTAGTCAGAATCAAGTGTTACTATTACTACGTAAACTTAACTCATCTTCCTGCATACACGGCCAGATGCAAAAATTATAAGACCTTGACTTTCGCTAATAGGCGAAGATTATGTATGCACAACACTCATTTCAAATGTACTGCTGCGAAAAATGCATTCATCTTACATTCTTGAAAGCCTATATATTTTGCCTCTACCGAGAATCTTCGACAATTCGATATTTTAAAACCAGAGCTTCATAGAACGGGCATTCAAGATCCGAAACAAATTCCATTCTTCCCTCTAACAACCAACTTTGATAAAACTCATATCGACTCATGTCCTTATCAATATTGTATATGAAGTTTATGGCACGTTAATATTTATACGTTAGCTATTACTGAACATATCCAATTCACTTAATTGCAAACCACTCAAAGACAAATAGTTTTAAATTTTAACTAAATATTGTATGTATACGATTTCGTTTTTAATCTAATTACGAAAACTATTTACATCGATGTAAAATGTGCCCGGCCCACCAACATGTTAAAATCAAAACTAAAAAATTTTACTAATTTTAAGTTGTGATTATTTTTGTTGTGTTACACGAAATTGCATGCTCGGTACAATAAACACACGTATAAATAAATTTATAAAGTGTGCATGCACTATTTGGTATTTTTACGATAAGTTTATTTCATAAAAAATTAAATAAATAAAAAAATTCAGAAATAATTAAAAATAAATTAAAATTCAGGTGGTTATTTATGTTCGTTGTGCTTTTTGTACTTTAATAATAAAAATCAAATTGTGCGCTTTATAAAGTGTAATTAACGTAATTAAAACAAAACTGTTATTTAATAAAATAATTCGACTGTAACATAATTCTACCACCGAATAATAAAATACAGTGATTTAAACGTGTGTTATGCAAATTAATTAATTATGGAATTTATTGAGAATTCGAGCAACAAAACTTTTACCGAATTCCATACGAAAGATAAAAGTGTATTGATAGAAGATGATGATGATTTAACGGATACTGAAGATGATAGTGGTATCGCTGAAACTGAGTCGGAATGTTCCTCTAGTTCGGTGCCAATGATATTAAATAGTGATTACAGTCCGAGTACGTCAGCCGCACAAAAAACGATCGGAACTCCATTACTAAATAATTTTTTTGCATATTGGTAAGTAATTTCTAGTATATTCTGAGACCGCAACGCTACTGTCGATTGTTTAGATTAATTTAGATTTTACTTCGCGACAAAATGCAATTCTATTGACTCACAATGAATAAACATCACCTCTGTGTTATTGTTAATATATTTTAGTAAAATAAATTTGTATACGCATTTTATACTTTGCTTATAGTAAACAATACAGCGACAGAATAGAAAAGTTGGCACTCATTCATTTTGTACACCCATGCGCTCAAAATCTGAGAGACCGATGGTTCACAATGTTAATTACACAAAAATAATGTACTTCATAGTTTGATTACTCGCAATATGAGTAACAATAACCGAGTTCAGTGCCAGAAAATGCAAAACGTTTCATAACGGATTGCTAAAAGTACCGACATGTGAGCGTAAATCGTTTATACATTATCCATAAATACATTTCGCTTTACTCTCATGATTTCGGCGCGTATAGAGAACAAAGCGACAAAGCCACTAATTACATTTATCTGACACCGCACAAGTGGCTATTTAATTTATCGTGTATGCATGCACTGGCAATTTAATTTTGTGTAATTACGAGTTGTTTTAATATTTTTAGTGAATTATGACAGGTATATCTAATAATAGTTAAATAAGACAGAATATTTGTTTTACTGTTGTACTGAACTTGATACCATCAGTGTCATCTTGAAGGATGCTTGCTAAATAATTAACGGTTAAGCTAAGCGTCGGTGAATTAAAGGTATTATATTACTTTATCTAATCTTTAAAGGGTTACAAAATTTTCTATTAAAACTGATTGAGTTTTTTGAAGAAAAAGACTTTTGGATTAGACCTATCCCCCGACATACACTGACGATAGGTTCCTTAGAAAATCATGTAAATCGAAAACAAACTAAAATCTGCATAATTCATTTTTCTCATATTGAATTAAGTGTTCATTAATATCTCGAGAGCTCTTTCAACATTCTGGTCATTTTGTAGAAAATGATTACCCAATTTTCGCCCTAATTCAAGTCCTTCACGAATGACTTCCGCTGTGATCGGAACTAGTTCAGACTCCTCGTCATCAGGATCATTGTCACGATCAATTATTTCATTACCCATCTGCACGAAATCTTCGACAACTAGTTCTTTGTCCGCGATTAGTTCTATACAATAGTTCTATCCTTGAAACCAAGCATTGATCATTGATTGCTTAATCTCGGTATCTGACACACCAACATGGTTAACACAATCCAAGATTGTAATTTTTTTCCAAGCATCCATAATCGGGAAACATTATCTATTTGTTCTAAAATATATCTGAAGGTTCGTTTGATGTACAGTCCCTTAAAATTGAAAATTATCTCTAATCTAACGGCTGCAATAAATAAGTCATTTTCTTGGGTAAAACTACAACTTGGACAGTTTCGTGTTGAGTATGGCAAGTTGCATTATCAATTAATAGAAGGGCCTTAAAAGCAACTCTTTTTTATTTAAATAGCTTTTGATGCCTGACGTCAGGCTTTCTTATTGCCCTTACAATAAACGGGAAGATTGTTAATATTTATTCCTTTTAACGAGCGTTGCGTTTTTCATCTGTTAATAACCAATGATTTCATTATAGTATATATTTTTTCTGTAAATGTAAATGTAAATGTAAATGTAAATGTAAATGTAAATGTAAATGTAAATGTAAATGTAAATGTAAATGTAAATGTAAATGTAAATGTAAATGTAAATGTAAATGTAAATGTAAATGTAAATGTAAATGTAAATGTAAATGTAAATGTAAATGTAAATGTAAATGTAAATGTAAATGTAAATGTAAATGTAAATGTAAATGTAAATGTAAATGTAAATGTAAATGTAAATGTAAATGTAAATGTAAATGTAAATGTAAATGTAAATGTAAATGTAAATGTAAATGTAAATGTAAATGTAAATGTAAATGTAAATGTAAATGTAAATGTAAATGTAAATGTAAATGTAAATGTAAATGTAAATGTAAATGTAAATGTAAATGTAAATGTAAATGTAAATGTAAATGTAAATGTAAATGTAAATGTAAATGTAAATGTAAATGTAAATGTAAATGTAAATGTTAATGTTAATGTTAATGTTAATGTTAATGTTAATGTTAATGTTAATGTTAATGTTAATGTTAATGTTAATGTTAATGTTAATGTTAATGTTAATGTTAATGTTAATGTTAATGTTAATGTTAATGTTAATGTTAATGTTAATGTTAATGTTAATGTTAATGTTAATGTTAATGTTAATGTTAATGTTAATGTTAATGTTAATGTTAATGTTAATGTTAATGTTAATGTTAATGTTAATGTTAATGTTAATGTTAATGTTAATGTTAATGTTAATGTTAATGTTAATGGGTAAATGTTTGGCTATTTTCAATTTCTCAATTTCCTCCTAGTAGGAAGTCAAATTGTAACGAACAACTAATGTCCATTTCGTTGCCACTATTTCGAACTTGCCTAATTTCTCGAAGTGTATCCCTGTGGACTGGTTACAATGACTTATTTGGATGGCGGCTTGTGCAAGTCCCATAATACATCACAGAGAATATTGCTAATGCTACTTGATTTGTACCTAAATCACCGGACATAATATGTCAAGGCGGCGATGCCTCTTGGAGTTCGTCTTCGATCGGTAGCTGGCATAGCTTTATAATTGGCCTTTTTTATATTTCGTCTTGGCATTTCATTGAAGTGACTCGTATCAAATCATCCTTACCAGAGTGACTCTCAAAGACCCATCACAACTTCCACTTGGCTGCGTCTTTGTCCATTTGATTTACTGTTGCAGTTGGTGAATGTATTCGGTGGACCGGCGCTTCAGAAGTGTTATACTTTGTTCAGTCACATGCCATCTTGTTTTTAGTCCCAAGGTTTTGATGTCCTTGACCTTAAGTAACAAACTAAGCAATAAGTTTTGCTAGTAGCAAAGACTGCATTAAGCTGTAGGCGTGGGATGTATAATCTACTTTTGATATTGGAGCGACTCGTGTTTTCGACGTTAGCAAATTGTTCTAACATGAGTCTCTTGAAGCACATATGGGTTTGTTTGCTGTCAAATAACGCATATTTTGCTTATTGACAAAGACGAAAAATGGCCTACATCGCTGAAGATAACTTTTCCATGGAATTCTGGATTTTCTTCACACTTTAGCAGAGCTCAATCGGAGAAGTGATGATGATACTGAAATGAAGTACGTTGCTGAAGCATCGAGCACGACACGGAGTTTGGTGGTTGTGCTTTCGACCTCGCGTACACCATGATACGGTACATAATAGCATTGATTCACGTCGATATCTTCAGAACCTGCTCGGATTAACTACATGTGCTTCAGGTCGATGTATTCCTGAATGAACATCCTCTTGAATAATGCATCCTTTGTAAACTTCCTTTCGAGCTGTAATAATCTGGCTAAAGTCATTATTCTTGATTCTCCGAGAGTGCTAAGGCTCGTTTTAAAAAGAATCTTCACACTGTACCTGTCATCGGGGTTGCACCCCAATTTTCTTGAAAGATTTTTTCAGTTTTTATTTACCCTCGGTGAGATTGCTTTCCTCTGGAATGAATAATGTTAATTGTTCTTGAATTGGCTTTGTTGACACCATGGCTGTTGCTTTTTGATTTTCGTTACTCCCAACGTTTTCAATTATAATCAAGCCGAGTTTCGTATGTTGGTCTGTGAGTTCATTATGTTCTCTTTATGATGTTGTTGATTATCATTAATTACCAAGTCAATTGGTTTGGTGCGAGCGATTGCAGTGGATCGACTAATTGTATCTTTTCTAGATGCTACCATTTACTTGTTAATTTTAGTCTCGGGAGCTGTTATGTGAACTTGCCTAATATCAAAGCATCGATATTTACAGAGTATCCCTAAAATCTTGGTGTCAGTTTGATGTTAAGGTCTGTAAAGGCCTGCTTTGTTTCCAACTATGACCACAATATTTAAGTAGATTTACTTTTTTTTAACGTTCAATAGGTTGGCAGCCTTTGGTCCGGTCACGGTCACGCCCCACTTTTACTCTAACTAAACATATCGTAAAACCTCAACAGGCGGTGGCAGCTGTAGAGCGTATAGTATTGAAGAGAATCCAAAATAATCAACTCGTCATTGTGCACAACAATTAAAACTTGATCCAACATCTTTAGGGAGGATTTTGGTTTATAAACCTGCACTAATTAAAACCTTTCGACCATAGTTCATGCCGCCAGTTCGGTGAATAAGCCGGCGAAGACTAATATTGAATTGTCGCTTTTGAAGTGAACATAATACACGAGCCTTGTTCAAAAACCATTACGTTCACGAACAGTTATTGTTAGTTTTTTACGCTATTGGCCGTAGGCACTTGGCGAAACACACTAATACTTATTAAAGACATTTTTATTAATCACTTGTTTTTTGTTTCGCAGTTATATTCGCAGAATAACTGCGAAACAAAAAACAAGTGATTAATAAAAATGTCTTTATTAAGTTATTGTTAGGTGCGCTTTATGGTCCGAAGAAATTCACGGACCATATGTGTTAAAAATGATGCTGGTGAAAACGTTACAGTTAATGAAGACCGGTATAGAGACAAGATTACTAATTTTTTGTGCCTCAATTTGTGCCTCAAATCCAGACGGAGCCATATACAGTGCGCGATTCAATTAATTTACTGCAAGAAACATTTAATGAACGATTAATATTGAGAAATGAACCTGCTGGACTATTTTCTTTGGGGGTATGTGAAGTCTTTTGTCTAGGCTGATAAGACAGAGGCTAATGAATACTTAAAAGCCAAAATTAGACGCGTGATTGTGGCGCGGTGGCCACATACCCGACCTGTTATACATTTATAAAAACCTACTTACTTTCTAAAACATGAATACGTTCGACCTCAACCACTAAACATTTTGCTAAATATAGCCTTTCTCTTCCTTTAAGCACAATGTGTTGTATTTTTTCCAACCTCACCCTGTATAAACGACTCCCCATCTCCAAGTCACTGTATACAAATAAAAATTTCGTTCAAAAATTCACAGCTCGACACGACATCAAATAATATTTTATATGTTCATTAATAATGTTTGCAATGACATTCTGTTAAAAAATCATTCGACCCAGGCCACGCGTTAAATGCGATGTAATTAATTTAATTTGGATTTTGAACCAGTGGAACAATTAATCATAACGCTTTTTTATTTACCGTCATACATATTGCAGTTCACGAGCCAAGCAAAACATGTGTGAAACGTCATTTTAAGTCATCAAAACTTTATGGAATTTTTATACCTCGTACAATTTTATACCTTCATTGTGTACCTTGACCCTTTAGACGAATGACCTTGAACTTATGACGCGTTTATGTAATATCAGAATTTTTCAAAATATAACTAAAAATTTTATTTTTTAATTCCTTTTTACGGTAATTTTGTAAAGCCCCATTATTTTACATAGACGAGTAAAAATTTAGTTTGAAATCGGTGGTATTTAAGTCAACAAATTATTATCTTCACATTAACATTTAAATTGAAATTGACTTGATACCCTCTTCATAGAGAAACGTCAATCACTATCTTGAGATAAAATAAAATGAATCCCCAATAAAAATCATGTACGTCATCAAATACTACTTTTCACTCTAAACCAAATTTATTTAGACTCGAAATAATTAATTAAATTACCATAAAAGATATATCAACATAATAAAAGATAGCTACATCGTACATATGTAACTCGTACATCAGAACATAGTCACAATAAGAAAAGTTTATCTAGTTTTCGTCTTTAGATTTATCTTAAAATAAAATTAAAATTAAACAAATACACGACGTCACGTCACCAACAACATAAATTTGAAAAGCAAGGCAAAATCGATTTTCTTTGGAAAATTATTTTCATTTTCCGCTTTTCTTTTAATATTTATAGTGTGCGGTTAGAAAAGAAAGCAATTTCGTTATGATTGATAATATGAGGCTGCTGAAGTGGTTTGTAGAAAACTAGCGGAAATCTCTTTTTTCTGAGAGAAGCCTGGAAGTTTCGGTTTGTGCGGCCTAAAATTAGATACATTTTTTATATAACTCATATATGACGTAAACGAGAAAAACACAAAAATAGTATTTCCCGTTGTTGTGTCTAAAACATTAATCCACCACAAGGTTTTCTCGGGTATGAGAATGATCTCGGGCGTGATCGAGTAATTTTGTCAACACTCGGTTACGTACCTGCTATCTGTTCGAATACACCTGACCACACATAATTATTAGCACAATTAAAACTGCATTTTATAATTTTTATTTGGAAACTACTAGAAATTTATTTTAATTAGAATTTGTCAGGTTGCCAAAAAACTGCAAATTAAATAGTTTGATTTGTTGTGTTAGTCTTGTTAGTGTTTTACCTTAGATTCAAGAAAATGATATCAACATACATAAATGGTCATGACATGATAATATTCAAGTTGGGTCCTAAGCAGAGGGTTAAAAGTGTGCAACCCACTTGAAGATGACGCTTTGATGTATTAAAAATCGCAACGAGTGTTAAATTTCTGCTTTAGACTAATTTATGAGATTGAAATTCTCGAGATTGCCTACCGTGACACTAACCATGCGAATTCCAAGACGTATCCGCCGCGGTCGGTACCGAATGTTGAGTTTAGGCTTGTAATTCTGGAAAATATCAACATTAGATAGAGGTTCGTTAATCTCTGAGACCTTTGCGTACGTTGTCACGCCCAGCATAAAAAAGGTCATATTGACATTGTTTATGGTTTGCAATGGACATCATCATATATTTCTGCATTACAATAATGTAGCATCTTTAAGCATTGGCACAATTCAAACTCTTCTAGTCAACCAACAAAGAACTGTGTTGGTACTCATTGCAGTGATTAAAGCAACTACCGTGACCGGACCAAAGGCTGCCAACCTATTGAACGTTAAAAAAAAGTAAATCTACTTAAATATTGTAGTCATAGTTGGAAACAAAGCAGGCCTTTACAGACACGCTCTTAACATCAAACTGACACCAAGATTTTAGGGATACTCTGTAAATATCGATGCTTTGATATTAGGCAAGTTCACATAACAGCTCCCGAGACTAAAATTAACAAGTAAATGGTAGCATCTAGAAAAGATACAATTAGTCGATCCAAATGTGTGCGGGTGTCAAAACTGTTTTAGGAAGAGATGTACTATCTCTTATCAACTCCAGGGCAATTAAAGATTCTTTACGAGTACTGGATATTTAAAAAATTGGTCAGAAGAACATCTTTTTTTTTCTTCTAAGTATGAGGACAGGACAAATTATTGTCAAACTTTAATAGTGCCACGGGAATTTTTTATATAACTACATCAATACAACTACTGCGTAACTATATCTGAATATTAAAACCAACGCCAACTAGAATATCTAAAGATCTTATATTTACCTTCTCGAAAGAGCCCATCCAACAAAATAATTCGACGTTTAAGACAATATTTTGTAGGTCACGTTAATGGCAAACAAAAAAAAAATCAGTTCCGCTAGTCGAGAAAAATTTTGAAAACTAATTCGGGCATTACCGAAGGACTCCTTATAAGCGAATTATTTCGAAGCAGGCTTTATTGCAATTGCTTTCTAGCAATCGGAAATTTTTTGATTGTTTTGTTGGTTGGGCAAATGATTTGATTTGGCAAATGGATAATTTTGAATTGTATTGCTTAAATGTTGTTCAATAAATGGCTTGCATTATTTTGTTCGAATGGAAAGTTGTTTTGCTAACTCTGAATGAGCCTGAAGCACGTCTCATTCTTTCAAATAACATCTTTTGGAACAACAGGCGTCATTGACATTCACAGTTTAATGTTAAGTTTTATAGAGACTTCAACGTTTATTTCAAATTTACTTCATGGAAAACAAGAAGAAGAGACCAGCCAATGTTTTTACTAGAATTGAAATAAAACGCGCAGACAAAACGTACTGTGTTGATCATGAAAGACACGCGTTAATGTTATTATTCACCAGACATGGGAAAACCCTATTACAAATATTAATCTTAAGTTAAAAAATTATAAACACCCACAATTTTGACTATTAAAAGGGCCCTACTAAAAATATTGCGATATTTCATCTAACCGATTAGAAAATAAAAACTAAATTTTTAAAGTACAACGAACGAAAACTGAATGGTGCCCGAAATATTTATAGATGAAATTAAACGACAACGTGTGAATGAATTGAAGCTATAAAGAATGTTTCAACTGGTTTTATTTGGTGTTACCAAATTAACGAAACTTTTTGGTACTAAAACGATGATGGGCCTATATAGTATATCACCTTTAATTTGAGAGATAATTGTGAACCTACTTTTATAATGCTAACTTACCTTCAATATTGACCAGCTGAACAACAACGACCAATTTTCATGATAATCAAGTGGTTTGTTCTCTTCTAACCATCTTAAACCAAGTTATATTATTAATGGTACTAAATTTACAAAATGTGTATACGTCTAACTTCAAATTATCGAATTTAGCAATCACCTGCCATAAAACAAAAAAAAAATATCAAAATTGTCTTATATTAGATATTTCCACCCACGAGTTTTCCGCTATTATTTTTTGTTACTGGTTGTTCCAACAACAAAGAACTTTAGTCATGAAAATGTATATAGATTCTTTAAGACATGTGCGTACATATGCGGGTGCGAGTGTAAAACTGTTATATTTGCGGCATTGGTTTCCCAAATCGTTAGTCGATTATGTATATTACGTTTATGTATCTAAATCTATATAAAAGTGTACGGGCACGATTAAGATACACGCAACACAAGTGATTTATTCAACGAGTTTATAATTTATTCTTGCAATTGATCGAAAACTGCCTACATAACGAGTTGGCTTATACACTTTTTATGAGTATTTTATTATATGCGAGACTATGCGTACACGAGTACTCCAGATTTCCCAGCCAGCCTATATATAATATTTTCGAAAGAGATATTTAAACAGCATTATGATTATATTTTGGTATGAACACATCTATTATGTACATAAATATATACTCGTACGTACTACGTACTATATAAATATTTTTTTAGAATATATGAGTACCGAACTTTGTGCCCCGATTTATACAACAACAAAAAATTTGCATTCGTTTGGAAAATTCCATTTTCTACATCAATCATAAATAATAATAATAATGATATGTAATCTTATTTTGTTCATATGTGTAAACTTTCAAAAATATACAACACAAAAAATCGAATTTGGCATGGAAATTGGAAATTTTAAAATAAATATCGGAATGAAATTGAATAAACATTTTCCGCGATTTTTGTTTATGTTGTTTAATATTGACTTAACTTAATTAAGACAGAAGGCCCAACAATGAATATACGCAAAATGGAGACTGTACACGCGTACAAAAAATCGGTTTGCTCGCTATATTCTAGTTTATCATGGGCTCTGTACCAAAATTCCTGAAATATGTAATGACGTTTTGATGACCCTAATGTCGAACTAGTATGACCCTAATGCTGCACAATCTACTGAAAGTAGTACTAGAATTATTTATAAATTGTAACATTATAACATATTGGCATAGTTTAAACCCAAAAAACTACCCCTAAGGTATGCAACCCTGTCAACTAAACTACCAGAAGACTACCACAAATAGGAGCAGCCTTTTCAATATATTGGAACAGTTTAAGGCTAGAGATTATCTAGGATCATGGCCTACCTCATGGACATAGATCGGATTGAAGTCTATGCCAAAATAACAAAATATCTAGGGATTTCGCCGCCTCCACTATGGCCCTCCATCCATCTCGATCCATCGCTCTCGTCCTCCAGTTTCGATAGCCTAATGTTCGCGTCCCAATAATCTACGTATTCCACAAGTACTTAAAATTGAAAAAAAACACTTAAAAATTCAACTTTCATAATAATATTTGTATAAGTCTCTAACACAATGATTGGAATTGATTTGAGTTAAAGTTACAAAATTAAATTCTTAAAACAAAACACATGACCAATAGTCCTGGCCGACGCATCTAAATTTGTGCGATCGCTGTGAGTATAATCATCACTAATCTTTCACGTAATCACCGATATCAGTGGGATAATACTGTTAAAGTTAGCTGACTCGCTCCAGCCGAAAAATCGACATTTTGCAGATACATATACAGATTCGCCTGTAACAACTAAACTGTATCAGCCGAAAAATGTTGATAATGCAGATTCAAAAACAACTTATATTATTCGTCTATAAAGGTCGGTAAGGTAAATTCGTATAAATAACCAGCCGAATAAATGTCGATAAAGCAGAGAAAAAATTGGTGTTAAACAGTAATTTCTTTTTAAATCAAAAATGTGTATTTCGGTTCATCAACGTATATTATTCAAAATTAAACGTTTTTATTAAATTCATTAAAACTATAATAAAAAAACTATTTTAATACTGAAAAACCTCAATGACATATATCAAGCAAAACTTCTAAAATTTCAAATCAATTTTCTTGAAAGAGTCCGAAACTTTGTATAAATAGATCGCACACACGAAACTTGAAAATTTCTAAAAATTTACAGTTTAAAGTGTCATGGTTGGAAATAGATTCAAATGAAAGGCCTTTCTGATGCTCACGCCTGAATAAAATTTCAGGTCAATTTTCATGCGGGGAGTTCACAAAAAATCGGTTGAATAAAGGAGGTGATACATGTACAGATTTTGCCTTTAAGGCATAAAAATTATGCGCGCTGATTGGTTAAAAGTCGGCCATCTTGAATCGCCTTATAGGCAAAAATTTTAAATTGAAAATTTATCAATTTTGTATGAGGTAAATTGTTTGCCTTTAAAGCAAAATCTGTACATGTATCACCGCCTTTAAACATATAAAATGGTTAAAAAAAATTCACAAAAATACCTAGTCGGAAAATGTCGATAATGTAAACTAAACATAAAAAAGATTGAATGTCAGCCGAATCATGTCGATAATGCAGACACAAATTTTATGACGGAAAATAATTTTTTTATACTTTTCATTTAAATCTATTTCCAGCCATGACACTTTAAACCGTCAATTTTTAGAAATTTTCAAATTTTGTGTGTACTCAATCGAGTTTTCCCGTACTCTCCGCCTGAAATCTGAAATGACGTTTTTAAATGATAATTATTAAATGGCACTTCATTTAAAATATTCTCCAAACATGTAACTATATAGGTGCATTTCACATCTTACTTCCCCGAAAATCTAATACAGCACTTTGATTTGAGAAATTTGATTATATTAAAAATATTAAATATATTAAAAAAGAAATTTGATTAATTTTTTTATATTAATCCACCTTTGCAGTAAATGATTGCTGAGAAGGCATCAAATCGAGAATTCCCTTCAGTATTTGACTCCATGCTACCTCATTCAGTTGCCTAAAGAGGCCAAAATAATGAAAGGACGATATGTCCTTGAGCATCACTTATAACAGATGGCTTCCAAAATCTACTAACGTAGGACTCGGTTTAACATAGTAGTTAAAGAAATATATGCCACCTGCTTTAGCTCATACAAATTGAAACAAAGCGAACAGAGCGACTCCTTCGTGTATACTTCGAACACATGCTGTTATCTAGGCTCCAAAATTGTTCGCATATGATGGCAAGGTCGGTATCATTCTGTAAAGGCAGTATACCTTCAAAGATAGTTCATTTTTTTCCGTCTTCAATATATCTGCATATGGTGAATTACCTTTGATGACCAATACATTTGTTTTAGGACGCAACGAACTGAAGTTTACGTCAAAATAACAAAACACACCAATAGAGTCCCATAAGTAGTTAAATTTGAAAAAAATACTAAAGAGCTAAATTTCATGATAATATGTTTAAATTTCCGATAATTTTTTTTTAAATATCACAGCACAGAGGTAACTACAGTGATTCTGAATTACAATTAAATGTAAGAAACCAATTCTATTAACGCACATGCTCGGAAAACACTGCTGTCCCGGATTTTACTAGGATTGGCACCGTTTGGGGGTATGGTCTCCCGCATTGCTTGCAGCTTTCGTCGCCCTAGATAGCATAGGAAGTAGAGCGCTTGCTATGTAATTCGGGGGTCCTGGGCTCGATTCCTGGTATTGACAAACAAAAAGTTACGACTGGGCGTTTTTAATGTGTTATGTGTTACATTTTGCATTGTCTTATATATCTCAAGCTATAGTTATCGGCTTTTCTCCATAAATCTTTATTTATTTATTTATATTTAAATATTTAGCTGTAGCCACTGCCGATTTACACAAGGAATGGATACTGAAACGTTAGACTAAATATTTTAAGTAAATTTGTAGACCCAAATTTGATTTTTGGTTGAAATCGGTTCACTAGAAACCACAGCTTCCATAAGAGCTTTCTCACTGACCAAACGGCACTGCGGTTAAAGCTTTGGCGTTTGGATCGGGAGGTACCGCGTTCGAATCCCAATAGGGGCAAAATTCAAAATAAATTTTCATCAACAGATTACGATCTGTGATGAAGTGGAACACATCTATGGCCCCCTGACGGAGTGCAAAACTCAGGGGCCGACCCATCTTCTATGCCGGAATAGTCTTACATCGAGCAATGCAATGTGCAGATGGTGATAAAATCGGACCTATTATAGCCGTACGACCTCGAACTGGCTGGCGATGGCATAAAATAAAAGTAAGGGCGAGAAAAGTGCCCCGCGAAAGAGTTGGAAAAGCTTTGGCTCCAGAACAGATTACAGGGATAATAAAATAAAAAAAGAGCTTTTTCGGTTTTAGCAAGTATTTTGAAAAGAGATATAGCATTTACGAAAAACGATGAACCTAAAGATTCTAAATTAAATTTATTCCAAACTTGATTAAGATCAATTTTCTAAAATATTAACAGAAATGACTAGTTATTATAAAAATCTGGTCTTTCTTGAAAATAGGAAATAAACGTAAGTTTTTTTCCGTAAGTTGGGAAATTTTAATGAAATTTGGCGGACATCAGTATACCAGAAGCAGCCAGTCACTATAGAATTTTTTTGATTTTTTTTTTTCAAATATGATTCTAATAAAATTAAAGTTAAATTTTCAACAAGCGTTGTTCATTTAGGTTTATCGAATCAGAAATTTGTGATAACAGACAGTCAGATGGTATCACATCGAGCCACTACTGGTTTAAGTGTGCGGAAGCGGCCACTCCAACCTAACCTAACCTATAACCTTCGCCTAAGTAAAACACACAAAAACAGTGAATATGGTTTTTCGGTCTTGCGATATGTTCGGCAAAGATGTTTGTCTTGACTTGCGCAACAACTTTGCTGAAGAAAGCATAACGGAAATCCTAATGATTCAAGAGCTATCAACGTGAAAATGAGTGTGGCCCCATTTTTGACAAATTTTTGTCTCAGAGACAAAACATGTCGAAAGCGATATCTCAAAAATGGGAACTAACTTTGAAATGGGACTAGCACCATTGAATTCAGCGTACTCGAATTAGGTTTACCCCCTGGGTGCCCAGCTTGTCACTTTTTTCAACTAGCACATTGAAGCTGGGACATTCCTAAGTCACATTTATTTTTTTGCACTTGATCCGAGAATTATTGCCAAATGTTTTCTTGTGATTCAGAACTTCTTCAATCTTCATAAGTATATCACAGATGCCATTATCCTTCTCCTTAAGAAAATCTTTTATCGCATTGTCAGACATCTTAATATTTTAATACTAAAACTATCACCACATGAAATATGCACTTAGAAAAAACTAAACCGACTGTTTTTTATATTCGCCACTATAAACCGGAAAATAATAATAAAAAAACAAACAAATTTCGGAAAACTCAATCAGAATCTTGACGTAGAATAATTTTTCTTCGTGTGTTGGTGGCTGGGAAAAAAATTGAAAACGCACATAAAAATCTTGAATAAGAGAGACGTCAAAGTTTTATTTTCAAATTTATTTTCTTAAAATATCCAATTTTCATTTTTTTTTTTTCGGTACATTTTATATTTAATTTTATTTGGAAATGGCCCATTAAAAAACGATCGTGTGAAATGTTAAGTTTTGTTGCGGTCGGTAACCTAAATTTTAAAAACATTTTACGTGTGGAACACAACAAAATCTTGGCATACAAATCACAAGCGATTGCACTAATACGACCAAAATAAAAAATTAATTTACCCGCAGTTCACAATGAAATGCGCAAACCTACAACACATCTTAGTTGAAAATAATCGTTACAATATTTTTTGTGTTTTTGTTTTTTTTTTTTAATGATCAGTGCTTAGTATTTACTCTCGTTTAAAATCTCATCACTATACGTAATCACGATCATTATTATATACCAGATTGTTGTGATCACGATCATTTAAAAATGATTCCAGTGTGAAAATTTTATCATAATATACGTTTGACATTTAAATCGAGTTTAAAAGAAAAACAAAAGAAAAAATCAGTTTTAAAATTATTTTTGATCAAGTTGGTGATAATCTGAAAAACAAAAATTGTATGTAGCTCGTTTTATTTGTGTTTGTGTTTATTGCATATGCAATAATTAAGTTGATGAAATTTAAAGGTGGACTTTTTTTGAGCTGTGTAATAAAACATGTGTTTGTGATTTTTTATATGTAAAAAAAACCTTGAGGATGCCGCCGCGTGTTCTTCATAGTAAATAACTTTTACAGGTGACTTAGAGAATTATTGTTTTTCTTTACATACTGTTACATTGCAATTCGGAGCAATATTTTATTATTAAGCGATTTGTGTCATTTCATAATATGTATTTTTATTATTGCTTTTAAGTAAATATTTAAATGTCAAATGTTTTCAAGTACCTCGTACGTACGAGTATATATATACAAATTTTCATTTCTCGTACAGCAAATTAAAATATTTTCTATTTTTTTATTTCAACTACGCGAAGCACAATAATTATCGTGTATAAAATGCAATCAGAGTCAAACTTGTGTGACATAAATATTACACGTTGATATACTCACTCGGCGCGATTCATATAAATGTAACCCACATTGCCGTACCAAAAAAGAATAAATAAATATAGAAAAATGAAAAATTGTGACAATCTGAATTATCAGAATATGTTATGTTGACTTATTATGTGCACGTATGCGAAGAAAATTAGTGAACCAAAAATTTGCCGTTCCCGCAGAGAAATGATCGTGTGAATATGAAACACTGCAAATTTGTACATGCGTATGATTTGTAAAAATCAATAATCGAATCGTAATTTATTCATCATGTGTATCGGTTCTGTTCTATGTATACGCGTATTATTGCTCATCTGCCGGCGCCAATTTCGCTTTAATTCAATATTAATGTTCGCGTAGTAAGTAATTTTTTGCAGTGGAAAATTAGTGGAACCGAAATATATAGAAAAATTCGTGACTGCTCGAGATAAAATTTCATTATTTTTATACAAAATTTTAAAATGTTATTGTCTTGAAATAAAATATATCTACGTAAAGACATTGCATCTTTTGTGTATCGTTAATATATGCTCATTATAAAGAATGCGAGAGTACAAAACAACATACGATTTTCTAAGAAAAATTCTACAATTGTTAATCAAAGCGTATTTTTGAAAACTTGGAAATTTGTCTATTTTAACCAGTTACGCCTGATTGCTCAACTAATTTAACTAAACTCGCAATATATAAAAGGTATACTAAATTTGAATATAAGACGTCTAATAATAGAGCAACAATGCCATGTTAAAAATACTCATCTTCAATTTGATGAACCGACGACTAACACATGACGTGACTAATAATAATCCGTTAAGATTATGTATTTTATTGATAGTCTTGCAGCGAGCCATAGGACCGACTTTTAACAGTGTAGCTAATAGGTGCCATCAAAATTTCATAAGAGGTACATCTGACCGTTTTCCAATTTTATATCAACTTTCGTGGATACACTATACGTTTTCAGTACCATCACTAGAACCACGCCTACTAAGATTAATATTTACAAAATGTTCGTTTTGCCATAAGCAAGGTGACGCCCTTGCTTAATTAATTATTACCCACAGCACGCGTAGTGTAGTAACGTTTTGTTTATTAATTGGATCGCATTAATCAGAGAAAAGAAAAATTTGGTCCCACAGTGTTGGAATTTAAAATATTGAAACCACCCACCAAGCCATTTTGATATATTATATAAACTCCATTTCATTGTTGCTGTGGGTCATTCTTAACGGTATTCATTGAGAAACGACAATTTCGAAATTATCTTTATTTTTATACATAGGCGCCTGCAGGTTTGTTGCGTATTTTAATTTAAAAAGTACAAATGATAGGAACATACATTTCTGTATTTACTGAGATATAAATAAAAGTAGTTCATAGCCCCAAAGGTCACTTCATAAAGGGGGTGGGGTCTCCAGTTACGTAAGTTCAACATTATACCTTCTACGGGCTTCTATACTCTCATTTTAACCTCCGTAAAGCTAGCCCGAATTTTCAGCCCGAAATTTTAATTTTTTTACTTATGACAATACCACTTCTGTCATGACACAGAATTTATGCAAAATATAACTATAAAGCAAATTTGTGTCAGATCCAAATTATAACTGTTAATTAATTGCGTATGAAATAGCTATTGAATTAATCGTGGCTTCAAAATGTTGACCAAAATAATAAAAACATATTTATTACTGCTAAAACATCAAAGTAAAAAAAATTAATAGCTCGAAGTTCAGCTTGAGAAAAAGTTTATCGGATATTACAGGGAATATATTCTAATAAATCCCGCCTCATTAACGATTCACGAGCACTTGATATATACCACCGGAATTGCTAAAGTTATCAGTAGAAACCGACATAATTTCATAAAAGTTCTATCTAGAATTATCTGGATATAGTCATTCGAATCTCACCTCACAGGCGATTCATGGGCACTTGGCATATATCGCCGGATTTGTTGAAGTTTTGACTACAAAATAGGAGTACTGCAACGAATCTGGAGGTATATGCCAAGTGTTCGTGAATCGCCAGTGAGATGAGATTCAAATGACCGTATAACCAGTTAACTCCAGATAGAATTTTGTTGAAATCTCTTTCTGCATTGTCGTTTTTAGGTAAGGTTTGGGCTGTCTAGGTTTCCAACAATTGAAGGGATATTTTAAAAATACGTAAAAGTTATATTTATAATTTCGGGTTGAATGCTCTAAATGTCATAACAGATGACACATTGTACTGTCGCGACAGTGATATTTTCTCGGGCTAGGATATACAACTTCCTCGATTGTTACAGTTTAGTACTGGTAACGAGGTTTTTGAACTGAGTATCTTGCTAGCTTCATATAAATGAAGAGTTTAGGTCTGACTAAGCTAACAAGCAATAGTAATATATCTTAAAAATTCTTTAAAATAAATTTTAAAATTTCGGGCTGAATGTTATAAATATCATGACTGTGTATCATGATACTGTTTACTGTCACGATAGTGACATTTTTCGTGCTGGGATAGGAAACTCTCACGATAGTGATAGTTTAATGTTGCCATCGCGTTTTTTCGGGCTGCGTGTCGGGCTTTCATGTACATAGCTATTATATTGAATATTTTGTATACTATTTTCACCTTTGTGAAGTTATCCCAAAAAATGATTATAGTTAAATATGGTACACCATTTTATATAAAAGGAATTATAATGAAACTACAACTAAGGTAAATCCTGGGTATCATAGAGATTTTTGCGAAAGTCCACTAAGTGTATATGTTAGCCATAGGTTGGTATAATCAATTGAATTAAACACGATTCCCAAAATCAGGAGACGGTTATCGTTTTTTGTTCTCATAATTCAAATTGAATTTATTGGTTTGAGTAGTTTTAGTTAAGATAAATTCTTGATATTGTAGAGTTTGTTAGAAAATGTTAACATTAGATGACACAAACAAATCAGTCAAAGGCCATTTCAAAAAGGACAGAGGACTAAATCGGTTGTGTAAACCTAAGGCTATATTTTCACATACTGAACATTTCCGACAAATTCTACAATATCCAAAATTTATCTAAACTAAATCTACTCAAAACCAATATAAGCGATGTGAGTTACGAGAACGAAAAAGGATACCGCTCCCCTCATTTTAGAAATAGTTCTTTATTCATTTGAATGTGTCAACTTCGGACTAAGATTTCCATATAGTAGAATTTTCTCAAACTAATAAAATCGATTTGAATTACGAGATTGAAAAATAATATCACTACTTTCCGTTTGGAAATGTCGTTTGACTATTCCTGAATCCTAGGCCATTATTTCAACTTAGTGGAATTCTCGGACAGACTGTACGATTTATTTTTTATATTAATGAAATCCAATGCAGCAACTCAGCTCCTGTTCTGAGTTACACTTTGTATCCAGTTGTTTATCCAATTAAGTTTTCCTGGACTCCCCACATGAAAATTGACCTACAATTTTTACCAGATGTGACCATCATTAAGTCCTTTCATTTGAAATCTTTTCTAGCCATTCTATTCAAACAAATGTTCCCAGGCTACCCACATGAAAATTGACCTGAAATTGTTTGCAAGTGTGGACATCAATAAGACCTTTTATTTGAGTCTATTTCCAGCCATGACACTTTAAACTGTTAATGTTTAGAAATTTTTAAATGTTATGTTTGTTTTTGTAAAAAGACTTAATCGATAATGAAGAGGAAGAAACTAATCTCATATCATCGGCTTGGTCAATAGTCTGGCGAAGAGCGCAGGCCCAAGGTTGTGCGGTAAAATGTGGAACAGAAAAAAATTTCATTATTTGACAGGCGTTTCCACCAAAAAATGTAAATTTCCACCAAAATCTCAGTACTCGCTAAGTTTTTTTTGAGTCACTGACGTTAGTGATGGAATTTTCCCGTTGCTCCAAAACAGCGTTGAGGATTGGTATTGGCGGTTACAAGTCGTAAGTGGCAGCGCCCACATTAAGAACCAATCATCAAAAAATTAAAAGAAAATTCACAATGCATGCCAACAAAATCATCCTTTTAAAAACTATCGCACATAATATTCTTTTATATAAGTAATTTTAATAATTGTTTAGTTTATCTTTTTACTTATATTTTTCGTAACCTTGAACTTAGCTTATAATGATTAATTCTTTTGAAGTAATACAGCAAAAAATTGTATGTAACTTAAATAAAATAAACAAACCAAATAAATAAAAATACAAGGAAAGTTAAATTTTAAAAATGGTTTTTAACATCCAAAAACCGGTATTTTCGAAAATGAGATTTAAAAAACCAAAATTGTGAAAACAAGGATTTCAATACGCTCCCTTACTGCCAATTGGCCAAATATATCCTTGAAATTGAGAAAATTGTTTTATTTTATGTTTCTCCTAAAAACATTAAAAAATGAGCACACTATACTTACACTTTTCGTTACAAGTTTTACTCAGTGATGCTTTATTCTTCATAACTCAATCTTTGTTATTAGACCTTAACTATATTACTGCTTTTTATAAAATTGAACACCAACCTCTTCTTTGTATCAGCAATATTGGTTCATCCGAAAACACTTTACTGTCGAGTACTTGAATTAAGGCTACTTCTATTTCACTATCGCGAGCTTTTCTCGGGTAACTCTTTTCTTATGTAACAATTTAGAATTTTTTAAAACAAATTAATTTTATTCAACTGATGGCCTGTTGCACAGAAAAATGACTAACGGCCGGTTAGTTGTGTGCCAGTTAAATGTTTTATATGAAATTTGTTTTCGCAATCAGCAAAAAGTCAACGCAAACTTGATTAAATGTATTTTATTCCGTGGAAATATTAATCTTGCGTATAAATATTTCTAACGGCCAATTTTGATTGAATAACTTTTTAACTAATCGTTAAATATTTCCATGGAATATGTAATCAAGTTTGCGTTGATTTTTTGCTGATTGCCAAAACAGATTTCATGTAAAATATTTATGCTGGAAACGTAAGTTAACTACATGAGCGTATTTTCATGAGCATAAATTCGGTAGAGTTTTCAATACACAATATACAATTTGTTTTTGAATTTCTGTCAAAACATTGAAAAGCCGCCGTGATGTTAGTATTAATTCATGATATTTTTTTGTTGTTGTCTAGTCAACACGGGCAACCGGGCATGAAACAAAGAAATATTGCATATTCGTTAAAAACAAAAAAAAGTACATACAATTCCTTTGGTCTACTAATTTGTGTTTATTTAAATTTTTGAAATTTTGAAGAAGTGTCGATCTTGCAAAAATAAATTCTAGTTTGATCGAAAAGCTTTATAAAACATTTTAGCATATATTTTAGAGTTAATATGCCGGTGAATTGAATGAACCATGCTGAGAGATTTTGCAAGGGACTAAAATTTTGGAAAAGAGATGTCCGCGGTATCTATTTTGAGAAACACTGCAATCATCAAGTAGTTATTTACAATTCACGCTGCGAACAGTAACAAGAAATTTACAGAAAATTCAATATAAATACGTAATGTTTACATTCAGTTCAACTTAAAAAAAACTTAATGATACACAATAAAGTTATTTTAAATTTACTAATAAACTTAATAATTTGAAAAGAACAACAAACTTTGTACAGTACCCATTCTTGGAAATCACATCAATCCAAGTTAATAATAAAAAAAATCAAATTAAAAACTGATTTCCCGGGTGTATCGTTCTGCTACACATACAGACATCTATACTTCCATATTTCGTAGTAACAGTTGTTTGTGTTCATGTCTCAAATCATGTAATAAAATTAATTTTCTTTTTAGGTTCCTTTCTATTATCGAGCTATTTCCAGATTACTATTTTCTAACAATAAATAATTTTCTTTTCACATTTCCCCGTATTATGTTTAGTATACCAAACTCGTATTTTACAAAAGAAATAAATAAAAATTCGAAAAACATTTCACTTTTTTAAACACCTGTTTGAAGGCCAAGGGGAAAATTATATAAATTATTTAGAAAATAGGAAAATTTTGTTTTGCTCGTGCATAAATAATTAAAATTTATTCATAAACCAACGGAAAAACAAAAATAATAATAAAAAAAAAAATATTAAGTTAAAATTTGTATGGATTTTAAGTTAATTTAATTAAATAAATTTATATTTTCTAAATTTAATGGAAATATTTTAATGAAAAACATGGATAATGTGATCATATCCAGATATTTTTAGATTTATAGCAAATGAGACATTGGGAGTCTACCAGCTACCCAACAATAAGTTTATACATACATATTTACAATATATACAAATTAATCTAGACAATATTTTGCTCATTCGTAAATTTTCTTGAGTAATGGTGTAGGCGTATTTCGTATATGTAAGACGCTCACCCCACGTCTACATATTTATATATATGTATGTAAATTTGTATGTGATTTGGGGTACATTCTCTCTCAGCAAAAATCGGAATAATTTATATCTGATCTATTGAGATAATTTACATATTAAAAATTAAATATTTATTTGTTTAATAAAATTTGGAATAAGAAACAGAAATTAAAATTTTTCAATTTGAAATTGAAAAGTCAATTAGTTTTAGTTAATTTATCAAAAAATATTTTATATACAATGGCCGTGCATTATAAAAAAAAATATTTAATATTTATGATCTGAGTATTTCGCTATATGCAGTCGCACATACGGTTGTGTAGTAAATTAAGGAACCCATATTATTACTCAGCCTCCGAAGCAGGTCCAGCTCCAAATTGAACGAAACGTTTTGAAATTTTTGCAGCATTTTGACGTTGCTGCTATTTCTCGTTACCCGTTCTGTCATTTTCGCCATTTTCGTATAATTTCCTCCGAAATAAATCAATAGTATTCTGCTGAAAGTTTTAACTTTAAATTTTATTATATTCTTATGTTTTGTAAGATCTCGAATACAATACACTTGATGTCTAAAGTGAAAAATTAAACTTACCGGACTTATGGTAAAACTGTCTTTTATAATCAAAGAACATCCCTGCGTAAATCCGGATATTTAATACTCCTGCCTGAACTATAGGGATGTCGAGTATTGAAATAATAAAGTTTTTTTTTTATCTAAACTCGCCATTTCCGGTGAAATTTAAAAATGATCTGAGAATCTTTAGAATCTTTCAGTTTATAATCGTTTTTCCCGTAAATGATATGCTTTTGCAAAAAATATTTGTAAAAACGAAAAAGCTCCTATATGAGTGTTTTTTAAATAGAAGAAAGTATTGCTAGGTAGTGGTTTCTAAGTCCCATGAAGGTTCATAAAAATCGTCCTCTTATTCACATTTAATTACTCAAGCGTATGCTACAGTTAAAATTGCGTTGCATTGTAATTCACTAGGACAAAAAGTAGCTTGAGTTTGGAGTTCTGTGCGTGTACATTTTTTCACATCTACATCCTCAAAAAACAAAGAAAATAAATTCCACAACAGCACTCATAAAATAATGAAAACTTCCGCATCCGCACAAGAAGGATTTAATAAATTTGTGAGGTTATATTTTTTTGTGCTACCGATCGATAAACTAAAAGGTCGTGAAAATTACAGCACATGGCAGTTTGCTATCACAGCATATCTAGAGCATGAAGAACTTTGGTCATGTGTAATTGGAGAAAATGAAGACAAAAAAACTCTAAGGCGAAAGCTCTCATTATTTTGATGGTTGACCCCATCAATTTGGTGCATATCGAAGACGCAAAGACTGCCAAGGAAATCTAGGACAAGCTCAATATAACATTTTAAGATTCTGGTTTGACCAGAAAAGTTAGTTTGAATTGAACATATAGCATCAAATTCTTCAAATCCGAAGTCAAAATGTGATAAATGTCATACGTCAACTGATAACTGTCAGCAAACACATTTGTTATGCACGGGACTTAATACTGGTTATGCCATTAACAAAAATGAATGGTATATTAACTCTGGAGAAGTGAGATAATTGTGGCAAACAATGCTCGTATACCCATAGCTGCAGTTGGTGATTTATATTTGAATGTATGTACGAATAAAAATAGTGCTGAACTTGTATAGTTAAAGACATGTTCCAGAATTGTCCAGTTTTACATGTTCCAGAATTGTCTACTAATTTTTTATCAGTGAGTCGAATAACTAGACAAGGAATACAGTGACATTTGATAAAAATGGTGGCAACATTAACATTTATAATGAACATAAAAATCTAATTGCAACTGCAAGTTTGGTCGATAACACATGTATAAAATAAATTATTTGCCAAAAGACACATGAATCACCACTATATGAAACAATTACAAGCAATTAGTGACCCGTTTTGTGATAAAAGTTTACTGGTAGTGAAAGTGAACCCTGTGTAGTGTGTATAAAAGGAAAGCAACTTAAACTACCTTTTAAAACAGTTAGAAAACGTCCAACAAAAGTGTTTGAATTGGTGCATTCGTATTTATGCGGAACAATGGAACAGAAATCGTTAGGTGGCTCCAGATACCTCTTCACTCTGATCGACGTCTTTACGAGGAAAGTGTTTGCATTTTTTTTAAATCGAAAGATGAAGTGACCAGTATAATTGAAGAATTCGAAGTTTTTGTAGAAAATCAGACTCTAAATGAAATACTGGTTTTATGTACCAATAATGGAACCGAGTAGTACAACAATACGCTACAAAATATGTTGCGCACATCAAATATTCAACATCAAATTACAGTGCCATTTACACCCGAACAGAATGCAGTAGCAGAAAGGATGAACCGCACTATAGTAGAAAAAGCACGTTGTATCCTTTTTGATGCGGACCTACGAGAGATTTTTGGGGCCTTCGCTGCTTCAGTGGCAGTTTATATAATTAATAGATCACCGACAAACTTCTGAAGAAATTTGGAGATTAAAACGTCCTTACTTAACAGTTTTGCGCGTTTTTGGGTGTAAAGCAATGGAAAATTCCAAAACCGAAGCGTAAAAAATGGGATTCAAAATCTGAAGAATGTATCTTCGTTGGATATTCTTTAGACACAAAAGGATATCGATTATATCAACCAAAAACAAAAAAAAAATCATAATAAATCGAAACATCGCTTTTATTGAAAACATAAATGATGAAATTACAAGTAAAAGGGTTTCAACTAATGGACAAAACAAATTGAATGACACTATTGATGACACTTCAGAGATAGGTAGGAATGCGATCGAAGTAGAGAAAAAGTCTATTGATAAAAACAGTTCTATAGAAAATCTATCAGAGAGTACCGATGGCGAAGATTTTTTGAATTACAAGAAGAGATTTACATGCTTCAACTACCTGGTTTTGTTTTTGGAAATAAAACGTGTCGGTTAAGAAAGCCAATATATGGTCTCAAAGAAGCAAGTAGAGCTTGGAACATGAAGATAAATGCAGTTTTAAATCAAACAGAATATACACGGGCAAAAGTGAACCCATATATTTATTATAAGATAGATAATGAAAGATCGATTACAGTAGCAGTCTACGTTAATTATTTCATAATTATCTCTAACTGTATTCAATTAAAGGAAAATTTAAAATCAAAGCTGAACCAACGGTTTAAAATAAAGGAAGCAAAATCACGTTTGGGTTTAAACATCACTATATAGATCGAAACCTATATTTGGAGACGTTTCATATCAGACCGCAACTCTGTTTTGACTCCTTCTGACCCAAATCAAAAGTTATCGAAAGATATGTCACCGAAAAATGAATTGGAATTCAAAGCAATGACAAACCTTTTATATCAATAAGCGGTGGGTAGTATACTATACGCAGCTCAAGGAACTAAACCCGACATAACATACGCTGTCCATATGGTAAGCAGATTTAATAACAATCCAGGAAAAGCTTATTGGAATACAGTGAAATGAATTCTTCGATATTTAAAAGAAACAGAATCTGCTAAACATGAATTCTGCAAGGAAGGTAACCCCGAATTACTAGCATATTGTAATCGTCGATGAAATGCGTTCGGTCACAGAATATATTTTTATGATGCAAGGTTGTCCAATATCATACAATAGTCGAAAACAGGCGGAGTATATGGCTTTGTCTGCGACAACGCAATAAGCCATGTGGTTGAACAATCTTGAAAATGAGTTCCAACTTCTTTCTTCAACAACAGTAAAGATATTATGTGACAATATAATTGGAATTGTTCTAAGCTCCAATAACACGTTTACCATGCGCGCACAAATCATTTTTATATAAGACATCATTACGTTCGTGTAAAAGTTGATATGCTCATCAAACTGAAATAGTTTACATCGGAACAAATGACATGATTGCCGATGTATTGACTGACTGAAAAAGCTCAAAAAATCATCCCAGAGGAATAATTTATTGCATCAGGCAACACTAAAGTTTTAAGTTCATACCAACCCAGGATTTCTGAAATTAGTGGTTTCTGGAAACCATGAAGTAAAACAGTTTCTATATTGGGCCAAACATATGTGACCCTGTAGCACCAATCAGAACTATACGATTGACTAGGCAGTATAATGACCAGGGGGTGAAGAGTGAATCATATCGGAAATATATACTCCCATTTCAGTTCGAAGGAATAAAACAGTTGTTTCCAATTTTTATTAAAACATTTAACGATTTCAGACTTTAATCGTAAGTGGTACTTCGGGGATGTAGAGAGGAACGTGCAACCGGTTTTTAACCGTATAAACGAATTTAAAAAATAAAAATTTCAGGTGGTTACTGATTTCCGAATTTAACCGTAACTTTTTTTTTTTTTTTTTATATTTCATTTGCTAAGGTCTGAATCGAAATCCACACGACCAATATTTATAATTAATGTTTACATGTTTGAAATTCAATAAATAAAAAGAATAAAATTATGATTTGTTGTAAATTTGTAGTTTGTCCTTCACACTGATCATCCTTGAAGAACTGTATGTTTGTTGTTCTTTTGTTGTATTTTCCGACTGTTGTTGTCCATTCGTTGTATTTTATTTGCCATTCTTTATTTATTGTTTCTATTATTATTTGATACAAGTCCTTTAAGGTTATTGGGTTGTTTATTATTTCGTTGTGATCTTCTATTGCTTCTTTAGCTAGTTTATCTGCTCTCTCATTATCTTTTATTCCTAAATGTCCCGGTATCCATTGTATAATTATTTTGAAATATTTCCCCTTATCATGTCAAATATTTGTTGTTCGTAAAATTTGTATTTTCTCTCTTCGTTAGCTCGTTTTATTGAGGTACAGCTGCTCTTTGAGTCTGTGAATATTATCATCTTTTCTATACCCATTACTATAGCTTTCTCGATTGCGGTTTTTATTGCTAAAGTTTCTATCGTTTTGATTGATGCTTGGTTTTTTAGTTGTAGTTTTATCTCTATTTCTGAGTTTTTGAAATAAATTCCAATGCCTCCTTGTTCTCTTGTTAGTGCCCCATCTGTTTATATTTCTACATATTCCTTGTATGTGTTCCGTATTTCGTTGTGGTGTGATCTTGCAATCATTTCGTTTAGGGTATCTTTTCTTATTTCTCTTGTTAATACTTCCAGAACTAAGATGTTTTCGGTTTTTTCCATAACCATGCTTTGTGGTTGTTTTATTTCACGTAGAAATTCATACTCCAGGTATAGGTTGGACAGTTTTTTTATAGAGGAGTTGCTTTTTATTCTTTTTCCGATATCACTATTCTTTTGTAGATGTTTGGCTATAAACTTTAGTGTTGTGGCCTTATTGTCGAGTTCTGCCGGTAGTGTTGCTGTTTCTGCCAGTAAGGTGGGGATTGGTGTAGTTTTTAGCATACCTGTACAGATACGCAGATTTTAGTTTATTATTTTTTGTTTTATTTTTATGCTGGTTTTATGTTTGTGGGTGTTATTATATCTGCATACTTTGTTCTCGATTGTATTATAGCTTTATATACATTGGCAAATAGGTGTGAGTGTGCTCCACCATTTTTATATGTTATTGTTTTTAATAAATTGGTTGCGTTGATTATTTCTTTTTCAATTATTTTATAATGTGGCAGTAGTGATATTTTATTGCTTATTGTTACACCCAGTAGTTTCATAGTTCTTTTCTTTTTGATGATTATGTTGTTGAGGATCGGTTGAAAATTCGTAGGTTTGTTCTTGAATAATCTCACGAAAGAGCATTTGTTTGGGTTTAATTTTAGATCTATTTTGTTTAGACCTTCCTTTAGATCTCTTAGCGATTTGTTAGCTATTGTTTGTGCTCCTATTTCCGTTTCCCCTGTTATTATTATCACTATATCGTCTGCGAATTGATAAATGTTGTTGTTATTGTTTACTCTATCATGGAGTTCCCTGGTGTATATGTTGAATAGACATGGGCTTAAGCTGCTGCCTTGAGGTAATCCCTTGTTAGTGATTTGCTTTATTGTTGAAGTTTCATTATTGTAGATTATTACTCTATTCGTTAGGAATTGATATATCCAATTTGTGATATGGTTTGGTGTATTTATTTTAATTAGTTTATCTATTAGTATTTTTTTGTTTACGTGATCGAAAGCTTTTCATATATCTGTCGTTATTATTATTATTACTGAAGAGGTCTACGAAGGAGTCCATAATATTTATATTTTTTCTAAAACCATATGTTTTTTTTGGTAGTACACTATTGTTTTCTAAGTGTTGATTTAATCCCTCTAGAATCATTTTGTTATATATTTTCGAAAATGTGTTGAGTAGGCTTTTGGTCTATAATTTTCCGTTTCATATTCATCTTTATTAGGTTTTTTAATAGCTATTATTTTCGTAATTTTCAAATTTTCTGGATATATTTGGTTTTTATAGATGTTATTTAGATGACTTATTATAATGTTTGTTAACTTCGGGTTTATTTCTATTATGTTTTGAATGGTTTTATATGATATTTTATTTTCTCCAGGTGCTGTATTTTGTTATTCCTCTAATAGATTGAATCCTTTATTTCCTTTCTTATTTCTTAGTTTATTAATTTTGTGCCAAAGTTGTTTCGTATTTATTTCCCTGTTTATGGTGTTAATAAACTTTTCCCATGAATTCTTTTTTGCTATTTTCATCTCTCGTTTTAGTACTGCTATTGATCTGAGTAGTTCTGTAGTCGTGTGAAGATTCTTATGTCTATTATAGCATTTTTGTTTTCCGGATTTTATGTTCCATAATCTTTTAACATGATCGTTCCACCATGGTTTTGGGTTATTGTTTTGATTTATGGTTATGATTTTTGTGTTTGTTTGTATGATTTCTTCTATTTGGGATTCTATATTTACTAGGTTATTGTCTTCCTGAATTTTTGATATTTATTTTATTACATTTTTCCAATTGGTGTTTTCCTTTTTCATGTATTTGTTTACGTTTACTTTTATTATAATTGGCAGATGGTCAGATCCTATGTTATCCTCTTTGCAGTCCCATTCGAGTTTATTGTATATATCGGTTGTGCATAGGGTGATGTCTATCGCTGATGTTGTATGTGATCTTAAATTTTGTCTGGTGTGTTTTCCGGTGTTTAATAGGATCATAGTGCTTTTGATTATTATTTCTGCTATTATTTTACCCAGTTTGTTCTCATTAGTTATTTGATCCCATAGACTACTATGGGCATTGATATCTCCTGCTAGGATTGTTTTGTTGTTGCTTTCTGCTTTTTTTATTAATTTTTGAAATCCATAATTTGCACATTTGTATTACCGTTTGGGGGGTTGTAGAAAGCGATCAAATACATTTCTTCCTTTCTATATTTTATTTTTAATTGTTCTGCCTCAATATTTGTGATGTTTATATTTAGGTCGACTTGTTTGGCTCCAATGCTGTTTCTTATTAGAAATCCTACTCCTCCATATCCCGTGTCTCTGTTTCTTGTTATAAGTTTATATTTAGGTATTCGTGGTATATTGTTCTCATGTGTCCAGGTTTCATTTAGTATTACTATGTCTATTTCTTCTTTTTCTATATACATTTTTAATAGGTTGATGTTACTGTTTAGACTTCTTATGTTTATTTGTAGTATTTTTATACTACTTTCCATTTATATTGTTTTTATATTATTTACTAACTCTTTTAATTCAATGGTTAGTAGATCTGGAATATCGTATCTTTTATCACTTAGACGGATGAATTTCTCCAAGGTGTTTTGTAATTCTAGTATTCTTTCTCTTTGTACTTTTAGAATTAATTCCTGTCTTTGCGTTTTATCAGTCCAGATATTCATTGTGTTTTCTGTGTTTGTGTTAATTTGTGGGAAGTCATTAATACCCTGGTTGAGCAGCTTGTTTCGTGGGTATAGTGCCGCTAGGGTTTCTCTGTATGATTTTTTTGTTTTTTATCATATGGATTTGGATTTGAGTTTGTTTTTTCTTTTCTTGGCAGTTTCGTGAGTTTGTATAATGCTCTATTCCTACACAGAATTTGCATTCTGGGTTTTCCTGGCATTCGTGTTGTTCATCCATTTTTTAGGTTTTGCACACTTAGCGCATCTTGTTATTTTTGATCGACAAAACTTTTTTATGTGCCCATAGCTTAGACAGGATGCACAGAATTTTAATTTCGGTATGTAGGTCGCCGTTTTTATTTTTACATCGTAAAATAAGATTTCTTTTGCTAATTCACTTGCTCTTATTTCCAGTTTTAAAATTTTCGTATTTTTTAGGGTTTTATTTTTTAGGACCACACTTTCCACATGTTTTCGGGATGAAGGCGTTGTATTCTTTTTCGGTTAAAATTTTATTAATTGGATCGTCTTTCCTTATACATTTATTTGCTTTGTCGAAAGTTTCGAATTCTATTCATGCCATATTTTTATTTATTTCAATGATGCTTTTGGTTTTTATGTTGTTTTCTTTGAAAATTCTTGCAAGAATCACTGAAATCATGTACTTTGGTGTGTTCGATTTTATTAATACATAGAATGGTCCCTTATCAGTGTTAATATATTTGTTATCTGGTTTTTTTTGTATGTTTGGTTGACTTGAGGCCTCATCCAGTTTGCTTTTGTTAGTTTCCTCACCTTCATTTGTTTCCATTTTTTCACTGAATTTATTTTCTTTGTTAATTTATTTTTATTTGGCGTGATTTTCTTCATTTTTGCTTCGATAGAAATTTCCGATTTATTTAATTTTCTTTTTAATTTCTTATCATTAAAATTGTAGCCTTTAAAATCATCGTCGGATGTTTCTTCGTCCATATTTATGGGACGGCTTGGGCTGCCGCCATTACCTATTTTCGCTTGTTCACTAATTTTACACTTTTTTGGTTTATTCAATATCTGTTTACGTTTTATTAATTTATCTTTTATTAAATTTCTATTGTTTTTTATCAAGTTAATTTCACTTTTTATTATATTTTTTAGTTTCACTTTTGTAATTTTTTATTACTTTTCTATTAGGAAAATTTTATACGCACACACAAAAACTGAACTCTCTTGTTTCGCGTCGGTAAGTCGATTGAACCGTAACATATAAATGGTAAGAATATTTCGCATTTATTTGACTCGGCACCGATAAACTGTGCACACGATAAGCTGTTCTACGATGAGTTGTGCTACGATAAACTGTTCTACGATAAATTGGTGTACGGCAAATTGTTCTACGGTAAATTGTTCACGATAAATTTTTCACAATAAACACACTAAATATATAAAAAATATGTTTTAGTATTGGAAATATTTTTGAACGAAATAAATATACGTCGCCTCAATTACTTCTAATTAAGTATAATGCCACTGTATTTTGAGTTGCTATTGTTTTTGGCAAAGTAAATATACATTTCAGTCCCATTGTGACTTTCTGACAATTTAAGAATTTTAAGAAGTTCTTCAAAATTATGCAAAAATGTTGACTCTGGCCTATAGTTTTCAAAATCTCCGCCAGTATACTAAAATTCTGGTACAGTGTGATTTTTTGTGGGTTCACGTGTATAAGTAGAGATTTTCAAGCTTCCCGACCACATTTTCAAAATTACTACACAAAATTTTATTAGTATAGTAAACTATGACAGGATTGTGTGTTTGGAATTCTGTTAAACAGAAGTCGAACACAAATTGTGACCAATTACTATATACTTGAGTGAGTTCACGTACGTTTAGTATGGTATCTGGATAATTTAAGCGAGAATCCCTCGGGACGGCTCGAATATGGTGCAAACTTTGATGGTGCAAACAAAATGACAAATTGTTCAGCACTAGTTTCTGCATCACCTTGAATAATAATATGGTAATGTTCAAGGTTTTCAAGAACAAAATTCAAAAATTCATAAATTTTGGGTTGGTAGTACAAACCGTTAGTCTTATGGCGTTAATATTAAAATTTAATTGTTCTCTCAGATTTGATATAAGTGATGATTTGGATGAATATGTTTTGCATTTATTATGTCTCGCTCTTTGTTAGTAAAGAACAAGGAATTGTTTAACAAACAGAAAACTTATGAATACTCAACATCTGCGAAAATTTTTGTCTAGATTTTATGAATCACTTGTAACGATTCTAACTATAAATAATTTAAGTGGGTTCTCAATAAATGTAAATTCACGTACAAGTTCACGGCAGATCATATTTTAGAATACAGAATTAAACGCTTTTTATTTTTATTTTTTAATCGAGGTTATAAGAGTTCGTGCATATGCATTTTACAAGGTAATTTATAAACAATAAACCATTGTGCCTATAACTGCAATTTCCGTATTGTTTTATTACAATTCTCTAAACAAATTATTCATCTGAGTACAACGAAATTATCAGATTTGTTTATCACCACACTTACTGTATAAATAGCTAAGCAAAATCGCATTAAAAAATTCCTCGCATACTCTTTGGACCATATCCAAGCAATAACTCAAACCAATCGATTTAGTCGCACACGAACGAATTTATTTGACGCAATTTCAAAACCGCAACTGTATAATTAATCGGGGAGGAAAAATATGAAATGACACAATCGCAATAAAATCCAATCTAAATAAAAATTTTCATTCATTCACAAAAAAAATAAAATATTTCTTTTTTTTTTTTGTATAAGTGGAAATGCCTGGTTAGACTTAATTATAAAATTGTATAGTGGAAAGCAAAACAAAAATTCTCTTATCACATACGAATAAAATATGAAAAACGATTTTCATTTTATTTTTGTATTATTTTTATGTAGACGCGCAGACGAATCAAATTCATCTACAAAGCGGAGAAATGAAATAAAATACGCGCGTTATACAATCAAAATTTTATTTTTAACGAAAACGTAATTTTCCGAAAAAAAAAAGTTTTCGAAAATAGAAAAACAACAAAAAAAATGTTTGCTTTTTTTAAACGATCAAAATCACGGACACCTCCATCTAACGGAGAAAAATTACATAATCCGAAAATATTAGATCAAGATGTCACTAGTGGTTGTAGTAGTAAAAACCCCGCACATCAATTATATTATTCTAATTTAAACAACGGTAATGAGAGAAAATACAATTTTCACGAAAATGTAAATCAGTTTCAGAATGACACGAACCGTGATCGTACGTCTAGTGGTGATACAAAAAGAACTGTAGGTGAAGTACCTGCGGTAAAAAAAACATCTATATTTACCGAAATTATGGCCAAAGGTAGAAATCGGCATCGTAATAAAAATAAAAATAATTATAAAAGTAATAAAAGTGATCAACAACACGCGACATTGACGATCGATCACAACAACAGTGGTATTAATAATAATAACAACAACAACAATAATATTAATAGTGAGAATACTAATAGTTTTATTGTAAATAATGAAACGATCACAAAAACACGAATCAACGATCACATTGATCATGCAGAAGCTGACAATCATCACAATAGCGATGACGTTGGCGATGATGAAAAACAAAACGAAAATTTCTCCTCCTCGACTTTATTTTTAAATAATAAAAACGATGAAAATAATTTTGTTGAAATTGATATAAATAATATTAGTAATAATATAAATTTTGTTAAAACAACATGCTCATTATTGCCATCATCACCATCCACAACAGAATCAAGAACGGATGTGGCTACTTCTGAAACTATTGCACCAGCCGTTATTGAAGAACGTACAACACCAACGGTCGATCATAACAATGATGCCGATTTTGTTAAAAATCTAATTATTAACAAATTCAAAATGGGGCAACCGAGTAGTAAAATTACCGTTACCCAGCCACAAAATATCAGTAATAGTAATAGTAACAGTAATACTAGTGATAATTATAATGAAAGTAATATTCTTGAAGATCAAAGTGATAAAGAAATTTTTTACGAGGCCACTGACGACGATAATGATGATATTGTGCTAATTGAAAAACCAGTGTTGCCCGATTTAAATCAGCTAATTGATATTCAAATAAATGAATGTGAAAATAATATTCCTAATTTAGATTTAATATGTAACAATAGTGATAATAATAATCTTATCGTTAATCATGGTGGTAATAATAGTGAATCCGATGAAATATCATCAAGTGACAATAACAGTGAAAATGGCAATGCAATTACGGAGAGTCGGATTTTGTTCGATTTACGTAAGGAATTGAACGAAATCAAAAAGCATAAAGTTACTAGTGTACAAATTAAAAGTAGTGCAGATGATACAGATGAAAATGAAAATAATGCATTTAATAATGATAGTAATAATAATAAAATTAGTAACGGTAATTTTAGTGAAAAACCAAAATCTATAATTAAAAATAAATATGATCACGGTGAGAAAACTAAGAAACGGGTTACATTTTTACCCGATCTCGTTGAATCAACAAGTATTCCGCCGGCACACGATCATGCTGATGGTGATGATGATGATGAAAATGTAGATGATCAAGATGATGATGATCAAGATGCCGATAATAGTATCGAATTAAGTGATAATGAGGAGGAAGAGGAGGAGAATGAGGAGGATAATGAAGTGGACGACCCAATTAAAATCATTGATGCCGATGAAGAATGTAAACATCAGTATCATGTCGAATTTGAAACGTCGTCGTCCGAAGAAGACCTCGAAAAAGATGTAAATGATCTTGACGATCAAAATAGTTTGATTTTGGTTGAAGAAATTGATACAAGTGAGGGGGAAAGTAGTATTGTCGAGGATAATATTATACCGTAAGTAATTTATTATTTCATATTGTTACATTTTAAAATCGTGTGCGATTGCATAACGCATTGAAATTTTATCTGATATATAGTGTGGGAAAATATTTTTTTTTTATTGGTCTTAATTACATTTTAACGAGTTTTATCGTTTCTCTTTGATCTGAAGTGTTTGTTCTTTTCGTGAAATGCAAAAATTGTTCAATTTTCTGTGTACATTATTCCTAATCGGCAGCGCTGCATTATAAAATTTTTTAGGCATCTATTAAATATTAGACAATACGGCGCCAGTCTTTCAGATGCCAAAATATAAAATAAATCTATTTTTTAATTCAGCTTGAGCAGGCAGTGCACTGTCAAAAAATTCTGTATTATTCTGTGCACACCGGATCATTTGACTGTGTACAACTTTTGCTTGGTGTAATACCCAGATGAACCCTGCTTGTTCGGGTTGAATTAAATAATACACCCATTGCCTTTATCAACACATAGTAGATATAGGACTACCCAACTACAACACTGGGGTGGTTCCTGTATCTTCAACTCTATGAGGTCGAGAGGAAGTAACGACGTAGTTGTCCCCCCAGAGGAAAGGGGCCAAAATGCGATCCAGGTCAGTCTTCGGAAGAAGATGATAGTCAAAGTGTACCCAAAAGGTGAAATATGATAAGAATCTAAATGATTCAAACAAAGGGAGCAAACGAAACTTTCTCAGCCTAAGTTTCGTGAATTATCAAATTATATTAAAAATATAAAAATCATAATTCTGGAGGTGGTTGCAGAAACTAATCTACTACGATTCAGTTTCTAGTGCAAATTGAGAAAATACATCGAGAGTAGTAACGAAACGTAGAAACAGAAATCCGTGGCAAAATAAAACAAAGACAAAACGAAAAATTATCTTAGAAAGAGATAATGATTCCAGCCTGTCAACAGATGAGATAGCAAATAAAAACAAGCAAGTCATACGTGCCAGTGAATCAAACATAATGATCCACTATATAACATACGCGGGCCCAAATGGTGTCCCGGTTCTGTGGGTCTCGTAGCCACTGAACCAGTGCCTGAAACGAAATTGTATCTTACAGAGATTACAACCTGCTCAATTAATTAAAATCACCTGGATCGCAAAGGTTTTAAGGTATGGTAAAAGTTGAACCGGCAACCAAAAACATGTTGCTAAAGTGTGGAAAACTGCACGTGCACTTGTTACGATGCCGTGTGAGAGTTTGTCACTCCCTGCCTGTAACTGTGCTGTGGCGCTATCTGTAACTGTGCTGTGTAACGTCCGAAATCTAACATTTAACATACTGCGATTAGTCAACAGGCTGATCTAAGAATAGCAAGACAAAATAAGGTAAAGCTAAGTCTGTTTTGTGTTTTTGTATTTTCAATGTACATATATCTAATAAAGTGAACCGATAGAATCAGGGAAAAATCGAACGACCCTAGACTCTTTATCGGGTCTACACCAAAATTTAATGAACACTGGAGACTTCAATGCTAGAAGTAAAATGTGACATGACCGTTTAACTGATGAAAACGGAAGAAAAGTAGAGGACACCGTGTCAAGGAGTGACCTCTTCATACTGAGCTTGCCGAAATTTGGACATTTTCAGGCGAAAATTTAGACTGGGGCTGACAAATTGAGACTCGAACTTCAGCGTCAAGATCAAATCGCAATAAATAGTACGAACCAATGGTGTGTAGTAAATAAAATGTTATTATCTGCAGAAAAACAGTGATACTGCAGCTAAAAGAAAAATTGGACTCTTGTCTATACCTCTAGCAACATCTTTAAACAGTCGAAATTCAAAACGGTTAAAACTGTGAGATATCTAGGAGTTGACCTTGATGAACGTATGAGAGTAACTTCTCACCGGAATTAAACATGACCCTACTGCTGCACCAGCACTTGTAGTACAATCCAATAAAAATGGTACTGGAATTTTTTACAAATTGATTACAACATATCGACATAGTTCAACCCCCAAAAAACTACCCCTAAGGGATGCAATTCTTCAAAAACCATATTTTTCGTTACAACATCTTATCGCATTTCTATAGTAATATGTGTTGTATCGTACTGGGGGGTGGTACAGGAATTTTTAACAAATTATTTACAATATATCGGCATAGTTCAACCCCCAAAAAACATCCCAAAGGGGTGCAATTCTTCAAAACCCATAGTTTTGGTTAAACCATGCTTATGGCATTTCAGTTAATATTTCTTATATCGTACTGGGGGCGGTATTGTATTTTTTTACAAATTAACTACAACATATTGGCATAGCCCAACCCCCCAAAATTTTCCCCTACGACGTGCAATTTTGGGCGTTTAAAGGTACTTGTTTCTTGCATAGGAAGGAAATTCTATACTTAATGATCGATTTTTGTAGGTGTGGACTGTTGTAATAAATTCATGAGTACCTGTTTCTTGCATAGGAAGGAAGTTCTATACTTTATCATCGACTTTTGTGGGTGTGGGCTGTTGTAATTAATTCATTGGTACCTGTTTCTTACATAGAAAGGTAATTCGATACATTTTGATCGATTTTTGTGGGTGTGGGCTGCTGTAATAAATTCTTTGGTACCTGTTTCTTGCATAGGAAGGTAATTTGATACATTCTAATCGATTTTTGGGGTGTGGGTGTGGGCTGCTGTGCAAAATTCAGGAATGCCTATTTCTTGCATAGGAATGTAATTCAATGCAGTATGATCGATTTTTGTGGGCACGCCCATAGATGTTATAATAAATACATGTATATCTAATTGAGGGGTATTACCTCTACAAAGAAATATTGTTTTTCGCACAGTTTTTGGCAACTGAACTACTCCAATATATTTTAATTTATTTCGTAAAAACTTCTTATATCAACCAGTACGATACAATGATTTTAAACGGTTGCTCTCCTTTGGGGTAGTTTTCTATAAGTTAAATTATGCGATTTTATTGTAAAAAGATTCCAGTACTACCCCAGCACTATATACAACAAAAAATCACAGAAATGCAAAAGGTGGTGTGACGAAAAATAAGGTTTTTAAAAATTGCACGCCGTAGGGGAAAATTTTGGGGGGTTGAGCTATGCCGATATGTTGTAGTTAATTTGTAAAAAATTACAATACCGGTCCCAGTACGATATAAGAAATATTAACTGAAATGCCAAAAGCATGGTTTAACCAAAAATATGAGTTTTGAAGAATTGCACCCCTTAGGGGATGTTTTTTGGGGGTTGAACTATGCCGAATTGTTGTAAATAATTTGTTAAAAATTCCAGTACCACCAGTACGATACAATAAATATTAACAAAAATACGAAAAGTGTGGTGTAGCTTTGTCTAACGCCAGCCCACACACGAATTGCAGGGTAACGGGACCTGTAAAAATTTTCTAACTGTGTAACAAATTTGTAATTAATTTGTAAAAAAAAAAACCAGTACCATTTTCATTGGATTGTGCTACAAGTGGTGGTGCAGCATTAGGGTCATGAATTAAACTTCAGTAAAAATGGGACAAAAACGGGCAGCGTGTGCAGCAACATTAAGCGCTTTCATTTTAATAAAAATATTATGTTATGTTTTGGTTGTATAAAAATATATTCAACTCGTATTCTTGAATTAATATTTTCGCGATTGTGAATAAGCAATATGTCAAAAATAATTTATTAAATTTACCTGCATCAGGCTAAATTTTATAAAAACATTTTATAAAAGTGATACTGTTAAAGTTAGCCGAAAGTTTTAAGCCGAAAGTGAAAAAATCGATAATGCAAATAGTGTCTCGACTACATCAGCCGAAAGTTAAAAAAAATATTTATTTAATGAAATACCTCAGCCGAAAGTAATAACCTAAAAAATCAGCCGAAAACAAATGTTCCATAAGAAAAAACAAAATTTAAATACCGACAATAATTTATAAGTCACTTCCACCAATTTTTCCGGACTCCCAACATAAAACTTGACCTGGAAAATTTTTCAGCGATAACCATCGACGAACCGATTCAATGAGACCTTTTCCAGACATAACACTTTAAACATTAAGTTATACGAATTTTTGAAATTTTCCCATATACGTTTCATTACTTTATAGTATATTCACAAAAATTATTGTCGGTAATTAAATTTTATTTTTTCTTATGCACGATTTACATGTTCCAATTTTTTTTCCAGTAAAAAATGAAAGGTTAGGTATATTACGATTTTCGTTTGCGAGAGGAGCACGAAACAAATTCCAGTAAAATAAAATTTGATTTTTTTCTTTTTAATTTGAGCAAATGTTGGCATAAAACTGGGAATGTTGCCATAAAATATAGTTTCTACGAGTATTTTTATAGCAGTAAAATAAAAAAAATTCAAAAAAGTTTCAAATAAACATCAAGCAGCCATAAACATCATTCAAACAAAAGTAAACATGAGCGGTAATTAAATATTTTATTTTTACTTGCAATTCGATTTTGTTCGTTGTCTAATTTAAACGCAAGCTGTTTGAACTGTCAAAATTTATGGGACATACAAAAAAATTATAGCATTGACTTATTTGTTCATATTGCTGACTCTTTTTAACTAGTAACTTTTTTTTTATATGCGTGCAGCTCTATTTTTCAGTAAAAAATTTGTTGGGAAAAAATTGGAACATATAAATCGTGCATAATACATATTTTTTTAAACTTTCGGCTGATGTAGTCGAGACACTATCTGCATTATCGATTTTTTCACTTTCGGCTAACTTTAACAAGGTATAAAAGTGATAGTATTGTAAAACGCATACATATTACACTATCAAAGAAAATTGGTAAAAATGTTTTATAAAACACCTTTGTCAAAGATCTTTTATAGTGTAATTCCGGCCTTCCAAATGTTAAAAACCATGTTTGATGAGGCTGAATTTTCACGTAAACCCCTTTCATTAGAAACAATAATAAAAATTAAAATAGACTCACTAACAATTTACCATATATTTTGGATTGTACGAAATTACTCAAATTATGACAAATGTAAAATTTAAAATGTAAGAAAAATTTAAAATTGCATAAACAAATACTACATTTTCGTTTGACAAGCTCCATTTGTTCTATCACGAAAATTGTTTCCTAGCAACGCCAACTTACAATAAATTTAAAGGCCGTGTTTTCGTTCAAATAACAAAAAGCGTCGTTCTCGGTGCATTCGACTAAAAATTTAATTATAAATGTTTATGTTTACTGGAAATATTATTTTTCAAGGCCTTCTATATTCAGAACGTTTATTAAATTGAACAAATACGTATACTATTTACAAACGAGATGTTTGCGTATATTTCATTACAAAAGGCGGAACTAACTTACGTATGCAATTACACTGCTCGATTGCTTGAGTATGGGATAATTTAGGAATTATCAGTCAATTTTGTTTCAGCCGTTTTGTGACAAATTTCTTGATAAACCTTCATGTACCAAATTTCGGAGTTTTTCGGAGCCTCTGTTATTAAAACTCATGTACCATGATAGTAACAAAATTTTTATCAAAATAGTAACTGACAGATGATTATTATACTAAAGGACTGCATGCTTTTAAGAAACGTAAAAATTAACCAGTTTTCGATAAATTATAAAGAGCCGATCAAAATTCTGTTCGCTAATCAAAAAAATTGTTTAATGGCGCATTTAATAAGACTTCAGTTAACGTCTTACAACTTTCTACTAGGTTGAGAGGGGCAATAAATCATTTGTTACCAACAAAAAATTTGCCGCTCACCCAGCCAGACAAAACCATTAAATTGATTTTCGTTATATGAGGTTAAAGGGTGATACGATAACAGATACTGTAACAACTCTCCCATAGGTAGTCAGGTACTATGATAGTTATTACAAATATGCGATTGGAATATACATCAGAAATAGATTTTATTGTATTCTGCACAAGAATTCATTTCGGTTATTTTTTTGGAAAAATCTAATATTCATTTTGTGTATTTACGATATCGATATATAACATATACAGTGTAGCATGCTAAGAAAAACCAATTATAATGACACAACCATGGTGGCAGTACTGATGGTTATGGTGCGGTTTAAATATTAAATTTTCTTCTTTTTATTCGATCAGCTTTAACTTTTCCAAACACGTTTTATAAGTTTTTGATTTTTTTTGTGTTCTTATATGTGATGCTTGCGTGCTTGTGTTTTTGATTCTTATTATATGTATATATCGAATATGTAATTTCTCTCAAGTTTTAACTGAATTAAATCGATTACCATCAATCATCTGGATGATATTTAAGAACTGTATAATCAACCTGTTAGAATTCTCTTGTTATTATTATGTTAAACACTTGTTAACGGTTCGAACATTTTCAGACGTCATTTAAACGATAACCGTCTTGAGAAAAAGCTTTTCATAATCTGTAAATTATAATTGATTAATAAATTAATATTCACAATAACGTATTATTGAATCATAACTGTACATTCACCTAATGGATTTGCGTGTGCTTCGGCCACATTATTTTATGAAAATTCACTTCAAAACAATCAAGGTTTTTTCCTCATCTTGATAAACTGCCAGAAATTCTTTATGTTCAAATCTTAGATTTTATTACAGTCGACCCTACTACCACTAACATTATAATGTATGTACTCTACTACTACTGGCATAGTAGTGGTGCTGTTTAATAAATATTTTTACAAAAGAGTGTAGAGCTACATACAATGTGATTTCAGGTGTGAGATATTTTTAGGTGCGCGAATCAGTTTGATACGGCGGTACTTCTCCCGCAAACGCACATATAAATTTCACAAAATAAGACAATTAATTATTTTTGGCCGGATATCAGACACTTAAATTACCTATAAATATTTATTATAGAAATTAAAATTCAACATTGGCACGAGAAAACAAAATTTTTAGAAGATATATTTATTCAGTTTATTTTATTCACGATTGCCCGCCTCCGCCAAAAACACCAACCAATTCACGTTCAAACTGTATTTCATGTAATCATGTTAAAAATCAAAATAATTATATAAATATCATAAATTTACGTATCTATATTCTAAATACATAACATACACCTCTCTGCTGTAAAGCGACGGTTATAAATGTATCGCGCGAAAACATTGCGACACAAAAGAAATTTAACCGAAAAATATCGTAGGCATTTCGCAACAAATCTTCACTGGACATAATTAGTTATACCACCTACGCGCGCATTTTGAGGTTCAAAAATAATAAAATTGCCAAAATACGGCGATGAAGCATATATTGGTTTCAGAATTTACAAAATTATATATCAGAGTACAAAGAACTCATTCGCACAATGCAAATTGAATTTAAGTATTTTTGGGCATAAATAGATTGTTGCGTATTCAATAACATTTTAATGTAATGCAGGATATAAAATTTAAGCGCAGTGAAAGTATCTCGACCGTATAAACACAACGAAAATATCACTCCGTATATATAAATAAAGCAGCTAACTATTAAATTAGCATTTTATAACGTATACAGTTCTAAAAATAACCGAAGTAATAATATTTGAAGTTAACCGTCAATTCATTACGATATACCGAATTAATTTAATAATGAACTTGAAAACACGGTACCTTACCTACAAACACATAATCGAATTTGGAATTTTTTTCAAATATTGAAAAAAATTTGGAAGTCTCGAAACCCCTTCAGAATTTCCGTTTAAAATACCAAATGAATCATCTTAAATTTCCGAAGAAAATTTTTCTTTTCTATCTTCCTCCTATCTTACACCATTTTTTATGTTTGCGCTTCTACGTTATATTGACGCAAATTGTTTAATAATATTTTTTTTTATATATTTAAAGTAAATAAATAAATTATTAATTTGTAAATAAAGAAAAGCAGAGCGAAAATAAATATTTTTCTTTTAATTTTCGTTGAGGTGTGGAAACAATCAATACAGTAACACCACGATTATTATACGACACGAGAATAATCAAATTGTTATTGAAAAATGGTAAGACACACAAACAACCATTTTACGCTCAAAAATAACTATTTTGTGTCTAGTGCATCAAATGCAAATTTTTGTCGAAAAAGGAAGGCCTAACCTAGCTCCTTGTAACTGCTAGAAATAAAACCATTCATTTTCGTATAATTTCCAAAGGGTCTGAGAGAGATTTTGAATGTGGTGTTTATTATGATATTTAGCGTCCCATATATTTATAAGAAATGTGGATTGTTGGATTGTTGGGTTCCTAGGAAACTTTCTTTCGTTTGTTCCCAGAGCTGCTCATATTCATGACAAATAATTCGAAGTTCTTCGATAGATCTTTAGAGAGTGATGATATGGTAGGGGCAAGTTTTTTAAAGCAGGGTACGTATTCTGACACAACCTATACATTATTTGCTGTTCGGACCAGTCGTGTATTCATTTTCTGAATGTTAAGTGTGAAGTAAGAAAACGATTCTTTATTTCCCTGAATTCTTTTTAGAATGCTTTCATTGATTTATTTCTCGTAATTAGATCGACCAGAATAGAATCACTCCAGACTTGGAAAGGAAGGGATGTTCTCTAAGGTGATATTCAGGTGCTCTCGTCATAGATGTTAAAGATGATACACAAAATCGTGAACATTAGTAGCGCTTGAACCGTCGAATGTCCACCTTTGATAAATTGTTTGTGCTGATCGAAACATGGGCTTTGCATGGGTGGTCGCAGATGTTGTCGTAGAAAATTTTCTTCATAAATACGGTCGTGTAGGTCTTCATATCGATTATTTTCCGGTTTCTTAAGTTTTTCCGGTTCTTTCGTTCATTTGTTCGATTTACAATATTTTGTGAATTAGATGCTATATTTTTGTCTTGTGTAATTAATTTTTTCTTCAAAAACACTTGTTGCTGTTTTCTGCTTCTGCTTTTACGGATGTCGGTTTTTCATATTCTAGCCGCACTTTTTGGTAGAAATTGAAAGCACGTCTCCAATTGGTGTACAAATTTTTGAGTGCAGGATCTTCCTCTAACAAATTCACTACCCGCTTGGTTTGGTCCTTATGGTGTATAATTGCAAAGGAAATTATAACGAACGAATTTAGCTTCACACGATTTTGATAGTTCGACATATTTCTTTCGGCACAATTTAAGCTCGACTTCCGTTTTTTCTGTAATATTGGTATGTTTAGGGCTTAAGATTTGGACCTACTCGTTCGACCAGTGTTAGAATCTCTTTTGCATCATTCGCTTTACTAGACAACGCCCTTACTGCAGAATTTCTATAACTAATCAAGCATCCCTGTTTAGAAAACAATAAAAAGCAACCAATTGGAACTCACAAAACCATTGTGTGTCGACAATTAATTCCTTCTCTCGTACTCAATACACAATCAATGGATGTGAAGTTATCCCACGATTAGATCCCAAAAAAATCATCAGGAAACACTAATCAATAAAAACAAACCAGTTTAATCTTGTGTGAGGTTAGCCCAGCTCAGAATTTATTAAAAATCACGTTAAATACAAAAATTAAATTCGTTACTTTTAAATTTTGCGAATTTTAGCCAACCGTTACATCTAAGAACAAGTATTTGAACGGTACAGGTACTTGTTTTAGAAGAATTAGAAAAAAAAATCGTTCCGTGACAACTTTGTGATATTCTGCTTTGGACCAGATACACTGCGGTTCACGTGATTAGACACACTTGGAATTTTACTTATAAATGTGAATTTTAGTGTAATTTCTGGCAAAACTAAAAATATATTTTATTGAGAAAAGCGTCATATGGAAGCACGAACCAAGGAAGGTCGGCGACTGTTCTGAAGCCGGAAAATACAAGAAAAGTTCATAGGCGTTCGTCCAATTCAGCACTTTCCACCAACAAAATCAGAACTACAGCTGGGCTTAATAAGTTAAGGCTATTTGGTTTTGAGATGATCCCACTCATGCCTTACTTTTAGAAAAGTTAGAACTGGTGTGACAACTTTATGAAATTGGGTTCTGGACCCGATTTATACATATTTAGAACATTTCAACTAAAATGACATTTAACGGGTGTACTACGAAATCCCGATTTTCTTTTCTTCTATAGTTCTAAAGTCTTGATTTTGAAAATAATAATTTTTATGAATTCGGGCGGGCCGGACTAATAATATTTTAACATAAAAATAAGACATCTTGCCCAATTTACTAGAAAAAACCAAGGCTGTGAAGTCAGAGGCAGCAAACATGTCGCACTGCGTGCCGCACGTAGGAGCGGATTATATAGATTATATTAGTGAAATCTACTAGAAAGAAAAATAATGCACCAGTTTGCTATGCAAGATTTTGGAATTACAAAATTTTGTACTTGCAACATGTTGACCCCATTTCCATCGCACGTGACGAATTTCAACAAAATCTGTTAAGAAATGGCCAAATTCCATCCCTATTAGCCATTTTCTAGAACTTTATCGTAAACTCACTTTTGAACTTTGTCAACAAATCATTTGAGTCCCATTTTCCCACATGTCAAATTTTAAAAATTCAAACAGGGATTTCCTAAAAATCGGGATTTTTTTTATACAAAACCGGGATTTTGACAAACTTAGATTTTGAAAATCGGGATTTCGTTACACGCCCACATTTAACATTTGCGCCCTAGGCCCAATTTCGCAAAATTGCCATGGATCGATTTCTTCTAATTTTTCTAGATGCCTTACATCTCAAAACCACCGGATCCGCTCGAAACGTGATATTTTAAAACGCGATCTTTCGAAACGAGATATGACAAAACGAGATATGGTACAAAACGTGATATTTCAAAACGCGTTATGGTACAGAATGTGCATTGCGAAGCGACAGGAGCATAGCGACCCGATTTATACCGATCCTATATACACTCGCTCGTGTTTTGAAATGTCGCATTTTAAAATATCGCGTTTTGATAATTCACGTTGTAAAATATCGCGTTTCAAATGGGACTCCAAAACCACATAGCCTTAATCCGACAAACTTATACTTTTAATGAGCCAAATTTAAATGTAATTTTTGTTCAATTACGAGTTCTATGGATATATCTGGCCCACTGCAGAATTTCGCAAAGTTGTCACAGAAAGATTCTTTCAAATAATTGTTCTTTAGACATAACGGTTTCATGGTTAAAATTCTCAAAATTTAAAAGAAACGAATTTAAATTTTGTATTTAACGTGATTTTTAATAAATACTGAGCTGGGCTAACTTCACACAAGAGTAAATAGGGTTTTTTATTGATTAGTGTTGCCTGGTGAATATTTTTTATTTTTCTGGGATAGAATCGGGGGATTCAGATATACGTTGTACGAACTCTGTTTGCGTATTGAATAAATTACAAACGTACATTAATTACACGCACTCGGATGCATTATGTACAAATGCAATGAACAAACGTTATCAAAACAAGATTTGTTGAGTTCGTTCATATACCAAATTTACACAATCGAAACAAATGGCGTAATATTTATTTTTTGAACAAAATCAACAAAACGCAAATAATTCCATTCCAAAAAAATCAATCATTAGTATTTTCTATCATCCATTTTTCATAAAAATTAGAGAAATTTGTTTGCCATGTTTGCTCAATTTTTCGATATTACTAAGTGCAACCACGATCAATCATAGGTTTCAAGTAAAACCACAAATCACTTACTTATAAGATAATGCCTTCGTGGAATTCGTTTTCGCAGTTTACTGCACATTACATCATCTGAGAGTTGCCAGTAACATACTATAATGGGAAAATTTTCGTCGCAGTCTTGGTTTTTTGCTAATTCCATCAGATGCCACTGATACTCCCTTGTTAATAATTGTTCGTTCACATTAGCATCATTGAAAATCGATTTAAAAGAGAGCGTGGTTTTCGTCATGCTCGGAATTGGTTTTGATATGCCTCCTTCATTTAGATGATCAACCTATCAAGTATAAGAAATATAAGGATTCTCCGAATGAAATGTGGAATATACTCGAATGTTGACTTATTTTTGCAAATTATGACATATAGTATATATATTCAAATTCTCTTCTCTCTCTCTAAATTCATATTAAGCAAGTCTGTTTGGTCTATAAGTAAATTTTGAATTTCGGCTTTTAACTCTTCGATTTCGATATACATATTTCATCCTGAAGAACATCCAATTTTGTTTTACTTGTTTTTCCGGTACCACTTCTTCCAGAACATTTGATTCGCTCAACACAAGATAGGTAACCTAAAATTTGATTCGCTGAGTAACGACCTAACAATTTTTGTGTCAACTCTACTTTGGGTTGGAGACAATCGATATCGAGAATAAGTGCTATAGCCCACTTCACAAACTGGTCGCAAAGGTTGTAAATCCTTTATGTAATATTACAATTATGGATTCAACTGACAATATAACAATTCTTACCCATCTTATACTCTAACTTGTTTGTAAAATGGGTGCCACAAAATGTTGGATGTATTGTGGTTAAATGCTTCTTCCCTTTTACAAAATCTGCTCCAACATTTTAACAATATCTTATTTGCTGAAAAAGAATAAAAACTTTACGAATTATTATTAAAGTTGTTATAACAGTTAAATACGGCACAACAATACTGTTAAACAAAATTATTCACTCTCACTTGACGTCATTTGACAGATATTTATTTATTACCGAAATAGACATGGTGCACAATGCTTTTTGTGAATAGAAGGCAGTTTTGAAATAGGCACTCGTTGTTTCTGTATTTGCCATAACAAAAGAAAATTCTTAATCATAGTTGGCATGTTTATTAGTAGTGACTGTTTTATAATTGAACCCAAGCGAACAAAGTTAGCCGGGTGTTGTACACCGAGCAAAGGTTGTGCAGAGTCAAATAATCTGGTGTTCTTAGAGTATTAAATTGTTTTTTACTTTGCACACTCTTCGTACGCTGATATTTATTTCAGAGTAAACTTTGAACAACCGAGTATACACGGTTCACATAGAAGCACAGTTCATATAGAAAAACGCGATGTACAGAGCAAAATTGCCTTGGTTAAATAAAAAAACACAGAGGATTTTTGACAGCGCACTGAGAGCTTGAATTATAAAACAGGTCCAGTAATGAATCGAATTAGCTTTATATAAATCCAAAAAATTGAAGCTTTCTATGAATCGAATTTGAATCACAATTACAACTGATAAAGAAGCCAACTATGATGAAAAATTTTCTTCTGCTGTGATAAATTCAAAACCCAACACTGGTAATTCAAAAACTGGCCTACCATAGAATACTTTACAATACTATATTTCGTTACATTTTGCACTATTTTTTCCGCGAACCTTTAAGGTCATTCGAGATTTTTTACAACTCGCATGTAATTTATAATTTTGGCTGTCAAAATCAGTTTATTGTTTTTGGCAATAATTTCAAGATTCTACATAAAAATGCGGGGTACAAAATATTATTTTAAATTAGTCAGCGTACAAATTGAAATTATCGCATTTTGACGAGCACTCGTGTCATCGCTTAGTATTCTACCGTTTTGAGAATGTATTCTTTGTTCTATTGACGACTGTTAAAGTTGGGAATGTGACATCTAGTGCATTAAAAATAAGCTCATTGAGTGTTTTTTCCATGAAATTTTAGCACAGCATTCTTTATGAAAATAAAAATTAACATACAAAAATATACTCAACAAGTTTAATTTTTTTGCCGTCAGATCCACTTATAGTTGTCTATAAATGATTGGGCGCTTTCAGGTCCGCTAACTGTTGGCATCATGATTAGTGAAATCATCGCCAATTTGACTTGAAAATTTCATAAAATTCAAAATTTCTATAACGTTGGCCGTGATTTTAGTCAGCATGTTGCCAACTGTTGAGCAACCTGAAAGCGCCCAATATTGTAAATGTTGGAAAACCCAGCTAGCGGAAAAAATAAAAATTAAATTAGCTATCCTTTAATGACATTTCGTAATAACAAAAATCACGCGTATTTTCAAATTAGCATAGATGGATTATTTTCGTATTGTCAAATTGGCATAGCTCGTTCAGTTTCAATTTTTTTCGCTACGTGCCACTCGGGATCCTCCAATCGTCAATAGAGGTTCAAATACCTTATTAAGCGAAATATCAGTTGATAGCTCTTTCAAATTAAAAATTGGCATGACTTTTAAGCAAATCGTTTTTGAGAAGGTAAGGGCCGTATAGAATAAGGTGGTAATGTAATGAGGCTATTCTAAACAAAATGGGAAAACTGGAACAGTGAAGAAATAAGGAGCTTTTGAAACGTTAATAAGAAAACAGAAAGAAAACTTCTATAACTGGTTGGTTTGTGTTGCTCTTTGTACTTTTAATTTATCACCTGCACATTGCTAGAAATATTTTTAATTAACTTCGAGAAAAAATGTTTGGCTGAAAATTCCATTGAAATATTTATCTGTAATCTCGATACCAGTTTTCTTGGCATGGCACAATTATTTCTCGTCACTCTTAAATAGATAGACGTTATCCTCCAGTGAACAGGTTACAAGGTTTTGGCCACTGTAGTTGCTGACAAGTTATCAATTACAGCGAGCGCAACAACCGATCAAACTTTTTCTCTAAGGATTGAGTTAGAAAAGTGCGTGCTATGAAAAGACACCGCTGTGCATTTTCTATTTTATACACATATAACCATGAACAAAATATTAGGTGATAGTCTATGTCAAACTCTCGGAGGTTTTCGAAATGATATCAGGAGTATGGCAAGTGGAAGCAATTGACGGCAAATTCTATTCAACCTTTCGTTAGAATATGTCAACATGTGTAAAATTTTTACATAGGCAACATACAATACGAAAGGTGAATGAGTTTAAGTATCTGGGTTCGATGGTAAATGTGTAAATCTCAGCGGCTGCAGATGAACAATCACAAATCGCAACGCAGGTTACCGATCATTCTCCTGTTAGCGGAGCACAAATTAACATTTCCAAGTCTCGCAAAACCAATTTAAATATCTACAAAGCGTTGGTAAGACCAGTAGTCACTTTTGAGCACAAATTAGTATGTATGATACTAGGCCCAATTAAGGATGCAGAAATTTGAAATCTGCTTCTGAATCTCGTGATCATAAATAATCTGAATCACTCTGATCTAAGTAGAACAAACAAATCTACAAGGCAGAGATAGGAAGAACACGTTTTGCTCTCCCAAAACCGTACCATAAAACAAGCGCTGGAGGCACCAATGAAGACAGGTCCTCGTGAGAGATCACCTATGGACGGCGTAGAACAGGACCTTCAAACTTTTGTTTATTGTGTCTGGAGCCCTCCTGTTGTCAATCGAGTTATCTAGAGAGAGCATTGTTGAGGCGGTCTAATAACTTCATGCGTAGCGCCAACGAAGAAGAAGAAGAATGAAAACTATAGCTACCTGAAATTTGAAAAATTTCGCAGATCATAATAATGCATAAACCTTACCGCCAACTCTATAAAAACTGTTTGAAAAAAGGCTTTTTAATAAACTTAAATCAATTCTGTAAGAACAGAGTCCTATACCGAATCACCAGTTTAGATTTAGAGAAGATCCAGGAACCATAGAACAAGTGCATAGGATCGTATCAGAAATCAGAAACTCATTTGAACAAAAGAACTACCCTCTCTTGCTCTAGCTATCACATCACATCTTATAAAAGGATTTTGCCGCCTACACGGTGGTCCTCCTTCCGTCTCGGTCGACAGCTTGCACCTTCAAAATTTGACATCTTCATTCTGTAGCTCTTTCTCGCCGTCGTCTTGCCAGCGTAATTAGGGTTTTCCACTACGGCCTACATCGGCCGACTGTTGCTGAAACACTTTTTTAATCATTCGTTGTTGTGGGAGTCACTTTATCTTATGGTTTGTACGAATCCTATATTCATTTTCCGCAACTCCATTTGGATCAAACATGCTACGAATGACCTTCCTTTCGAAAGTAGGTAACACTCTACAGTTGTTAGAGGTCAGAATCCAGCTCTCGCTTTTGAAAGCCAGCACAGGTCTAATGAGTGCTTTATAAAGTTTATAAAGTGCAAGCGTACCTGGTTGCGATAGATGTTTAGACCGCAATAGTCTTGATTCGGCATAGAAAACTTGGCCGTGATTCGGGCTTTTATTATTGCCTTAATTTATGGTCTTCGATTCCGATATTTGCCACGGAGATACTCCTGGGTGATGATACGAGTTTTGCTTGCATTGGTGCGTTTTGGTGCGTTCACTTTCAAACCATATCTTCTTGCGTTCCAATCAAGCGGTATCAAATTGTCATAGATATCGCTAGGTCTTCAGTTAAGAAGCACCATATTACCTGCATACCCAAGAATTTAACCCGACTTAAATTTTCAACGCAAAGTTTCGATGGTTTTCCTTACTACGTACTCTAGCACCAAATTGAACAGCAAAGGCGAAAGAACATCACGCTGTCGCACACCAGAGTGTCGATTTTGCACCAAAAATAACAGCGCGAGGTGAGCAAACCGGAAAAACATAGTAGTGGTTATTTTATTAATATTAGTTTGCTTGGGCGCATGCGCGTCATTTTGTTTATATATTTTTTTCAATTGAAGTGTAAAATGCGGTTTCGTGTTGTTCAAATATTTGAAAATGAAAAATCAAAATCACATAGCAAACAATCGGTTCCACTGCTCAAAAGCAAGCGAATAGAAGAGGTGAGGTAGACGTCAGTATAACAAGCTCACAACCGGTTCAACCGGAACTTTTTATTTTGGTCTAGTTGCCATTGTAAAATTGACGAACAGAATGCACAGACACATGAGCGAAAAAATACAATACAAATATAAAATTGTATATTACACACTGTATACGTACACAAAATTATTGTTCACCTTGCCAGTTCGCGCTTTTATTTTTGGTACAAAATCGACACTCTGATATTGATTCAAAGGAATCTGACTCAGTTCTTTCGACTACGATTTTTCATCGACCTTCTCAAGCATCGGAAAGAAGTAGTGCTCAGGCTGATTTTCGACTGATTTTTTTCTTTTTGGTTTTTCGTGTATATTTTTTTCACCCATCACCCGTGGTTAGCGATATCTGTCAAAGTCAATTGTTCTCAGTTAGCATTGCCATTGGGATTGTGTTATTCGACTAGGTCAAAGCCCAAACGACTTGCCGCAATCACATCGAAGTTTTGGTGAGTGCGCCTTAACAGCTTAAGGAAACACTCTTTTTTACCGAAATCGGTTTTTTGCTATTTGACGCCTCTTGACTATTTTTTATGTGGCAATGGAATAAAATTGTAGGGTTCAGCCGATGCTTCAAATATTTTAAAAATGCAACATATACAACCCTTTAAATAGTGCATATTAAAATTAAGAAGTTTAGATTGGATAAGCCTTAAGAAATTGTGTTTAATTAGCTTGTAAGATTTAAAATCATCTTCAAAAAATCCAACCAACCAACTTCCCTATTTAATTCGTCTGTCTGTCAACATTGATATGAGGTTTCTGGTGAGGCTTTTCCATCTCTTGAATCCAGGTTGTGTGTGTTTGTTTTTGTGAATGTTTTTTTTCTGTAACCGGTTTATCTTCCTCGAATGCAGTGGTCTCTATTTTTTTCTTATCTTCTACTTGAATCGTTTGGCGTCTCCTAGCATCCATGGAACCGACCTTCTTTTAACAGGATGCAATTTCCAGAATAAAACCTTGTTTCCCACCAGAATTCTGGCGATTTTAATTTTGGCGATAGTAAAGGATGAACCAATCAATTGCAATTCCGTAAAGTGATCACTTAGTAGAGGTCTTACTCCTGGTTTCGTTTATAGAGTCCGAAATATAATAGTTTGAACTCAGAAACTAATGGAGGTATATCTTCTATACAAGAAAATTGATATGATTAGTCTAGCCAACTCATAGTGCCTCAGATTAGTTGTGTAAAATTTTGAAATAAACATAAATTTTTGTTAAATTGAGAATTTTCATAATTTTTTTCATAAGCATGGTTCGAAAATTATGAAATGCACATGTAATTTGAAAATAGTTTATTATAAACATACACTCGGTTAATACGTATTACACCTGCTTAACGAAGTGTCTCATGTATTTGTACAGACACGATACGCGACGCATTTGAACAGTAAAATTTTTAGCTCCACTTGTAGTTTTAAACAAAACAAAACACATTCGAGAAAATGTTTAGCGAAAAACTATTTTCATAAAAACTTTGTTTTTACTTTTGAAGGTCGATTAAATTTTACTGATGAATAGAAGAAACTTACTCTGTCTTAAAATAAAATTAGAAAAATTAAAAATATTCTAAATAGAAAAGAGCAACTTACCATTTCGTGAGTATGCGAATGTAACATAATAAAAAAAAAATTAACGAAAATTTAAAAAATTTTATTCGCATCTGTTCATGACAATCTCATGTGTGTGTATGTGCTTTATATACATCCAAATACACGCACATGTAGTTTTCATTTCGTTTTCTTTTGTTTTTCTAAGTACTGACTTTATTTTAATGAGACATTTTTTTTTTTTTTGAATCATCATTAATTTTAAAAAATATATTTTCATTTCATTTTAATCTTACAGGCGAGACTTGGTAAATCAACAATCACGTTTTACAGAAAAATTGGAAAAAGTTGAAAATGAGAAAGTGGCGGCCCAACTTAAGCTGGAGGATCTGGAAAGTAAAATCGACATTTTGGAGAAGGAACATTCAATCAAAACATGGAACGTTGAACGTGAGTATTTTTAATACGAATTGCGGTTTATAAAAAGAATTTCGAGCTTCGTTAATTGGCTTTTTATTGGCACAATAAATAAAATTTGATTGTGCAGCGTAGTCGGAAAATATATTTCCGTCCGGTACAAAAAATATTTTTCGTTTATAATAAAATTAAAATTGGCCGAAGTTGTTTTATTGACGTACGTATAAACTAATATTTTTGTCATATTTTCGCCAACGCAACGATTTCGGATACACATTCAAAATAATTTATGTATTGCCACAAGTTCCACAAAATTGGGTAAGTTAACTTCCCTCATATCAATATAGGTTAGAAATTTAGATGCACAAATATTTGTGTTAGTTGCTTGTGTGCGGTGAATCAAGCAGATAAGTCAATATTTCAAATTAGCAGAGTTTTCTAAAATTTCTGGGAACCATGCCAAAATTTGAATTATGTTTTGTATGCGTAAACACGATAATTAAACTTAACCCAAATGATAGAATTACAGAATCGGCGTGATGAAATGTAAACGTATTTCAATTTATAAAATCGCATCGTTATTTATCGGTTAAAATATTGTGCAAATTAAATATGCGGGATTAAATTACAATTATTGCGTGAATCTGTCTATAAATGCGGGACCACAATTCAGCGTCTACACAGTGTCAAGGTGCAAACAGGTAGTGGAACCACACCTCAAATTAAATTGTAGACACTCTTTAATGAGTAATTGCAAAATACCTTGCTCGAGGATAACGGCAAAAATCGAATCCTCATGCGTTTGTTGAAGTTTAAATAAGTACAGTACAACCCCGTATAGTTTATAGCTTAATAAAATGTACTCTTGCCACACCACCGCCCTCTATAGAAAACGTGCGTGTATAATCACTCTTCTCCCTGTTCGACTACCCTCTGTCTTCAGTGCTTGTGGCGCGAATTATTGTTTCTGGAACAGAATACTAATATTTTGCGTCATTTATTACAAGCTTCGGATAATCTAATACCCTCATCGATAGTCTATAGTTGGATATTTTTGAACGTTTGCCTTACTACTTCGAATGATACCGCAGGCTGTTTTTCTTCATAGTTCCGTTATTTCTGCGCTTGATGCAACTGTGTTGAATCTGATTTGTAATGATCCATTCTGCCTCGAGCGGACTCGTACTCATATATGTTTCTTTTTGCACTTTTTCATAAAATTGTTCACGGTTTTAACGATTTAATTTTGGTTGTTATGTTGTTGATGCCTGTCCCTCACATTCTTTAAATCTCTCTATCGAATGATCATTATTGTTGTTTTTCAACCATTACGGTTCTGTCAATCAGATACTGTGATACATGAATTCCTTTGTCGTTATTCCCCGACTCGCGCCTGTTGTATGTCTAGTGATTGCTTGAATTCATGCAGTAGTATCACAACTATGAGTATTCCGTTTAACCCTAAGCACGGTAGTGTTTGTTGGTGCTGCTGTTGTTTTAGCTGCCATGAGGCTGATGTTAACTTGTTCTCCAGTGATCACTTTTAGATAGACGCAAGCTGCACGGCTGTGGTAGAAAGAATGTATCGCTTTTTCACTGATTCAACAACTTTAATTTGATATATGTCGGCTTTTGGCTTTCAGGTGAGTTAATTGACTTTCAATTCTCATGAGGTCATCGACTTATAATGCGTTAGTGACCTTGTGCTTATGCCCGAGTTGTTCATATTCTTCCATGAACTTTCTTTATTGCAGGGCTGCTCAGTCGTCGTTGTTTATGAGTTGTTTTTCCAGTTGGAGGAATCTTGACATGGCTATCTTTTATTGATTTACCTAATTTGGTATCAATTGACGCTTTCAGGTCCCCTATCATGATTAGTAAACTCATCGCCAATATGATTTGAAATATTCATAGTGCTAAACATTTTCATAGCGTTGGCCGCGATTTTACTCAACATGTTCCCAACTGTTGGGTGCCCTGAAAGCTCCCAATGCTGTTAAAAGCTATTTTTCGATGTACCTGCCATCTGTTGATCGTTTGATAAGGCGATTTAAGCATCAAAGCAACATTTTACAAATTATACAAGTTTAATCGTGTAATACAAGAACGAACTAAGTGAAAATAAAATATATTCATAATGGGAGAAAATAATAAGTTACAACGTTCAACCCTGAAATTGCGTTCACTACAAGAAGTAACGGTACATTTTGAAACAAAAAGTTGCGCACTATGTACAGAATTGGATACGGATCGTTGGCATCATTTTGATTGCGTAGGTGCCACATCCAGTATAAGTGAGGTGCTGCATTGGTTCTGTCCAGCCTGTGTAGAGCAGAGAGTGACACATGCCGGAGCAATGGCGAAACTCATATAACTCAGGGAGCAACGAGGCAAAAACAGTCAAGAGTGGGACTACAACAGTACGGGATTTAGAGGTTAGATCTCAAAATTCACAAAATTCAAAACGTGATAATAAAGTATCAAAAAATAGGGCGTTAGTACTGTCTTATTTAGAAGAACGACGAGCATTGGAGGAAATACGTGCAAAGGAGGAGGAGAAAATTCTCGAGTAAAAAATGCGTAGATTGAATGATCAATGGGAACGTGACAAACAATATCTGGAAGAAAAGCAAAAGCTTTTAGAATTATCAGACCGGTCTAGTAGCATTTCTGACGAAGATAATTTAAAACATCGAGGGCAACAATGGGTCAATTCGGTAGATCATTCTCATGATGAGAAAAGTATAAACGATAGTAAAATGACGTCTTCAGCTGATGATAAGACAAACTAAAAATTTCCGGGTCTATTCGAGAGCCACAGTCAAAACTAACGAAGTTGCAACCTATCCGACAAAGGAATGTTCAGATAGAACCGTATAGTAATGAAGAGCTGCTACATTCCTGATTCAAGAAGATAGAACCCAACTATTCTGCAGACAAGTGCACCGATGAAACTGATCACTTGCGTAACGCAACCGGTAAATTAAATCGAGAATTTACTGACAATAAACAAATGATGTTTCCAGACCAGATGACTGGAGGAATTTATTTTAAATCAAATTCGTTGAACAATCAAGAGCAAATAACTAGCGGTGATCTAGATCACTTTAGGGTGAATTAACAGAAATTGGCCATATTTTGGACTAACAGCAGCAATATCCGTTGATAACTAGGCAAAGTGTGTATACAAGACAATGTCTAGAAAGTTGCCCGAAAAATCCAAATCCAAGTAAAACCGATTGGGACGATGAACCAGTAATAACAATGAAGCAGAATCCACTCCGTCGGAATGGCCTATATTTATATCAACATATACACGTATACAACATAGTTATACGGGCTGACTAATGGTGAAAGCCTGCAAAGACTGGAAAATGTTTAAGGAGTGACGCAAGGGATGTGATGAAAGCCTATTTATATTTTCCACATAATGTGCCCCAAATTATAAAGATATTGAAGATGCTTTGCACCTTTGTACAACAGCAATAGCGCGCCAGAACGAGGAACATCTGGACAACCCAACACTTATGCGAAAAGTCGTTCAAAAATTACCAGCACAACTAAAATTGCAATTCAAGGTCAAATGGCAATCGGCCAACCTACATACGCTTAGCGATTGGTTGAGTTTAAAGGCTGAAATGGCGGGCACAGTGGTAACAATATCCTCATCACAGCTACAAAAGTTTGACAAGTTTGAAGCACAGCAAGGAAATCAAAATAGACAAAAACATGTCAATACTATTCAGTGTGGAAACTAAAGCTTCGAATGATGGCCAGGCCAAGCTCGAGGAGGCGGCTGTTGCTGACCATACATGTAAATTCGTCAAAACAGCTGATAATAATCAAACATGCGTTTTGAAATGTGAGCTTGCACACAAAAATGTCCAAAAGACATCAGTTTTGGACATACAAGCTTCGTGTAGAATGTGAGATAGACGGATGTAAAGAAAACCATCATCAATTGTTGCATAATGCGTAGTACACAGAAACTACAATTCAGCAAATCATGTTACTACGAAATCAACAGGCTTGGTCGAGATTCATCAACCACCACAAAAAATACACTTCTGTAGTGGTATTACATGCTGGAGAAAGTAGCTTCAAAACATTCTTCGATGAGGGTTCCAGTGTAACTCTGCTAGACGAGGTGGCAAATAAGTTAAAACTCGATGGTCCACAAAAGATCCTAGAATTAAAATAGACAGGCAGTACAACACGGACAGAAAAACGCAGTCGTCTAGTCGATCTGGAGATTTCAGGTGTTTCTAACAACGACGTGTTAAAGACATTAAACGTCTACACGGTTGCACGCCTCGCTCTTCCAGCGCAAAGAACGGAAATTGATAGTATACCACTACCAAGTTCAGTCACTTACAAAATATGCAGTTTGTCTGCTATGAACATGCTAGGCCTAGAATTTTAATTGGGTTACAACACTTGCATTTAGCAGTGCCACTTCAGATTCGAGAAGGCCATATGGGGGAACCAATCGCTGCCAAAACACGTTTGGGATGGGCAATTTTCAGTAAACTTAACCAAATCCAAACTAAATGTATCAATGAGCATTTAGTAAGTGAAGAAGTTTTTCTCATTAGAAAAGGTGGCCGTTAAAATTCCAGAGAAATGAATTGCTCAAAGGAAAACGAACGTGCTCGGGAAATTATGGAAAGAACTGCAAAGAAAGTTAGTAATCATTACGAAACCGGTTTGTTATATGGCGGAGCAATAATGTTGCTTTCCCAAACAGCTACTCTATGGCCGTGAGGGGACTAGCCTGTTTGGAAAGAAAACTTGAAAGAGAACCAGCTTTGAATGAGACAATTAAAAAGCTGTTGAAGGATTATGAGGAAAATGGGTTTGTTCGGCATACCGATTTTCACAGTTACCAATTCGAATAAGCCAGGGAAAAATCGATTAGTGTTGGTTCAGCAGCAGAAGTAAACATAACATCGTTAAATTCCGCTTTACTGAAAGGGCCAGATTTATTTGTTCCACTGGCGCACATAAAAGAAATGTTCCATCAAATTGGAATATTAGAGGAATATTAAAAGTCGCAACAATTTCTCTGGCACGACGGAGGAAAAGATCAACAACCGGATGTTTATGTCATCAGAGTAATGACATTCGGGGCAACATGCTCGCCGAGCTTGGCACAGTTCGTAAAAAACCTAAACGCTATGAAATTCCAGGAAGAGAGTCCAGAAGCGTCAAATGCGATCTGTCATAATCATTTCGTAGACGAGTGGCTCGACAGTTTCTCGTCGGAAAAAGAGGCCATAAAATTTGCCAAAGAAGTGATTCGAATTCATTCACTCGATGGGTTTGAAATAAGAAATTTCTTTTCAAATTCTAGACGAGTATTACGGGAACTGGGAGAATCTGAGCCACTAACGGACAAGAATTTGAATATTAGCGGAGAATCTGATGATGCGAAAGTGCTCGGAATGTGGTGGTCAGTTACAGATGATATTTTCTACTATCGTGTAAATTCAATAGTGAGATCATGGATGGTACAAGAAAATCTACAAAACGGGAAGCTCTTTGAACTTTAATGATGGTCTTTAAATTGCGTAATATATTAGTATTACCTGAACTAAGGGAGTTAAAGATACCAAGAAGCTACAACAAGACGAAATTTAAATCACTTGATCTGCACGTATTTGTCGACGCCAGTGAGGTGGTAGCGTATGCAGCTGCTGTATATTTTCGCTTCGAATATGAAGATGGTATTCACTGCGTGTTCAGGACCAATGTCCATTCCTAGACTGGGGCTAAAAGCGGCCCTCCTGGGCACTCGTTTAGCGAATATGATATGTTACGCTTGCACTTTAAACCAACGATTAGATGGTTCTGGTCTGACCCGAAGGACGTGCTTTGGTGGTTAAGATCAGATCACAAACGATATCGACAATTTGTTGCATAGGAGTAATATACTTGAATCAACTGATGTTTCACAATGGCGATGGGCTCCGACTAAGTGCAACGTAGCCGACAATGCTACGAAGTGGAAATCTGAACCTACAGTGTTCCGAACGCATAGATGGTTTGTGAAACCCATGTTTTATATGAAAAACTTCTTGCTGCTTACTCAGCATTAAAGCATTTCAGGTATTTGTTGGAGGATCGTGGTTTTGTGATTTACACTAATCATAAACAGACAAGGCATCGCCCCGATAAAGACGTAATTTAGATCTTATTTCACAATTTACCACCGAAATCCGTCACATTTCTGGTCGTGAAAACATTGTTGCTGTAAAGCATCAGCGTGTTGGGGAAATTCGTTTACCATCAAAGTTAATATTTGAGAAAATTGCTGAAAGTCAACCTGGTGATGTTGAACTTAAACAACTATTATCCATACCAAATCTCAGATTCGTTAACATAACTTTGTTTAGTTCTGCTACAACTATCACGTGCGAAAGTTCAACTGGTGAAATGCGACCACACGTTCCTGATCAATTTCGTTACCAAATTTTTGTCGAATAGTCGATTTCGACAGGGACATCTGAACGTTCGCAAAATCTGTTCAACCTTGTCAGAAATCAAAAATTACATGTCTCAGGTTAATTCTCCTCAAGGGAATTACGAACTGGCAGCAAATCATTTTTATCAAATCCATGTTGGCATTATTGGTCCGTTAGCATGTTGGCATAATGTTGGCATAAGTTTTTCCAATACCTGATATTAATTAAATCAGAAACAGTATAAGCTAGAATTATTTACAGCAAATTTATTTGTCGTGTTGGTCTTCCATCGGCTATTACCACAGATAGAGGCGCACAATTCAAGTCTCAACTGTTCTCGGACTTATGAAAAAATTGATTGGTTTTGACTACAAGAGAACTATAGGGTACTATCCAGCTTGTAATGGAATCGTATATTAATAAATAAATATTAATAAAACCAAATTTTAATTAAATTATTGTTGATATCTGTTGTGTGAATTAATGGAAATTCAAGACCGGATCACATTGGAGTTTACACATTTATTGGGTGTACAAATAAATTTCCGACCTTTTTAGATAGGTGTCGTTAGTATCACTGCTTGCATATTATTCAATCGGGCAATACATGTTTTTTGTAGGTTAGATGTCAAGCTTGAATAATTACTAGTGACATTTGTTCAAAGCGTAAACAACAATTATTTTCATGTAATTGAAGATGTCGAATTTTGTGCCAAAAAACAACATTTGCGAGAAGTTTTACTTCATTATTTTAAGTTGAAGAAAAATGCAGCGGAAACAAATCGTTTGCTTGTGGAAGTTTACGGTGAACATGCGTCATCGAAAACAACATACAAAGACTGGTTTCAACGATTCAAAGTTGGTGATTTTGACGTAAGAGACAAAGAACGTGAAGGCAGACCAAGAAAATTTGAAGATCCAGAATTGGAAGAATTGCTTGATGTGGACCCTTGTCAGACTGAAAAACAATTGGCAGAAGAGTTGAATATTACCCAACAATGTGTTTCGCAACGTATACATGCAATGGGATTGGTTCAGAAGCTGGGAAATTGGGTGTCACACAAATTGAAAGAAAGGGACATGGAACGTCGGAAAACTATGTGCGAATTGTTGCTTCAACGACAACAAAGGAAGGGGTTTTGCATCGGATCATCACTGGGGATGAAAATGGATCCATTATGACAGTCCAAAGCGCAAAGCAGCGTGGGTTCCAGGCCCGTCGACGCCAAAAGCAAATATCCATGGTTCGAAGGCGATGCTTTGTATTTGGTGGGATATGAAGGGTGTCGTCTATTATGAGGTGCTGAAAGAGCTTGAAGCCATTACGGGACAAGTTTGTCGACGACAACTGATGGCTTTAAAGCAAGCTCTAGCTGAAAAACGACCGGAATGGGACAAAAAGCACAATAAGATTATTTTGCAACATGACAACGCTAGGCCACATGTTTCTATAAATGTCAAAAATTACTTGGACAGGCAGAACTGGGAAATTCTACCCCACCTGCCGTATTCACCAGACATTGTTCCCTCTGATTACCACTTGTTTCGGTCGATACAATCAGCCCTGGCACAGCAGCACTTCACTTCATCTGAAAACGTCAAAAAATGGGTCGATGACTGGATCGCCTCGAAACCACTAGACTTCTTCCTTCGGGGAATCCGTTTATTGCCTGAACGATGGGTGAAGGTTATAGCTTCCGAAGGAACATACTTTGAATCAAACATTCTTTTATTCTCTACAAAAACTGATGCCTTTTATTTCAGTAAAAAAGGTCGAAAATTTATTTATACACTCAATACATAAAATACGGCAGCCATCTTAATGTGCTCAGTTTGCAGTTTACCAATTGGAGTCAGATTAATGCGTACATTACAAATACGATAGCAGTCTCCACAGGCTTCCGTATGTGTGTAATGTGCTTGCGAAATGAGTAGGTTCGTAAGTTGACTGCTTTCGTGTGTATGGCAGATTTGATTCATTGAGCCGCCCTCAGACCCTTAGTATACCGTCGCTGCCGATGAAAGAGTTTAAAGATCGAAGCGAGCCCTTATCTAATAAATGTTCTCTGGATTGATACCTTGATATCTCCTCAACGAATTGTGATTGTTGTACTATAGCTTGACCCAAAACTCGAATGCCCAATTGAGCTTGGGCTCAATGATGAAGCCTCTCAAATGTGTTGTCGTACTGAGATGTCGATGTTGGATGAGTCATTGCTGAAGGCCGTGACAAGAAGTAATTTTCCTCCATACATACATTTGAACCTGTGGCAAGGCCTCGATCTGGTCTTGTACGCCGCAGAATTCATTTGGCGCGAGTTGTCATTGCACGTTGCATGCTGAGAAGTGCTATTGGTAAGAGCACGCTCATTCCTTCTAAGAATCCTAGCAGTGTGTAATGATGCGGTGCGACTATATGTTTACATGAATGATTTAGCATATATTCAACTTTGTATGGTTGCAGGTTGGTTGTTATACAGTTTCTGCGAAGTTACATTAGTGACTCGCGTTGGTATGACTATTCATTGTTTTGCATTTTCCACAGACCTTACATTTTGTATTTGTTGCCAACAAGGTTAATCCTGTCCGATTATATTTGGGTAGAAAGTTTGCGGATATTGATGGACTTTTCGCGAAACACTGATTCTAATGCGGTAAATCACTATAAGTGTTAACGATATCTCATCATATAGTCTTAAAGATTCGGAGTCGAGCTTCCCGGTTATAATATGTATATGATGGTTTGATCCTAAGAGTTGATGTTGGCTCCCATGCATTTCTTAATGCATGCAGGTACTCGTTGGTGGTATCGTAAAACGAGCGAATGGCGTTGGCAAATTCAGTACCGGTTATCCCTGGTGAAATCAATGTATGGAAGAGCCTTCCACCTATGTCTCGATTATCGTATCTTTCTTTGATATTCCATCACACTTTCTGTTTACATATTGTCAGCTATTTTTATTCTATTCCATGTTCCACTCAAATACACCTTGTAAAAATCGGTTTAGAGGCGAATTCTGGGAATCAAAGTAACCGACAATTCACGAGTAGATAAAATAGTAACCAAAATAATTAAATGTTCCAAGCAATCGTTAATTAGTTTTTCGGCATCTTAAACAAAATTCACATAAAAAATTTTATTTGTAATGATGACATTGAATTTCAACTAAAATTATGGGGAACGCAAAAAGTAGAAGTAATGATTTTTGGCTCTCAGCTGCATTAAGCAATGCCATTAATTCAAAAATATTTTTTTTATAAATTTCAGGACTACAAGCTGAACTAATTTCTGCATACACGGAGGGTGACTGTGTTCGAAAACGATTGAAACAACACGAGGAAGAATTAACGGCGTCGCGCGGCCGATGTTCTGAACTAGAAGAAGAATGGAGCACCAAATTTGGTAAATCGATTTCAAACATCAATAAATATTTCATTTAACAATTACATATTACATTTTTGTTTAGACGAACTGCAAACCAAATATGATGAGACCCAAGAGCGATTGATTGAAATAAAGAAATTTTGTAGCGAATTACAAATTCAACTGGCGGAAGCTAAAACTGATTTAGAAAAATCGCATAAAGAAATCAGTGATCTAACGGAGCAACATGAAAAACAACAAAAAGTTCTGCAGCAGGCGATCGATTCGGCCATGTGCGATAGATCTGAATCCGAAATTAAATGGAAAAAAGAATTTGAACAACTGCGGAGTGTTAATTCGGAACGGGAGGAGCATTTAATGGAGGATTGTGAATGGCAATTGCGGAACATGCAAAAGATATGTAAAGATAAAGTAGAATTAGCTGAAAGGGAAAAGTTGGAAATATTAAGTCGGGCCAAAGAAATAGAATTAGACGCTTATGATAAATACGATCAAGTTGAACATTTAAAATCGTGCGAGGCAGAAGTAAACCAGTTACGGGGCCTTTCGAATGCGCAACGCGAATCTATACAATCTATGACAAAACAAATTGAAGAATTAAATGCAGACCTACAAGCAGCCACGGAACGGGCTGAATCAGAAATTGAAAATATGAAAAAAATGAAGTGGCAGTGCGACATGGCCATTTATGATAATCAACGGTATACAACACAAAAAATTGAAATGGAAACGATGGCAATTGCTTGCCAATGGGAAAAGAAACTACTTGAAGAAATGGCTCGCTTGACGAATGAGCTAAATCAAATACATGGCGAGGAACGTCAAGGCGCAGTGGAAGAAGCGCGTGACGAAGGTCTCAAACAACTAGCCGAAATGAAGGCTAAATATGAAGAGATTGATGCACAACGAAATGCAGAGATTGCATCTCTAAGAAAGGCATTACAAAATAAACAAAACGATTTGGAAACGTTACAATCCAAAGCCGACACCCAATTAGTACAGGTGCGTATGTTTTTGGAACGTGCCGAGCATGAACACCAAGCGGTCCAAGATCGCGAAATGGAAAAACGCGAGGTGGAATTAAATGAATTGCGACAAGAACATAAAAATGACAAACAATACTTGGAAGAACAGTTTCGCGAGAGGTTACAGCATGTCAAAGACGAGTTTTCGGTTGAATTAACAAATACGTCGACGGAACTAACCGAAAAACATAAAAAAAGTTTGCGTAAGTACATTTTAAATAAAATATGTTGAATCGGTTTTTATTATGCATACCGTGTCGCATTTTGCGTATTTTGCAGAGAATCAACGCCAACAATTGCAAAAGGAAAAGGATGAGGCACTGCAAGCAATGGAACAGAAATATAAACATAAATTATCCGATTTGGAAAATAAGTTAAAGTAAGATACATGCCACGTTTTTGAGTTTACTATGAAAAGAAAATTTATACAACACCAAAAATTACGATCGATCAACAATTTTGGCCTTGGTGTTGTACCAATTTTCATTTCAAATCATTTTCTTTTTGTTTTTTGTTATGATCATTCAATTTTTCATTTTCTTTTCAAACACAAAACAAATATGGTTTCTATTAAAAAAAAAACAAAAAAATTAAAACTCCACACTGTCGTAGAGGTCTTACGGATGATAATTGTAGATTGTTACATCTCACCACCACAAAGTACAGTGATATAATCAAAAGGGCGTGCTTATCATTATCATCATCATTATTAATATTTTATCTAATTGATTCATATCTAATCTCATGTCTATGTTTTATGTTTTTTTTAATTGTTGTACATATTTATGCAAGTAATTGCGATGATCGTAGTACTAGTGGTATTAGTAGTAGTAGTAGTAGTTGTAGTAATAATAATATTAACTCTAGATCCGCAGAGAAGTAATCTTGTTGCCATGAGCCAAGTTGACTGTTGCCCAGAATCGTTTACAGTCCTAACAGTCATTTTCATACCAAACTAATATTTTACGTCTTTCGTCTATCTTCTTCCTATATATAATCTTGAGTTAGTTTCTCGTATTTGTTTTATTTTGTAAAGTAGTTGTTTATGTTAAATGTGCATTGAGTACTTACACATTTTGTTAACGGATATTTTTTGTTTTTGTAAAACGCCCAAAAAATCCTAAATACAATACGATTTTTTGATAATTTCTTTAGAGAGCAAGAATTTTTACAACAACGAACAGTTGATGAACTAAAATCTGCCCATAAAATGGAACGAACAATACTAGAGCAACGTGATCACCAAAATAATAAAGAAATTGAAACTCTACATCGTAAATGTCGCTGCCTGACAAATTTGTAAGTCTAAATAAAATAATAATTATATATAATTAAATTAATTAACTTAAAATTTATTATTTGACCACAGATTTGAGGAAATGCGAATGCGTTATGAACGGCGCGATCCGCGCGGCGAAGATTTACGTGAAATTGAAGAATTAAAAAATCGTTGCGATCAACAAGAAAACGATTTACGTAATTTGACCGAGCGCTTGCGTGAATTTCAATTAGCCAACAACGATCAATCGAATCAGTCAACCCGTAAAAATACGAATAATAAAAATCAGCAAAGGAAAAATTCTCAGCCCAATATCAAAGTAGTTCAGCCCCGCAATAATATCGATGTTATATACGAGGAAGTTGAACCCGATAACCCATCAAATGGACCATCAGGATTTAATTCCATCAATAACACCATTGATCAAATTGTTGAAAATAATATTGCAGACTAGTAAATAATTTGTAATTTACTTGCATAAGGTTGTTTTATTTGTATGCAATATACTCGTGCCATTTAACAAGATTTATTTATTACGTTTTGTATTTAATATTTAAGATCACAACACAATTTTATGAAATCAGCGAATAATTCAAATTTTTTGTAGTATACCTAATTTGAATTGTGGCGTATTGATAACAAAAGGTGTCTAATTTAATTTATGTATTACGAATAAATAGTACAATCACAGAAATCACTGAATACCGAAAGTTTGGTATCCTTCTGATGTTCTGATATACGATTTGGAAGATGGCCGTCTAGGACAATGCCCAAGGTTTGCGAATGTTGCAATCAATTGGCTCTCATTTCATATTTTCAAGGCTTTCTAGTACAGCAGCATCGAAAACTAGAGTAGAGTATTGTAAAGATAGGGCATCTACGAGACTGGTTATATCAAGTGATAGGCTACCTACAGCATCTTCCAGATTGTATTGCATATTGTTGTATTATATATCTTAAATATTATTTTATCTTTTATTTTTTTAATAAATGAGGACCCTTTAATGGTTTCTGTTTTCTTTTTTACAAAATTTATACACAAAAAATAAATCAAAAAAATTGTAAAATAAATGTAAATAAAAATAATTTATTTCCAAGAATATTTTTTAGATCAAAAATTGTACGATTATCTTGTTTTCACCATTAGCAAATCGCTATGAGTATGAAGCAAGCATACCTCAAACACATAACCGGCGCTGGTCGCCGCGCTTCGGGTCTGTTTCAGTAAAAAAATAGAAAAATTTTCTCTTTGGCGCCCATCATTGTGGTTGCTAATCTATCCAAGGGACATCATGAAGTGGTTTCAATAATCTTCGTTTCTTTTCTTCTTTACCTATAGAGAACTAGTTTGTAGATCTGACGGCAAAAAAAAATTAAACTTATTGGGCCTATTTTTGTATGTTAATTTTTATTTTCATAAAGTATGCCGTGCTAAAATTTCATCAACCGCAACGAGCTTATTTTTAATGCACTAGATGTCACTACCCCGGACATTTATAGTTCTACCAATTTAAAAATTCAAAAATAATCCAATTTGAAAATATACGCATGATTTGAAGGATAGCTAATTTAATTTTTATTTTTTCAGCTAACTGGATTATTTCCAATTTTTACAATCGTCAATAAAACCGGTTTGATAGGTAAAGGCATAAAGCAAAATATATATATGTACATATATTCCTTTTTCAACCAAGAAAACAAAAAAATTGGCTCAGTTTTAGTCCAAACCACACAAATGTGTGAGTAAAAAACCATAGTATGTAATGGCGTTGTTGATAAAAAATTTCGCTTTATTTGAAGTAAAACCAACACAATTGTGTGTATAGATAGTGTTTTTTTTTCGGATGAAAATAAGTTAAAAAGGAATTCACAAATGTGTAAGTTGGTTCAAAAAACATATAAAACTAAGTTTTTGACATGGTACTTTTGCCATACCCGCACAATTGTGTTAGTAAATCACTAAAGGGATATAAGAGGACTCATGTAGAGATTCCGAGGTTAATCTATTTTACTTTTGGCAACCTGTATTAGCCTAACAAGAACAATAAACTATAAAATAACTATGCCGATATGTTTATAAGATTCGTATATATGGATTAAATATAGAAAAAAATTAAATTTGTGTATATAAATATATTAAAACTATAAAATAAGATTAACCTCGGAAAAACCTGCTTATAAAATTTGCACTACTTGATTTCTCTTATATATTTATTGCTCGATGGTAAAGGGGAAAAAGAAACGAAGATTGAAGTCAACTTCATGACATCTCGTGTGAACGCATAGAATATGCGACTGCATTTGTTTTATTTCAGCGCCGTCTATGTTCAATCGTCTATGTTCGAAATCACTTGCACCGAAATCACCTATGGAAAAAGATTATGATAAATGAATAAAACTTATTCAAAAGCCAAACGAATCTATTGCAAATTACGTCACCGTAATTCGAGTGTATGTGCCTACTTGCAAATTCAATTGTAAAGGGTCCGCATCAATTCCGCAGATACATTTCTGCTTCCACAATTCACAAGCTATTCAGGGATTAGTAGTTCACAAGATATTTCAGGGATTAGAAATTCAGTTCGAACAATTCAATTCGAATAAACAGCAATATTGGAAATCCAAAATTTCAAATAATCGAGAATCACGAAGTCGTTTTCATTAACGAAGCAGCATAGTTCAAAGCTCGGTCGAGATCAGTCGAGATTCCGTGATCGAATCGACTACCACACATTAAGACTAGCGAGTCTTTGCCTACTCTTCGCACGCAACAACCACGACACCTGTAGTTGCTATAATGCGACAAGGACAAACACTACTGCAAACACTGCAAGAGAAGAGGACACATGAAAAACGTTTGTATCACGACTCTACTGAATAACCGCAGATGGTAAACACAGTGTGGACTCTAGTAGAGTGAAACTACGTCCAAAACGTTCATGAAATATGCGAAGATCGTCCAAAATCCGACACATTAAATTAAAATAGAGTGAAATTTTAAATCACAAAATTGGGAATATTCCAAATATATAGTGCACCATCCAGGGATGTCAAGCCAGTATTCCACAAAGCATGTGAAGTGCCATTCTCACGTAGAGAACAAGTCATGAAAAAAATAATTGCACTGGATTAAGAGAGCATCATTACGAAAGTGGATACCTCTGATTTGGGTTCGTCCTTGGTTTGCCTTCCAAAAACCGGATAATAGCGTTCGATTATAAAGTCGCCATAAACAAACGACTCGAAAATGCTAACTACCCGATTCCACGTATTGAGAAAGTCCTCAATAATCTAAGAGATTCTAAGTATTTTGGGACGCTGGAATTATACAAAGCTTTCATCACGATCAAATGTATGAAGAAAGTTCAAAAATTCAAACGATAACCAGTCACAAAGGTAGGTACAGATTTAACCGAGTCCATTGAATACTCAATCAATTGAATTGCTCCAAGCATTTGACGACACGACAACCTATTTATTTTGATGGCAATGCTATCAGCGGTTGATTACTTGTTTTGAGCGGACGACGAAATGCAATCTTCACTGACCTGCACGTAGCTATCACTGGACTAATAATAGGTTGGTAGTTATGTAGGCAGCACTAAATGGAAATTTATTGAGCAATTTATTGAGCAAAAATCTACGCGGTACAGAACGAGTATTGCTCAAGGTGTAATCCAGTATGGAAAAATTTAAAGAAGATTTACACCTGAAGGATGATTTTTATTGCAAGGCAAGGAAAAATGAAATCGCATCTGTTGACGTCCATTTCCATTGAGGTTCACAATTTGTTAAGGAATTTCTGTTCTGTTGGTAAAAAATCAATTTATAGACAAAACACTTCAATTCTACGAAAGGCGACAATTTTATTTCGTTATAGTCAAGAGAGCGGTGAAAGGCCTTTGATTTTTGTAATCAGATTAAAGCAATAGCAGTCAGTTGTGAATTTGGATCGGAGTTAAATTTTGTTTTGAAATAGCGTTTTATTTGTGGTCTTCTAAAGGGATCTGCTTGCGATCGAATTTCCGAGGAAAATCCTGAAAGCCTTACATTAGACGAAGCAATGAGACTGGTAATAAACCGAGGAAGCAGTGAGGAACTGAAAAGATCGGGGATTCATCATATCGGAACGAGGTCTAGTGACCAAAAGAGACCAGCATATGAAGCATGCACATATACCAATCACAGTTTTAACTTTTTCAAGTTTAGAAGGCAGAAGTGCACAAGTGTGGCAACAAGGGTCATATTCAAGAAATATGCCAAAATAAGGTATCGAGCACTTTAAAAAAAATCGAAGAAACCATTTCACGCGGAGGATGCGGGTGATTCGGCGTGCTAAAGAAACATAAATGCGGGAGGCTAAATCCTCTGACAATATTTGACAGTAGCGAGGAAATGTTGTTCGTTATTTGTGAACTGGTGTAACTTCGAGTTTGAAATTGTTACCGGATCAGCATAGCAACATTGCTGCTAAATAAGGAAAAATTCTCAAAGTATCAGCTGATGCGTATGAGTCTATTTTGAAAGCATATATAACGGGTCCTGTTATCAAAGTAAGTCCTTTTTGATTAAATTTGGAATTGAATTTGAAAATTCAAGTTAATTCCATAAATCAAGAATATAAGTTAAATGCTCGAATGTCATAAAGAGCTTTTTGATGGAAAGTTAGAAAGATATCCAGGCGCCGAAATTTCACTAAAGAAAGAAGAAGAGTTTTGACCTAGCGTGTTTCCACCACCATATTAGTATAGCACAATATTTAACTTTTACCGAGCGGGGAACAACTACATTTGGTCGGATTCTTGGAACCCGCAAACCTGAAAAAACTACGTTAATGAATGCCTTACGGTCCACTTCCTTGACTATATGAAAGAGGCCTATCATGAGTTCCAGTCAAGTCTATCGAACGAATTTAAAAACATTATGGTGGTTGTGGTTCTGGGAACCCTTGGGATGGGAACGTCTGCGGCTGATATTGATGCGTGCTATCGGATCAATAGGACGCCAGATTCTTTCATTGTACAGTTCGGTAGTGTTGTGGTCCGCGATATGTTATGCACAGTTACTACAAAAGTACAAATCTAAAAATAATCGAAAGTTATTGGAGACGAAGTTCACTCAAGAATATTTCTCGATGATAATCTCTCGCCATAAAATTGCTGGCGTAAACCGCTTCTACCTTGGCCTTAAAAAAGAGAGGCAATTGTTGAAGGAGGCTATATTCAATGACCCGTGTCCGTATTATCACAATGAGTGGGAGGAAGTTCCTTGTGCAGCTACAGGATGAGGTGCGTCAAAATTTGGAAATCTTGACGCATCATCGCTCATAGCCATCATGTCTCTTCCATTTTTATATTAACATTTCTCATTATTATTTGATTGATATTTGAACTGTATCAACATTTTGTCTCATCTTATTTTTTCAGTGTGACGGGCTCTTGTATTCCATTGGACGGCATCATGTGATGTCCTTCGATTTCAATAGTTGATATCCTATTGCTAGTAACAATTCTGTGTTGCGGACTTCGCTTCAAAAGGGTGGGCAACGAGTCTCTTGGCTGAACATCTGAAGAAAATTGATGAGGTACATATAGTATCCTTAATGATGCCTATGATACCTCCGAGTCTTGGCTTAAATCCAGCATCTCCAGTAATGTTGTTTTTGTCCCAGGGCATAGAATCTTCCGTCGATATTCTGTGGCGAGAGATTGGAGAGGTATGAGAGTTGGGGGGTGTCGCTCTTTTTGTTTCGACTAAATTTAGGGCAAAAGTAGAACACAAATAGGTTAATTCCTCTTTTCTGGAATTTTCATTTGTCCACGTTATTATGGTGGACATTAAACTGCTTATTGGGATAGTTTATCGGGCCAGTGGTGGTTTAAATAGACTTTTGCAGAGGGTGGAATGCTCGATCGTGGATTGTGTTAAACCTTCCTATTTCGATATTTTTTGAGACAGAATTTTTTTCGATATTCTTTGAGGATTTTATTTCTTCATGATGAGTGCCTATCCCTGTTTGGTTCTCCTCTTGATCTGTTTTGGTGCGGGTCCTTCAATTTCGCACCATTCCTTCATATTTGCCTATCTTTGACTTCCCCTTGAGGCCGATCAGTATCCTCCTCGCCTTGTCAATGGTTTGTAAGCGTCCAATCAAGGACCAACTCATGTCCAGATGAATAGCGACCTAACGACGATCTCCTCGTGGACCAAACAAACCATTTGGATATTAATCCCTCTGAAAGTCAGACGATGGCTTTCTATCGTTACCCGATCAGTGATCACCCATCTTCTCCACCCCAGTTTGGGTTGTGTGGTGAAAAATTTACTTCCATTTTAGCCGCGCTCCGAATTGGTCAACTCGCTGGCTATGCCTTTCTTTACATATGGTTATTTTTGGATACTTACATGGGTAACCGTGATAGATTAAATCTTTGCTTTAATTCATGCATAGGATTTATATTTTGTCTCAGGTTGACACCGTTTCCAGTCCTGCTTTTCAGTTTTTGGGAATTTATTTTCTTAAATTTCTGAAGCTTAGAATAGTCGTGTATCTGTTTAAAATCTCATTGCAATGGCGCCCGTCCTATCTGGCGGATGACCAGGAGCCTAGTTCTTAATGACTGGCCGTCTTTAAGAACTAGGCTTGTGCTAATCCCTATCCAGGCCTTTAATATTATGGAAACATCCTCACGATTTCGTTTGTCGAATTCTTTACCATTAGCGGTTAGGGAGGCTAGCGACTGGAAGGCCACGACTGGAAGGCATTTGGCCCTTTTGCGCTTTTAATTTAATTAATTTTTGATACAATGAGCTACTTGTAAGTTTTAAATTAAATTTAATAGATTGTATGGCTTTGGCCTTAATGTATTTTTTGGTACCAAAATAAATAATATTTTGGTTTTAGAAATCTCCCATTTGGAAGGATGAGTACCGCGTCGTTACCATAGAAGACATTGCACGAACTCATTTCCGACTCTGAGGTTTGCACAACCTTAAATACATAGCCACATTTTGTGTAGCATATTTGTATATAAAAGTTTCGAGAAGTCAAGGTCTAATTTTAAAATGGAAATAATTATAATAACGATTACAAAATGCCTTATCTTTCCGCACGTACCCCAAAATTACAAATGCATTAATTTTATTAGATAAGGAAATGCAATAAAATATAACATTTGGAAGCGATTTCAGCCAATTACACCAAAGACGACCCATTCGGGTGCAAAGGTGTCGACCCCTAGAAAGCGTTATTTTCAGAGACACAGCAACCAGTGGAAAACAGAAAACTTTCAGTGCTGCAAAGGATTTAAAAGTTATGAAAAACGACTCTGATCATTTGAATGAATGAAATGTATTTATTTCTTTGATTGAAATTAAAAATTTATTTTGTTGCAAAAATAGAAACAAAAAAATAAATTATATAAAATAAATGTTCTCCAACTTCCAAGAAAAAAAAAATATAATAGATGGATGTAATTTTTTAACATTGAGGAGTATTTACATATTAATTATAGCTATATCATCTTAATTTATACATAATCATATACTTTTAATAGTTTAATAATTTTAGCGTACAAAAGAAACGTAATAAATCAATAATATAAAAAAAATTAGTTGTTGTCAATTAAAAAATCACAACATATTTTATCTAATAAATATATAAATTAAACATCAACTCAAAATAAATATCTGAATAAATCTGGAATCGTTTTGTATGTAATGTAGTTATTTTGGTTGTGATTTGAATTTTGATAATGCTATTTTTAATAAAAATATGAACAACTCTAAAATTTCTCCTCTTCAAGACCGTGTTTGAAGAACATCAAAACGGGCACCGAATTACCCTCAATTTCGCGATATTCCAGCAAAGCAATCATGCCATCGCAGTCCATAGATTCTCCTGTGAAAAATTGGAGTTCCTTAAATCGTCCCAAAATTTCTTTCATTACTTTATTCATGTTTGTTTTGAATATGTCGACTTCAGCAGGCGAGTTCTCCTCGAGGTTGGTCACGACTCTACAATTATTAACAAAATAAATCGTTCGTATGAGAAACATATTTATTCTGGGTCATTTCATAAAATGTAATGGTCTTCAGGTCATGAATAAATTATGATTAAAACTTAATCATGGTTTTAAGACCATACTTATTTTAGCACTCAACAGATTTGTCGTCCTATTGTGAACGAACAACAAAATAAACAAAATTGAATGCAAATTAAAAATTAAAGCTCATGTCTGAAATATGTAGGTACTACTAAAACATATGGTTGGCTTATTCATACATCTGCAGCATTTTACTTTTATCGCACCATTGCGCAGTGTCCCACATATTTTAGTAGTACGTCTAGACATGACTCACTAAAAATTTTATTGAACTTACTTTTTCATATAATCCTTAAGATAGGTTGTATAGGATTTTTTATCGGAAAATCCGGTTTCCGAAAGTCGATGATTTACAACCACGTCTACACCTGATTCTACAGCTTCATCGGCACCCTCCTCTGCTTCTTCAGCCGATGGATTTGCCCCATCAAGTTTAACATCTATTTTACGACTAATTAATTGGCCGTAAACTTCATATAATACATTATCTACTAATTTGATCTTATACGAATCAGAGAACATTTCATCGCCTGTAAAAAAAATAAAATAAAAAAATTAAGTTCCCATATTTAAAACCCCCAAAAAATTCATATTTTGCTCCGTGTCAAATGTCAGCTCTCACAATCAAGATAAGAATTATTTCTTTATCTTAAATTTATGAATCAAACTATTTAATTTAGCATATTCTGCGCCAAATAAGGTTATTTAAAAAACTATTACTTGGTATTAAAATATGCCAACAAAGATTAAAATTTTCTTAACCTTTCCCAGCACAAAAATGGTTATCACTTAAGCCAATGGCTTATTTCACAGCATCAACATTTTATAATCAAAGTTTTACAAAATGTAAAATTGATATAACTAAAATATGTTCAATACAATAAAATAAAGTGTTAAATTTTTAATAATTACCTGTTACAATATCTTTATAAATTCTCATTTTGGAAGATGGAGAAAGATTTATTTTTAACAACTAAAAATTATAACTACACTCTTCGGTAGTCGGCTTCAAAAAGAGGGTGAGTCGACAACCGGATATCACAAACTAACGTGGAGTTTTATTTCACCACACTCATTGAACTTTCTTAAAATAATTTAAAAGGCTTTTTTTTAATGTAGAAACACAATAGTATTTTTCGACACTTTCCGACGCTCATTAGTTTTTCGCGTTGGTGGCCAACGTCAAATATAATAATATTTGAAAAACACATTAATAATTTTTAAAGAAAGGTAAAATCGGTTTAGATTTCTTACCTCAAATAAACCTAAAACCAACTAACAAAATGGTCTGCTTCGTCAAGATTCAAAATTCCTCATCCAGGATTTTTTCAACTGTTTCGTATTCTCTAATCTATTAATTGAGTAAAACGGCGAGATAAAAAGCTGGCTGCATTATCTTATTGATTCTGAGTCTAAAGTCTTGAGTCTTAAAACAAAATATACGCCTATTTTCATCCGAAAAAAATTATAAAATATTTCGAATGTGGGATGTTGTGATTTTTATCCATAGTTATGAACCAGACTTGAATGAACTAATCGGTTGACAATATTTTCAGGACTAAGATACAAGATGAGATTGAATTATTATTTCAACGAATTCGTTATATTTGCAGAGTGAATATAATTGTAGGTATAAATTAGTGTCAAACCCATTGGGTCTGTTTAGACGATGAGTATTTCAACAATCATAATTCAACATTTGCGTTCACACGATAAAACGTAGTTGATGTTATTTACTTATGTATGTGTAAAATTATTTTCATTTCATATTGAATTTCTTCGGAGAAGCATCGTAAAAGCGGGTGTCTATTGGTCCTGTTTACACGAGTGTTGAATTCAACACAAATTTCTTCATTCCTTTCCCCCTTGCCTATAATCTAAAAAAAATTTTTGCGTACTTTTTCAACTCGAATTTTAGGTGTTGAACGAATTGTAATTTACTAACACAAACAAAAAAGCTATAAAAAAATATTTCGGTCCAATTTTTTTTTTTTCTGAAAACAGATTTTATTTCCAATTTGTCTTTCGTTCGCAAAACATGAAAGCATCTACCGTACATAAAAAATAAATATTTAGTTGAGTTGGGTTTTCAACAAAAAAATAATTTTTATTTTTTTTGTATAACATAATTATATAATTCCTAAATATCAATTTATTTTTTATAAAAAATAAATAACAAATTTTATAAACTATAATTATAAATTATTGTAATGATGAAAACAGACGTACGAAAAGACGCTTGCATTTAAATTAGAAAACGCTACTTTAAATAAAATGAAATATGTACATGTAATCCGCATAGGATGCGTTTTTCTGCAAGTTGTCTTTATTTCTAAAAAAATGCACCACGGCAGCGTTGACTACACAACAAAAAAAACATAACATGAATTAATATTAACATCACGATGGCTTTTCAATGTTTTGACAGAAATTCAAAAACAAATTGTATATTGTTTATCAAAAACTCTACTGAAAAATAATAACGCAATGTCTGAAAAATACGCCCATGTAGTTAACTTGCATTTCCGCATATATTAATTATATAAATATAATTTAAAATAATTTAAATAATTTAAAAAATATATTTTATAGCATAACTAAAAAAATATACGCATAAATTGACAACCGCTTTGACGATGCTTCTCCGAAGAAATTCAATATGAAATGAAAATAATTTTACACATACATAAGTAAATAACATCAACTACGTTTTATCGTGTAAACGCAAATGTTGAATTATGATTGTTGAAATACTCATCGTCTAAACAGACCCATTTATTCGTATATTTTTTTGACAGCTACTTATCTATTTTGATAAATACTTGTTACACAATGCACAGCAATGCTTTATGCTTGAAACAGACGTGCGGAATTTACGCATGCGGATACGCAAGCGGAAACGCAAGTTAACTACATCGGCGTATTTATCAGATATTGCGTTATTATTTTTCAGTAGAGTTTTTGATAAACAATATACAATTTGTTTTTGAATTTCTGTCAAAACATTGAAAAGCCATCGTGATGTTAATATTAATTCATGTTATGTTTTTTTTTGTTGTGTATAGAGACAACTTGCGGGAAAACGCATCCTATGCGGAATACATGTATTTCATTTCATTTAAAGTAGCGTTTTCTAATTTAAACGCAAGTGTCTTTTCGTACGTCTGTTTTCATCATTACAATAATTTATAATTATAGTTTATAAAATTTGTTATTATATTTTTTATAAAAAATAAATTGATATTTAGGAATTATATAATTATGTTATACAAAAAAAATAAAAATTATATTTTGTTGAAAACCCAACTCAACTAAATATTTATTTTTTATGTACGGTAGATGCTTTCATGTTTTGCGAACGAAAGACAAATTGGAAATAAAACCTGTTTTCAGAAAAAAAAAATTGGACCGAAATTTTTTTTTATAGCTTTTTTGTTTGGGTTAGTAAATTACAATTCGTTCAACACCTAAAATTCGAGTTGAAAAAGAACACAAAAAAATTTTTTAGATTGTAGGCAAGGGGGAAAGGAACGAAGAAAATTTGTGTTGAATTCAACACTCGTGTAAACAGGCTGAATGTCAGTGAAGTGAGGGAAATCTAAATTCCTCTATGTGTGAAGATTTCTATACTACGACGAGTGTTCCAAATACAACGGGAATATATTTTCTATAAAGAAATTTATGCCAACAAAGTTATGCCGCACATTAGTCTACATTAATTATAACACCTTCCAAATAGTTCCCATTAGATATTTTACAAAATAATTTTAAAAAACAATTTTTGGAAATGCGCTATATAGAACAAACACTATGAAAATACGTTGAAAAAATAAATTTAAATTTAGTACCCAACAAAGTTATGCCGCACATTAGTCTACATTAATTATAACACTTTCCAAATAGTTCCCATTAGATATTTTACAAAATAATTTTAAAAAACAATTTTTGGAAATGCGCTATATAGAACAAACACTATGAAAATACGTTGAAAAAATAAATTTAAATTTAGTACCCATTAATTGTTTTTGTTTTTAGGTAAAAAAATTGTACTTATAAATTTCCAAAATAAATAGTAATTATGAAAAGAAAAGCACGTTGTAATATGTACGTAGTAGGCGCGTAGTAATAAGAAAAATGCCACACTGATAATATAACATATGTTTACAAAAAGAAAACTCCCAACAACAACTACCAAACTTCGTTTCTTAGATTTTTCTAATTTATAACTAAAATTAAGGATAATTTTATCACAAATTACTTTGTTCTTAACATAATTTACATTTTATTTCATAAAAACACTAGGTAAACTTACTAACCGCTCTATAATTTTTTAAGTGTGTTTTGGTTTTGGCAGCTTTTCACAAGACACTTTACTTTAATACGATGTTTTCAATTTTTATTACAAAATGATGCACTACTACACTATGCACTAACCATTCTATTAACATATTTAATCATTTTAACTAATAATTTCAAGATTTTTTAAGAGCGCAAAATTAATTCGTCATTTTTTACAAAAAAAAAGTAATTTGGTGGTTTCTTTGACATATGAGACGGCCATATACATTTTTATATAACCATCCTCCTCTGGCTTGTGATACATGAAATAGCAAATTTCATATGGGAAAAAACTTTACATACATTCTATAGTACATAGTTCTATGTTTCTGATACGCAATGTTGGGAGGGATGCAACATTTTAGGATATTTGACGAAAAGGCTTATTCATTTACAATGTGTTTATGTCATTAACAAATTATTCACCACCAACAATTGTTTTGTATCGTAAATACAAGAAGACATCCGTGATTTTAGACCTATAGATAATTTCGCATTCTTTTTTTATGTTCTTTTTTTAATGTAGTAAATTTTTCTTCTGTGGTTCTACCGTGATATGATTTTAAATTCAAAACATTAAAAAATATATTTACAATATAACATAATGCAATGACTATTGTTATTTTAAATATTTGTTTTGTAAATTTAATTAATATGTGTTTCATACATTTTAAAACTCATCAATACAAAATCATTTAAATGAAAAATAGGTAACATGTGTATGCACTTTTCATGTGTGTGTTGTTTTTAATTTGTAAAACATTTTTTTTAATTGCAAGTTTTACAAATTGCATCATTTAAATACAACAAAAATTAATTCAAATTGAAAATCGATATTTGTAGGTTAGGTGAGCACTTCTGTGTTTGATTTTTGGTTTCCAATATCAATGTCAATCTGTAAATACAAAATTCCCGTGTTCGAATAGTGGTATGCTGATAAATAAACATAAAATGTTGTTAACAAAACTATTAATGTTATTTACAAACATTGAGTATGTTAAATATACTTTTCCGGTTTTTTCTTCTTGAATGACAAAAACATCTTTTACAAATTTTAATGAAAAAAATCAAGATAAAATTTATACTCAAATTAAATAAAATCTCGGTAGAATATTTATATGTGCGTGTTTATTATGGGCAAGTTGAAATGTTAGATAAACATAAAGTTACAGCATAGTTTACGGCATGATAACAATGTTTTGTTGTAGCACACGACTAATTAGGTTTTAGTTTATTATTCCACGTTTATATTTTCGATTGGGGCTGGTACATAGATCATTTTTTGTATATAAACACTACACTACAACAATTCTCAGGTTTTGCAATCGGACCCTCAAAACGTGTCGGAGGAATACTCAAGCATTTTTGGGAATTCCATAAGTCAAATTCTAAATTTTGTTTATCATTTATCGTTATCCGCGAAATAGTTAAAAACTAAACACCATAGTTTCCTAATCAGTTGTTAAAGTATACTTAACCAATTCCAAGAATAGTTATTACGTTCACAAAGCGACTGAAGTACACGTACATGCTAAATGTTTACTTTGAATCGTAGTTCTTAACTATTTTTTAGCCGGAAATAACATCTTTCAATATTAATAAATAACTTTTCTTTTCTGTTTCTTTTTAGATTTAAAACCAATAAGAATTTTATATTTATACCAGAAGAAAAAATTATTTTTGTAAAGGCTTTGCAATAAATACAAAGAACCATATTTATATTAAATAATAATTATTGATAATTACAAAATATAATGAATTACTATTATATTATTATAACCAAAGTACAAAATTTTATAAATTTTTAAAAATTTTGAGAACAAACTAAAAAAATTATATATAGTTTTCTGAGTAACCTCTCTAATTCATATTGGAGAAGAAATTTTAAAAGAAAATGCTAAACAGGCCGCCTGAATCATCACCTACAATAGGAAATTCATTACAAAATCCATTACATCAACATACGAGTAATACAAATTCGAATAAAAAAAAGAATAAGGACCAAAAAACATCTTTGCCAGAAAGAGTTGCTCAAGCCTATTACAAACATGGATTATTTTTATCAAGCTATCCAACTTGTGCTACAAGTATAGCTATTGTGGTAGTTCTTTTGTGCTGGTAAGTTTTTTTCGAATTAATCTTTTTATCAGCACGATAGTTTTTATAATCAAACGAGCTTCCTAAAGGATTATTTAATAAATCTTTTATATGTATTTGTCCCATTACAGAATGTGGTGATTTTATTAACAAGTTGTTACAATTAATTACATATCTACTTTATTACTATTACTATTCTCACTAATCCAAAAATCTAACTTCTTCGATTTAGATTTGAACTTTTTTTTTTTTTTTTTTTTTTTGGATTTAATTAACTTTATTTATTCTACTTATTCTTCATAATGTCGTAGAAAAGCAGACGATAGAAATTCATTATTTGAGCCTTTTAGATTGCCCTAGATCCGTACCCAGCGAACTGAAAGCTTTTGGTATGATTAAGGTAACGATGGTTCAGAATTTATTTATAGGTACCTGGCAGATCATTATCCATTTTGTGACCTTTGTAAAAATGATGCTCTGGATTGTATTATTTCTTGCATCGGGCCTATACGGGAGATAGGCTCAAGTGTTGTAGTCATGGTATAGATAAAATTTTATATAATAAGAGTATAGAGTCTAAATTAGTAAGCTCGGTGGTAGGCAGTAAATTGTTTTTATATCCCTTTTTCAACCAAGAAAACAAAAAAATCGGCCCGATTTTAGCCCAACCCACACAAATGTGTGAGTAAAAAACCATAGTATGTAATGGCGTTGTTGATAAAAAATTTCGCTTGGTTTGAAGTAAAACCAAGACAATTGTGTGTATAGATATCGTGTTTTTTTCGGACGAAAATAATTTAAAACGGAATTCACAAATGTGTAAGTTGGTTCAAAAAACATACAAAACTAAATTTTTGACATGGTACTTTTGCCCTACCCGCACAATCGTGTTAGTAAATCGCAAAAGGGATATAAATCAACGGGTCTTCTGAAATAAAGGGTGTGGCATCATTTGGTTTGGTTTTGAACTAGCAGTTATTTCGCCGCTCATAGCTCTAATGTCATTTGTCAAATGACAGAAATTGAGTGTTATATTCCCGGTGACCGAAAACATCGATATACGCTTGATACATAGGTCAATTCTCGGGTTGGAAGAAGATGACCAAAAAATCATCTTTTCCGTTATGTGAAGAAGCAAAATTGCCGTATTTGGGGCACACAAAATCCGCCAAAAGCGTTTGATAATGTCAACAAGTCCACATTATTAGAAATATTAAAAAGAAAAAACTTTCCTCACCAGATAATAAACTAGCTTTATCAATTCCTCACAAACCGAATAATTATAATAGAAATCCAAACAAGTACACTCAAACACATAACAAATAAGGGAATTCCCCAAAGCAGCTGTCTAAGCCCCACACTTTTAAACTTATATACAACTGAATTACATAAATTACCAACAGATAGAGTCCCAATTTACCAGTTTGCATTATTTTTATTCAAAAATAAAAATCTGAAGCAAAAATAAATAGCATCCATCTCCAAGAAAGTAGAAACACTAAAATACTTGGTATTACAATCAATAATAAAATGACACTTTCACTACACTACAAAAATCTAGAACTAGAGATGCCGAACACACTAAACCTATTAAAAATTTTAACTCACACCAAAGGTGGAGCTCATCCATATACCACCATGTTAAACATCCAGAAGGCCATTACAAACACAATTTGCCGATGTCATTACGGACACGGATAAAAAATACATAATGAAAACCAAACAAAAAATCCTCAATAGCAGCATAGGAATATAAAATAAAAAAATCACGTTTAAATATATGGCAAAAGAATTAAGCAAAGACAACAAATTGGCAAACCAAATTAGAACCAATACAAGTATCTCCAAGTTCTGGAAGCTGTACAACGAACACCCCTTCCTTCCTTGAATTCATCTCACAGAAGCAACACAAAAACATAGTCATACCAGAGAATATACCGCTATTTGATTCATTGCAACATATCCCCAACAAAAAAACCACAAATCCAATGGAGCTGTTAAATAGGACAAAAGAAGTTATATCAATATATAACCAGTCTACTCACATCTACACTGATGAATCTAAAAAAATCAATAAAGGAGGAATAGGAATATACTTCGACAAAATACAAATATACATCACACTAAAACGAGAAGCTAAAATCAAAACGATAGAAATTCTAGCAATCAAAATAGCAATAGAGGAAGCCCTGAAGATGAAAGTAACAAAATTCTTGATTTTAACCGATTCTAAAAGCGCCTGTACGTCGCTGATATCAGCTAAAAAGAAAAACACGACAAACATTTTGAAAGTGAAATTTTGAATTTGGCAACCCAACACCCTACAAAAAAGATCGTAATCCAGTAGATACCATACCGGAACACTCAGGACTATCAGGGAAAGAAAAAGCTGACATATTAGCAAAAAATGCAAACGAAGTATGTATTACAAAATCAATACGAAAACAGCATCTCCTTTGAAGAAGCGATACACATCATAAAATATATAATAAGTAACGAATACAGTCGGAAACCCGCCCCTGTGGCAAAGTGGTTAACATGTTTGCTCCAGCGACCGGAGGTCCCGGTTACGATTGCCGGTGGTGACAAGGAAAAAATGTTCACGGCTGGTTTAGGATCAATGAATTAGTCACTGATTATCCGAAATGAAAATATGATTATGAAACCTCATGTGAGGCGGCCAAATCCCTTGATGGGATATTGTGCCAGAGACAGAGAGAGAGATAAACGAAACACCTCCTAAATTCCGTGGTTCAAAAATATAAAAATGGAAACATACAAACTTAAGACAACTGATCAGACACAGAACAAGCCACGCGAGAAGCAAAACATATAAATACACCATAGGGAAAGAAGACAACAAAAATTGCGACACATGCAATATAATTGAGACCAGAGACAACCTAAAGGGATATTTCATCCTATGTAAACGTAAAAATTTAAACAACGTATTCATTTTCTGTAAATAGCCGCATACAATCAAAAATATTTTGTTTTTTTGTGTATACGTATATTCAGTTTAACGAAAAATCACAGATACAACGATGACATTAAAATTATCAGAAATATATTTTGTTTTCATTTTTTAGTTCAAATGAAAAACCTAATTTGATTGTCTGTGTTGAGACCAACGATCACCAACCAACTTACACATTTGTGAATTTTAACTTATTTTCGTCCGAAAAAAACACCATATCTATATACACAATTGTGCTGGTTGTACTTCAAATTAAGCAAAAAAAAATTATCAAAAACGCCATTACATAGTATGTTTCTTTACTCACACATTTGTGTGGTTTGGATTTGAAAAATTGGGCCAATTTTTTTTTTTTTTGGCAGAAAAAGGGATACTTAAGACCATCTGCACATTGGAAGCTCCATGCCAGCACTGGCATGAAGTTGGGTCGGCCCATGGGTTTTGCACACCGTCAGGGGGTCATGGATGTGTTACATTTCACCACAGATCGAAATCTGTTGGTAAAATTTCATTTTGAATCCTGCCCCTATCGGGATTCGAACGCGGTACCTCTCAATCCAAAGCTTTAATTACTGTGCCCTTTGGTCGGTATATTAAAGTTAAATAACATAAAAATATACAAAGAGCTCATCAACTTTTTATACGAAATAGGGTATTATAATCTTTAAAACACATCAGGGTTTCTTGGACGGCAAACGTCTAAAAAACAAAAAAAATTATATAGAAAACCTACGACCACAGACCGATACATCACCAACGAGTCCTACCACCCTGGGCAACACAACAGATCTGCTTTCAACAGCATGATTTATCGCCTGGTAAACATCTCCCTGAAACAAGAAGACTTCGAAAAGGAACTAGAGAGGATCAAACAAATTGCTAGGACAAATGGTTGTAAGACTTCGATGGTAGACCAAATGTTACTCAGCAACATAGCTCTCAACCCAATATTAGAATGAGCATCCCGTTTGTGAAAGGCTTCAGTGCATGCTTAAAGAAACACTGGAGATGGTATAATATTGATTTGGTTGAAAGCAACGACGCGAAACTATCTAATATGATGGTGGAAAAGATAAAACGGAATATCAAGCGAAATCCTGTAATTTATAAAGTGCAGTGTACCGATTATGACAGTTTGTAGTTAGGGTAATTAAAAATTTGCCTTATTGGAACGCTTTAAAGAACATCTAAAACATTGTGAATGATAGGAGCTGTAGCTAAGCACATAATTAATACTAGGTAGCCACAAGGTTTCTGCTAGGTCCGCCCAGTAAGAAAAAACCAACTTTTAGATGCTCTCGAATCGTGGCACATACGGAAAAATATTCGGATATGGGACCAAGGAGCAGCTCCCTGGTGGATGTTTGTGCGTACGCCATTTATTGAATTTTCAACACAACAATTAAATATACACATTTCAAGTAAACATTGACAAGGCGTTGGTTTCTAACGCGATGTAACCACATTTAATAACACATATGTTGAAGAACACACGCATGACAAGGTCACAAAGTATTTTTTTATCAAAACGAAAAACAAATAATCCATTTAGAATTTTATCTATAGCAATAGCGGTCAAATTGAATGATGTCAAATAATTCAATGTTTTTTAATGAAATATTATTGTCATTGTTTTCCTTTTCTTTTTACCAATATTGAATTAGGTCACCATCATTTCAGTTTTGTATAGTTTTGTCTCGTTTTACTCCTTTCTAACCACTTAAGGCAAATCTGAAGATGACATCGAAGCGAATGTCGAAAATATATTTCTTTAAAAAATTTAATTACCTAATGTGTTTTAGTTAATTGATAGAAAATAATTTTCACTGTAATAAGTGTTTAAGGAGATGTTATTTTTACTAAGTATGCAAAATTTGAGTTGAGGATGATATTAAATAGATAGATATTTTTCAGTATCAAAAGAAAGGAACATTTTCAAATTCTATGTTCAAACTTCACGTTTCCTCCAAACTTAACACATTGAAGACGGCATGTGACGAAAACCATCAATAAAAAACGTGAAGTCACGTCATCCGTCTTGGGATACCGAATTAAAAAAGTTGATTTTTGTATGAACATCTGCGACTTATCTTAATTCATATTTTTAACTTAAAATTATGAATTAAAAAAAGCGATTTAGAAAAATGAGAAAACAAAAATGAATTAACAAAGGCTTATAATATATCATTTTTAAAACACATACCTTAGTTCATTTTCAAAATGAATTAAAAAAAGCACATTTTAATCATTTTATAAATTAAAAAATCAAATAAATTAAAATATGGAATTAATATTATATGTATATAATTTTAAGTCTTAGTTTTAGTTTTAATTAAAAATGAAGTTAAATGTAATATACATATTTGTTTTCTATATAGATTTATATTTTTATAATTGTTGGCTCGTTTATTTATTATTTAATTAATTTTAGTTAAATGTATTCATTAATGAAAATAAGATATTCTAATGTCTCATTTTCAGTAATGAAAATGTCTCATTTGATTTCCAGTTTTATTCGCTTTTTCATTAATGAAAATACAAATCCAAAATTATCCAAATTTTTACGTGCCAAATTTAAATTTAAATTCCAAAAAATTTTCATTATTGAAAATAATAGTTGCATGGATTTACATTTATTAGATATAAAATATAAATAAAAAAGGCTTATATTATTTCATTTTATAAACATTTAAATTCATTTTAAAAATGAATTAAGAAATGCCTTTTTAAATTCATTTTATCGAACTTTTTTATTTCTTTTTCAACTCTGATTTTAAAATGAATTAAATCACTTAAAAAAAAAACTTTTTTAATTCAGACTTTTTTAATTCATGTAGCCATCCGTCTTCAATGTGTTAAATTCATAAGTTGGAACAGAAGTAAAATTATTTTAGAAAATTATATTTAATACAAGATCGGGTTCTTCATACTTCACTTTATAATTATTAAACACTTGTTTATCCTTATTTTTTACTCGTAAACGATAGATTTTAAATTGTAAAATCTAGATAAAGTTTTCTTCGAAAATTAATCCAATGCTGTAGAAAACGTAAAAGTCGCTATTGTTTAATAGGGGATAAGGGTTTTCAACAACCTATTTATAACTAATTAGAGAAAATATTAATATTGATATTTGCCCTGCGTTATCAAATATTTCTTGATTAATTTAAAAATAATCAAATAAATCTAACTAAACCTTTCAATTTTTCAGCTATCCGCTAGTGAATATACCATTACCAGGAACAATACCCACCAAAATTATATTACCATACACAGAAAATAATAATATTAACAACAATAATAATAATAATAACAATGGGAAGGAAACCAGCACAAATAGTAACGAAAATGAGAAAATGAATTTGAATAATATATTCACACTAAGTAATTTTACGTTTGAACCGCCATTTCCGTGGGCACGTTCCGATCCATATATTTACGTACAACAAATAATATTACGATCAACGGTCGCACCATGGAACGATAGCGAACTCTTGCTAACGGATGCTTTTCGAGGTCCGCTCTATGAAATATTTAATTTACTGGAATTAATCAGAAACCATGAATGTTGTGATAATGATGATTATCGTAAAATATCGTTAGGCAATATATGCTTACACATTGAGAATGTAAAAAGCTCGAAGGATAAACTATTTCCTGAATATAATTGTTTGGTGCTATCGCCAGCAAATTTTTGGCAACAAAATGTACAACTTTTTAACAAGGATCCAAATCTTTTGAATACCGTTTTTCGTCATCAGGTTTGAATAAATTAATGTAAGATTTATACATATAATGTGATAATCAAAAATAATATTTGCAGAATTTACAAAAATCAAAAGTTTCAACAGCAGAAATGTTACTGGGTATGAAAATTCGCGATAGTGGATTAAAACGGTATCCAATACGATTGCGATCGCGAATAATTCAATATGCGGTAACAATATTTCTCCGTGAAAACGATAAATATTATTTATCATCGTTAAAGAAGAAATTAATTACAAAATATTCGCTACATCAGCAATCGGATGAAAAAGGTCACAATCAAAATGATAAATTGCAACGCGCTTCTGTTATGTATATATACTATCCTGGTGAATTTAATTTAATGGAATTTTTACCATTATTTAGTGCATTTGTTAGTTTATTCGTTTATGTATATTTTTCATTGCGTAAAATAGATGTAATCAAATCGCGTTTATTTTTGGCAATATCATCTGTTATAACCGTTTTAGGTAGTCTAGCTATGTCATTAGGTTTATGCTTTTTCTTCGGTTTAACAATAAGTATGCAATCAAAAGGTATATATCCATATTTAGTTATAATTGTAGGTTTAGAAAATGTACTTGTGATAACAAAAAGTGTGGTTTCAATTGATGAAACATTAGATTTAAAAATTAGATTAGCTAAAGGATTAAGCCGCGAGGGATGGTCAATAACGAAAAACTTAATGACTGAAATAACTATTTTAACAATTGGCCTATCAACTTTTGTTCCTGTAATACAAGAATTTTGTGTCTTCGCCATTGTCGGTTTGATTTCCGATTTTTTTCTGCAAATGATTTTTTTCTCGACAATTTTGGCTCTCGATATAAAAAAGAGCCAGTTTAGTGTTGAAGAATTAAAACATTTGCCAAAATCATCAATCCCAGTGGGTAGTGGCCATGCCAATGGAATTGTACGAACAAAAAATCATATAAAATCAACGACATCAAATATTGTGACAACAACAACTACAATCAATCGTTCGAGATCACATCCACGATTAACAGCATTAGATTATTACCAAACTAAATCGCCAACAGATATTGTGGCTAGTGTGACCGGACCGCAAGGTATATCCGAATCCAGTAGGAAGATACCAAAACGCGTACGACTATTTAATTTTTGGGCACGCACCCGGTTCTTCCAGCGCGCTTTCATGCTTTGGATGCTAGTGTGGATAATAAATATTATATATAACTCGGGTTTAATTGAACATTTACTTTACTTGGGAAAGAACCTAACAAATAATAAAACGAATGAATCAATACCAAATACACAAATAAACGATAAGATAGTTAATAGTAGCTATAATAGTTTGTATAATGATAATGAGACTGTCACTTTAGGTAGTAACAATAATCATAATAATAATGAAAATGATTTCAAATTTTATTTAGACAAAAATCTGTCGGAAATGTCGAATGAAAATTTAAAAAATTTTACAGAATACCTAAATAAATTAAAGTATTCTGACTATGAGACAGTTTTTCAATTATCAAATTTTCATTGGTCATCAATACTGAAACAATACAATATATCGATGCACGGAAAATACGTGACAATACTACCAAGTATAAAACTGTCGCACATAATTCCACCCGAGATCGCGATTAAATTGCGAAATCCAATGGAAAAAACAACACAAAATTTTCAATGGAAGGCGTTTGCGGCAGCTCTTGACCCTATTGATTTTAACGATTTGGATTATCAAGAGCCCAAAATAAATGAGCAAGGTAACACGCCATTATATCCGACCAGTCCAATGGAAATATTTTTAACTGCGATACTATGCTGCATAAGCGTATTTTTCTTGGCATATTTAATGGTCGTATTATATCGTTGCATCTGTTCGAGAAATTATGCCGAATGGAGGGCCAGTTGGAATACAAAAGAAGAGGATATGCCGAAGACCCAACAAGTTTTAACTTGTGTTACGCTAAAAATAAAAGGACATCGTCATACCATCGATTGTGTGGCAATTGATAATTCTCTAGTGGCCAGTGCTTGCCTTGAAGGAAGGATCAAAATATGGGATGCAACAAATGGTGAATTAATGGCAGATATTGTAAGAGCAAACAATATGTCGTATGATTTTAAATTTAAGAATCCTACTCCAATATGGTGTCTCGATTATTTGGATAATTTATTGGTGATTGGCTGCGCAGATGGTCGCCTTGAGTTTTGGGAAGGAACAACTCAGAAATTCAAATGTGTTTATAAGAACGAATCGCATCATAATGATGGGGTTACACATGTTAAACTTTCTGGAGATAAGGTTATTGCAGCCCGACTAAGTGGACGTGTCGATATTTTACGATTAGGCACATATAATCGTGGCATACCAATCGATTACAATTTTTCATCAGTCTACCGACGAAGTAAGTGTTTTTTATTTATTATTTTTATTACTAAAACTATCACTATACCTAAACATACTTGGCGTAAACCTTAAGTTGAAAAATATTAAATCGTTAGCTATATTAGGGGGCCTTATTAAGGGGATTCAGTTAATCGCAGAGCCTTATTGGAAGCCAGCCATAACTTTTTCGACAACTTATTTCCATTATTGACAATTGACGATTTGTCTATGGTTAAGAAATATTGGCCAAGCTTTCGCATCAATGTCATTGTCTTTCAGACTGCGTACATGACATCGCGAGTTAGTTCGGAAAAAATACCATGTCTTTTTTTTTTATATAAAATTATTATTTTATTTTCCAGTTTTTACATTTTTTTTTTTCTTTTTAGCAAGTCAAACATAATATATCAAAAAACTTACTATACTTAATACTAGTTTACAAAATTTAGGCCTCCTTGGCAATAATTGAGGCTCTCAATTTGTTTAAGTTAACCATCAATGATATTTTAAATTTCACACACAATCATGATAATGTTTAATGTTTTTATGGAATTTTATATTGCGAAAATTTAATTAATTTAGCTATTTTAGGATTTAAAAAGTTACTGGTATTTCTAAAAACAATCCTTACTTTAATTCAATTAAGATTTAAAATATGACTAGAAATGATATTGGGATTCGCCAATTAATACGCTTTTTTTAAATTAACTATTTTGGTGTAACCACCAATATTTTTCTATATTTTTAACATGTTTGAGTACCGATTTATTCGAAATGTTCGTATTAAACCTAATTTGTGTTGGGTCGTTGAAGACGTTTGGATTAATCGATTTATTATTTTTTCTTCTGTTTATATGATATAATAAGGGTATTGCCGTGTTGTGGTTTTGTATATATGAATTTTGATCTAAGTAAATAAAGGATTCTAGTGGGGGAAATTTATTTTCTATTTCTTCTTTGAACTGTTCCATTTCTGTTAGATATGGTGCATAAATCATCGAATTTTCATTATTGGTAGTTGATCTTACTATGTGTTTCCTTATTTGCTCGACTATGAATACATCTATTCTATCAAATTTAATATAGTTATATAGGGTTTTATTAGAAATGTAATGATCCTTGTTTTCTGCTTTTCTATATTTTGAAAGACAGGCTCTCAGACATTTTCTTTCGAAAACTCGTAGTTTTTCCATTGTGGCCGAGGATATATTATACCATATAGGCGCTCCGTAGGTTAATATTGGTCTTATTAACGTCTGGTAGCAGATTAATTTGACCTGTTTATTTAGGTGTTGTGACAGAAATAGTCGCTTGAGCAATCCGAAGGCTTTACATGCTTTTTCGATTTGCATTTTTATATGTTTATCGAAATATATATACTGATCTAGATTTATACCTAGGTATTTGACTAAAATTGTTTGTCCTATTCTTTTATTATTGAGTTTAACCCTTATTTTTTTCCAATTTTTTCTTATATTATTATTCATTTTATTTAAAGGTAGCCGAAACAAAATTACTTCACATTTAGAAATATTTATTTTAAGTTCCCATGTTTTGCAGTATTCATTAATATAGTTTACATTTGTTTGCAACGTTCGTTGGATAACATCTATACTTTTTGATGTCGAGTATATAACAATGTCATCAGCATATGCTAACGCCTGACATTCTTTTGAGTTTATGCTTTCG